>JAOEGL010000005.1:66496848-67696848 GCA_034509955.1 Urosaurus nigricauda | reverse complement strand
TAGTAAATATTGGGGGGAGAGGTGCCAGAAAATGGGAAATACAGTTCCTTGTGAGTTTCACATTTTACTACGTGAAGCCCATGTGAATATTTTTGTGTTGCAAAGATATTATCAAACAGCAGAACCATTGTGAAATATAAAATATTTGCTCTGAATGACTACTCAATTCTTAATTATTTATTGAGAATGACAACGTATAAATAGACATTTGTTGGGAAAGAGGTTAAAGCTAGATTATAAATAAAAAGTGGTGACAGGTCATATGTAGATTGTTATCTCCAAGTATAAATTTAGCAAGATGCTGCTGCTGAATATTTTTGGAGAATTATGTCAGTTTCACTGCTATGTTTAAATAAAATAGAAAAGGGAATGTGTATAACTCATTGCAACACCAGAATCTTCTATAATGGTATCTCCATGCAAAAGAATGATATAGAATGTAATCATGGTGGGCCCTATGTGGATAAGTGGATGTTCTAAGTCCCATTAAATACAATGGCATAGTAAAATGGTGATCCTTATATAAAATGGCAAAATCAAAGTTTGCATTTGGAATTTATATATAATATTTTAATATTTTCAAGCTGTGGCTGGTTGAATCCACAAAAAATGAATCCATGGATACGGAGGACTGACTGTATATAGTGCAGAGTGAACCAGACGTTATGTCCTGCTGAATTGAAATAAATAAGTCTCCACTTAAATCTCTATCACATTACACAATTATAGCACCTTAATGCCACTTAGTCATGTCTGAATCCTACATTGTCTTGGGATTTCTGGTGAACTTTAGCTCCTTGGTAGATACTTTTACATCTCACCATAGTATAAATTCCAGGAACCACAGAATGCAGACATGGCAGTTAAAATGTCTCAAAATGCTGTAATTGAGAAGTGTGAAAGAGGCATTAGTTTAAATATTCTAGCTAGACTGCAACTATATTTATGAAAAAAGATAGAATAAAAGTAGAACGCTATAGAAGCTTAAGGTTACCTAATCTAAACCTGGGATGTCTGTAAACAGTCCACAAATTTAGGAATTTAGCGAGAGCCTTTATTCACCAACTTGACCTCCTGATTGGACTAAGCATGACACAGGGCAAATTGCCTTTTAAAGAATATTCACAATTGTTCTCATCCTTGACAAGATAGGGTGCCTTGACAGGTTGAGGTGCCTTCTTAAAAATAGTCAGTTGTGATGAGATTTCCTTATTTCCATGTAAGAGCAAAGAGACCATCACCATCATTATTTTTTTCCACTGAACATCTATTTTGCACAAAATACACTATTTTGGAGGGGGAAATCTACAAAAAAAATTGCACACAAATTATCAGAATCATACTCAGCTTGGAGAAAACTTTTGCAACTTTTCCTTTTTCCATGAGAGAATGAAACAAACAAAGATTTCTATTCTTTCTGGAAACCTTAAGGCCTGAATCCTGTTTGTAGTACACTTAGAATAGATATGACCTATTGGAGTTGTGGTACTTACTTAAGTGTTTACAATTCTGTAGATCAAGTCAACAGGAGGAACAACAAAAGTAAATTTAGTGAGCAGCTGCAGATAGGCAGTTATATATTTTGTTGACCAACATTGCCATAGGCTGACAATGGTTAACAGCTAGCAAAATCAAAATTCAATATTTAAATTAAAATATCATATGCACAGCCTAAATATATTTACATGTAGATAGTTTCATGCGGTTAAAATGAAAATTTGGTGAGATGTGATGTTTTTAAAGAATAAAAAATATTTTTAAAATTAAAACTTTCAACTTAATTTTTTAAAAAAAGAACTTGGGACTCTTCTTTCTCTTCCCTCTGAGCCTCACTCTTCTCTTCAGCATTTTAAAGGAATGCAGGTGAATGCCTCAACCTGTTCCTGTAATAAATACTGCAGTAGAAAAAATATTCACAGTGTCCTTTTATTTATTTATATTGGCCAGTAGTCTACATCAGCTTCTTATACAGATGAGTAAATCTGGTTTACTGGGCCTCAGATATATGATGAGAAGGCGGTCCATTCTCCTGGCAACAGGGGTGAATGATGTTTCCTTCAGGTTTGGGGGAGGGTTTAAACCCAGAGAGGTTACTTAGGCTGCATCTGCACTGCAGGAATCATCCAGTTTGACAACATTTTATTGTAGAATATCAGATATTAATTTTTTTTCATCTTGTTTTTCTAATGTTGCTTATGAATGGTTGAAGATAACTTGTAAAGATTTAAGACCTATAAAGTATAACCACACTGCAAAAAAATCAACAATATAAAATATAAAAGAAACTAAGTTTGTTATGTGTAATCACATAATTCATCCAACTATTTAATAAAAGAAAATAAGCATATGGTTTAGAGGAAGTTGTAAACTATTTATAGATTTAAGTCTAGCTTGCTCCATCCACAGGGCATTCAGAATATATGAGGTTCTAGACTATACAGATTGAGGTTTTGTTTGATCTTGCAATGATTGTCCCAAATGATATGGCTGTTTTTATTGTTTCACAGAACTTGTTACAGTTAATAATGTTGTTGCTGTTGTTATGATGTAATATATACAATGCTTTTGTAGATAATAACATCATGAACCAAAAAGAGAAGTCCTTGTTCTGAATTATTTGTTCCAAATTAGAACTGTGTGAATTATTGGGACATGTGTTTGTTTTTTAAAAAAAATTCTTCATAACCACTCACCTGATTATCTTGGAAACAGTTTAGAAAGGTAAGAATCATAGAATCATAGAGTCTCTTCAGATTTATTTGTGAAAAGTTCTCACTGGTATTTTCATTGGAAAATTACTATTGAGATTGCAATAGTGGTTTATCAAGCAATATAAAGCTGTCTGTTTACACCAAAGAATAAGGAAAACTATTTTTGGACTACAAAATTCGCCCAGAATTACCCTGCCATGGTCACTGGGGTACACAATATGCTAACTGAAGGATTCTGGGAGCTGTAGTCCAAAAAGTAACTTTTCCTAGTGGTAGTTTATTCAAGTCCACAACGTAGTTTTCTCAGATTTAACATTCATTGGAAGATTCTTTATAGGGTGGCCTCATCTTATGATCTTTTAAATCATAGGAGTTTAATCACATGATGGGAATTGGAACTATAATCCAATAGCAATCTGAACGCAATCATGGGGTTTTGCCTTATTGTGTGAAAGCTGTTCACATGTATTTTCGGGCAATGGGAAGTCCTTCTGAACACAACTGTGGGGTTTCGCGTGATTGCAATTTCGGGCACTGGGAGGCAATTCTGGGCAGTTCCGAACACAATGCAGCGTCAATACGCAATCATGTAAATTCGCTGAACTAGCAAATTCACTCAATTCCGAACTTGCCCCACTTTCATTTCTTTCGAAATCGAGAGAAATTCCTCCCGTGTGATAGCGTCCATACAAGAAAACCGATTTATGTTTCTGCAAAATTTCTACAGGTTGATTTTACACCATTATGTTTCAAGTCATTAGGTTAATAGCTAAATGAATTTCAAACTAAGATTTTGGAGAAGTGTTACTAAGGTTTCTTTTTCATTTAACAGTAAACAAGAAATATTGGCAACAGATGGTGAAGACAGATGGAAAAATTCCAGGACTTCAGGTATCAGACTTCTCTCACTTAGTTCTTGCTTACTTTATATTTTAATTTTAAAAACAATGATAAAACTAATATCTTCATAGATGTTATTTAAGAATTTTTCTTAACTCTTCAGAGCCAGATATCCCCAAAATCCTTTATTCACATGTGGATAATAATGAAATTAAGCAAACGAAAGAAAATGTAGGTGAACAAGTGGAAGATACTGAAGATGATAATGAAAATGAAAAAGAATTAGAGTTGCTGGTAAGTGTTGTGCATTTATATGTATAATATAACCCATATATTTCTCAAAGAGTGCAATCTTTTGAAACTTCACCACTGCCGATAAGTATACTAAGTGATCTGCCATTGCTACACCAATATTGGAGCTTTGATTGCATTTTTAAATGGCATAAGATACTTCGATTCTATAAGCCTTGTTATCCTAATTTTAATGTCTTAACTTTCTTCTTCATTTTTTTAAACACAGGCTATAGATGAAAATTTGAAGAATCTTATTTCTGTCTTTCTCATCTTTGTGATCAACATTCACTTAGATTTTTTTTAATTCATTTCATCTTTTGCTCTACATTTAAGACCCCTTACACAAGTTGTAGCTGGGACTGTTTGCCTCTCAATCATCATCATCATCAGTGTTATGTGAGGCATGAGGCATTCGTTTTAGCATCTGGCCACTAGAGTAAGGTGAATTTTATTGTATCCCTTCTATTCAGTGCCACTGATATGTTTGTTATTGTGTGCCTTCAAGCCATTTATGACTTACGGTTAACCTATCATAAAGTGTATGCATGTGGGGTGGCAGCGGCAGGATTTGTTTAGAGGGGGTTTGCACTTGCCTTCCTCTGAGGTAGAGTGTGACTTGCTCAAGGTTACCCAGTAGGCTTCTGTGGCTGAGCAGAATTCAAACCCTGGTTTCCTAGGGTCTCCTAACACTCTGGCCACTATACAATGGTTGTTTGCTCACTGATATATTAGGATGATCTCTTTTGTCCACAGTTGGGCACCTGAGTATTATCTTAGTAGGTAGGATATTATGATTTTCACTATGCCCAAACTTTTTCATGGGTCTTGATAATCCATGAATATCACTTGCCCATTGTAAAATATCCATTAGTAGTGTTTACTAGTCTTACGTATACTTATAGATCAATATATTAATACTAAACATTAACTTTATCCCAAATGGCTTCTGTAGTGGGCATGGATTTAAACTGCATGAGTTTTAGAAAACGGGAATAGCTGAACAGCTGAATAATTGTGATGCAAAGTTGTGCTTGCTTGGGAACATGTTAGGTGAAACACACAACAGGGCATGCTTAGTATGGCCACCACACAGCCCTTTGGGTAGTGAGAAATATCATGGGATCTTCACACATAAGCACAAAGCCTTCCTAGTTCAAAGTTGTCACCAGGTGTGGGAGCTTCCACTGCTTGAATAATCAGGACCTCAGTATTATTATTTTTGTAAAGAAAGAAAGTAATGGGAAGGTAAGAAGAATCACAGTCTACCCCAGTATTCCTTGATAACCAAGAGACACAATTTTAATTTTGTTTAAAAAAATCAAAGTGATCATCTGTACAATAAATGAGAATTGTATATATGTGTCATTCAGATTTTAATTTACTTTATGTGCCATGTAATGAATTAAACAATGGAGATCTATAATAAATGGAAATGCAACCAAATCTTTGAAACCCATAGGCAGTCGCTCACAAGACAGCTCGGCAGTTGACAAGTAACATGAGCCTTATGTGAGAAGAAGGGGGAAACGTAAGATTTGCATATAATTATTGAGATCATGCAAATGTCAGTTATGAGGAGGGAGAAAGAAGGGAGAAAAACCCAGGCATCTCACTATTAAATCCTGACAGTTGGCATCACTGAAGAGCTCAGATACATTTGAGCACCAGTTGGCAGAGGGTCATTAAAACAGAATTTGCAGAAACATTAGTTCCTTCACTTTTCTTTGAGTGACGTTTTACTATTAATAGTTTGCAGAGGCTTTGCAGAAAACATATTAATAAGAGACAGTGTAATAGGGGTATCTCTGCAGCAAGTGTAAATGTAATAAGGGGTGCCCAAGAAGCTATACTCTAATTGATTGGAATAGAACCATCAGTTTGAGTGTTCGAAAGCAAGGGAAGAATGCCTTGACAAGCAACTGAAGGGAAATAATACAATTTCATATTTGGGGGATAGGTAGAAACTTATTCATTTCTGGCCTTTGCTTTCTTAACTCATTCTGCACTTTCTAGAGACTCTAAAACATTCCATCCTGAATTCTGTAAAAGGGGTCCTGAGAGAGGAATGAAGCAAAGATAATCCTTATAGTATTTGTCAGTGCGCAAATGTGTCTTTATTTTACTGGACAATACCGTACATTCTCTAGCTTTGATGTACTGTGTCAATGCACTCATTTTAAAATAAAACATGCCTGGAATGGAAAGTGCTCTGTGAATGAATTAGCTTTCCCTTGTAGAGAATATTCTCTTTAGGATTCATTTGTATGGAATGGACTTGCAGCTTACTGAGCTCATGAATAAAGAGGGTGGGTTATGAGAAATGGAGGGTTGAAATGCGATTTTATTTTTACACAGCCTTCTGATATACTTTATGTATTTTTTTAACTCCACATAATAAATGCTTCAGGATAAAGGCTTTGAAAACATGTCTTTCTAATCCATTCCTTTCTAAAACAAAACTTTCCTTCTTTCTTTTCATATATATATATATATATATATATATATATCTGTATACACACACACACACACCCTATTCTATTTCTTTTCTACACACATTCTGACCGTTCTTTTTGATTCTATTTTTTCAGCTAGGTGTGGACTTCAGTAGAACCAGTGGATCCACCAGGGATGAGAAGAGTTTATTTGCAACTGAGCCAGTTAGATTTCAAAATGAACCACAAGAACTGGGGAAAAAGCTGGATTCTGGCTTGCTTAGGCAACCTCTGCCTATAAGCTCTTCCTCTGAATATGTATCACTAGACAAAGAGCTCTGTAATAAACAAATATATTCCACAGGAAATGATTACAGCCAATTGCCACCAGAAAAAATTACAGGACTAGACTCAGCACAGTCTTCAGAATCCTTTAGCACCAGTGAAACACTTTCATCATCACCATATTGGTCTGCAACAAAGGAAAATGAGCCTGTCCACATTACAGATGTTTTTCCAGGCAAACGTGGGCTTTGTCATGAAGATGCTCAAAAAGATGAATCTGATAATGTTTTGAGAAGTAAAACAACAGAGAGATTGTTCATCAGTGGTGATGATTATGATGACCACAAAAGGGTATGGGAGATAAGACCTAAACCAAAGACCTTGGAATACAATGAAGCAAACCAGTTAAAGGGGAAACTTTTGGAAGGGCTGGATGACAATATCAAGCCATTTGAAGAACAACAAATCCAAGAAACATCTTCTCAAGCTCCCGATTCAAGTTTAGAAGGCATTATCAAATGTGATCTGAAAAGGGAGCAATTTGACAGGAAAAACCAGGTATATTTAAGTGGAGAGTTAAATACCTTAGATGATATGAGTGTCACAAAAAGTTCCTTAAGAAGTTCACATTCAGTTTATGAGACTGCAGAAGAAAAATTTAAGACTGAATATACCACTGACAAAGAGAAAGAAATCAAGTTGAGCATTTTAGAACAGTTTCCAGAAGAGAAGCAAGACGATTGTTCGAAAGGGCATAGAAAATATGTTACACCAGACATAGATAAGCTGAGCAAAGGAGAAGCAGTGGTGACTTTTAGTGTGCTAGATGAAGGAAAAGAGGGGGAAATTCATGAATCAGTAGAGCTAGTGCCTCGAAATGACAAAGGAAGCATAAGCAAAAGTAACAAAGAAAAAGAAAGATTGAGTTGTCTTCCAGGTGAATTATCTCAGGATCAGAAGAGAACAGAAAGTAGGAGCCTGGAAGACATTCAGAATACAAGCAACTTCTGCATCAGTTGTCCAGATTTTGTAACACCAATAGAAGAACAAATTGCTAAACACTCTACATCAGTAGTAGAGGATGTGTTTGATAACAGAGAGAGTTTAGAAAAGGGAAAATACAATCAAAGTCATGACCCAGCAAATAGAAACATTTTGGAGACCAAGCCCTCCCAAAGTGAACCTGACAGGGTTATTACTGGTGATCAGAGGAATCAGATCAGCTGCGGGGATCAAAGTTCTAGTGACTTAGAAAGTCAAGTGGCAGAAAGAGAAAGAGAAGCAAATAAAAGAGTGCAGATGAAACAGCAAACAGGTGGTGAAGCCATGTGGGGAATGGAAGATAATACACAATGTTTGAATGTAACTCCCACAGATGAATTGTTTACCTGCCAAGACCCAGTGAGATATGAAGAGACTTCAGTAGCTGAGCATGATAATACAGGGGAAGCAGAGGCAGTTACAACTGCTTATGTAATTAAAATGACATCAGAAAGTACTCCAGAAAAAATGTCTGCTGGTGAAAAAGCAGTAATTGTTAAGCTACCTCAAGAGACTGCACTAAGTGACAGCCCCACAGAGGAGAGGGAAACAGTGTTTGATATACATGAAGAGAGAAATGATGGTTCACATTATCCTTTTTGTCAATGCAATACAGTGGGTGTATTATGTGACACCAAATTTGAAAAGGAACCTGTTTCAGATATTTATAATGCACGTGTACATGAAACAGGGCATGGAGACATGATTTCAGCATGCAGTACAAATGAAAAGCTTGCCAGAGCAGAACATAACACTGAAAATGATTCTTTATCAGGTAAAATATTATGGACTTCTTCCACAGAAGGAAAAGCCATTTGTGATCAGGAATTGCATGTAGACACATCTCTGAGAACTTCACATCCTCCTCCACAAGGCCTGTACAATGAAGAGGCTGAAGAGGAGACAACTTTTTCCTATGTTGGTGCCAAAATTGAACAGAAAAGTTCTCCTGCTGATGTAAGCATTGTGGGGAGCTGTTATGAAGATTCCTCAGTGACATCTTCTGAAGGATCCCTGGAAACTCATGCTGCTGATGAAGTGAAAGCGCTGCATCCATACACAGATGCTGCAAACATTTCCTTGGAGTGGAAACTTGAAGAATTCCCTTCTGATGACAGTAGAAAAAAGAACACAGATCAGTTTTCCCAGCAGTCACCAATCACACAGCAAAACCTGTTAGGGCCAACCATTTTAATTAGTGAACCTACTGAAGAAAAGGAAGAGACAAGCTCAGAATATGAAGGCATATTTTCTGAAGCAAAACAGAATACTGAAAACCAGGCTACTTGCTCTGTTTTTGATCATGAAGAAATTCCTGGCCAGCAAAATGAAGCTTCTAGTTTGCCTTCAGAATGTCTTATACTAAAGCATATTGGTTACAAAATACTTTACTTCCTCTTGTTTGTTGTGTTTTGTGTAACGTTGTACCACTATGATTTAATTGTTTGCTTTGCCCTTTACCTATTTTCCCTGTATTGGCTATACTGCGAAGGTGGGAAAAACAAAGAATCTGTGAAAAAGGAGTAGTGTCAAAGTTCCCCAACGTCTACACTAAATTCTTTACATTTAGTATCAGTAGTTCCAAATTGACAGCAGTGTCTACTTTTAGAACCAAGACAAGGCTCCCCTCTTTCCTGGAAACACTGCTTACAAGGAATGCATATGAAGTTTTCTCCTTCATATAAGTAATTATTCTGCATAGGACCATTATGTTTGGATCATTAAATGCCTATATCAGTAAGAGTTCTGAAGCACATCAAGTTAAAATTAAATACAACTGTTATTCCTTATCAAGTTATGAAGATATGAAGCTTCAATCTCTTCAGATTTTAACACATCCATTTGTTTTATCATTTAGCTTAATTTTTCTGATTTTTTTTAAATAAAAGGTTTTGTATAGAAAGTATGTATAGAAGGAATGGCATTATTACTAAGTAATAGGGCATGATCAGTCAGGAATCTCTTGCACTGTGTATTTGTCATATTAGCACTAATGGAAGTATAAGAAGTATCCTCCATCACCAAGAGAGAGAGAGAGAGAGAGAGAAGTGTTTGCTTAGCATTCCTTTTTGTGGACAATGCCACCTACAGCTATCCCCTAACGTTCCTATTTTGTGAGGTAGACAAATGGGAATTCACCATTAAGTGTCATTGAGTAACAGGAAGCAGTGGCACCAATTTGGAGGACTGCCCTCCCTACAAACTATGTTATGAGCATATACCATATTTATATTGACTATGAACATGATCGACTAGGAAGTTTTTCTGCGCATACAACATTTGAAATGAATGGGACTCATGAAAGAACATATGGATTGTGCCCCATGTATTGAATGATCTATTATGATTAACCTGCCGATTTATGTAGAACTCACTTTGTGGTTAAATAAGCTGTAGTTGTTTTTCTTTATTATTAAATAAGTTGCAGTTGTTACCTCTGTAGTAATATTAGCACAGTGCCAACTATAGCAATTATGATATATGTGTTAAAAAAAGTCTAAGCAGAAAAAAAATCAGGCTCTCACTCATATCAAAGAGCTGATAAGGATTAATATAGACTGGAGCATACAAACTGGAACCTGGTTGTCTTTAAACAATGTTTATATTTTTGTAAATGTCTCACACAAGGGAAGAACGTTGTTTAATTTTAGTGGTTTTTTTCCAGGTTGGACTATCTGAATGATATTGTTTTGACCATGTTGCTTAAGAAAGGCAATCTCAGTGAGCATTGGATAATAGTAATAAAAAAGTTTTGTTTGATTTTGTGTGGAATACTTTGAAATCCCAAGGAAAAGGCTCAAATGTAACCATCCTGTTCTATTCTGTGGAGATGCTGTAGAGTTTCTGTATTCCATACTCAAGTTTTTCAGCTGTCAGTTCAAGCAGAATCTGTATAATTCTAGCTTTCATTTTAATCCTTTGAAAAACCTAGTCTCTGTCCCTTTTGATTGTTCTAAACCAGTTGTTCAGTTTTACCCAATGGGGTGGTGTTCCAAACACAGGCTGGGCAACCAACCAAAGGCTGATTGCTACATAGCAGATAGTCAGAAGCTAATAAGCAAGCCAAGTTACAGTTCAGCATTTACTAGTAAAGTAAATGGCATCCAAAGTCAATAAACACAGTTCAGGTAAAGCACAGAATTCAGAAAAGCAATGGGGAGCCAGGTAGGTCAAATTATTCTTGGAGACCAGGTCTGATATAGACCAGCAGCTTAATGCAGCAGCTGCTTAATTAACCTCTGCTTTCTATAAATCCTCCAAGACTTCCTCAAGCCCTTCTTCTGTTGTCTCTGACAAAGGTAGGTAGGGGTAAGTGGTTTCTGTATTCGAGTGGACTCTCTGCTGCAGCTGGTACTGCACGCTGGTCTATCTCTGATATGTGACTCTGGAACCTCCTCCTCCTCTAGTTCAGCAGCAGGTCCACTGCTTCAGTTTCTGAGAGCATGTGTCCATGTTTTTAAGCAGGGCATGACATTCAGGGAGTGGCACAGCTACTGAGCAAGCAGGAAATGGCTCTTTTCCACTTGTCCAACAGCTGCCAGAGTACCATTCCCTCAGTAGTGGTGGTTGCTTTCAGGGTCCAGAGTGACTGCTCAGAGAATAGCATGCCCCCCTCCCCACCCAAAAGTAGTCTGGATGGAGGGCAATTAACCTCAGCAATACCACTGATTCCAGCCGTTAAATTGTAAAATAAATATTTTTGGGAAAATATGCCTAGGATAGATCCCTGGCTCATGATACTTTTCTGTAAAATTTTCTATTGCTCAGCCTGACTGATTGCTTTCCTTAAAGTCTCAGGGGTTGTATACAAGATTAAAATACTCTTCATTCCAGTCAAACCTGGAATACTGTGTCTGACCTGGATTACTGTGTCCACGTCTGGGCACCACAGTTGAAAAAGGATGGAGCATGTCCAGAGGAGGGTGACCAAAATGGTGAAGGGTCTGGAAACCATACCTTATGTGTAGAGACTTAGGGAGCTGGGTAACTATGTTTAGCCTTGAGAATAAATGGTAAAGAGGTGATATAGCTCTGTTTAAATATTTGAAAAGGTGTCATATTGAGGGTGAATGTTTGTTTTCTGCTGATCCAGGCAATAGGACCTAGAGCAAGGGATTCAAACTTCAGGAAAAAGAGATTCCACGTCAACATTAGGAGGAACATCATGACAGTTAGAGTTGTTCAACAGTAGAACACACTCCCTTGGAGAGTGGTGGAGTCTCCTTCTCTGGAGGTCTTTAAATGGAGGCTGGATGGCCATGTATAAGGCATTTTTTAATTGTGAGTTCCTGCATGGCAGGGGGTTGGACTGGATGGCTCCTGTGGTATCTTCCAACTCTATGTATCTGTTGAAATGCAGAGAATTGCGCATTATTGCATGTGTGTGTTTCACATGGATTTGGATTTTTGACAGAGCAAGAGTGAATAGATATGAATAGATGTGGATTCGCACAGAAAAGTGAAGACAATTAACTGCTGATGTGAATGTGCAAAGAAACACAACAATTAGCATGACACACTTATGCGTAGACTGTCCCACACTCACAGAATCATAAGGCTAAATCCTCTTTAATTTCCAAGGAGGAAATGAGTGAGCTAGTGTAGTTGCATTGGTTTCCAACTGCACAAGTGGAGGGCTTCATTTGATAACACAATCACCTATGGTAGTCCAGGCTAAGAGATATAAAATAATTGTGACCACACATGGGCTTTTTGACCAGCTCAGAACACTGAAGTGTAGGATGGGGCTGTATGGGTATCGTCAAAGGTTATCTGAACTAAAGTAGTCAGAAATGAGCAGTGGGGATGCAGAAGGGAGCACCCTGCAGGTGTTGTGATATGAATATCTTGAAGAAGGGAAAGAAGATTGACCTTCTGACACTTCGTCTCCAGCATCAGTAAGCCACCAGTCATCTGAGATTTCCACAGTGCACCGCCCATTTTTAAGCTTCATGATATTCAGTATAGTTTATCCTTCCTGAAAGATTGGAAGCAGTCTCAGCTGTATTTATTCTTTCTTCTCTTGCATTATACATAACTTTGCTTGTTGTATCCAAGGGCATCACTAGTGGGGTGAGGAGGATGAGTACATCAAGTGGGATGGGTGTGGTTACTGGATGAGCGTTGAGTCCCTTTCTAGTTTGCGCAGCAGAGACATCGGACCCCAAACAACCCTCTGGAGGCTGTAGCAACCCCCCCCCCCCACACACACACACAAGCAGCAGAAGCTGCTGGGTGGGGCAGTCCCTTCAATTTGGGCTCCAGTGTGGTTGCAACCATGTCAGCACTTCCCACTCAAGTAGAAGAGGCTGTGGGGGGGGGGCAGTGTCTTTGGTTTGGGCTCTGCAAACAACACTGCAACAACACTGGACACCAAACAGACCTCTGAAGATCATGGCAGCTCTGTCCCTATGTACTGGGTGACACCAACCCCAGGGATGGCACTGGTTGTACCAGGTATTTTAGAAAAGCAACACCTACAAGCAAAGAGCCCATGAAGTAAGCAAAAGAGCAAAAATATATGTTTCATTCATTCATTGTTAGGAAAGAAAATCTTTTTACATGTTGATTTTAAAAAGTGTTCTATGATGGTAGTTCTTAATCTTTGGACTTCGAGATGTGAACGTCAGTTGCCAAAATCCCTGATCATTGGCCATGTTGGCTGGACTTTCTGGAAGTTAAAATAGAAAACATCTGAAGGGCCTAAGGTTTAGAACTGTTACTGTATGACATTTTGTCCTCTGTAAATGTGACAATGTAGGACATGGTATACAGTTTTCAAATACCTCCCACTTCAAGTCTGGGCTTGGATCAGTCAACAATCAAAATATGGTCCTCACTGTGAGGACAATCTTTTAGCATCATCATGAATTTCCTGGCTTTGCAAAATTAATTGGTAAACATGCACATACACATTTTGAATAATCAGTGGTTGGGAAGACAAGCAGAAACCAGGAAAAGGGAAAATCCCTACAAAAGATAAAGAGAAGATAAAACAAACCGAATATTCAGGTATCAGTTGCAATATAAAATAGTTGGTTCCTTATCACACATATATTTTATTTAGGCAAAAGAAGCATAATTTTGAATATCTTTCTTTTTATAGTAACAAATGGATTAAAAGAAAACTCAACAAATGTCAAATTGCTATGTTTGCTGCTTCAAGAAGACATTTTTCATTGCATTCTTTCAGCAGATATTGTTGTCAAAAGTGTGGATCTATTTTAATGACACATTATATCTGAGCACTTAATAATTTTGAATGATTGCTGTCCATCTTAAGCCCAAAGGGATATGTTTAAAAAACCAAACAACTTCACCAAGCATGAAATTCAGTTGTTAATTTCAGTAAAAGTAGACTCAGGTCCAATCCACACTGCAGAAATAATCCAGCCAGGGCAGTTAAATTGGTCTCAAATGGGATTATTTCCACAGTGTGGATTTGACCTCAATTGTAATCATCTCTTACCTATATTATTTAATTTGCTGCAAGTATTCTTGTTGGGATTTTAAAAATGCATATATATATATATATACACACACACACACACACACACACATATATATACATATATATATTCACTTCTGTTTATGTGAATCCAAGATTTCGTGTTCAAGCATTTCTAGCTGTAAGGCGCTGAAAAAATCTGGATATTTGAGAAGGTTGAGTTTTGAGACAAGTCAAGTGGAGACCCTTTTTGGGTCTGCAATGGCATTTCTGCATTCTGAATTAAAAGGGCTTAGTGTATTTTATGTGTTTGATGTATTATTCTTGGTTCCTTCAATACAGCATTTTAACTATTACCTGTATCTTGAAATTAGCTAGTTTTAATCTTATCCAAAGACTTGCCACCCACGGATTCCCATTGGGGGGCTGGCAGAGGAGGAACAGGGAGAGGAGAAAGAGGCAGCAGCCTGAAAGAGGGAGAAGGAAAAGGATGAGGAGGTGGTGGTGATGGCAGCAAGGGGAGCAAGGAGGAGGAGGAGGAGGAAACGGTGGGAGAAAGAGTAGGAGGAAGAAGGAGGGAGGAGAAGGAAGAGGTGGTGGAAGTGGGAAGAGGAGGAAGAGGAGACAGCTGTGGTGGGAGGAAGAGGAAGATAAAGCAGCAGGAGGAGGCAGCAGCAGAGGAAGAGGAGGAAAAGGAGGAAGGAGGAGAAGGAGGGAAGAGGAAGAGGCAGTGGAAGGAAGAGGAGGAGGAGAAAGAAGAGGCAGCCTCCTGCCACCTGCCACAGTGAGAACAGCAAGGCAGGCTTTGGATGGCCAAGGCAGCAAAGTTCCATTGTCACATGGCCACACCACCATTAAGGGCAATGGGACTTGAGCACCCATGGATTTTGGCATCCACGAGGGGATCCAAAATGGATCCCCTGTGGATGCTGAGGGCCAACTGTATTTGTTAATATATCCTTTTAATTCTTATGAAAATGCAATACAATTAAATTTGAGGAAACACTGTGATTCCAGTTATGAAACTAAATAATTTATCTTCTTGTCAACCTACATATGCATAGTTAATGTTTACTATTGTCAAATATAGCCACTTCTGCATATTAAAGCAAAGAGGATAGTGAAGCCTTGAACTAATGATGAGTATGAAAAACAATACATTATTATATAGAGCTATATACAAGAAGCAGAGACTGTCCTAACAGATTCTCCCTGAAAGGCAATTTGATAATATTCTACCCTCCAACATTATCTATATTTTTATTCCCAACATGCCTGTGACCTTTCTTCTTTCTTTATATCTGCATTTCCATGTATATATTCAGTTGATTTTGGCTTGGAAAGAACTCTGAAGAAGGAGAAAACAAGGATGATCAAAGGATATCTAGCTTTGTACGATCTACAGCAGTGGCATCACTAGGTGGGTGCAAGGTCTGCGGCCTGCAGAATGACACCCCATAAATTGAGGTGACACCTAGTTGGGCTTTCCTCTCACTGTGGGGTGAGAAGGACTGAGCAAGCCCCTCCTGACTTCACTGTGGTGGCACCTCATAAGGCCAGCGTCACAGCAACAGAGGCCAAGTGCACCCCTCCTGACTTTGTTGTGACACCAATAGTCTCCCTATGGGGAGCCTGGTGCTACAGAAGCACAGGAGAGAACTGAGCACACCCTTTTGGCTGCTCCACTACCAGCCATCTTGCCCCCCAGCACCCTCCACAGCAGTTTCCCATAACAGACGGCACCAGGGGTGTAGATCCCACTGATGTACAGTACACTGCACTCCAGTATTAAATGTATTTATGGTCATAGAATGGGCGATAATGCCAATAAAATTTGGCCTTTTACATTCTTGCAAAAAAAAATATTTTCACATATAAGAGTTGGGTAAACTGCTATGAAATGTATCAAGAATAATACATTTATATGAACTCAGAGAATGTCAAGTCCAGAGAGTTGCATCTCACATAGAAGAGATGCTGAGGAGATGATACCATATTCTCTATAGGAAACAGTGTGATGCTGCATGGGTGACTAGCAGATGACTGTGTGCTAAAAGCCAGATTTAGGAAAGACTACTGCTTTTTCCCCTTCATGTGACAGCTCACGGCTCCCTTGCCATTTCTGTCCGGCAGTTTTGACCTTTGCTCAAATCACATGCCAAATGCATCATAAACCCTGAGTACAGAAGACACTGTTTCACTAATTTGATAATGTGCAGGTTGTCGGGGAAAAGAAGTGTTTAGACAAAATGGTTCATTAATTTAGAATTGTCGAATATCATAAGGCTTAAAGTGCAAGAAATTCAACACTAGCAAATGCTGCCATGACCTTTTAGACTAGCTCATGTGGTCAAAGGACCACCTGGAGCTGTACATCAAGGGTTGCAGAATGCCTGGAGAAGCCTGTTGCAAGAAACAGCATATGCTTCTACCAAACTGGTAGAAATACAAGAAGAGGAACTTACATTTCAAATTTCTCCTCTTTGTTTCATTTTACATGACTTCATGGGGTTTAGAGACAGAGGATCAAGTTAATTTTTTTTACATTGGAATGGTAAGAGGTGCCCCATGGTCATAATAAACAAAGTTGCATCTTGTTTGTCATGAAATAGTTGCCAAACATTGCACGCATCACTTCTTACATGATTACAATATAAGTAACATATATACAATTATAGAAGTTTGCAAAAAAAAAAAAAAAAAAAGACTGATCTTTGCATGATCCATGTCTTTTCTTCTTCATTATTTTCATTATTTTACAGAAAATTCACATGTGGTTATTTTGATCGAACAATAGTAATTTTTGGCGCAGAAATATATTTTTGTGGTTTTGTGTTGTTTTCTGATCAGAAAAATGCTGTTTTTAATGTAAAACTATGTGTGAATTTTGCACATAATAAGTCTCAAGCTGTCAGTAGTTCTCATGGTGAGAAGAAAATTGCAAAAATTGTTGCTTCTTTCCAGAAGAAAATTAATGAAAAATTTCACCCATAGAGTATATTTCCTTACACTTTTCCTGTGTCTTCTTAAAAGCATCTCTTCAGGGTCAAGAAAGGCCATAAGCAGGGTTAGAAATTCACAAGGGGCTTTGATTTTGCAGTTGCTTTCAGCACCCAATATGCTAGATGCCCATTTTGATTCCAGACAACTCTTTACTGCCAACAAACATGAAGCATATTTTGATATTTAGCTTATAAAATTAATATCATAATGCTCACCTTTGCTTAACATAATTAATGCTGGTACTGTAATCTTGAACTAAACAAGACAGAAGAATTAATTTTGATGCCTTGATTACAAGAGAAATCTTCTTATCCAAATATTGAACAGATGAATATCCCCTAGAATAATTTATTCTAGACTTGTGGACAGCACAGTTTCTTATCTGAATGTATTTACATACTTCAGTTTGCACAAATACCACCAATATCTAAAATACACCATATTAGATCCATTAAAATGCTTAAATGCAAAGGAATGTGATGTTCCATGATGCTCAAAATTACTAGCCTTCTGTATATTTTCTCCACACTCTCAGTGACATCTTTTGTTTCAATTACTTTTTAACAAGCCAGATATGAAGAGGTATCCATCATTCACTTCTTTATGTTATCATCAAAATCAATATATATTGTCCTTCAGGAAGACTGACACTAGCCTACCTCTTATTCTGGTTTGGCTTTGCTTTCTAAATATGGACACTTTTCTGTATGATCTTTGAAACTGAATTCTCAAGGTATATATATTTTTTTTACAAAGAGTAAATTGGCCCAAAATCTCTATCTCTAAATTGGTCCAAGATCTGTCAATATTATATGATTGTACTGTGGTCCAAGATCTGTCAATATTATATGATTGTACTGTGGTTCAAGATCTGTCAATATTATATGCAAGTACTGTGCAACTAATGATGGTGATGCTGCTGCTAATGCAGTATAGAGACAGAAGCAGGTCCTCTAATGTAACTATGGCTGTATCTACACTGGGGAAATAACCTGGTCTGGCACCGCTTTAACTACTCCACTCTGGACCCCACAACATACTCCAGGTCCCAGAATTCCATAGCCTTCGGCCAGGGCAGTTAAAGTGGTGCCAAGCTGGGTTATTTCGCCAATGTGGATGCAGCCTACCAGTTCTTTGATTGAAAGTAGCGAAACCATTCCCAGCAGAGAAGAAGTTCCAAGATTTTCATCATCATCAGTTTATTCATTGCTGTGCTACTCTTACAAGTTTCTCCCCTAATATTATTCTCCACTTTCAACTCTAGTTATCTGAAAGCAATACTTCTTATTCTGTTATCTTTGCTTATTACACATAACCCTGAATCCTATCATTAGTCCCAATGAGAGTAAGCCTTCATTCAACACAATACCTATGTGCTGATTCACTAGTCAATGATTGTCATGGTTCTGCTCTGCTTAAGACTAACCATTACAATTTACTCCCTTAGTTTTGGCGAAACTCCAACTGAGTTTATTGCACAAATTGAAAATGCAGTAAAGGAATACAGATGTAATGGCTCAAATGAGCATTTACCCATGGGAGAGAGAAATGAATATAGCCTACCTTTTTATTTCATGATAACCTGCTGCTGATGTTGCTGCTGCTGCCACTTGACAAGTTAGTAAAGGGAAGAATAGGAATGTTTTATTGGGATTGGAACTTTAGGGTGGTACGCTAGATGGATGTCATGGTAGGGATGGGTGAGATCATTCCTGAGCTCTCATATTGGCTCTGCTGAACCACTGACCAGACCAAACCAGACCAGATCACACCAGCTTACTTCTTCACCATAGATAAATTCCAATCATTTGAGATATATATTTAACAACTTACCAAGGGCTGTGTGATTTTGGACCATGTGATTGAGGTTTTAAAAACTGGTCACCTATCCAACCTAATACAGTTTATCAGCCATATATTATGGCAAATCAGATGCTTACTGACCCACTGGGCTTACTGTC
Source organism: Urosaurus nigricauda (assembly GCA_034509955.1). Lineage (NCBI taxonomy): Eukaryota > Metazoa > Chordata > Lepidosauria > Squamata > Phrynosomatidae > Urosaurus > Urosaurus nigricauda. Next base: position 67,677,833 of record JAOEGL010000005.1, on the reverse strand, counting down.
CTAGGCAGGTTGCCAAACAAAGAGTTTTGCTGAACTGCTAGTGAATTGTCCATATATGCTGGTGGATTATATTTAGCTTGGTGAATTTCAGCATGTACAGTACTAGATGAATTTGTACCAACACAACCCAATATAATCCAAGGTCAGTCTAATATCATAAGGCTTTATTCCCTGATGACGGTTGTTGCCACCACTACCCAATTAGTGCCTAAATCCATTTAGTAATTCCAAATAGGGATGATCCCTTGAATAGCTACTGCGAGTTTACATAAGTGTTGACTTATCGTTCAGCAATTGATTGAATGAGCCCACTCAGATGGGGATTAGCAATTGGATTTAGGCCCAGGTCTCTGCAAAAGGCAAAGGTGATAATGACAAGAAGAGATTCTATTTTTAAGAACATCTCATAAGAATTCCAAGTATCTAGTTGACTTTCTGTACTTAACAAACCAATGGGTATAGTGGCATTGCTGCTTTATAGTTCTTATACTTATATATATCAGAATCATTAATTCATGAGCAATAGGGGCATATGTTTCTGTGCTCCAACCTTTGGGAAGTTTGCATTCACTATCAGGGGTTCACAAGAGCTTCAGAAGCCAAATATTTTAAACATGGAAGATTATCTTTAAATGAAGTTTAAAATATAGGCAACCAAAAGGAAGAACACCTGCACAACAACATAGCTCACTAAGAGAAAAATGAATTAACAGGACTGCCTACAATAGCAGCAGGCAACCCAATACCTTTCAGGTATTTTGGAGTACAGTTTTCGTAACAGCCAACCATTGTCCTTCTTTATTAGGGATAATAAGAGTTGTATCCAAAAATATCTGGAGAGCACCATATTCCTTAGTCCTGTTCTGATAATATCTGATGGAAAAGAGAGACAAACTGTGATACTCAGTACAGTGTAATCCAGTACAAGTCTACTTATAAATTAGCCCTACTATGTTCTTTGGGACATGTTACAATCCCCCTTTTAAGCATTACATCCATCATAAAATGTAATTAACTAACATTTTGCAGACTCACAGAGTTTGAAAGAACCACAAGGTCCATCTAGTTCAACCTCCTGCCATGTAGGGATGCACAAATTAAAATACTGTTGACAGATGGCCATCCAACCCCTGTTTGAAAGCCTCCAAAATAGGAGACTGTGCTAAGGCAGTCTATTCCATGCTTGAAAGCTCATACAGTCAAGAATTCTTCCTAACATTTTAGTGGAAACTCTTTTTCTTGTCATTTGGATCCATTGGTTCATGTTCTAGTCTCTCCAAAAAAAGAAAGCAAGCTCGCCCAATCTTTCACACAACAGCTCTTCATACTTACAGATGGTTATCATATCACCTCTAAGTTATCACTTCTCCAGGCTAAACACACCTCCCTCCCTAAGACATTCCTTATATGGCTTGGTTTCCAAAACTTTGATAATTTTGGTCACTTTCCTCTGGACATACGCCACCTTGTCAATATAATTTCTGAAGTGTTGTGTCCAAACCTGGAGAAAACATTGAGATCTGACAAAACAGAATAACTTTCTTCTTGCTATCTAAATTGAAAGGAGTTCCAAGAACCATGAGAAGAACCAAGGAACCTTGAGAAGAAAGAGAATAAGGATTAAATCGTCTGATTCTGTAGTGTAGAGAAGTACTCAGGATACCTTTGGAACTGCACAAGAGAACCAGTTCTCAGTCTTTAGTCCTCCAGATGCTTTTGATTTCTACTCGTTGGAACTCTGCAACCATGGCCAGTGGTCAGAGATTTTGGAACGTGAACTCCAAAACATCTGGAGGACCAAATAAAGGTAGAGAAGCACTGCACTAGAGTTCTCTAAATCAGAATATTCTAAATCTTTCCCTAAACTTGAAAACCCAGGATTCCATATGATGGAGTCAGGCAGTTGAAGTGGCATCAAACTGACAGAAGTGGGTAGTGTAAATACAGACTTACTGCTCAGGATATTATCTCATTTTCCTTCACCAGATTTGTATATCAAAGGCATCTCAGATATATATTAGCCCTTGTTTTTGTCTCCTATGAGGTTTTAATCATCTTATCACAAAAATATTTTTAGTATTTTTAATTCATTAACTGGAGGAATGATCTTATCATGGAAACTTAGCAAGTCATAAAGATTTCTGTTCTTTTTATTATCAATACTATAACTTTTACTTTTAACAGGTTTACATTTACTTTCATGAAGAATGAATTTTTTTCAATGTTTGTGAATGAGTGCAAAAATCAGATCAGTGTTGACTTCAGTATGTGTGGCTGGCAGTCACATGAAACTCAGCCATCACTACCACTAACATGAGCCAAAGTTCATGAGGTCACATCTTGTGAAGGCAGCAGGAAAATTAGGCAATGATTTATGGCATCAAAAAGGGCAATAGCCCCAACCCTTTCTTGAATACCCTGTTTATTTCACAGGGGTGCTGTGGTAGGGCAAAAATGTTAGGGGGAAAAATAACTAAACTGACAGGGTCTATTACACACTGTAATCTCACCTATGGAAAGCAGGGATGGGACAGAAGTCCATCAGTTTCCTGACTGGGATTGAAATTAGAGCTCCTGTCACCTTGAGAAACTTATGCAGGAAGAAAAATCAGACATTGAAAGTTCCCACAAATTGAAGGATTCCCCCCACCCCCCTTGGCACAAATTCTGGTTGAGAATTATGCAAGAGTTTGTGCAAGAATCTGAAAAACAACCCAGCTTTGTAGTAAAAAGCAACAACATAGGCCCACATTCTTACTATGCACACAAAACTGCTCAGTTTTCTGAGAAAAAGCTGTCCAATGTTTACATCATTTTTGCTATATTCTTGGGGTAAGTGTATATAATGCAAAGAAAGAGGAGGAGGAGGGAGGGAGGGAGGAAGGACCTTATACTTCTATATAGACAAGGAGGTGAAAGGTTCAACATCATGGCTGCAGCCTTTGCTGGTTAGAATGTTAAACTATGCAAATATCACATGGCAGGCAAATATCTCATGACTGAAGCTGGAGCCATATGTGGTTTTATTGTGTGCCATTGCTGCATTTTGCACATTTATGTTATGAAACATTTTTGGTATGCAAAACTGCTATTTTTATGTAGAAAGCAGAAATGTTGGACAACCAAATATTGTACAACAAAAATGATGCACAACAAAAATGTGCAAAATTTAGCAAAGTTACATTTAAAATATTGGCAGATCGTTTTGTTGTGCTACATTACTCTTTTCTGATCAAAATTTTTGGTACAACATTTTGGTTGCACAGCAAAACCAGCAGTCTTGCAGAACACACACGGCTTTGTGAAAATACACAGCAAAAACACAAGCAAAAAAAGGGGGAAGCAACATACCTTCTGGGATACTGAACAGTTTTCTGGGCAATTGGTGCAGCTTTCATGGAAAAACTGTGCCGTTCCCCGTCATTGTATATGCATGTGTGTGTGGATGTGTGTGTGTGTTCCCAAGTGCCTTGAGGTTATGGAGCAAAAAACTATTTCATTGTTCTCAACATTTTCCATACTTGGAAAAATTGAGATTTACTATCCCTAGAAGGAAGAATTCTCCATCCTTCATGGAAACAGAATCACCTCCCAGTGGCAAAAACACTTGAATCTGGAGCTAGCCAAAGATGATGGCATTCATGTATAAAACATAACTGTGAATGTTATTTATAAATGAGCTCTTACAATGAATTCAAGACATCTTGCAGCAGTGGGGTCACTAGAGTTGGTGCCATCCAGTGTGGACACTCATAAGGGGGCTTATAGGGATGGGACTTCCAGTGTGAAACTTCCGGTGCATGCAGGAGCATGAGTGTGCAACCGGAGATGCTGCACACACCCCCAAGGAGTAGCCCCAGAATGGAGAAACCCCATGCACCCCAGAAAATGGCTGGGGAGCAGCCACAGGCCCCCTGGAGAGGGCTGGAGAAGCCCTGCACATTGCAGAAAAGGGCTGGGGAGCAGCCACGGGCCCCTGTGGAGGGCTGGAGAAGTACACCCCCCCCCAAGGAGCATGCCCATGGCTGCAAGGAGTCCCATAAACTAGTTCTGAAGCTGTGAAGAGACACCACAGGAGATGGGGGACCAGCTGGGTGTCAGGAAGTTCCTCCTAATGTTGAGGAGGAATCTCTTTTCCTGTAGCTTGCATCCATTGTTCTGGGTCCTACTCCTTAGAGCAGCAGAAAACAAGCTTGCTCCCTCTTCATGTAACTAGTGCTGCTGCCACAATCATACTCTCTTCCTGAATCCCCTTTAACCTCATCTCTCTGTCCTATGCCCTACCTAGCATGCCTTTCAGTTTTAACATTTTAATTTGATTTTTTAAAACTTTTCCATGCAATTCTAGAGCTCTGCTATTGTAAGTTGTGGCGGGGAGGGGGGAGGGAAGGGGGGTTAAAAAGAAATAAATAGGGAAAAAATAAAGCCTGCTTTGGCATAGCGAGGGAAGCGTGGGGAGAGGACCGACACCACTTGACTGCCAATATTGCAACTACACCAGCAGCAAAATTTCACACCTGAGGACTAATGTGATCAGGAGGTCATTGACAAGTTTTCCCTGCCAATGAAAAAGGATGCCCTAACTGCACTTGAGGGACACAAAGCTATGGGCTGGAGGTGTCATTGTGTGATAAGTATCACCAAAGCCACTTTCCCCCAGCTCTAATCATGGATTAAAAGCCATGTGTAGTAATCTCCTGAAACTGAGTGACAGGATAAAGCTCTTCACAGTGCATCAATAGCTCAGTGGGACTATAATTTAGATCTCCTAACTTCCACCACAATACTCTAACCATATAACTCACTGGCGCAAACCAACAGTGCCCCAAAAACTCCTACTACATCAACTGAGCTACTTTATGCCCCAGTGCAGATTAGTTTAAACAATGATGCAAGCAAATAAAGTTGTTTATAACACTGACTTTGAGATTTTATTTTTGGAAAGTGAGCAGTATAGAGAAACATTGGCTGTGGCTGATGCCTTACTGCCTGTCTCCCTTACAAATAAGAACAATGAAGATGTGACTTGCCAAGAGCACTCATTAGGCCAGACCTGCATTAATGCATACTGTAGGTTTCATTTTGAAACTCTCTCCCATCCTGACAGTAACTAACATTCACAACAGCAGTATGTTCTTCATGTCTCAAATGCTCCTAAGCCAAAGGACATGAAGAGAGAGGTGGCTAATGTCATTAAGCACCTGCCAGCTCACTATATGGGAGGAGTAGGGAGAGCTGTTCTGGTCAGTAAAATGGTTTGCTCAGTTACCTGTGTGTAAGAAGCTCGGGCATCTTTTCAAAGATGTCATTGGATTTCTTTTGGCAGAGAAAAGAAACCTGCATAAACAGTCAATGAGGAAATTAATGTTCAATTGTCCACAATCCAGCCCTAATCAAATGGAATGCCATGACCTGAGGAATTGGACAATGTGAAACCATAACAACTAAGCCCTAGTATCAAAAAACAAAAACAAAAACAAAAAAACACCAAAACAACAACAACAACAACAGTATTTACTGGAGGGGAATATTTTATATTTACTGTATGAAATAAGAGCTCTTGTTAAGTTCGAGGCAGAATGCCATGTGTGATGGCTGGTGCATTATGTGTTCTGGAAATTCTAATTTTATGTAAATTTAAGGGGGAAATGTATGCACGTGCTGGAGTTGGTCTTTGTTCTTGCACTGTTTTAGCATCACTAAGTAGGAGAGACTGCCACAAAACACTGTTTTCAAAAACAGCAGATGGGGGTGATTTGCTCCCGAAGGAACCCTAATTTCCCCTGGAAAGAAGTACTTATATTTGTTATCTTGTCTCTATAGGGATTTTTTTTCTTTTTTGTTAAAAAAAGCAACAACCCTAGCTTTCTTATATTGAGTCTTTAGCCTTTTTTTTTTTTTTTTTGCATTATAAAATTAAACTAAATTTCCTGCATTTAGAGATAATACAGTATTCTACACTCCAAGCTGATTACTGGCTTTTTAAAAAGAAAACAACAACAACTTTGAAGTCTGTGGTTGAATAGTGCCTTCTTGCAACAGTCATTTTATGCAGATTTGGAAAATAAATGCAGTTTCAATGGGTTCCTCTTTGTTCAGCCACTGTTCGGGCATGTCAGCTTAGTAGCGGATGCCACACAGCAGGGACTATAAAATACTAACTGGGGGAAAAAGCAGATGAGGTTTAGAGTCATTTTAGTCCCTGTCAAGCCCAGAGTTTCTATGCAAAAGGACACAGATTTAATACGGTTGTAATCAGGGCACTTGAAACCTTTAAAGGGCTTCATGTTTGTGTTGTCAGATTATTTGCTGCAGTTGCATAACCAACCAAGCAAGCAAGCAAGCAAAAAAGGGGGCTTATATTTACTGTGTTCTTTTCTATAGCATCAGTCTCAAGAAGATTTATGGCTAACAGAACTTTGATGTGGGATGTTGAATCTTTATCCTTGCAATCCTTACTTTGTGTATCTTCATTCCCGATATAAAATGCAAAGATGGCTCAGAGTCTTGTTGTCAGTTGAATGGAGTCTATAAATATTAAGTAGTAACCATGTTGTTTAGGGTAGTAGTGATTGTGGTGCATTGCTGCTCTATTAATATATACTTTCTTGCAAGTTAACTTTCTGTATCACTTTGCATATAGGTGTGTGTGTATATGTATATATATAGTGAGAAAGCAGGAGAAAATTAGATGGTTAGATTAATATGAAACCTATTCAAACATTCTAACCAGATATCCAATAGATTGATGAAAAGAGGGATCATGCTAGCCCCACTCCTCTGTTCACATTTCCACTTTCCTCCGCAATTTGCTGAAGAGGAGAATTTAATCTATCTATGAAGACTCATGACACCTTCAGGAACAATACAAATCAGTTTTCCAGATCATATGGAGAATCTTTCCTTTCCAGAAAGTTTTCCTCCACCTATGAAGGGTGATCGGATAAGGCTATCAAGAGCTTATTCCACACAAACAGAGTTTTGAAATGCTCTTAGCTTAAATGCAGGGTTTAGTTTGTGGGATAATGACACCAAAAAGCATATGATACATTATAAAGTGTTTAATGATCTGAATCCAAAGACAGTCATGAGAGGTTCTGCTCACAAAGTAGAGCTGTTCCACCTCCTGTTTCAGGTGGGATTCTATCTCCCTTTACTTCTTCATTTGCTAACCATTCAAAGCAGCTCTACTGAATGGTTCTGTGTGGATGTGATAGTGCCAGACATTTTTACTACCTTTATTGCCTCGCCATAGGCCTTTAAATAGATTTTAGCCTGTTTCAGTCAGACTCACTCTGAGTTTTTTGCCATGGTTGCTCTAGCTTTATTGTTGCACTCATTTTATTGCTGCCAGCTCCTTAGAAAACCAGGGGTCTGGTTTAGTTCTGTACTCTGTGGGAAGAGATGCTTAGCAGTGATTGTGTCCATTGCCTCAGTCATTTCCCCATTTCAGAAATCAACCGGGCTTCAACAGGATCACCTGCCAAGGCAGCAGGATGTTAAAGTCCCCCAGCATTACAAGCTGCCTCCCCAAACCATCCCAGCTAGCTCAGGAAGAATGATTTTGGGGAGATGGCCACTACACCAACAAAATCCCTGTCCTGGCTACCTACCTTTACATAAACACACTGAAATCCTGCAGACTGAAGGATAGTGTGCCTGGTCAGGAGAATATTATCCTGATGGACCACTACACCTTCACCTCTCCTTCATGCAGGTCTTGCCTGCTGCTGGACAGAGAATCCTGGTGAGCAAAGCTAAGAGAGATTCCCCTGATGCCTCATTTAACCAGGTCTCTGTTCAGCATATTCATCCAGTACAAAGCACAGTTTTCTGAAAACATCTTTCATTTCTGTACTATCTTTCAGTGACATCATGGTGTGGTATATTTGTGTCATTTTAGACTCTGGAGTTAATGATCTTACAGACCATACTTAGACTTGATGGTTTCATATATGTATTGTCCTGCGTTCACCACCATATAGTGTTGTGAGGCAACAAGGCCACGTTTTGTGATAAAACTGATATCCTGGCCGAAATTGCAGTTCTCACCTTTAGGCTCCTATCACTCATTTTTACCCTTAAGAGCCCTTTCTGGATGTGGTGACCAGGCCTCAAGGTAAACATTATACTGAGCAAGTTGTGTGGTAATTATTGGGCTCAATGTGGTAATGTGGGAACAAATCCTCTTTGTTGTTGTTAACTGTGGTGAAGTTGACTTTGACTTATGGTGACCCTATGAATGAGAGGCCTCCAAGTCACCCTAAAATCAATAGCCCTGCTCCAGTCTTGCACATTCAGGGCTGCAGCTTCATTGATTGCAGTCTTCCACTTTTCCGACTGCCTTTTACCTTACCAAGCATAATGGTCTTTTTTTTTTTTAGCAAGTCGTATGTTCTCATGATATGTCTGTAGTATCATCCTTACCAGTTTTTGAATGAAAACATCCAGACAGAGATGTAAAAATGAAAACAGTAAATGAGGCTATCTGGCCCACTGGGTCGACTCTGTTGCCATTGGCGGAAAGCTTCTGCTTTCCACGTCAAACTAGCCTGAGGGGGGGGGGACTGCTGAGGCTGCCATTTGCTGGCTGGGCTGCCGCGGGTAGGAGGAGACAGTACTTATACTTGGCACTGGGACTACAATTCCCGACATGCACCGGGGGTGGAACTGCCATCACATTGGCTAGCAACTGGGGCCAAGAGGCAACGGGGTTTGGCTGGGAGGCTGGAAGGGGTGGGAACTTCTGGGCCTCCCAGCTGCTCATTGGTGGCTGGGCCTATTTTAGGCCACATGGCACAGGAGAACAGCACCTTTCCAGCTCAGCTTTCCCCACCCTCCCTCCTTCTATTCAGGGATGTGGTTGTGCTTCACAACTTTGTGGGAGTAGTAGCATAGGTTTTGGGTGTGGTGAGTGCTGGTTTCTGGTGCTGTGGAGCACTGAATTGGGAGTCCATTGGGGACCTGGGGGTTCTGGGAGCGCGCAGTGTTGCCATTGCAGGGGCAATGCCAGATCAGCGTCCCCCAATGACAAGGGGGAGAGATATGAACCAGTTAGCTGCGTTTTGGGTCAACCCTACCTTACAGCTATTTTCAATAAAGTTGTGGCCTTTTTCCTTCCAGTTGTTTGTATTGTGGTTATTACTTGCAGTGCCTCCCCTCCACAGCAAAGATATATTGGGTAACAGATAAAATAAACATCTAGCCTCATGCTGGTTCCACACCCAATACACAGTAGCATCTTAGTTTCAAACAAAGTAACATGGCTCCCTAAACTCTTTCTACATTCTCCGTTTCCAAAAATCCTATCAAGATCATTTCTGTTCCACTCTTCTTTTCAGGCACTGTCCAACTCTATTTCTAACTTACTTGGCCCCATCTAATTATTTTACAGAAAATCAGCATTTGACATGCTTTGACTGGATGGCTCTGATCTTCTTACTTCATAATGGGATGGGGTCCACATGAAGTTTTATCAGGCAGTTATGCCACCCTATTCAGAGAATGTTATAATTCACATTGTCATTGTTTTCCTCCAATAAGCTCCCCCCCCCAATGTTTTCCTATTATTCCTTTCTTTTTGCCTTCTCCAGCTTAAAAAAAAACAACAGAAGAGGAAAAGATGGAATGACTTCACAGTGCCTTTTAAATAGGTGGGCTAAAAATGTTCCACTGGGAAGCATGTAATCAGAGACAACACGAGAGATGCTTATGCAGACACAGTGTAAGGAATAAAATGTATAAATGTATCAGTAAGAAGAGAGCCAGTGTGGCACAGTGATTTAAGTGTTAGACTAGGACTCTGGAGACCAAGATTCGATGCACAGCATGGCCATGAAACCCACTGGGTGACCTTGGACAAGTCACATGCTCTCATCCTCAGGGGAAGGCAATGGCAAACCTCCTCTGAACAAATCTTGCCCCTCCCCCCCCCCCCCAAATCTCATGATAGATTTGCCTTAGGGTTGCCATAAGGTGAAAATGAGGTAATATATTCCTTATTGATCTAGTTCATGTCTGGACAAGTATATCATTTTCATCATCATCATCATCATCATCATCAGTACTCTTCCTTTCTTGCAGTAACTTGTGTCAGCCTAGGTGACTGTCCTCCTCTCCACTTTATCCTCATAACAGTTCTTTGAAGTAGGTCAGGCTGAAAGAGAGTGACTTCAGCTTCATGAGTGAATGGGGATTTGCTCCTCTATTCCACAGGTCCTAGTCCAATGCTTTAACCACTACTTCTCTTTCTTACCAGTATTCTGCCATTTCATAATAGGTCTGTATTATTTTCTCCTAGTAAATGGAACTAGGGCAGCTCTTTCTATCTCCTTGCTATGTTGCTACTGGCTGAATTTTAAATGCATTTTCGTTCCAAGCACTCTTCCTTACAAACTCTATCATGAAATTGAAATCAGAGACTCCCTGTTGTTGCTATTTGTGCTTAGTGTCAAGTTGCTTTTGGAACTTTGTGTTTGAAGTAGAGATCTATAGTAAATGACCTTGACATATTACTTTTGGCTAGCACTGACCTTTATGTTTATATTTTAAGCAGATTGCTGCAACAGCATGGGGAGATGTTCACAGATAAAGTGACTATAGCTAGGATATTAACCAGTCTATGATGGACTAATTAAAATAGAATTTTTCAAAATATGAACATGCAGTAAAAATGCTATCTCTAATAATGTCTTATAAATGATTATTATAAAATAATTATCTTATAATTATATCTTATAAAATGAAGTTGGTATGTACAAAATGGACACAGTCCAAAGCTTGAAGAAGTTAAAGGCCAGTAACCAATGGTGATTCCACTAGCACAAATAAGATTGCACTCGCAGAACATAACGTAGAACTATGTGCAAGGAAGGAATCCAAACCAATTTCCATTTGTGCAGCTGGTTTCACTAGCATTTTCTTGGAACCAGTTGCCTTTCAGAAGCAGCTGCATGCTGAGAGACCACAAGGGCAATTGTGCTACCACATACACAACTCAAAAAACTAGTGGAACTCTGCTATCACAATGTTTCCCTCTGCTAGAGTTACATTGGATTAAAGCCAAGGGCATCAGAAGAGGATCTCCCAAAGGCATCTTGTTAGCACAGTAAAACTATCTGATCTATGAAATCAAACCAGCAACATTAGGTTGAAAATAAGTAATGGGAATAATGATCTAGTGAAAATAAGTAGTGGGAATAATGAACAACACAAACAGGAGTCTAGGGTTAGTCTGGAAGACAATGTGCCATAGAATTGGCAATACAGCAGGTAGACTCCAATATGGAAGTGGACACAAAGTAGTAAGAATGTAGGTGATAATGACAAAGAAAATAAGGAAGATAGCAAAGACAAGTATGGGAGGCAGGGAAAAGGGTCAGGTAGTGTTCCCCATGATATGGCTGTGATCAAGGCAACAAAGAGGAGTCTTCCAACACTACCTGCTGAGTTTGCCCCTTTAAGAAAGATGGCTATGGTGTTGAATGGTGGGTGCTCACAGAGCTACCTATTGACTTTGTTTTTTGTTTGTTGTCTGTCTCCCAAAGTGGGACTCCCAGAAAGAGTAACTAAAAATCTAAAATAATAAAAAACTTTTTAAAACTCATTAAAATTGTCACATAAAGAAATTATTGATTATTAAAATTAAGATATACAAATTTTAACAAGAAAGATAAAACACCCCCAATAAAAGCTTCCCTGCTCATACATTTAAAGTACTGCTTAAATGAAAAGGTCTTTGCCTGCTGGTGAAAGGAAAGTAGCAGGGAGCAGCCTATGCCTCCTTCAGAAGGGTGTTCCAGAGTACACTGTTTCCTCAAAAATAAGACATACCCATAAAATGGAGACATGGGGCGCAGTGTTATCAATATGCTGATGACACACAAATATACTTCTCCATGTCTCCGACTGCTGCAATGACCAAGGATGGCATCTCTCCTCTAAACGCTTGCTTGGAGTCGGTAATGGGCTGGATGAGGGAAAATAAACTCAAGTTGAATCCAGAGAAAACGGAGGTACTTGTGATAGGTTCCCCTGCCCCTGAGATGGAGATTTGCCAACCTATCCTGGACGGGGTCACACTTCCCCTAAAGGACAAAGTTTGCAGTCTGGGCATACTCCTGGATTCGTCGCTCCAGCTGACGTCTCAGGTGGAAGCGACAGCCAGGAGCGCGTGGTACCAGCTTCGGCTGATACGCCAGCTGCACCCGTACCTGGGTAAGGAGGACCTTGAAACATTGATACATGCACTGGTAACCTCTCGTTTAGATTTCTGCAATGCGCTTTACATGGGGCTACCATTGTACCAAGTCCGGAAGCTTCAGTTAATCCAGAATGCAGCAGCCAGACTACTCACAGGGGCATCAAAATCTGAACATATTACCCATATATTAAAATCTCTACACTGGCTGCCGATTAGCTTCCGGGCACAATACAAAGTGTTGGTTATTACCTTTAAAGCCTTATATGGTTTGGGCCTGAGTTACTTAAAGGAGTGCCTCTCCCTGCATAATCCACCCCTTACTCTCAGAACATTGGGGAAGAATTTGTTAGATTCTATGAACACAAGGCTGGTATCAACTTCCCACAAGGCATTCTCTGTAGTAGCCCCGAAGCTTTGGAACAACTTGCCGGAGGAGATCCATCTTATTACCTCTTTGGATGCTTTTAAGAAGGCTCTTAAGACGGATCTCTTCCGGCGGGCCTACCCACTCGACTTACTTTAATGTATCGGGAATGAATAAACAATTCATAGTAACAATAGCTGGAGTAAGGACAGAACATGTAGTGAGTTTTATGGCCTATGTAATTGTTTTTAATGTTTTTTTGTTTTTTAATGTTTTTAAGATTGTATTGAACTGTATATGTATTTTAACTGCTGGAATCCTGCCTTGATCTGAAGGGAGAGGCAGGAAATACAAATAAATTTTATTGTTGTTGTTGTTGTTGTTGTTGTTATTAAATATGCCATAGCAGGATTTCTAAGCATTTCTAAGCCATACCCTGAAAATAAGACATAGTGATAGGCCCGGCGTGGAACGGAAGGGGACAGGAAGGGAGCAGAAAGATTGAGGCCAATGGTTCTAAAGGAAATGGAGTTGAAAGAAATTCAGAATGGAATTCTGGGTTTGGAGAGTTATGACAATGTTCCAGAAGAAGATGACTTAAATACATTTGAATAAATGTAGATTGTTGTACCATACTGAATAAAAATTAGACATCCCCTGAAAATAAGCCATAGTGTATCTTCTTGAGGAAAAATAAATATAAGACAGTGTCTTATTTTGGGGGCAACATGGTCTAAGAGTGGCCACTGAGAAGGCTTTCTCTTATGAACCTACCAAGTGAGCCTGTAATGGTAGCAGGATCAAGAGAAAGCTTTGCCCTGTAAATAACAAAACCCTGGTAGGTTTGTGTAAGAGATATGGTCTTTAAAAAAAAATCTAGACACAAGCTGTATAGGGTTTTAGAGGTCATGACCAAGCTGGGCCCAGAAATGAAGCAGTAACTAGTGAAGCTGTTTAACAATGGAGTTGTATGTCCCCTATAACTGGTCCTGGTCAGCATTGTGGCTGCAATATTTTGGACCCACTTAAGTTCTCAAACAGTTTGCAAAGGCAGGCCCATGTAGAGTGTGTTACAGTAGTCCAAATGGGATGTAATCAAGGCATATGTCACTGTGACTAGGTCTGACGTCTCAAGGAACAGGAACAGCTGGCACACTAGTGTTAGCAGTGCAAATGCACTCCTGGCCACTGCTGAAACCAGGGCATCCAGGCTCAGAGTCGAGTCCAGGCCTGTGAGCCTGAGATTTCAGAGGGAGTGTGACTCTATCCAGCATAGGTTGAGTTTTTATTCCCTGATCAGCCCTACCACTGATGAAAAGCACCTTTGTCTTGTTTGAATTATATTTTAATTTATTTGTCCTCATCCAGTCCATTACTAACAAGAGATATTGGTTCAGTATCGAGACAGCTTCTTTGAAATTGCATGGAACAGAAGAGTTGGGTGTCATTAGCAATTGGTGATACTTCACCCCAAAACTCCAGATGGCTTCTCTGAACAGTTTCATGTTCAGCATGGAGGACAAAACAAAACCCTGATGGACCCTACAGGCCAACAGCCAAGACATCAAAGAGGAATCCTCCAGCACCACCTTTCTGAGTTCACCCCTCTAAGAAGGACTGGAACCATTGCATAATAGTAGTCCAATCTTAGAGAGTCAGCCCAAAAGGATACTATGGTCAATAGTATCAAAAGGTAGTAAGTGCTCTAGCAGAACCAACTGAGACACACTCCCTGTGTCCTGTTCTCTGCATAGGCCATCTACCAAGGTGACCAAAGATGTCTCCATCCTATAACCAGGTCTGAAGCCAGATTGAAATGAATCTAGATAATCCATCCCATACAGAAACCTCTGGACCCGGGAGGCCACCACATGCTCTTGAAAATGGAATATTAGAGGCCAATCAATAATTATTCAGAATGATGGGATCCAGGGAGGCCTTGTTTTTATTTTCTTCCTTTTTTTATTAACAGTCTCACCACAGCCTTTTTTAAGACAGTATGTAAACTTCCCTTGCTGCAGTGAGGAATTCATTATTCCCTTTACCCAGTACCATCAATTGAGTTGTTGTCACACACACCCCTTGACCTTCACCAATACCACACCATACAGAATCCTTAGTAATGTTTTTTGTACTACAGTTACTCGTGAATCCTAATTCCCATATATCACTGAATGTAATGGTAATATCAAAATAACAACGAAAAATTAAAAATAGAAAAATGAAATAAAAGTATACCTTTTAATTATAATATCATTCACACATCATAAATGTATTACATGTCCATAGTTTCATATGATTAAAGTGAAAATTTGGTAAAATGTGATGTTTGTAAGAAAATGCTAAAAGGAAAAAGTATTTTTAAAAAGTTAAAATTATTATTGTCGTCATTATTTTAAAAATCTGGGCTTTTCTTTTCTCTTTCCACTGAACCTTACCCCATCCACACAATCACTTCAGCATTTAAAGAGACATAGGCAAATGCCCCAGCTGTCTGCCCAAAGGCAAATGTTTGGGGAGCAGTGGTGTCACATTGCCATAGGGGGATCACCTGGTGCAACCTGCACTCCTAGACCCCAAAATGACACCCCTGCCCTTACTCACTAGGTCAGTCCTATCTATCTGCTTTCAGAAGCCAGGAAAGGCAAGGATCCTGTATAGATGTGGTGGCTCTCACTTCTTTAAGGATCCTGTCCATATCTTCAGGCTGCACAAACTTAAACATATCCAATAACACAGGACAAGCAGGCACCATGGTTACATACACTGGACCTGTCTCTACTACAGTGTCCAAGTCAGAGTGAACAATGATGTGTGCAAAGTGGCTTGCAAATTCATCAAAACAGGTTGTCAAGTGGTCTTTGTTTTCTTCTTGTGAGGAAAAGTGTAAATGGCCCCTGACCACTGGACAACACTGTGTAGATGCAAGGGTGACAGAGAAGTATGATTTCTTTATCACCTTCACTATTGCATAGGCTTTCAAATTAGTTGTAGCGCTTGTTAAGTTTGCTTAATTCATGTCTTCTGTCATCATCACTCTAGTCTCTGTCCCACTCATTTCTTGAAAACCAGCTTCCTAGTGAGGCAGGGGTCTTGCTTGGTTCCACTTTGTGGAAGAGGATGCTTTGAGGCAATCATGTCCACCACCTTGGTCATTTCCCTGTTCCAGAGATCAGCCAGGGCTTTGACAGGTTCACCTGCAAAGGCAACAAACAAACAAACAAACAAACAAACAGCGTCATTTATATACTGCTTCATACCGCCTAAGCAGTGTCTAAGTGGTTTACAACTGTAAGCTACTCGCCCCCAACAATCTGGGTACTCATTTTAGCGACCTTGGAAGGATGCAAGCCCGAGTCGAGGAAACAGCCCAACGGTTGAGGTGAAGTTCCAAACTATTTCTAACAGAGCAGTCTTCTCATAGACACTACACAACTAGCTGAAGGGACACCAACATTGCTGCTGAGACCAACTTGGCAAGAGAAGTGGGGTGGTACACCAACAGAATCCCTATTCTGTCTCTGGCTTTAAGACAAGGCACCTGGTGATGGAGATGGAATCCGGGTAGACCACACTGCCACTTTGCCTCCCCACCTCCCAGGCCTTGTCTGCTGCTGTACAGAGGTGGACAAAGCTGGGAGAGATTTAATTCCTCCAGCTTCATCCAACCAGATCTCTGTAATACAAGCAAAATCAGCATGTCAATCTAGGACCAAGTCGTGGATCAAGGATTTTTTTTTTCACCAACCTGGCATTGAGCAGCAGCATTTTCATTCCAGGGGCCTATTGCCAAAGCTATCCAGACTATCCTTAGTGGGGATCACACCCTATGATTCTCCCTACTGCACTGATAATAGGACTGTCTCCCCACACTTTCTCTCCATCATTGTTGTAATGGCTTCTCCCTTGGTTGCTTTCCTTCTCACGCTGTCCATGTAACCCATTCTATTTGCTGGCTAATGCAAAGAAGCAAAACAACAACAAACAAACAAACAATGCACCACCACCAGCAGGCACCCCGCTTTTATCCCCTTGCAAAGTGATCAGGGATATTTGCCAGGATCTGGCTGACACCTGGTTCTGCCACAAGTGCTGAGGTCTAGAGCAGGCAGCAAGCAAGCAGGCAGCAAACTATTTTGTGGAGAAGGTGGAGGGGATGGAATTCTTTTTCTCTCTCCCACATGCTGACTCATACTTTAAAGCCCCATCTGCACTGCAGCAGTAATGCAGTTTGACACTGCTTTAACTGCCATGGCTCAATGCTATGGAATGCTGGTATTTGCAGTCCTATGAGACATTTTGCCTCATGAGAACATTGGTAAGTGATTAAATTGCAAATAATCTGAGTAAATGTTCTCTTTTTAAAAAAGCAACCCATAAAAGCTTTGAAATGTCTAAACCCCTTGAGTTGTGGTCCAAATAAATAAATATATTTCTTGTAGAAGAGGCATCAGACATTTGGGTTATTAGGCAGAAACTAATAAAAAAATGAGCATCTAAAAATGGTAAGTGAAGGGGGTCTAGAAAATTTCAGTATGTTTGTCTCAGAGCCAGGAGTGCTGTTTTAATTCAGGCTTGGGTGAGTAATTAACAAAATTATGTGTCTGTTGACAATTATGTGTTCTCTGTGATTTCCAGTTACCAAGGAATACTCCTGATAGCTGCATGTTGAACTGATTTGATATCTCCCCATTTGTCGGCTGACGTTCTGTTTTTATCTTTCTGAGCAGGTGTTTGCCTTCACTTCTAGGAGATAATCTAGCTCACTGGCTCACTCTGTTATTGAATATTTGTTTTTCCTGGAATCTCTGGACCAAATGTTTATGATGAGACTTTTCCATCATGATACTAAGAGATGTCTTTTTACACTAAATTAATTTTAGTGCAGGGCTGCACATGGAATTAGATCCAGGTGTAATTCAAGATATTGCCTTCATTAAAATTACACTGTTGCAGAATAAAAGGAGACTGGAGGCCCAAATTCTCTTGTTTCAATTTCATGAATGGAACATTTTAAAATTATAGTTAATTGTAAAATCTTCTAGTTTAAATGTATGCCTGTCAGCCTAAAAATATCTATCTGAAGTTAAACAGGATCAGCTCTGGGTAATATTTAGATGGGAGACCACCAATGAATACCAGGTGCTATAGGCTATATTACAGAGGTGGGAACTACCAAAACCACCTCTGAGTATTTCTTGCCTAAAATAACTCTATAAAATTCAGGCAAATTGAAGGTATATCCACACATATATATAAAAACATATGCTCATGCATATATAGCCAATGATCATATGTTATATTTCATATTAATTAAAAATATACAAGTAATCTACTATATATACTCAACTATAAGTCGACCTCATGTATGTCAAGGGCATGGTTTGGGCCCAAAATTATGGATTTTGATATGACCTGTGGATAAGTTGAAGGTAAAACTTAGGGGCATATAAAAATGGTTTTAGAAGATGAAGCAAAGGAAAACAATGCCAAAAAACTTATAAAATTCCATCAGGCATAACTGTTTGATCTCACCCCTAAAGAATGGATGGACAAGAGAATGGCAAGCTAGTTATTGGATCTAAGGAGTTTTCCTTAAAGAAATATGGGCAGAGCTAATAGTACTTCTTCAGTAATGAAATTTAACAAAGTAATTAACTATTTTTAAGTGGAATTGAATAGATTTTCTGTCTGTTACTCATTACAGGGTGTGTGCTGACTCAGTTTAAGCAATGGGGGGAGGGTAAGGATCAAATGGGTGACAATTTCGTGCTGTAGCCTGAAAGAATTGATTTGTAGTATCTTTTCCAATTTTCTCAGAATTTCCAATGCAAAATATCTGAATTTGATGCTTGGGAAAACCAGAAAGCATTTTCTTGTATTTTCCAATGGAAGAAATAGTAACTAGTAGTGGTAACTAGTTAGGAAGAAGGAACCCAGGAAGCTACCTTTCTAGATTTCAATAAGAATCAAAACAAAGTGAACTGTAGTGAGATCACTGTAATTATTGAAAAAGTTTCTTTTTAAAACTAGTATTCCAAGCTCAGTGGTGTGCCTATTTGGATTTTAAGCAATAGATCATGAATTTGTTCACAGACTTGAAGGCATGCTGTTAGTGGTTTTGTTTGAATATCTTGAACATCTGAATAAACTTGAATAGTTTAAAAAAAACCTAAGAGAACAACACTTGACAACATAAAAAGATCTGTACATCACTGCATCCCACTGTATTCTATTGCATCATATTATGAATCACATTATGTGTATTCCAGAAAAAACACTAATAATTAGTAATAAATTTCAGATGTTTCTATATGAATACTAGTGGCAATGTCAAACAGTAGTGTGGTAAACAATGGGAAATTGTAAATTAAGGGTGCAATTCACCTCTCAAAGTCACAGGCATACTGTTCAAAATTTGTATTGACTTTGATAACTTTCCAGATTTCATCCTAGGGATGGCAAGAGTATTAAAATATTTGGGGAAATGGTTGAAAAATCTGCTTCTTGAGTGTCAAGAAGCCCTGATTAGAAGAACCTTGGACTGATGAGAGTCTTTGCAATTTAGGAGTTACGTATTATACACAAAATTCCATCATGGTTGTTTAGCATAGTAGACAACATTTTTGGTGCATAAAATAGTATTTGCTCAGAAAATGCTAGATTTGGAGAGAATACATAAAGGTTGAATCTGGTAGATTTGCTCAGAAAATGCTGTTTTCTTCATATCTGAATGTTATGCAAAATAAGTCTTGAATTGCAAATAGTCTTCCAAAACAGCAGTTTTTGAAAACTTTCTCACAGTGGGTAGAAAATTGCAAAAATTACTCATTGTTTGTAACAGAGAAGTGGGATATAAATAAATAAATTATTATTATTATTATTATTATTATTATTTCCTTTGAAAATAAAAATAGCAGAGAATTACAATCCTATTGCAATGTAACCCCTCCCCTCCTCGGTAATTTAACAATGCAATCCTACATTAAAGTTATACTGACTTTAGGGGATTACAATTACTCAAAATCTTCTTCTGATACCTGAACTCTTTTCTGTTGATATCATACACCTACCAATCTGCCAGTAGAACTGTGGTCCTGGCTAAAATCTGCCAAATCAAGGACAAGCAAAGTGGTGTGATGGAGCAACTGCGTTCTGCAGCCTCTTCTCATTCAGGGATACCACTTTGCTGGCACAAAGTTAGACAAAGACAGTCCTTAGTAATTTCCAGATCCCCCAAATAATAGGTGGGAGTAGAGGTGGATTCAGAATAGCTTCAGCTAGCCTTACATTGGTTCACCTGACCTTTGGCGATGTTGGTCAGTTAGAATTGAATCAAAGAAAGAAACATTTACTTTCTGTTTGCAAGATTAAAAAAACAAAACAAAACTATTTTCATCATTCATACTTAAATACCCTGAACACAGTTCTGGTTTTCATAGACTATACAGATTCATAGTGTGGATCATCATCATCAATATAAAAATACAGACCAAGATTTAAAGATGACGGGACACAAATTGTGGAACGACTCATGCACAAATTATACAACTATTAAAATGTATGGAAATAAACATTTATATTTATGCTTCTTGTATGCCATCTCCTTCCTCCCTTCGCTAACTGAGCAGTAAGTCACTTTCTGAAACCTATGGCAATTTTGCTGAACATATCTGAGCACTTTGGGGAGACTTAACTATTTCTCTGCAGCCCAGACACCATTGCGTGCAAACTTTTTTCTGCTTCTATTGAACAGCAGGGGAGGGTCTGCCTGGATAAGAGATCTTTTCCTACAAATTACATACTACAATAAAGCCACTTATCTCTGGGATCTTTCTCCTGATGTCTGTGACAGTTTAAGAACACTGGGGTTGCATCTGAGAGTTAATAATTAAAAAGCAACTGGTGAAAATGTAACACTCCTGTCCCGGCTAGGTAAGCAAAGTCATGGTACAACAGGGGTTGTGAGGTCTGTACATACTACTTGTATTTGCATATGTCAGAACGGCCTGCGAATACTAACAGCACAAGCACTTCACATCTGCTTCTGTTTACTCCCATGCTAACAGTCAAATGTACAAAAGTACTGTGTTAATTGCTCTGCTACACAGTGACTGTTGACACATTCTCCACAGAGCTTTTCATAAATACACAGTTGCAAATAAACTACTAATGGCTTTGCTTATTTTCCAGCAATGTCCCTGAAGGAGATCCACAACATATACCCCCATTAATGATCCTCCTATTTAGCAGTGTCTTGTTGCTAGCTGTCGTAAAGTTTTGTAGAAAGGCAGTATCAATTAAGAACCAATTATCTCCAGAGTGGGCGAAAAAGTGAAGACATAAATAAGTAATGTGTGAGAACCGAAAACCTTGAACAACAACTTGAGGTGAACTCTGAGGCAAGGGCACCGACTAGTGAACAAATCCTCTTCGTAACAAAACTGCCCCAGAGAAAAGCTTTGTGGCATACAAAAGGATTTCCCAGAAGCAATACCCCCTCCCACATGGGTGTAGACAACATATGGTGAGAGAAGAAGTGGTTTGCCTCTTGGTCCCAGTCCAATGTTTTACTGAAGTGTTGAGAAGGAGATACATGGTGCATATAGATGGATGTACATAATCAGGTTTCTCATGTATGTGTGTAAGTTTCCTTTTTCATGACACTGTGTCAAATACATGGATGACACAGTGGTAACAACAAATGAAGGTCTACTGTGCATTTCCTGCTCAGTTGCATATATTAGAAAATCTTCTATTTATTTCTCATTGAAATGAGAATTGAGGGTTTGCACTGAAGCCATTGCCAATGACTATGAAAAAGTCAGGGCAGTGGGAGTAATACTCCATATATCCATTCCACTAACCCATGCCAGGTTTTATCTCTATGTCATCCAGGATATTTGGGGAGGGCAGAAAGTAGAATAATCTGATACACTATGGCCTAAATCCTAGTGTTAGTTCTCACAAGAGTAACTGGGTTATCAATGGATTTGTTTGTTATCAATGGATATCCCTTGAATCAATGGAATATACCTAAGTGCTTACTCAAATGCTTACAAACAAGCAATGTATTGACTCCCCATTCAACAGCTGAATGGATATACTCAAATTGGAACTAACCAACAGGATGAAAGCCTCTCTATGTTGAAGGAATAAATCATGTTAATGAGAGCTGTGACTGAATCTTTTATCAAGAGGCAAGATTGTACATTTCCTCCTTGATTTGCTGGGGTTTTGTTGTTGTTGTTGTTGCTGCTGCTATAAACCCAATGTTGATTTATGGTGACCCAAGAATGAGGGACCTCCAAGAGCTCTGGTTGTCAACTGCCCTGCTCAAGCCTTGCAAACTCAGAGCCATGAATGCCTTGATTGAGCCAAGCCACCTGTGATGTGGTCTTTCCCACCAATACAATGTGTAAAGCTTTGCCATGATTTCTGCTTTTTAGGATAGCTTTAGAAGTACAGGACGAATGCCAGAAAGAAAACTGGCCATCCTCTGGTTCCAGAATGAACCCCTTGTCCACTTGCCTTAGCAAAACCAACCTTGTATTATCTCTTTATGTTCCTTTTAACAAAAATAATCCTACTTGGCTAATCTAGGCCACTTTTTTAATTCTCTAACCAACACAAATAGGTTTGGGTTGTAACCTTTTTGCTTACAAATATGCACATGTTCAATACAACAAAACTAAAAAGGATGTATAATATAAAAATACTCTTGTCTAGGTGAAATCCAGAGAATAAAGAAAACAAGACTTGTTCATTTTTAAAAAAATCTGAAACATGTGTTGCTTGCATTGTTTGTGGGAGAATGGAGCTTAGTTTATGCTTAATGTGGTTCAGGATGAAGAGAACTTGAGGAAGGAGGCAGTGAGCTAAGTCACCCACAAAAAAGAAGTTCCCCATATCCTTACAAACAAGCTAATCATATCTCAATTTCAGTTCCCTTGTTACAATGAAATTTTGCTATAGGAATATAGTTACTGTCACACTGAAAATAGCCAATTATCTAGCTAGTTGGGTATTCTGACAATGGGCTAAATTAAAGGTTTCAGAAGAAGAAGCAGCTTCACTCAGTGGCTAGACAGTTGTGCAATATTAGACCCATGGAAAGCCCTTTCTTCCTGCCCTTTACCCATTACTAGCTTTCACCCTCCAGCATGAATATTGATGGTCCTCGTAATTGGTATCCTCCCTCACCCTCCATTATTCCTTAAGTCAGCATTCCTGGTCTGAATCATGCCAAGAACTATTTGCTTCAGTAATATCCACCCTCAAAGAGTTGCAGAAATTAATTGCTTTATCATTTCTGTTCCAAATGCTTTAATTTCATCAGATGCTTTTTTGTATAATGAGACAGTGTATGTAGAAAGAAGTAAGCTGCCCCTTGGTCCCTGAGCTATTATTTACCTCTTCACCATTTACCCTTTCTTTAAAAAAAACAAAATTAAAAAAAACGATGCAACATACATATGACAATAGGAAATATATTAACACAAGGTCTTTAGTCAAGAGAAACAATCTCTCTGTAGTAGGCTACTTGAGTGCTACTCCAGATATATTGTAGTTCAGGAGATGAGCCCGTGTACTGGGTAGGGTGGAAGGGTCTTAGAGGATCAAAAGGGCCAGAGCTTGAGAAAATTAATTTTTGTACCACAGTTTTGAAAATCCACAACCAACATGGTGAGTGGTCACACTGCCTGAGGGATTCAGAGAGCTGTAGTCCAAAGTCTATATCCAAAGGCTACTTTCTGACTAGAGTACAGCCATTGAATCAATAGCATTTATGTAAGTATCAATGCACCATTCAGGAATTGATATAGTGGATCTTCCATTGGATTTAACCTCCTTTCCATAGTATCTTGCTTTTGATATCATTGACAGTGCCACTCTTCTGGGCAGCCATGTTGGGAGGGGACTTGGAGGCACTGTTTACAGTGGTTCCATTCCTTCTTGGAGGGGTGAACTCAGAAAGTGGTTCTGGAAGATTTCTGTTCAACCCCTTTGGCCTGTGGGGTCCCTCAGGGTTCTGTTTGTCCCCCATGCTATTTTATTATACATGAAACCACTGGGAGAAGTTGTCTGTAGAGTTGGGGTGTGGTGCCATCAATATGCTGATGAGACCCAGCTCTATTATTCTTTTCCACCTCAATCCAAGGAGACTGTCTTGGTTCTAAACTGGTGTCTGTCCTCAGTAATGAAGGTAAACAAACTGAAACTTAATTCAGACAAGATTGTGATTGCTGGTCAGTTGAAAAGCAGGTCATTGTATAGGCAATATAACCTTTGTTAGATGGAGTTACATTGTTACACTAAATGTAGAGTCTCCTTGGAAGGAAGTTGCATATCTGTCATTGGTTTGAAAAAGGGCTCAACTTGGCAATGTGAGAGGGAACAACATATATTTTGTAGGATCCAACACCAGTTACATCAGTACTAACTATAGAGACGAAGGCCCTGTACAGACCAGCGAAAAGCGCTGGCCTGCGTGCGGGGCAAGGGCTGAGCATCTGCATGCTCAAAGCCCTACCACTGCCGGCAGGGCATCATTGGGGCATGCATCGGTCTACACAGCACACGCTATGATGGTGCACCTCCAACGCAGCACCCAAACAGAGCAGCATGGAAAGGCTGTCATCATGGTGTGCCGGTGCACCTATGACACCCCTTCCAGGGAGCAAGAAGAAGCCACTTTTTGTGGCTTCTTTTTGCTCCCTCAGGAGGCCGCAGCATGCGGTTGCTGTGGCCCCAATCTGAGGCAAAAAGGGGTGGCATTCAGCTGTCATCTGTGCAGCCCCTCAGTCATGGTGTACTATCCATCCAATTATTAAGAAACATAGGAAGAAGCATACACATAGACATAACTCATTCAAATATACAGCATAGATACCTGTTATAGATACCTGTTCTTGAAGATAAAAGTCAACAGAAAGATGGGAAGTAAAAAAAGATAAAAGATGAGAGGCTAAGAATAGCAGGCTTTGGAGAGGAAAGAACAAAGGCTCAGAACTGGGTCTGAGGATGACAATCATAGAATATGTGGGAAGACTGACTGCCACAATTGTAACACACAATGGTTTTGTTTTTGAGATCCTATTGACACCCTTTTGCTTTTCTATGGTACAAAAAGAGTTTGTTTAGGGAGTCATACCTTTTAAACCAATCTAAGTTGCTGAGATTCTTTGGGAAACCAAAAGTTTGATTACCTTTCAACAGAACCTGGAAAAGGTTAATATTTTTTGTGGGTTTTTCAGGCTATGAGGCCATGTCCTAGAAGAGTTTATGCCTGATGTTTCACTAGCAGCTATGGCTGGATGAGCCCTCCCTTTGCCATCTACCTGTACATCATCAGAGGGAGAGAGAGGCCTGCCAGCTCCATCAGGCCTATCCTAGATTAAGAAGCAAAGCCATCTCTCCATGCCATCTGTCCAGGCCTCAGAGGGAGAGAAGAACTTCTGGACCTGATCCCCTTACCCACCACCAGTCTCTTCTCCTTTTGTGTCATGTCTTTTTAGATTGTAAGCCTGAGGGCAAGAAACCGTCTAATTAAAAATAATAATTGTAAGCCGCTCTGATAGCCTTTAAGGCTGAAAGGCAGGGTATAAATACTCTAATAAATAAATAAACATAAATAAATCTTCAGAGAATGCTGGCATGTAAGAGAGGGGGTATATATACTGTTGATTGAGAGAAAGTGATCTGCAAGTTAATGGAAAGGCCTACAGGGTGTCTATTTACTTAATGATCCATTAACTGCTGGGAATTCCTCTCACCCTAGGTGTTTTTCATTTGCACTTGCTGGGTCTTGATTTTGGTGTTTTTCAGGACTGTTAGGCCTCTACAGACAGGCGGCTCAACACCGCAGCTTTGAACTGGGAGGCCTGGGTTTCTGTGGTGCCCAGGAGTGGTTTTGCACGTTTAAAACTTGTCCCTAACCCAAACCTCAGCTACTACAAAAAGCTGCTTATGACCTTTAAAACCATATATGGCTCAGGTCCAGGCTATCTTATCTCTCCATATGAGCCTACCTGGGCCCTGAGATCATCAGGAGAGACCCCTCTCTCAGTCCCATCACCATTGCAAACATAGTGGGAAAATAGTACGGACACAAGAGAGGGCTTTCTTGGTAGCTGCCCCTAGACTCCAGAACTTCTTTTCAAAGGAGTTCAAAATGGCCCTCTCCTTCTTGTCTTTTGTTGGCAGGCAAAAAACATTTTTGTCCTGAAAGACTTTTAAGAGAGCAAGTTCTTAAATAATGGTCTAAGAGGAGCTGCATTGTTTAAACTCAATTGTTTATTAATAGAGTTTTAAAAAATCTTTTAAATTACATTTTTGATGTGTAGATCTGAACTGTTTTGATACTGTGATTACTTGGCCAGAGAAATTGAGTTATTCACTCTCTCATCCTCCCTCAGTTGGAAAGGTTTGTTGTTAATTTTAGGATATTATTAATTGTGGTCTCTCTAGCAGATTATTTTAATCATTGCTTGTTTAATTATTGTTTTAAAGGGGGAGGAAACTGTGGGTTTATTTATCTGAGATGTGGTTGTTGGAATTTTTATGTAAGCCTCTCCGATTGTTTGTAACAGAGAAGTGGGGTATAAATAAAAGTTTTATTTATTTATTTATTATTTAGTAACAATTAAATCTTCACTTTTGATATGGTTTTAGTTGGATTGTTCTTGAGTCCCAATTTTAGGAGAAAGGCAAGATAAAAATAAATATAACAACACTTCTCAGAGCTTTGAAGAGGACATAGACTAAAATTGGAAGGGCAATTGATGCAGATGTGTTGATTCATAGGAATTTATCACATGCAAATTAAAGCAACTTATCCTTACCGTGATACAGTTGCATACGGGATGCAATCAGGAATTATTGCACAAAAAGTGCTGCTAGTGCACTGGGCAACTGCCCACTTGCTGCATCTCAGCTCCCAGCTGCTCTTAGTTTTTCAAAAATGGGAGCTTCCTGTGTTTGCAAATTGGCCAGCTGAATGTGGCTGGGAGCTGGGATGCAGCTGGGATGCAGTTGCCCAGTGGCATTGGTGGCATTTTTCATGCAATAATTCCCCATTACATCCTGTGGCAGGGGTAAGTCGCTTTATTTTTGCATGTGATAAACTCCATACTTTGAACATTTTCACCCAGCTTCATGAAAAATACCAGAATTCAGTGATGATGATGATTTTGAACACTTTTCTAAAGGTTTGGAAACTATTCACAATGAGGTGGTTACTAGAGAAACAGAAAAAAACTGTCCCCATCATGGCAGCAGCAATACTGATGTTCTCTCTCTCTTAACCATGGGGCTCTACAGATTAAAAGAAGGGGGCAGCAACTACATGGCCACAACAACGATCTGCCCTAAAAAGGAGCTGCAAAATGCAGCTCCTTTTGGCGACACTGCCAACGTGCCATTGGCGCTCTGGTGTGCGTCGATGATGTGAGCACAGCATTGCAACGTGTGTATGCTGCACCACAGGAGGCAGTCATGATGGCAGCGTCCATACGGACTAATGTTCGGGAGCGTGCAGTTGCTGCGCACTCCTAAACCCTAGAATCAGTGTTGGTACGCCACTTCCTACCCATATGTACTGGGCCCATATTAGTTAAGTCAGGCTTGGGATGCAGACTTGAATTTGGAGGCCAATTCGAATGCACTTTCTTTGGAAGAAAATGCAGCAAAATGGATGATAACTCAGGTGTGTTGTTCTGAGGGTGGAAAAATTGAGGGCATTGCTGCTCCAAATAAGAATTCTGCCCTCCCAATGAAATTTTCTTCAGTCTGCTGAATATCATTTATACTCAGAACCCTTCTATTTGCTGTGTTCACATTCCCTTTTCTTCTCAATACAATAATAATGTACATCCAATTTAACTCTATTATTGATGTCCCAAATCCACTAAAGGAGGTTCAGAAACAATAAACTGATATAAGTATCTCAGGTGTGAAGAAGTACACTTCAACCTACCTTCCCCTCAGCAATCTCAAAGCTGTATTACCCCAGTCCAGTGGACTTGTGCAGGATCTCTGGGAAAGAGATGAAATCAAAGCATCTCCCCAACTCCAGTGACTTCCAGTGAATACATGCATGTGGGTGCCATGTACTGTATGTATGTGTATGCAAAGGTATGCATGGATGCAGGCATGTGTAAAATCTGGAATGTTACTTTCCAAGAGGAACTAGTTATCTTGCTCATGAATCAAACCACCTGACAGATAATTACTCACTACTGCAGTCAAGGAAAACGCAGGAAAATATTCTCTTGTTCCCCCAAGTGGCCAATTTAGATACTGCACCATAGAAATTCTGAGAAAAACACAGGAGACATGGGACTTTTCATCTTCCCTCCTCCATTACCTTTGCTAGGTCAGCATGCACACATGGCAATGAGTAACAAACAATCCCTTTCATTCTAATGAACACCAGTTAATTACAACTATGGTCATTATAGGCAAAATAATAATAATAATAATAATAATAATAATAATAATAGCCTCCAGCTTGCTACTGCAAAAAGGAAGTGCACTTATCCCTCCATATTTGCAGCTTTGATATTAGTAGATTTCATTATTCACAGATTTTATTAATATATTCTCTCTAGAAATATCTAGGTCCTCCAGTGCAACTCTATGGTCAACTTTAACTAAAAGTTGCACTAAAAGACCTAAAGAGAATACCCCACTAGGCATTTGTAACTCCTCCAGTGCAGTTCTATGGCCAATGTCTGTCCACCGTTAACCACAGAGTTGCACTGGAAGACCTAGAGGTTCCTAGAGAAGTGTTGTCTAAAGTGAAAACATGGTGTTTTTGTTTTTTGCAGTTTTTCCATATTCATGGGGGTCTTATGCCCCTACCCCTAGTGAATATGGAGGGACAAGTGTAGTTACCAGAGTAATGTACACTATTAGAAAAAAATCAGTTGCTTCCTATGAGTGTGTATGCCCCACTCAGCCTCATCCCGAAACCTTCAAGACAAAACAGTTTCCCTAAAAAAAAAAAACATTGCAATTCATGATACATGGGACAAACAAAACAAAACCTCATCTAGAGTATGATGGGAGTTGTACGTTAGCTCATCCTGATTGGTTGGCAATAGCAGCACAGCAGTTGGCAACCAGTATGGTAGTTTACACCAGGTCTTTATAACTGCATCTGTTCAGAGAAATGGTGTAATCTGCATCTCCCAATCTTTTTTTTCCTTGTTAGAAATGCTGTTTCAGTTAATAGGTCTTTCCCACATTGGTTTTCCATTAGCCATATTCCAAAGCTTACTCAAAAATATTGGAGAAACAACAACAGTATTATCTACCATGTCTGTTGTGATGAAGTCTTGCCAGTATTTTCCACTCTTGGATGCTGTAATGAGCCCTTTGCTTTTTCAACACAGATGGATAGAATAATGTAAAAGTCAATTAGTAGGAAAATTAAACTATAAACAATTTAAAAATATCTATTATCAAGTTCATGAGCAATATGTGAATGGACCTGATTAACTGTCTGTGTTACCAATTGATTGGTTTGTCCATAAAAGCCAAAGTCGTCAGTATCTTTTTGGATGCAATCCAGGTTCATTAAAGTCAATATGTGCTCTAGTAGTGGCTTCAGTGGCAGGCATGTAGCACCTTTTGCCGTTTGCTTTATTCCATCAAGTTAGGAAAAACAATGCTATCCACAGTGGAATGGCTTGAAGAAAATGTTTTTAAGGAATGGCTAGATAGGTTTCCTCTGTCTGTTGCTTGCACATTTTGGAAATATGGAAAGAAGCATCACTAATTGAGTGCAAATTTCCATGTGATCCTGAAAGCAATGTGGGAGCAATCATTATGAAGTTTACAGTTCCCAGAATCTCTAGACCAACTTGACCATGGTGCTGCAGTCCAGAAAAGTATTTTCCCTCCTCAAACTCTAATGACTAACAGCACATGTCGGAATTATACAAATCCTCCAGATTTGCTGAATTCCAATTCCCAACAATCCTAGCAAGCACAGCCAATGATTAATAATGCTAGGAGCTGCAGTTCAACAATATTTAGCAGAATTCCCACCCCTGGTTTGCTGGCATGATTTTCCAAGCTCAGGCTGTAAAAAGTCATTAAACTAATTTAAGAGTTTTAGAATAATTTATACAGACAACAGAGAGAGAGAGAGAGATTTGTTGTTGCTAATTGCTGTCTAGTAGGATTCAATTTATAGTGACCCTGAGAATAAGGGACCTTCAAGACACCCTGCTCAGAGCCTGCAAATTCGGAGCTATAGTTTCCTTGATCAAGTTTATCCACCTATGATGCATTTCTCATCCTTTCCTACTGCCTCCCACTTCACTAAACTTTTCCAACTTGTTGGATTAAGTAAGCCTTTTTTCTTTTTTTAAAAAAAAAATTTTTGACCAGAATCTTCCCCAAAGAACTCTGCAAATAACTTCATAAATTCCCTTATTGATCCAATCCTATGCATATTTACATGGCAGTAAGTTCCACAGAGTTGAAATCCACTTAGGGATAAATACATCCTGCTACAAATACCAGGCACCACATTTGATAGAAACTGCCTGGGAGGAAGAGATACTTAAGAGGAAGAAACACAACATTTTCTCTGTTGGCCATTTCTTGACTACCAAATACTCCAAAGCTGGTTTTTCTGCTGCAGATTGGCAGCTGTAGGTCCATTTCAGAATATGGGACATTATTCCACCACCCAGCCAAACTACTCTGCCTCTCTGCTGCTGCTTGTTTGTATGTGGAAATGTTTATTCCTTTCAGTATGCATGAATTTATGAACACACATTGCTCTGGCTCTGGTTGTCATCTCTGATTCTACCCACCAAGGGGTCCATGTCTTCCAGAATGGTTACCAGACATCACTGTTCTGGAGAGATGGTTTGGGGTGGTAAACATGTTCATGGAATGCTGTGGGAGCACAAGCAATTTTACCAGGAGCAGCATGGAGTAAAGAGAAAACTTTCAGGGGAAAGGTTCAGGAAGGAAGCAATCAGGACCAGCAACAATAGCTCTACTCTTCCCCTTATACAATAGGAGCAGTTCTCTAAACAATGCTCTTTAGAGGAACAAATCCTATTAAAGTTATTAGGATTTAATCCTGAGTGCTCAATTGTACACTGAAGATCTCACAAATACATTGACAGGTGGTTCCCAGGGCTATTCTTCCCCACGCCCCTCATAACACTGAAAAGCCCACAGCTAGTGGAGCGATTCCAGTGGACATAATCCAGAAAGTTAGGTAGTACATAGATTATGTGTACAAGAGGGGAAACATTCAACTGAGCAAAGATACAGAAAGGACATGTACAAGAAATGGAAAAGGGTGTAATCACCAGAGAAGAAGTCAAACAAATCTACTCAACACTTTCTTTGCCTTGGTCTTTTCTGAAAAGAATAGTGCTCAGCCTGGGGAAATGGAGCAGATTACGCAGTAGCGGAAATACAGTATAGGTTGGCCTGGATGGCCCTTGTGGTCTCTTCCAACTCTATGATTTCATGATTCTATGAGAGGAGCTGGGCAGAATGAAGGAACACATCAGACACAAAAATCCCATAGTATAACTGCTATTTTGTGTACAGCTAATATTATGGATCGGGATCTATGATAACTGAACACCATGATAATGACTAAGAAATACTCCTAAATTACAAAAAAGTAAGACTTGGTAATGATAAGTAAGATACCTGATGGATGGGTGAAACTATATCACTTTCAACTAGTCAGTTAAAGAAAGTAACCCACTTGATACGGTTGCCAAATATAAAGTGCCATCTAGTGGCTCACTGCAAAACGAAGACCTTATCAAAACTAATACCTAAAACAGCCTTCACAAACTTCTTATAAAGTGTGCTCTATTATTTATTCAGTAGTTCACTTAAATGTATCTGGAACCCTCCATTTTTTGTTGTTTTTTTTTTAAAGCAGAAATTCCTACTGCTCTTTGTAGTGACATCTTGAAAGGTCTTATCAGTTTTATGTCAGCTATATGTGTGGCAGGTATTTAGGATGGAGTGTTTTTAGCATAAACAGGATTATCCATCCAGTAAGGGCAGTAACAGCATTAAACAGCTTGGTTTCCTTCCCAGGAAAATTAAATGACACAAGTTTTTGTTTAGCATTTCATGTAGATTGTGTTGATTGACATGCAGTATGTTTTGATACAAGAACATTTTCCAAGTTGTGCTGAGAGCTTAGGTGGCCCCACCATTTCTGAGGTATTTTAAACATTAAAAATATGTATGAATTTACCATTATGAAAGAGAAAAAAACTGATAAGCTGGCTTTAGCTGGCAGTCAAGAAAGGCAATGGGGGGAGAAAACACACCATCGTACCACTTAAAAATTCACTCAAATCTTCTACACCTTTTCTTTGCTTTTTTTAGTGCTGCCTTGGGCTACCTTAACTTTAAAATCTTTCTTGAGGGGGATTAAGAATTAACAATCCTCAGCTTCTAAAAAAAATCCCCATATCTTTTATGGAGATAAAACACCATGCTCAGAGAGGATTACCATACTCCAGTCACATCATAAGTAGTACAACAAATGCAAATATTGGAACATGTTGGTCACAAAATCATGGAGGGTATGGCTACCAGTGGCTGCCAGTCAGGGTGGTACAGAAACTCCCTGTAGGTACGGAGGCTATTTGCCTGTAAGCACCAGTTGAAGAAGAATAATAGTGGGAGAGGGCTGTTGCCCTTATATTCTGCTAGTTGGCTTGCCAAAGGTATATGATTCATTGCTGTTTGAAACAGACAAGGGTGGAGCAAAATGGTGAACACAGTCCTTGCAGCACTATTCTGTTACAGAACTTAATTGGATGGGCAGGTGAATTTCATTTCAGAATGGGGATAGAATTCAGAGACATAATCATGTTTATTATTATTAACCTGCCTCTCCCTTTCAGATCAAGGTGGGTTCCAAACAATAAAACAAATAAACAAATACAGATACAAAATCATAAAATTGCAGACCCCATTCCCAACAAAACTAACAAATTATTCAGTCTAAAAACACTTCAGTTAAAATTCCAATCTAAATTAAAATTATAAAACAGACAGGTAGTAGATGGACAGTCTAATTAGTAGTTGAAGTCAATCGGGGAAGGCCTGCCGGAAAAGATCCGTCTTAACTGCCCTTTTGAAGGCTTCAACAGTATCAATCTGATGGATCTCATCCGGTAGGCCATTCCACAGTTTAATCTGAAATAACAGTATGAAAAGGGATCTTGTAGCACCTTTGAGACTAACTGTGCAAGTTGCAGCATAAGCTTTTATAGACCTGGTCTACAGATGAGCATCTGAGGAAGTAGACCAAGTCTACAAAAGTTAGAACTTATTTTGCATGGTTAGTCTCAAAGATGCTACAAGATTCCTTTGCAATTCAAAATGAAAGAGGCTACCATCTATCAACACACACAGGGGTAGCAACCAGGATGGAGGGGGCAGGAATGGAAAGCAGGCTTAAGCTGCATTGACCTCTATCATCCAAAATTTTGTTGCTGCTACATACATACCCAGCATCCTCAATCTGAAGTGGTTGCCT
Source organism: Urosaurus nigricauda (assembly GCA_034509955.1). Classification (NCBI taxonomy): domain Eukaryota; kingdom Metazoa; phylum Chordata; class Lepidosauria; order Squamata; family Phrynosomatidae; genus Urosaurus; species Urosaurus nigricauda. The sequence continues at coordinate 67,644,713 of JAOEGL010000005.1, read as the reverse complement.
TATTCTACCTGATCTAGATTGGGCTTTGATATGATTCAGCAGGGCTTTTTCTAATGTTTACAAGGCCCAGTGGGCTTTAATAGTATCAGGCAACATCAGAAAGTCTTCAGATCAGCACAGGTTGCTCATCAGAGATGATATACAATCAGCCTTCCGTATCAATGGATTTTTTATCCACAGATTCAAGCATCCACTACTTGAAAATATTTTTAAAAATATATACATTGCAAAGAGCAAGCCTTGATTTTGCCATGTTATATAAGGAACACCATCCTACTAGGCCATTTAATATAGCGGGAGTTGAGCATCTACAGATTGTGGTATCCACAGGGGGTCCTGGAACCAAACTGCAGCAGATACCAAAGGTCCACTGTAGCAGTAAAATGGTGTATGTGTATATATGTATGTATTTGTGTGTGTTGGGGGGGGAGATACTTTCACAAACATCGGCTTCTGACCACATGTGTTTTATTGCCAAGTTACAGTTCTATAAAAGGTATAGCATAATGACTACAACATTTTTGTTAAGCTATTTGTTGCTGCTATGCCCCAGCAACTTACAATAACCTTATACTTGGGTTTTCTTGGCAAGATTAATATAGTGGAAGTTTGCTATTGCCTTACTTAAAAGATGAAATAATGTGTTTTGCTCAGAGTTATCCAATGGCTTTTCATGGCAGAGCAAGGATTTGAAACTTTATCTCTTGCAGTCCCAATCCTGCATTGAAACCACTACACTACACTGGCTTTTTTCATCTATACTAGCTTTAAAAAACCCTCTTAAGTCACACTTGTTTTTTTTCCTCCTTACTTAAATTATAAATATATCCACGACTAGGCTGCTGAACATTGTTGTGAATCTTCCCTTCCAATATGTTTCCCTGCCCCAGATCAGGATATTGTATCCTTGTTATCATACCAGTGAAGCTTATGGAAGGAAGTGTTTTGCAAATCCTGGGTACATTTATATGGAAATAAGCCCCACTGGGGTTTCATCGGATCAGAACTTCACAGAATCATGATGGTATTCTCTCTGTTTTGTGCAATCCTTGTTTTTGTGAGGCTCAAAAGGTTCTCCCACAAACCATGTAAACTAGAGCTCAGCGCATGTCACTGAGTCACCAGCAGAGCAAAGTGGTCCAGAAGATTTAAATTTGCATTCTTATGGAAATGGCTTCCCACCAAATATTTGAGACAAACCCTATGATCTCGATCCTTCAAAAGGCATTTCCTGTAGCTAACAATACCAGTCACTCTGCATAGGAGGGATGGTAGTGTCTTGACTATATTTTTAGCAGAAGAAACCATTCTATCACCTTACCAAGTCTGTATGATGCAATACAGTTCATCCCTTTAAATTGGCCATTTTTTTAAATAAAAAAAATCTTTTGACTTCAGTTTTCAAGTGTCCTTTTCATGTTCTGGTTCTGGTTGCTACTCTCCTTTTCACTCTTCAACATTCCTGAAACCTCAGTGCCTTCCTTACTCCTGACTGTTTTGTTTGATGAAATCCCTCAGAAAGAGAAATAGAAAAAAAAATCATGTTCTGGTAGAGTTTATTCCTGACATTTCATAAGCATCTGTGGCTGGCATCTTCAGAGAATGATGGCATGGAAGAGAGTGGAAGATATATATATGTGTGTGTGTGTGTGTGTGTGTGTGACCCTTGGTTGAGAGGAATAGCCCTAGGGCTATTCAATAAACATTGATTTGATTTGATTTGATTTACATGTTAATCTGTGTGCTGGTCTGTTGTTCAATGGCAATGTCTCAGGGTGTCTATTTAATTAGTGATCCATTGTCTGCTGGGAGAGCTCCCTGACCCTCGGTGGTTTTCATTTCATGTGCTGGGTTTTGATTTTGGAATTTTTCAGGACTGGTAGCCAAACGCTGCAAAAACCGGACTGGCCCAACTTCCCCCATCTGTTGGCTTTTCCCTATGTCCACCTCCTCTGCATTTACAAAAGCTTCCATCAATAACATGGACTCATCTAGTGTTTTAGGCCTATGATAATGGACCCAATTCTGGGTGGCTGCGGGAAATGACAAGACAAACTGTTCTATAAACACCAACTCAGCAGGTGGACTGCAACATGGGCTTTAACCATCTAAGCCCATTAATTTTAACCTTCTTTCCCACGGTGAGAGGGTACAGCCCCGTCTGCCACCTCAATTCCCTCAACTATTTTCAGTAAGTGTCATCGGATATATTCAAGGTGTGCAGAATCACCTACTTCACTTTAGCATATTCTTTGGCTTCACTCACCGTCAAAGTATCCACAGCCTCCTAGGCAGGACCCATGAGACAAGGGTCCAATGAGGACCCATTGATCCGGAGGCCCTGGGCAGCCACAGCGACTCTTTCAAAGGTGTTCAGAAATGCCTGCATCATCATGTGGTCACATCTTAATTAACCATAAGGGATTCACCCCTGCCATCCATGCTTCCAGATACATCCAATCAAAAAGAGGTAAGAACAGAAAATACCTATATATAACAAAACACAAAAAGTCAAGATATTCAAAACAGACTGACAGATTATCTTGCTGGAAAATGGGAGACCTGAAGGCAAAATCATTGTTTTACACCAAACAATACTGGACTGCCATCATTTTTGTTTCCCTTCACCTTACAATTTTATTATTCTCTCCCCACCCCCATTGGTCTGAACTGTGCTACTCTGAATTTTCCTAAGATATGGAAGTGTGTTTGGGACTGGATATATAAGGGATGATGCAGATCCTACGTTTCCCCCCGGTTTTCCCAACACCTTCACGAAAGGCTAGAGTCTGGAAAGGTTACTGGCTATGCTAGCTAGGGGGTTCTGGCAACTGTTATGTCCCAAACAGTAACTTTTAGAAGCTCTGGTAGTGCCAGAGAGGTAAGAGCTGGAGAAATTTCTCTGGTAACTGGGAGGGGATTTATGGAGTTGAACACGTTCCATTTTCCTCAGAGGGTGTTCTATGGACTTTGGGAAAGCATTATAGCCTAAATTATTGTCAGCTATCAGTCCAGAAAGGGAAACGTGGCAGCCTTCAACATTTCAGGTAATATTCATTTGTGTCTATATTGAATATTTTAAGTGGCATATAATATAAATAAAATATTTGCAATCATCATAGTGTTTACCCATACAGTACTCTTATTTCTTAAAATTAACAACTCCAACAACACTGGAAAAGCATTTAATTGCAACAACATAATTGCAACAGTTTGAAAAGCATGAGCATTAAGAGGCGCAGTTCAAGAATGTTGGTCATTTATTGGTGTGTTGCTAAATGAAATTATATGATCTAAGGATCTGAGGGGGGTTGCAAAATTTCATGGGGTGAACTCATCAAAATTACCGATTGTTAAAGAAGCGCCCCAGGGTATGTTATTTCAACTATTATTTTTCTTCCTTTAGTTATTCTGAACCTTGACTAGCTTGTAGGCAATGTTAATTATCCATTGTGTGGTGATATCCCATAGCTGCTTTATAAGCTGAGCTTTGCCTACACAAGTTCAAAAGAAATCTTCAAACTCAACATTACCAAGTTTGAATATTATCTAATTAACCTCCCAGTCTGTCATGCCTTGTTGGTTATCATGAAATTATCACAGCCCCTCAGGTGTTGAAGCACTAGATACAGCTAAGTGCCTCTAATTCCCTCAGGGGCTGATTAGCTCATGATAACAATGCTCCCTTGAGTTGTTTTATTGCTTTTATTAAAAGACTTTATTGTGGAGAAAATGTTTGTTTTTTATGCAGGAGGAAGATGGAGTTGACAGTTTAGACTGGTGATGACTGTACCGACTCCTCCTTGGAGCTACGGTACAAACCTTGATGAATTTGCTCATTTGGGAAACTCTGGAACCATCTGGAAGAATTGGCTCATTTTCTGTGACTTGACAATTAAGAACCTCTTCTCCGATGCACTCTCACAAACAGGAAAGACAAGTCAGTTGGCTTGCCACAACTAAGCAGAAGGAGAAAATAATAATACAAAGTCATTGTCCTGAAATTGTGTGCGAAGAATTCTATAATTTTGCAAACAGAAGCAGCAAGTACTGTGGCAATGTACTCCAAATTCCACATTTAAGGGATAGGGGGAATCTGAACAACTCTGCACAGAAATGCATAATAGCATCTTTTTTGGCAACCTGGAATTCTGTGGGTCTTTCCCCCACCTCACCCCAAAGAACTGAAAAGGATTTTTTTTTTTTTGAAAGCAGGAAAATTGGGACTAGATATTGAAAGTCAATTTACTCATTGATTGTTAGTATCTCCCACACCTTGATATTTCCTCCAGGACTTTGCAATATACACAACAATATCACACTAAATTATTTTTTTTAAAAACCCTGCCCACCCCACACATTATTCCAAATGTACTGCATTGAGGATTTCAGAACAGATGAAACTCAGAGATCCATCTTCCATAACAGGATAGGAAATTCCATAGTAGGTATTGTTGTGGGTCCTTTCTGAAGACTAATGGTGAGAAAATGTGTCAATGTTTTTCCCTCTAAAAATAGTACAGGAACTGTAAGGACAGAAAGAATTATTGAGTTTACTTGTGATGAGTTGTTCTGTTAAACATCCTTCATATGGAAAAGTGTTCAAAGTAAACAATGTTGCCCTAAGACTGGGCTTGTGATTTCACTATTCCCAACTACAGTTAGCACATTATAGTTCATAAAAATGGTTGCACTGTTGGTTTAAAGGTTTCCAAGGTTTGCACGGGATTTGTAATCTTACAGTTTTCCATTGAATTAACACTCTTATTTTTGCTATGGGTTTTTCAGAAGACAATGGACTTCTCACCTGTTTTTGTGTGTCTTTAATAGGGATGAAATGTTTCATTTATTTTATTCTTGAAGGATACAATAAGTATTTTTTTTTAAAAAAATAATTTTCTTCAGACTGTGAGAAAGTCTTTGAAAATTAGTTTTTGAAGACTGTTAATAGTTTAGTACTTATTCTGCGCAAAAATTTGTACTGGTATTTTTGCACAGAAAACAGCATTTTCTACAGAGACAATATCTATGGAAAAATATTTTCTGTGCAGAAAATGCAGTTTCCTGCACAGAAAATTCTAAAGTTGGGGACTTATTCTGTATAAAATGTGGAATGACAGGCAGACAGACCACAGGATTTTTCTTGGCAGGATTTCCCAATGCTCAAAAATATTTTTAAAATATTGTCAAATATTTTTCAACATCTAGTCTTTATCATCTGCACAAATAACACTCTGGAGCTAAAGGCTTGAGTTTTATTTTTTTAAAAAAAATAAATCTTGAGTTTCCACTTACGGTGTATCTATACTGCAGAATTAAAGCAGTTTGATACCACATTAACTGCCATAACTCTATCCTACAGAATCCTGGGACTTGTAGTTTTGTGAGGCACTAGAGCTCTCTGACCGAGCAGGCTAAATATCTCACCAAAATACAAATCCAAAGATTCCAAAGTTAAACTGGTGTCAAACTGCTTTCTTTCTCCAGTGTGGATGCTAGGGAGTTCAGAAGCCAAGGAGGAGGGAGAAGAATCCAACAACAATGCATTCAGTAACCACTCAAAGTAATAAATAATAATAATAATAATAATAATAAAACTTTTATTTATACTCCGCTTTTTGCCATAGCAATCAAAGCGGCTTACAATATTTAAACCCATACAACAATATATATAAATACCCCCCCTTAAAAAAGAATTAAACAAATTTCCATTAAAATTTACAAAAACAATTAAAACATAGTTAAATAAAATTACAACAGTTCCCAACAATAACAATGGCAGAGTCGTTGTCTTGTGTGCCTATGTGGGGGGATATTTTGGCCAAGTGATTTATTCCGGGAAGGCCTGCCGAAAGAGATCTATCATGATGGCTTTTTTAAAGCTATCCAGGTTGGTAATTTGATGGATCTTGTCCGGCAGGCCATTCCATAAACTGGGAGCGACTGCAGAAAAAGTCCTCTGGGAGGTCGCAACCAATCTGGTCTTCACTGGTTGCAATAGGTTCCTCCCAGAGGATCCGAGTGTACAGGACGGATTATATGGAAGCAGGCAATCCCTTAGATAAGTTAGGCCAAGCCATGTAGGGCATTAAAGGTGATAACCAACACCTTGTACTGTGCCCGGAAACTAATAGGCAGCCAATGGAGTGACTTCAATATTGGTGTAATATGCTCACTCCTTGCTGTTCCTATAATTAGCCTGGCTGCCATGTTCTGTACTAATTAACATTTCTGAACTAAGCACAAGGGTAGCCCCATGTAGAGCGCATTGCAAAAATCAACTCATGAGGTTGCCAGTGCATGTACTACAGTTTCAAGGTCCCCTGGTTCCAGGAAAGGGCGCAGCTGGCATATCAGCCAAAGCTGATAACAGGCGCTCTTGACCGTCGCATTCACTTGATCTCTCATGTGAAGCAATGAAGCACCCCCAAACTGCAAACACAGTCCATTGAGGAGAGTCTGAACCCCTCTAGGACTGAGGCTGCAGCCCAATATCTGGTTTAGGGGCCCTACTGTAAGTACCTCCATTTTGTCTGGATTCAACTTGAGCTTGTTTTCCCTCATCCAATCCATTACTGCTGCAAGACACTGATTGAGGGGAGAAATGCCATCTGCCATTGTCACTGATGACTGAGACATGGAGAAATATATTTGCGTGTCATCGGTATATTGATAACACTCCGCCCCATGTCTACAGATGATTTCTCCCAGTGACTTCATGTAAATATTAAACAGCATTGGGGACAGGATGGCGCCCTGAGGGATGCCACAATTAAGCTCCATTTTTGAGGAGCAACTGTTCCCGAGCATCACCCTCTGGAACCTGCCCGAGAGAAAGGAGCGAAACCATTGGAGCGCAATGCCTCCAACTCCTAATTCTCTCAGACGTCCCAAGAGAATGTCATGATCTATTGTACTGAATGCTGCTGAGAGGTCCAGAAGTACCAACAGGGTCATGCTTCCTCTGTCGATACCTAGATGAAGGTCATTAGTTAAGGCTACCATGGCAGTCTCCACCCCATATCTGGTCCTGAAGCCAGTTTGAAATGGATCAAGATAATCGGTTTCCTCCCAAACTGCTTGTAAGTAATTTTTGGAAGTAGATATGAGAATAACCTGAAACCCTACAAGAAAGAGAGGCAGGAATATAACTTAAAACTTGTGAAACAACAACAACAAACAATATCCAGTATCTCCATGAGGGAAAACAAGTGGCAACTTTGTTTTGTGGACTTCCCATAATGCTGTGATTTTGTGCACATGATTATTGCATTCTGAATCAGAGTTAAGGCAGAAACCAATGATCCAGCCACAGACGGTTGAGTCTCTTTCACTGCACTTCACTTTTTTTTTTATCCCTTCCTAGACAGACACATAAATTATCAGTGGCTATTACCCAATTATGATGATACCTGGTTGTCAAAGAGGGACTTTATTTATATAGGACAGTTTTAAAAACATGTGGAAGGGATATAAGTGTTGATGGCGGAGGAAGACTCCATCCCCACCCCAACAAGTGATTCATTAAGTTAATTCATATTGCCATGTATAATCTAAGACTCAAGTCAGAAAGCTCACAATACCAGCAATGCACTTTGTTTTAATGTTAAACATGGATTCCCCAGTGTGGCTTCTTGGCAGCACCAGCAAAAAGTGTTAAAAAGTTGATAATAACTCAGCACCTGAAACTATGGTTTATGGATTTCTTCTGGATGAGAATTAAAGTGGTTTGTTTACTTCCATACAAAGACGGAAAGTGTGTCTGAATCAGACAATAGAAAGAGGCCTGTCACCTCTTCCCATCTTGATAAGCTAGTCTGTGGGACTTCACTGATTTTTTTAACCTGTGAGTCAGTTTGTAAGGGAATTTTCAGGGATATTTTAAAAATCCCATATTAATCATTTTTGTAGCATTATTTTCTATTTTCACAGCATAGCCCTATGGAAAGTAAAGAAAGTAGGAAAGTAAAGAAAGCCAATGTTGCTGTGGGAGACCGGCATTGGTGATGAATAGACTTGATGTGGGTGGCAGCATTACTTATGTCTACATATTTTATGCACTGTGAGTCTCAGATTTTTACCTTTGTTTCTGTTTGAATGATGGTCGTCAATTATAAATACAAATTCAGCTTTAAAAACCTTAAACTGTCTTGTAATTATTTTATTACCAAGTGTCATACTTTGTTCTCCAGTGCCGTTATACCATGAGGACAACAATTTTGCTGATGGAAGGGGTTGAAAAATAAGGCAAAAGCTACGCAGACCTTTAGTTGCTGATTGCAGCAAAATTGCTTAATTACTAGTATCATATAATTGAGGCTGCAAGCAAACTGACTCATAATCTCTCCCCATGCAGAAATTTTAATTAAATAATTACGATGTCCTTGCTGTAATTATTTATCTGTAACTATGCTCCTGAGCATTATCTTTCATGTCTTTATATTTTCTGTCATCTAAGCTTCACTATTAAAAACAACAACACTAAGTTTGGAAGATACATTTAGGGGCTGTAGAAACAGCCCTGTGGGGCGGTGTGCAGCCACCCCTTTCCTGGCCGGATTGGGGCTGCAGCAATCTCCCACCGCAGCCCTGATCAGGCCTCTGGAAGGGGCAAAAAGGAGCCACCTTTTGCAGCTCCATTTTGCGTCCTCCAGAGGGTGCCATAGCTGAAGCTGTATGGCAACCTTTTGGTGCTGCATCAACTGGATGCAGCACTGGAGTCGTGCCATGACACCACATGCCATCTGGAATGACAAACGACATCATGACACCCTGGGGGTGGAGTCAGGGCATCCAGCATCAGGATGCTGTGTATAGGGCCTATGCTAATTTAAGGAGGTGAGGTATCATGTAAAGTCAATGGATGACCTTGGGTAAGTCACATTCTCTCATCCTCAGATGATGCCAATGGCAAATGCCCCCTGAAGAAACTTGCCAAGAAAACCCCATGACAGGAGAGATTAGCACACATAGAGGCACATTTACATTTACAAATGGCTTTTATTGCATTCACTGTGGCTAGGCAAATGCAGCTCATATACAGCTCTGATGCCAGATGGGCTCTTATTCTGTGGCTTTACAAAAACAGGAAAATCCCATTTTTGAAAAGCTGCAGGATAAGCCTGGCTGGCATCCGGGTTCTATATGGGCTGCATTCACTGGCATCCGAGCAGTATACAGCCAAAGGTGAATGCGATAAAAGCCATTTGTAAATTTTAATGTGCCTCTATCCTGTTGGGGATAAGGCACTTTAAAAAGAGTGTGCTAATATCCAGGGTCACCTTAGCATTGCCATAAGTCATATACAACTTAAAGGCATACAACAACAGTAGGAAAATTACCAGAAAAAGACCGTTTTGTTTGCTATTCCCACTTTCATACTCTCCAACATCACACAGATGAAGAAAAGGACATATGTGGCCAAGCAGCATCAGAGTGTGGCCAAGATGACAAAAATTAATAAGTAAGCACACATGAGTTTGGAGAGCCAACAGCAGTTTGCTTTTGCCTTAGCCTACTGGGAAGAGCTAGATCCTGCCCCCTCTTTTCCTTTCCTCTCCACCCCGAGTTAATTATGTTCAAATTCCATATGCACCAATGAAAGTAATCAAAGGGGATGAGAGGAGGAGAGCCAAACTGGAACATTTTATAAAAGTTGCTGAAAAGGTGGGATGGCAGAGGATTGATTGGAAGTGTCCCTGACAACTGGGGACAGTTAGAGGTACGTTCATGCCTTTTTTGCACAAAGAGAACACTTTATTTAATTTTCCCAGTCCTTTCAAAAGTGTAGTTGAAGCTTATTTCATTTACTTGCCGTGATTTGTGACTTTACTATTATGTTTGCTTTGTTTTTGATTTGCTATCCACAGTGAATGTAGCAGAGCACATAATGCTAATTCAGGAGGCAGCTGGCTTCTATTGCCTGTAATTCACCACCAAATCTGCTGGCCAAATACAGCCTGGATCCTGCCTGGGTCCCAGGCGCACTCAGCAAGCCACTTTTCAAAGTTTGAACAAAGTTCACAACTTTGAAAAGTGGCTTACTGAGTGCACCTGGGACCTGGGCAGCATCCGGGCTGTATTCAGCTGGTGGATTCGGTGGTAAATTACATGTGATAAAACCCATCTGCCTCCCGAATTAGAATTCAACTTGAAAGAGGTAAGACAGGTGTTTTGTGTTTTTTTTTAAGCAGTGCAATAAGCTCCAAAGTTTGTGTACATCAGAAAGCAAAGGTGTCACTATTTCAGCCACCTATGAGAACAATTCTCAATTTTGGAGTATTTTGTATTTCAGATTTCCAGATAAAGATACTCAAACTGTATTAAAATTGCAATGCTCTGGGTAATGGTGGTTTTCCATCTCTGAAAACACACGTTTGTCCGGAACTAAGAAATCTGCCTCTTGCCTGGGTGAAGCACACAGGTTGCTGAATCAGAAGAAAGGAGAGAAACATGATAATTCTTATGTAAACCAAGCAGGAAATTAAATTTTAGGTGATATATTCAGCTGAAACAAAAAAGTTATTTGGTGCTAAATTGTACTATATGACCAGCCAATATTGTTTTTTTCACAGATGGAAACCTACCATTGTTCCTTCACCCAATGAGCTAGATATAATCTGTTCCTATACATCTACCAGGGACTCATTTAGTCTAATTTTGAACATTCCTATTTCTTCCCTCATCTTCTAATTAACTAACTTGATTAAGAGTTTTGGGAAACCTGAAAGGTACTTTTGGAATTTGTTAATTGGTCCTAGAAGTGACATTGCCAAATGTGAATTCTGATTTGGTTAAATAAATAACTTCTCTGATTTTCTATAATCTTATGGCAGGAAGAATTGTGAAGTCATTCATAAAGTGAATGAACTATCCAACATTGGACAAATAGGACAAATTGTTCCTTTCTATGTTAATAGGATCTGAGGAAAGCAAAGTTAATTAAAGAACATGCATAGAGGTTTGTTTGCCCTTGTGGATAGGTGCTGTGAAGGAATGGCTTGGAAAACTGATTTGCAAAAACTGGTGCAACTGAGTAAATGAATTATTGAAGGTCATTTTTGTCAGTGCTATACTCTAATTTTCTTGCAATGTTTTACTTGTTCTTTAACATTAAATGAAAGATATTAATTCAAATGTAAATAGCAATATTTTTGGTAATTGCAGGAATATCACATTAAGGGCAGATAAGTTTGTTTGTAACTAAATTGACCAACAGCTTCCAGATAGTTCCCAAATCGAGTTACTTCCTCTTGATGCAAAGACCTGAGGATGCAAGTTAATCTGGTTGAGGCTGTTTTACGAACTAATGAGTGCTTTGCAAGTGCCATAATTTTTGCTTCAGTGTTGAAAAATGAACGAATGCCTTCTGTTCAGTTGAGTAGTTTTTGTTCATGCTATTAAACAGATGTCTAATTAAATCCAAGTCTGATTGGAGGGATGGGTAGACTACCTACTTCTGTTCTCTGTAACTGTAATGGACAGCAGAACAAAACAGTCTCTTGTGCTCAAACTCCACTCTACAAGTAACCCATTACAAATATGAATTACTTCTGGACACATCTTTTCCCCCACTAACCATAGTTAAGGTATATTAAGAGTGCAAGTTAATGGGGGATGATGTCATTCATTTCATGCTTCTGAACTAATGTGTTTGTGTTGACCAATTTTCTACAGTGTAGTCCTTCTACAGCATACTCATGGATACTGACCTTGTTTTGCCACAGCTGACAACCTTAAAAATAAATCAGTGCACACACCAATTCTTGAGGCAAGAGCAGAACTGTTATTTCTGAATCTGGCTGATTAACTGAATATGGCCAATTCAAGTAATTTCTAAAGAAACTCAGAAAATTTAGAAAAGAAAGGGGCAAGTGATATGTCATGCACAAGATGCACGCTTACTGAGATGCATATCTTTTTAAACTAAATCAAAATGTATTAGTTTGTAACTCAGCCAGTGCACTATGTAAATACACAATCATCATAAGACCATTAGATGAACAGAAAACTGAACAGCTTGGCATTTTTAAAATAAACTACACATCCCAAAATGATATATAGTCCATAGACATGCACTTATATTTTACTGGGTATATAAAAACACAGAATTAGCAGGAAGGACATTTCAGATGATGGCCTGCTCTCTTGGGGCTTGCAAAACAGCCCATGAAAGAACTGCCATGGCAATTCAAGTCATAAGCTTTACTCATTTACTTAAGACATTACAAGATACATACTTAGATGTACCCATGTACACCCATAAAAGTTACTGTAGCATGATTGAGATTCAGCAACTTAAGGTCATAATATGCCAAATGGAGAACATTAGGATAAAAACTTCCTTCAGTTCCTGCTTAATGTTCTGATGGAAATAAAGAAGCTAATCATAGATATTAGAAAGACATTTACCAATACCACTTTAGAATGTCTTCTTTCATACTGGAACTGTCTCTATTTCCCATTCATATTGGCAATTTCCCTGTTGCTGCATCCTTTATTTACTCTTTTCTTTTCTTTCTCTTTTTCTGCTAGAGGAAGCTAGTATTTGATTTTTTTAAAAAATATGCACAATAATTACAAATCTCTCCTGAAAAGAAACCAAGAGAAGGTTAAGAGGTGATATGATAGCCCTGTTCAAATATTTGAAGGGATGTCATATTGAGGAGGGAGCAAGCTTGTTTTCTGCTGCTGCAGAGACTAGAACACGGAATGATGGATGCAAGCTGCAGGAAAAGAGATTCCACCTCAACATTAGGAAGAACTTCCTGACAGTAAGGGCTGTTTGACAGTGGAACACACTCCCTCGGAGTGTGGTGGAATCTCCTTCCTTGGAGGTCTTTAAGCAGAGGCTGGATGGCCATCTGTCGGGGATGCTTTGACTGGGATCTGCTTTTGACTGCATGGCAGGAGGTTGGACTGGATGGCCCTTGTGGTCTCTTCCAACTCTATGATTCTATTAGATATACAGGTAACAATATTCTATATTGAGCCTTTGAAGCCAATGCTATAGGAGCTTGCAGTTGATATCTATTACTCACTAAAATGATTTTGAATGTTCTTGGTAGGTCTTAGTGGGTTTTGATGGAGTTCATTTTTTTATTCTTTTACTTTATTCCTCTGTTCCTTTTCCTGTGTAATGTGAAAAGTGTTTGTTTTAGTATGGAGTGGTGAAAAAACTATGCATGACAGAAAAAAACTCTGCAAGCAATAAAGAAAAAAAAGAAGAAAAACAAAAGGGAGATAGCAACAAACTAGGAATTATGAATGCAACAGTACAATGGCTTATGTGGAAAGATAAAGAAAATTACTTCAATGACCAATGCAGATAAGTAGAAGACAACAGCAATAAGGAAAGAACAAGTGAACAGTTTCACAAGACCTGGGAAATCAAAGGAAAATTCAAGCCAAGGATGGGATGCTCTATGACAATAAAAATAACATAATGTAAGACCAGGAAAGAATAAAAATATGTTGGATGCAATACACAGAAGAATTATACAAAAGAGATGACAAAATGAAGGACACGTGGAATGAAGAGCCATATGAAGATGAACCCCAGATTCTAAAAAGGGAGGCAGAAATTACAATGAGAAATAGCAAACAATAAATTACCAGGAATAGATGATATTCCAATTGAACTGCTGCAATCTACACTGACAGAGTCAACTCTAGTGCTAACCAACATATGTCAACAGATAAGGAAAACAAAATGATGGCCAAAAAATTGGAAGTGATTAATATACACCTCCCTCCACAAAAAGGGAGACACAAAAGACTGCAGCAACTATAGGACCATAGCACTGATCTTCCTTGCAAGCAAAATCATGCTCAAAATTCTGCAACATAGACTCCAACCATACATGGAGAGAAAAATCCCAGAAGTTCAAGTAGGGACCACATTGCAAACATACGATGGGTAATGAAGCGCACCAGGAAATTCCAAAAGAAAATCAGCATATGCTTTATAGACTATAGCAAAGCCTTTGACTGCATAGATCATAAAAGGCTATGGAATGCCCTTAAATACATGGGAGTGCCCATATATCTGATAGTCCTGACGAGGAATTGGTACTCAAGACAAGAGGCTACTGTCAGGATAGAACAAGAAGAAACAGAATGATTCCCAATTGGCAAAGGGTTCAGACAATGCTGCATCCTTTCACCTTACCTGTTCAACTTGTATGCAGAACATATGATAAGAAAAGCAGGCTTGGACACAGAATAAGGAGGAGTGAAAATAGGAGGAAGGAATAGCAACAATCTAAGATGTGCAGATGACACCATAATACTAGCAAAAACCCACCTATTAAGGAAGATCAAAGAAGAAAATGCAAAGGTAGGCTTAATGTTGAACATAAAGAAAACAAAAATAATGCACACCAAGAACCTTCACAAGTTCAACCTAGGCAATGAAGAAATAGAAACAGTAAAAGAATTCCCATACCTGGGATCAAATACTGATAGAAATGGTGACTGTAGTCAGGAAATCAGAAGGATTAAGAATGGGGAGAGTGGCTATGAAAGAACTAGAAAAGATTCTAAAATGCAAAGATATAAAACTGAGCACAAAAGTTAGAATCATACAAGCCATTGTATTCCCTGTTGACATTTATGGATGTGAGAGCTGGACAGTTAAGAAAAATGACAGGAAGAAAATCCATTCATTTGAGATGTGGTGCTGCAGAAGAGTGCTGAGGATCCCATGGTCAGCCAAAAAGACAAACAAATGGGTGTTAGAGTAGATCAACCCAGAAATCTCCCTGGAACCCAAGATGACCAAACTGAGTTTGTCATTACTTCGGACACATCATGAGAAAGAAGGACTCATTGGAAAAGACAATAATGTTGGGAAAGGGAAAGGTGGAGGGAAGTAGGAAGGCCACATGTCAGATGTATAGGTTTGCAGGAATGGGCTTGGGTTTGCAGGAATTGAGCAGAGCAGTGAAGAACAGGGTATCTTGGAGATGTGTCATCCATAGGGTTACCATGAGTCGAGATCGACTTCAAGACATTTAACGGCAACAATAAAGTGAGGTGATCTATAGAATCATACAGCTGGAAGAGACCACAAGGACCATCCAGTCCAACCCTCTGCCATACATAAAAATACAATCAAAGCACTCCCAACAGATGGTCATCCAGCTTCTGTTTAAAAACCTCCAAAGGAGGAGACTCCACCACTCTTTGAGGCAGTATGTTCCACTCTCTAACAGCTCTTACTGTCAGGAAGTTCTTCCTAATGTTGAAGTGGAATCTCCTTTCCTGTAGTTTGAATCCATTGCTGTTTGTCCTCATCTCTGGAGCAGCAGAAAACAAGCTTGCTCCATGCTCAACATAACATCCTAGGAAAGAAATGCCTGGCACACTGTGGGAATAGTTGTGCTGGTCCTTGATATCAGGTAGCTGAAGTATCATTGTTTTAGTGTATTGGCTCTGTAGTCTCATCATGGCAAGGAGATGTGACTGCATTTTACAACATTATCATGTGTGTTCAATATTTTAATAAAATTTGTGTTGTGTGGTCATACTGTTTCATCAAGTGCAAATGTGTGCCAGTAGTTGTGTTGACAACCATGAGAAGAATAGGTATAGTTTCAGCAGTCCATCATGGATATCAGGTTAATCTGACTGCAATATCTGTCACCCTGTTGATTTCCAAGGTTGATTTGGCTTATCTGGCTTTCTAGGAGGGGTACCGCTTTCCGCCCTGCTCACTTCATATGCCTCTCTACCAAGGCTGAAATCCTATTAGTTTTACAGTCTTTTGTACCAGAACTATACATTTGAACAGCACACTGTATGACTGTACTGTGATAGAGACTGACAACCTAAATCTAAGCATAATCACTAGTAGCCCAATCCCATTGATTTTAAACAAAATCTGATGATGATGATGATGATGATGATGATGATGATGAGTGCCTTCCAGTCATTTCTGACTTATGGCAATCCTAAGGAAAATGTATCACGGGGATTTCTAGGCCATATTTATATAGCAGCTAGCAGCTTCATCTTATATACTGCTTCATCCTGCCTAAGCAGTTTAACAACTGTAAACTAATTGCCCCTAACAAGCTGGGTACTCATTTTAGTGACCTCAAAAGGATTCAAGCCTGAGTCGAACCTTAGCCCCTGGCTGGTATTGAACTCTCAAACCTAATGTTTTGCGAGTGAGTGGCTGCAGTACAGGCATTTAACCACTACCCCACCAAGGCTCCTATTTTATGGAGAGGCTGAGAGAGTGTGATTTGCCCAAAGTCATTCTCTCAGGTTTCCATGGCTGAGTACAGATTCAAATCCTGACCTCCACAGTCATAGTCCAATGCTCAAACTATTATACCACACTGTGTTTTAAGGGACTTCTAGGAGCTATAAAAGTGCCACTTCTAGGAGCAATTAACTCAGAAAGGCCAATTAACTCATATATCCTACTACAGATGACAGTCCCCTGTTTCAAAACCTGTAAAAGGGAAGATCTCTTGTTGAATGGCTCCTCTATGTGAAGAGACAGTAACTAATGTAAAGGTAAAGAATCATAGGAAGAGAAAGCCAGTGCCTTTAAGATTCCCACCAATAATTCAATGTAGGTCAGCCCATCACAGTCTACTCCATGATTGTGATAGGTACTTCTACTTAAATTTATTTCTTAATTTATTTTGTAACCATATTTCTACTTAAAGTGTTATATTTATAAATTTGCACATATATAATTATTTGCCCTTTGTTTTTGGTAATATATTTCCACTTTTTAAAAGAGATACCAAAGTAAGTGACTATTTTTCTTTTTTGTTTGCTTTGGAAATTTCCTAATGAAAGTCTATGAAAAAAAATTGTTCCTCTCTAGATCAGGCAAGGCTATGAAGAAATGTTCTACTTTTAACTTACTTTCAGATCACCATGGCTCGAGAATACTTTTAATCTCTTTTCCATTTATAAACTTACTGCTTGACCTTTTGCAGCAAGGTGGCTTGTATATGAAATGTCAGAGAGAAGCTTATAGACATGGGACAAAGTTATACTTTAATTAAAAAAGATGCTGCGAGACTGAAAAAAGGTTACTGGCCTAGATCACAAATATTTAATGCCAGATTACTATTTATGATCCTGAAATAACAAAAAGGAACTTCCAGGTATCTTGTAACTGATCAATCTCTACATGCACATAAGATAATATTAATGGTGGAATGACAACTACTATTGAAACTTATTCCACATTTTAAAGAAGATGATTAATTTCCTTATGCTCTGTCACAATTTGTTCCAAAGCTTCCTTGGAGAAGAGGAAGGATAGAAAATGGTTAATTGTTTTTAAGGTCAGTGTTGCCTTTAGACACATGCTGCAGTAAAATGTTAAGCAAAGTACACGCAGTTTGGTTAACTATTCATTCATGCAAAGATCTGGCCATTTAGGCATGCAATTGTAACAGTCATGAGCATTCCTACATGAGTGGGTGGAATGATGGATGATCTAGTGGTGTGCTCAGTGACTTTATTCGTGAACAGGCAAAAAAGACATTCAAAAGGGTTCTTGCTCTTTGGTCCAGTGGATATGTGAAATAGGAACAAGGTGACATTCTCAGAGGAATTCCTAAAGCAGAAGGTAAAATATTGGGAGTGGAGAGGAAAGAGGTCACAGCCCTCTAGCTGTGATTCTTCATTTTTGTATTGAATCTGACTTCACCTGCGATAGATTTGATGTATGCACCAGATTAAGCCTTAATAGCAGAGAATATAATTAGGCAACCACTTATTGGCTCTTTTGAGGCAAAATGAAATGGCAGGTGCTGACCAGTACACAGATGAGGAAATTAAGCCACCTTGCACACTACACAATTATAGAATCATAAAATCCTAGAGTTGGAAGAGACCACAAGGGCCATCCAATCCAATCCCCTGCCATGCAAGAATACACTATCAAAGCATCCCCGACAGATGGCCACCAAGCCTCTGTTTAAAGACTCCACCACACTTCATGGCAGGTTCTTCTACTGTCTAACATTTCTTGCTATCAGATAGTTCTTTCTAATGCTGGGGCAGAATCTCTTTTCCTGTAGCTTGCAACCATTGCTCCATATCCTAGAAGAAAACAAGCTTTCTCCATCTTCAGTTATAGGATATGATTCTGCTAAGTGGAATGACAACATCTTGTGGAATCATGGGCTTTGTAGGTTGGTGAGGCACTAGAGTTGTCTGGTTGAAAATTCTAAATACACCCATCCCTCCATGTTTGCAGCTTTGACTTTTGCAGATTTGATTATTTGCAGATTTGATTAATATGCTCTCTCTCTAGGAATCTCTGGGTCCTCCAAAAAATTTCTGCTGGAATGTGACTATAGAGTTGCACTGGAAGACCTAAAGATTCCTAGAGAAAACAACTCTCTAGGCATTTGTAGGTCCTGAAACTGTGCTGGCCAAGTGCCATAATAATAAATATATAGGTCCTGAAACATGATTCTATGGTCAAATTCTGGCAGATGTTGACCACAGAGTTCAGTTGGGGGACCTAGAAATTCCTACAGAGATTCTCTCTTAGGTTTAAAACATGTGGTTTATTTATTTATGCTTTTTTCACTTTAATGTGGATCCCATACCAGGAAATGTGGAGAGAGAAATGTATTGCACTTTAAACTGCAAACCCCAGATTTCCACCAAGTGTGGCCGTAGCAGTTAATGTAGAATCATAACACTACAGCCTATGTAGTGTGAGAGGCCCTAAATTGTGAGTATCTGACATACCAAAGTTTCTCACTTTTCAGAAATCTAGGCTAGAAAAGTGAGTGATCACCATGTTTGAATACCAGGCCATCAGGCCATTTGTGCTAATTATTTGTAAACAACTGTGTTGTTGCTTGGAGTTTGCACTAGAGCAGCAGCAATAAAACTGCATGCACTGCTGTTCTGCCATTCACTGCCCAGAGATATATTTTCTATTCCTGCTGAATCTTTCTACACCTCAAGGCTATAGTTTTTAACTCATTATGACAACCATTCTACAGGATGATCCATACTGCTTCTTTATTATTAGAATCAGATCCTCATTCCTCTCTTTGCAGTGGTTGTTGTTATCTGCCGTCAAACTGGTGTCAACATCTGGTGACCCTATGAATGATCCTCCAAGAGATCCTATTAAGATTAGATTTGTCCAGCCTAGGGCCAAACTTTCTTAGGGATAGTGAGGGAGGCAGTACCTCCCATATCTCTCCATCAGTCCCAAAGTCTCTGAAGTTTCAAGTTGCTTATATAATAGCTCTGGCCTCATCTCCTTCTCTTGATTAGGAAAGGAGACTTCTGAATTCTATCTAGTCATCACTATCCACTAATTCACCCCACATGACACAGTAACTTAGTGGGAAATTAAAGGGCTTAGCTTGAACTTTTCCCGTATCTGACTCTGCAGAGCTTTATGTTTCCCCTCTCATGGGAGATGAGAATCACATACACATGTCCACACACCCCAAGAAAAGGAACATGAGATTAGAAGAGAAGAGATCTTTATAAGTTGTTTTTTCCCGAAGCAAGCATGCTCACATTAACAAAAGGGCCTCTTGTACATGAAGGCACCTTCCTTCAGGCATTATGTAGTATAGCAGTATGAATGTTGGGTGAGGACACTGGGAGACTAAGCTTCAAATTCCCACTTAGTCATGGAAACCTTGGGAAAGTCACACTTTCTTAGCCTTAGAGGAAGGCAAGGGCAAACTCTCTCTGAACAAATTCTGTCAAGGAAACTCTGTTATAGAGTCACCTTAAGGTCACGGTAAGTCAGAAATGACTTGAAGGCACACAACAACAACAACAACAACAACAACAACAACAAATTGATCATTATTTCTTGTCTTCTTAATATTCAGCTGTTTTTGCACTTTCTTCCTTGACTTTCATCAGTAGTTATTCCAAGTTTTTATTGTTTCCAGTAGTAATGTCAAATTATCTGCCTATCTTATTGGTGTTCCTTACTCCAGTTTTCTCACCTCTTTCATTGAAGTCTAATCCCGCTTTCCAGTTGATATGTTCTGCATATGCTTGCAGTCGTGCAGCTAGGTAATTTTAGGTTTTAATGATTTGGGGCAGGAGGGAAGATGCTTTACATCCTGCATCTACTGCCATGTTTTACAATTGCTTCCATATCCCTGATACATTAGAGCAAACAAAAACACAGTTTGTCAAACCTTATTAAAACAACAAAAAGAAAAAGCAAACAAACCAGAAATATTCTGACATGTGCAGTTTTGTATTTTGAACTAATTTAAATCATAACATTATCATGACTATGGAAGTAACATGGAGCAATTATTATTATTTATTTTTATTATTTATTTATTTATATAGCATTGTAAATTTACACAGTGCTGTACATACAATCTTAAATTTAGATGGTTCCCTGCCCTCAGGCTTACAGTCTAAAAGTTACGACTCAAAAGGAGAAAGGAAAGGTGGTGGGAAAGGGGATGAGGTCCAGTGGTTCTTCTCTCCCTCTGGGGCCTGGACCAAGGCAGATGGACTGGAGGGAGGGCACAGCTTCTTAATACGTAGTTTGCTTCTGCTGTCCTGATGCTAAAGATTCTTTACTAGGATATTAGAATCACTTTGTCTTGGGAGTTTATCACACGGGAGGAATTTCTCTCTATTTCAAAAGAAATGAATGTGGGACCAGTTTGGAAATGAGTGAATTTGCCGCCCCGAGCCTCTGGAACTCACTGCCCATGGAGCTCCACCTGACTGCCTCCCTTACCCAGTTTAAGAAGGGGTTAAAAACTTATTATTTGAACAGGCCTACCCCTGATTTTCCCCCGCTGCTATCCTTCCCCCATCATGACTCGGACTGGAATATCACTACCCCTTGGGCCAAAATTGTAATGTTGTTCTTTGATTCATTGTTTTTTAACTTTTGTATATGTTTTAAATTTTTGTACGTGTACACCGCCCTGATCCTTGGAAGGGCGGTATATAAATAAAGATGATGATGATGATGATGATGATGATGATTATACTGATAAACTGGGATTTGAACCCTGGTCTCCAAAGTTGTATTCTAACATGGAAATCACGATGCCATGCTGGCTCTCTTTTCAACAGTATACTTAGGCCTAAATATATCAGTGGCTTTTGGCTTCCCTGTCAATGGGTAGTTAATCTAGATTTTGCTGTAAACTTAAAAGGAACTATCCAAAGTGCTGACCCTATTTTGAAGATGGTGTTCAGCAGTTATCATAACTTATTTGAAGTTTGGTGGGGTGGGGACATGGAGTGGATTGAGCACCCCACTGATATATCTCACTATCTAAATCCAACATCATGTTAGTATCTGACAGAACTTTTTCTCTCTCTCCTTCCTTGAAAAGCAGCCCATGACATTACAGTGATCCAGTGCATTTCCCAGCCCTCTAGAGTAGATTTTGAATATTCCTTAGGTGCTGAAGCAGGGAACAGATTTGGTTCCTGGTTGAATGGTTGGAGACATTCATTCTTCTTGCATCAGAAGCATCCTGTTGAATCCTAATCACATATTAGTTTTCTTAATATTAAGAAATGTTTGATATTAACGTTTTAAATTAAAAATGTGTTAAAAAAATAGGTAAGAACTGGGCCGATGGTCTTAGAGGACAATTTTATAAGATGATGAATAGCTAGTACATAACTCCAGTTAGGTTGTCTAACAGGAATAAAGGACTTTTTAAATAAATATTGGGAATGTTATGAGGACAAAGGTACATTTTATCATATTAGGTAGTCTTGTGATAAAGCAAAGAGGTATGGGGGAAGTTTCAGAAACTGATGTAAAATATTTTAAAATGTAAAATACAGTTGGAGTCACAGGTATTTTTATTAGGTATAGCAAAAGATAAATGTAAGGGAATTAATATTAAAGTAATGTTCCACATAATCATTGCAGCAAGATTTTATATTCCTAGAACTGGAATAGTGAATGTAAACCATCGAAAGACAAATGGGTTATCAAAGTGTTCAGAATGGCTGAGATGGACACACTTGCAACATTGATCAAAGAGAAACCTTTGGATCATTTTTAAAAGATTGAGAATTACTTTTGTCTTGTATCTAAAAGAAAAATGGGAAGATTTTGTTTGTGGGATTTGGTGCCTAGAGCTATGTTGTTATATTCCAGGTCAGAAGTAATAATGACTGGTGTTAATGATATAGAGAAGTTCATTATAATTATTATTTAACCTCACATTCTTGGATTTGGAGGTTGGGAAGTCATTTAAGTGGGTTTTTAAAAATGTTTTTCGTATTTAGTTTGTTTTGTCTGTGGTTTAAGTTGAGGGGTGGGGACTCAGGGTACTTATATGTATATGTATTAGTTTGAATATTGTAGTGTAACATATTTTTATATTTTAATGTGTTTAATTTGTTTATAAGTTAATGTGTGTGTGTGTGTGTGAAACTAAGTTATCAAAGCACCAAAGAAATTTAATTTAACCACATATAAATTAAATTGATGGCTATATTTAAACAGGGAAAATTTACATAAATCCTGCTTCTCCTTGCTAGATTTTTTTTTCTTTTTAAGAAACTGACATAGGGGAATGCTATTCTAAAGTGCTTAAATAAAGTGATTTATTTTCGCTGGTCTCACAGCCCTGTAGGCTATGTCAAAAACTATCTTTGTCACGAAATATGCACTTTGGATTTGTTGCTTGTGGCAATATCTGAATTTCCATGAATTCCTGCTCCCAGTTCCATAGCTCTTCTGCCTGCATGCCTTTCAACACATGTGTTCTTTCACCATTTCCCAAATGCTGCATATTTTAGAGGAGACTGCAATAAAAATAATGGTATTTCTTAAAAGTTTGATGTTTTAACTAAACTATTTCAGGCAACCCACTAAAAGGCTGGATAATCCTTCCTGAGCTTTCTGATTCTGCCTGCTTGTTTGCATTAAGATGTTGTTGTGTTCTGTGACCTATTAACCTGAGCCTTACCTAAACTTGCCTCAGGTGAGGCCTTCGAGGAATGGAAGAGGACAAAGCAGAAAGTGGAAAAGAAGACAGAATTACGATTTCTGTCAGTGTGGTTGGAGGCTGAATGAAGACTGAGAAATGTTGGAATTACTTTTTGGGTGCGTGTAAATGAAAATATAGGCATAAAAACACATCCTGACCAATTCGTTCTTTCTCATGTAGCTGCTGCACTGCAGGTGGCTAACAAACAAGTGTTAAAAGAATAAAAAATAAAATGTACCCCAAAATGTTGTTATTTTTCAACACTGCTCAGCAGATAATCTTCTCTCTTAAGCAGTGCCAGCCAAAAACTCATGCTTACCTTGTTTAAACATGTTGTCTCACTCAAGGTGATTCTGACTTATGGTGACTCTAAGGCAAACTTATCACAGGGTTTTCTTGGCAAGATTTGTTCAGAGGGGGATTTCCCTTGCCCTCCTCTGAGGCTGAGAGACTATGACTTACCCAAGGTCACCCAGTGGGTTTCCATGGCCAAGCAAAGATTCAAAACCTGGTCTCCAGAGTCATAGTCCAATCCTCAAACCACTGCACCACACTAGGGAGTTTACCGTATTGCTAAAAAACCTGACTTACTTCTGCCATGCTGAAATGTTGGATATTATCATATGCAAAATACTGCCAATGCCACCACCCGGCTGAATCCCAGCTAACTTCTAGCTAGAAGCTGCACACAGCCAGCCTTTTTCCAAAATCAGGAAGCTCCTGGCTTTGCAAATTGGCCAGCTGAATGCAGCTTCTAGCCAGATGTTAGCAGGCTGCACTCGGCTGGCTACACTGGCAGAATTTTGCATGTGATAATACCTGACTTTATCCCAAAAGAGACTTCAGTGCAGCAGAGGTAAAATGGTTGTGTGTGTGTGTTGTTGTTGTTGTTGTTTTTTAGCAACATGGTAAACTCCTGGCTCTTTACACATGTAAGGAGTGTTTTTACCTAAGTGACATCATGCCCATATTGTCTATCATGCTTATCTCATTTCTAATATTGGAACACATACTGTATAGTGCTGTTGCCTCATAGTATAGTATAGCATATGCTGCTGATTTTTGTCAAGAATGAATAATGTTAAACTGGAAATTGGGGTTATGATTCTTTAAAACAAATTTATTGATGTTAGTTTTTGTATGGTGTGGCCAAACAAGGCTGTATTCTATCAACCTACTTGTTCAACTTGTACATAGAAAATATTTTGTGAAGAGCAGGGTTAGGCTCAGAAGGAAGAGGACTGAAGACAGGAGGAAGGAAAATCAACGGTCTAAGACAGTGGTCTCCAAACTGTGTCCTTCAAGAGATTTTGGACTTCAGCTCCCAGAAGCCTCAGCCATGTTGGCCAATAGTCTGGGATTGTGGGAGCTGAAGTCAAAAATCCCTTTAAGAGCACAGTTTGGGGACCACTGGTCTAAGATATGCAAATTATAGACTATTACTGGTGATATTGTTATATTTACTAGTGGTCTTGGCACAATTACTGAGGAATGTCAAGGAAGAATGTGCAAAAGCAGGCTTGCTGCTAAACATTAAGAAAAGAAAAACAATGACCATGAAGGAGCTACATAAATTCAACCTAGACAATGAGGCAATAGAAATAGTCAAGGATTTCCCAAAACTTGGATCAAATATTTATCAAAATGGAAACTGTGGTCAAGAAATCTAGGAATGGGAAGGACAACTGTTAAAGAACTGGATAAGATCCTAAAGTGGAAAGATATACAGCTGAACACTAAAGTTAGAATCATTGTGTTTCCTATCCCTATGTACAGATGTGAGAGCTGGAGACTGAAGAAAGCAGACGGGAAGGAAATCAGCTCAGTTGAGATGTTGTGCTGGAGAAGAGGATACTGTAGACAGCCAAAAAGACAAACAAATGGGTCAAGCCTGATCTTTCCCTGGAAGTCAAGATGATAAAATTGAGGCTGTTGTACTGTGGCCATATCATGATAAGGTACGACTCATTAGAAAAGACAATAATGCTAGGAAAGGTAGAGGATAGTAGAAAGAGAAGAAGATTGGATGCCAGATGGCTAGACTCAATCAGGGAGGCCCCAGGCCTGAATTTGCAGGATCTAACCAGAGCAGTGGGGAACAGGGGGGCTTGGAGATGTCTCATCCACAGAGTTGCCATGGGTCGGGGTTGATTTGAAGGTAGGTAACTACAAACAACAAGCCAAACAAACTCTAGAATCTTTTTTAGTCAGGCATACATTTGATAGCCAAATTTGTGGACTGTAAAAAATTTGTTGGATCTCAGGGCAAAGTACAAATTCCAACAATTTAAAAGAATATAAAATTTAAAACAGTAATCTGTAATTTAAACAGAGTAAAATCAAATTAAGCAAACTCCAAAGAATAAGAATAAGAAGTAGTACTAGTCGTCATCGTAGTAAACAGTTGGAAACCATGTACATGTACAGATCTGGATGGAAGCAATTAGCCTTAAATGTTTGCATATAATCCTAAACAAGATGAAATCTATACATCACACAGTTGTGGGTTATTTTTTTTTAAAAAAAATATATTATTAAAAATCAATACAATCAAACAATCATACATCAATTAAGCAACAGAAGAGGACAAAATAAAGAAATCAAAGAAGTAAAGAAAAAAAAGAAGAAAAAATTAAATCCTTATATACATCCAAATCAAATCTAATCTTACATACTTACATACATTTATACGTGTTAAACATTTTCCACAAGAAACTTTCTTTATAGGATTCCTAATACAGAAGGCTGTTAAGTTCAATCACTCACTAAGATAGCATCCAGGAACATCTGTCACATTCCCTCATACAAGAATAGGGGAGGGGAAACAAGTATGTATTTGATTACCAAACATCATTGCAATTGCTACTAAAATAGTGTTCATTTTGCACCACACACATCTTCATGTTAAGGAATAAGTCGTAAAATCTTTCAATTAAGAGACAAACCAGACAATGTAGTGGTAAAAAATATGTCAGCGGATCTCTAATAAATGTTCTATGGTTGCCACATTAGGAGATTTATGAATAGCAGTCTTCTTCAGTTTGCCTTTTCCCCCTATGTGGGAAAATGTGAGACAGAAAGTATAGTGGATCCTGTGGAATCTGATCATGGCCTTCAGACTTTTGGAAGGATGCCCAACCATCATTAATTCCATTGGGGCCTTGAGTGTGAAATAAAAGATTGGAACTGCTATATTTAGCGTAATACAGATTTAAGTCTTTGGCCACTGTCCAGCAGAGAGTTATGTATGCTTAAGAATATTAAAGTGAATGGACTTAAACATGCTTAATTCAATATTGAATAATGCCCATGGCACTTTAGCAATGCAAAGCAGAGCAGAGTCCAAAAAAAAAAAAAAATGACTTAGAAAAAATTAGAAATATCAAGCTATCCTAGCTTTGAGTATTCAGTACAGTTGAATGTATTTCAGTAAAGCTGAATAGTTTTCCTCCCAGTATTGCTTTATTATCTATTTTAACATGGAATTTTACCCTACCTTTTCCAAAACCTCTAGCATTGAAGCATAAGTGAAAATTTAAACAGAACATTGTAAGAATAAGACCTATGTGAGTGTATGTGCCTTCAAGTCGCTTGTCAATTTATGGAGATCCCATTAATTTCATAGGGTTTTCTTAGACAAGGAATACTCAGAAGTGGTTTTGCCAATTCCTTCCTTTGAAATGTAGTCTATAGCACTGGTATCCACCCTCAAATAATAACATAAAGTGTTAGCCCTGTTCCCTACCCTGTTTCCCCGAAAATAAGACATCCCTAGAAAATGAGTCCTAGTAGAGGTTTTGCTGAATTGCTAAATATAAGGCCTCCCCCAAAGTAAGACCTACCAAAGTTTTTATATATAAATATATATACATACAGTATATAATAAATGTTCTTTTTTGTTCAACAATAAATGTGAATTCTTCTTCATGGAAAAATAAGACGTCCCCTGAAAATAAGACTTAGTGCATCTTTGGGAACAAAAATTAATATAAGACAGTGTCTTATTTTTGGGGAAACATGGTAGATGTCACCAGCCAAAATGATACAATCTTGCAATACTTCCAAAATATAGGATTATATTCACACAGTAGCCAATGCTCTGGGTCCTCATAGTATAACAAACAGATAGTTCATCACAAGATGAACCAGCATATCAAGAGTGTAACTAAGTCTATCTTTAGGACAGAAAAATACCTATAGGACGGGAGCAAGTTTTTATTTATTTATTTATTTATTTCATATGCCGCTTTTCTCCCCAAAGGGACCCAAGGCAGCTCACAGATTTAAAAAGCATTAAAATAAAATTTAAAACAGTTAAATCACCTAAAAACAATATAAAATTATATTAGAATATAATGGAAGTTAAAATGCAATACACGTGCTCAATATAAAAACCACTGTGGCATGCTTATATTTTAAAAGCTTGCTTAAATTAAAACATCTTGGCCTGCCATTGAAAAGCAAGCAGGGAGTGGGCCAGTCTAGATTCCCGTGGAAGGGCATTCCAGAGGGTGGGAACAGCCACCAAGAAGACTCTCTCTCTCATGTCCTCACCAAGTGAGCCTGGGATGGTGTTCGGACTGAGAAAAAGTCTTCCCCCAACGATTTTAGTGTTGTGGCAAGTTCATAAGGGAAGATACACTTCTTCAAATTATCTGGACCTAAGCCATATAGGGTTTTATAGGTCATGGCCAGTGCTTTGAATTGTACCCGGAAATGAACTGGTATCCAGTGAAGCTGTTCCAATAAGGGAGTTATAAGCTCTCTATAAATGCATGTTGCAGCAGATGAAGGCTCTGTCATTCAATGCCCCCTTCTCACTCTGTGTGTGTATACTCATACACACATGCATGCACACCCACACCCACAGCTGGCATCCTGCATCGGGAGATGGAGTGTGAAACCATCCATATGAAACTCCACTCTATTCTCCTCTCTTCTCCTACAGGCCTTACTTGTTGGATGTGAGGTTCCACTAGCATGCCATTTAATGTCTAGTAGAGAGTTGGGGGCAGTGGTGGAACATCTGACTACATCCCTATAGTCACATCCACAATTACAAAGGCATCCTCTGGGATTTCCATCTATAATGATCCATCTAGCCTAATATTGTCAGTTTTGATTAGAAGCAGCTCTACACAGTTCCATGTATCTTCCTTGGGCCTTTCTTGCTCTCCCTGAATTGTCTTTGTTGTCTCCCGTTAAAATGCTAATCCGCCCTGGAACTGCTTAGCTTCCAGAATCAAACAAGACTGCATGTGTTCTGAGTGGTATGGTGGTGTTTTATCATTGCTGATTTAAAATCAAAAACAAAATTGACAATGTGAAGTCAAAGGCTTTCATGGCCAGCATGCATAGGGTTTTAGGTTTTTGGTGTTTTGTTTTTTTCGAGCTTTGTGGCCATGTTCTAGAAGAGTTTCTTCCTGACATTTCACCAGCATCTGTGGCTGGCATCTTCAGAACATGCTTCAGAAGAAGCTCTGAAGATGCCAGCCACAGATGCTGGTGAAATGTCAGGAAGAAACTCTTCTAGAACATGGCCACACAGCCCGAAAAACCCATAAAAACTGTAAAAAATCATTGACACTTATTAAAAGCAAAGATAGATACACACCAACAAAGAAAGGGGGGACCATTCACTTACTACCTATACCTACAGACATTAATAAACACATACTAACATATATACAATAAGTATATTAACAGCAAACACAATAAAAGTCTTCCAATTTTCTTCTGCAGTGGCTAACCTTCCAAATTTCCTCTTATCATATAAGACTAAGCAATTAAATAAAACCTACCTTAACTTTTCTAATTCACAAATTGTGATCTTAGCTTTATCTGTTTTAAGATCAACTACTAAAATCTATTATCACTGTATTCTCCTCCCTCTGTTGTACATATCCCATAGATAATTTTCATTATTTCAAGAAACCATTTATAGATTTCTCTCTAATCAGATGCTTTATTGATGTTTTTTCCTGAAAAAAACACAAGGCATCTTACAATGTTACAATATTTAAAAAAGAAAGAAAGAAGGAAAAGAAAAAGAAGGAAATAAAAACAGCATAGCCTTCATATAGAATTACAACATCCCCCAAGAATAACAAATAGAGGTAATCAAACAAATTATACCTGGCATAATCCCATCAAATACTTGGTAGTAGAACAACATGTTAACCTTGCTCTTAAAAGCTGATAACATTGGAACCAGGTGGGTTTCAATGGGGAGGTTACTATGGCATTCTATAGACAAGATTCCTTTCCTCTCTTGCCTTTCCCTAGCCTCTCTCAGAGGAGATACTCAAGTGAAGGCATGAGATGTTGATCTCACAGTACTTATAATTGGCCATACCATAGTGTTTTACATGTTTTTGAACTGTTTAAAATTATTGTTTGAAATCAGATTTCTTAATTTTTAAAAACTTTTTTTTAATTCTTGAATCCCATTTTAGAAGAAAGACAGGATATAAATTAAAATTTTATTGGCGAGAGAGATTAAGATTTGACACCACTCAGCATTGTGCCCCCCTTGATATGAACCAGAGATTCAACTGCTGCAAGATGCAGTCATAGCACAACTGTTGGTTAAGGCAGTAAATGAAAAGCCCACACCATTCCAAAGATCATAAGACAGAACTTTAAATTTAATGCACCAATTGACTTCAGATTTAATATACAAGCATTTATTAAAAATGTGTGCGGTGGCAGATATCATGAGTAAGATGCCTGAAAAGTTTTAAAAGGACTATGCTTTCCTCTTGAGTACTTGTATACTTAAATAAACCAAAAATAAAACCCACTTGTGTTACAGTAACAGATGGGTCTGAATGTTTTACTTCATTCATAAGATTATCTGTTGATATAAGTCAATGTATGTGAGCAGGCATGGTGATTTGCTAACTCTAGGTTTGTCTCCAGTTTTTATATATATGATTATGTGATCCAGAGATAAGGGCCAAATCTCTGTGTAAGATCTGTGACTGAGATCCTACATTGGTCTCATTTAGTATAAATCTACAGTCACAGAGGCCCTACATTTACAGAGGTGTATCCTTTCTATGTGGAGATCAGACAACGCACAGGCCACAGCCTGGTTCTGGTGTGAGCAGCATGGATGACTTCTGGCTTGTTCAGCACTAGTACCAGGTTTTACCCACACACACACACACCATGGATTTTCAAAAGTCTCCAGTTGCTCCAGATTTTCCCAAAAGATCCAGAGTCCTCCATTATGACACCGGATGGATAACTGCATGCATATCCTTCTGAGCCACCTAGCATATCCATGCCACTACCAGCCACTTTCTCTGAGGAGCTCTGGTGCTGCAACAAACTATTTTTCCCAGAATTCCATAGCATGGAACCATGGCAGTTAAAGTGATGTCCAACCAGATTATTTATGTAGTGTGCATGCAGGCTGTATCATGAACCACAAAAAGCAAAGGGTTCATGGACATATATGTTGCAAGAAAGACTTATGCATTTGTCCCATCATGCAAACTGTGTCCATGTCTGGTTTCATATATGAAAGCAATTTAACATGTTGGGAAAACATCTTATGTGATGCAGTCTTTAAGTGCAGTCCTTTATTTGCCCTTTGACAACATGTGAAAACAAGAGTGTCAAAGGTATAAGTACCGTAAGTATTTTTTTCTGAAATGCTCATGGCACATGAATTTGAGGAATGCATTTTATAAAGCCCCAGCATTTTCTTCACAGTTCACATGTTTCATGGTCACATCTGATCATTCTGACATTACAAAGACATACACACTGAGTCATTTTTTTCCCTGGCTGCTTCCCTATAAATGTTTTCATAACACACATTATGGTAAGCACACATTTTCTTCACCATGGAGATTATCTCTGTAGGAAAACAGAAATGTGTGAGGTGGCCTTCAGCCAAGAGGCAGCTGGATCAGCCTTCCATGGAGATAATCTCCATTGAGGCAAATATGTTTACCACAGTGTGTGAAATGCCACATGAGTGAATCCCATGCCACGAGTACATGGATTAACAGCTGCTTCCTTTAACAGTGCCAAAAAAAAAAGGGGGGGGGGAATCCACTTCCCATTATGGCGGACATAGACAACTCAAACACACAGTTTGCTTCTGAGTATTGTTGTTTTTATAATGGCAATTCATAATGTATGGAAACTTCAAAGATGCAAAGTTTTGTTTTTTGTTTTTGTCTTTTGGTAGGGCCAGAACCGTTTGGGTCTTGGCCAGATGGAAACATAATCTCACAAAGTAGAGCATAGAAAAGTGTTTTGTTTTTGTATTGCAACTCCCCAGATCCCCCAGACAGCATTAAATTATTATGATTTGATTTTCTTGCTCTTCTTTCTGCTCATCCAAATGTTTGCATTTTTAAAAAAATATATTTAATAATTCCCCGGTTAAAAATATAATTATAATAATATGTCTAATACAGTCATATATTTTCATCTTGAATCATCTATAAGTAATATAGCTATGTATCCATCCATCCTTCCATCCACCAATATATAATGTCTGTTATTAGTTAACTATTATTTCTCTTTCATGATTTGCAATGAAGCTATTCTCAATGTTATGCCATGGGAGATGGAATATGACATTTTTCCATTTAAATATTTTTAATTGGGCTTTTCAAAACAGTGAAAATGTGTTATTTGCTGACATACTAACCCACACCCAACATTGCTCTTTCCTACTTTCTTTGATAAACCTTACTATGATTTGCTCTAAAACAAGGGTAGGAATTGTGTGGTACTCCATGTGCTGTTGGATGCTACTTCCAGATGTCAATCAGATTTAAGTGGAGGACAGGGGCAGAATTCTTTGCTCATTTTTTCCTCAAAGGAAAGCATGAGTAATTTTAGCAGTTTTCTTACCATTGCAAGTCAGTCTTGAAAACAGCACAATTTCTGAAGACTATTTGCAATGGCGGATTTATTCCTTGCAAAATATGCATGTGGCATTTTTGCACAGAAAAATTTCAGTGTAAACAACCATGTGCAAATTTGGGATAAAATAAGCTTTGAACTGTGAAGATTCTTTTCAGTCAACCCAGGATTAATTTTGTTTGGGTTTTGAGCCATTTTCAAAACAAAACAAACAAAACAAAACAAACAGCTTCATTTATATACCACTTCATACCCTTAATGAGTGTCTAAGCGGTTTACAATTGTAAGCTATTTGCCCCCCAACAATCTGGGTACTCATTTTAGCGACCTCGGAAGGATGCAAGCCTGACTCGAGCTTCAGCCCTTTGCTGGTCTTGAACTCGCCACCTTATGGTTTTGAGTGAGTGGCTGCAGTACAGGCATTTAACCACTGCGTCACCAGGGCTGTTTTTCAACCATTTTTTGAATATTTGCAAATATCTCTTCCATCCCTAAGGCCTAGCCTGTAAAGCCAATTGTGAGGAATGTTGGGAGTCGCAGTTCAACAACATGTACAGGACAGCACAATCCCCACCTATGCTGTATGACATATAGTTCACTTATACTTATAGAAATGTATATACAGACAAGGCAGTCACATGACAGTTGGAAGATTGTGGCAAGAAAGGTGACCCTATTCTAATAATGTTTACAAAAATCTATTAATCTAGATCAGCAACTGAATAACTCTTGAACAATTCTTGTCCCCCCCCCCCCCCGCCTCCCGGCCCAGATTGTCTCTTCAGTATGTAAATATACATGTTCTCCCCAGACATAAAATGAATAGGAGTATTTTTGGAAAACAACACTTGTGTTGCTCCAATTCTCTGTTCTTTGCAGTGGACCAGGCCCCAAGATGGAACAGCCAGATGCTGAATATTTCTCCAGAAGTCCTTCTAATTTATTGCTGCAACCATGAGATGGGGCTGGCAAGCTTTATTCTACACCTCCGGGCACCAGGAGAAGAATGGAGAAGAAAATCTAAACAGCAAGAAAATTAGGAAGCTGACAAAGAAATTCACTAAAAAGTGTTCAAAACAATTCAAAATTTAAAACAACAAAAACAATTTAAATAGAAACATTTACCAGAACCTGATATCACCATTTATGTTATATAACTTTATGTATACTTACAGTGTTTCCCCGAAAATAAGACAGTTTCTTATATTAATTTTTGCTCCCAAAAATGCGCTAGGTCTTACTTTCAGGGGAGGTTTTATTTTTCCATGAAGAAGTATTCACATTTATTGTTGAACAAAAAAATGAACATTTATTATATACTGTATATATATTTATATAC
The DNA here is from genome assembly GCA_034509955.1 of Urosaurus nigricauda. Classification (NCBI taxonomy): domain Eukaryota; kingdom Metazoa; phylum Chordata; class Lepidosauria; order Squamata; family Phrynosomatidae; genus Urosaurus; species Urosaurus nigricauda. Next base: position 67,611,518 of record JAOEGL010000005.1, on the reverse strand, counting down.
AAAAAGTTTGCTAGGTCTTACTTTCGGGGGAGGCCTTATATTAAGCAATTCAGCAATGTCTTATTTTCAGGGGTTATTTTATTTTCGGGTAAACAGGGTAGCTACATAGCAGAGGTACTAAGAAACCCTGTTAGTGTGAATTGTGAAGATGTATTAACAGGACACTGGCAAGAGTGTATGCTGTGCATTGTTGCTTATATAGGGACTCATGTGACGCATGTCGGGACCGATAATATTTACAATATTTGCTTTTCATTTTTTAATCATAAGTCCTTATGATCATTCAAAACTATGCATGATAAAAGACAATTGGACAACCATAATAAAATAAAATAAAATAATTTTATTTTAATTTTGCAGATAAGGACCCCAGGTATGAAATGCCAGATAGTGGGGAGATGCAAAGTAATTGCAGAAATAAAAGATTGGGTTTCACATATCTTTGTGAAAATTTTGAAATGTGTAAAGTATTAGACTACTGGCTCTTGAAGGTCTTTGTGCAATAAAAATCAAGTCAACCATGCTCCATCCCCTATATTAAATTGCATCCACTCACATCAAGTCTTTGTCATTAAGTGGTATTATTTCTTAAGGGCCAAGTCCTACTTATTTAGAGACACGATCCATCAGGGCACTGACCATGTCAAAAGTCCTGCCAGATCATAACAGTTAGGATATGCAGGGAGGAGGTGTCTGCAGAATTTCTTGGCTGTGGGTGGCATTTGTTGGATTTTGAGTCTGATAAAGCAAATACAGTACCATTAGTATCTGATGGGGTTTAGTTCCAAAAAACACCCCTTCCCACAGATACCAAAATCCATGGATGCTCACCCCCATTATATACAAAACAGCAAAATCAAGATTTGCTTTTTGGTTTTGGGATTTATTAATTTTTAAAAAATTAAGCTGTGGATGGTTGTATCAGTGGATGCAGAAGCTGTCGATATCATATGGAGGACTGACTGTAAATTACACCCGCTCTAGTGATGATATAGTTTCAGACCGGGTGACTTTCTAGGGAGTTTATCACACTAGAGGCCAATTTCAGTGTTAAACTGACATTAAAGCAAGTTAAAGTTTAAAAGTTAAAGCAAACTTGAGCCTTCACAAATTTAAAGCAAATTTAAAGTGAATTTAAAGTGGAAATAATGTTATTTCGCAATTAACATTATTGTTTGATTTCACAATTAAAGCAATTTCGAATTTACACTTTCTGTAGAGATTCAAACTTGAAAAGATATGGATTAATCCTAGTTTAACTGTGGGTTTTTTTCGACGTTGTGTGTGATAGCGTTGCTTAATCCTCCTTTAAATCTAGTCTAACTGTGGGTTTTTCGTGACGTCATGTGAAACACGATTTCTCTGAGATATCTTTGGATTAACCCCTTGATCTCCCTCGTGTGATAAATGCCTAGATCATATTGGGTTGTAATTTACTTGATATCTAGCCAGTATAACCAAATGGCAATTAAAATCCAGTAATTACGCTGGAAAATACAGTCCAGTAACCTATGGAAGGTCACATATTCCCCACCCAAGTTATTATTATCATTTTATTTTCTTATATCCTGCCTTTCTCCCAATACAGGGACTCAGGTTAAGGTCTTGTTTGGGACTGTGCATGAGGATTGGGTCAAGCTGAATCTTGTGATGCGAAGGCTTCCTTTAATTCCTTTGCTTTCTCACAAATGGTGGGGGGAATAATAATGGCAGGTGTCAAAGACTTTATATTTGGCTGGAAACAGGAGTCTGTGATACCCTTTTGCTCTAGGGACATCTTAAGGCACTGTTGGGTTCTGTCTGTTTATTGTTAACATTGTATAGTTGCATCTTAATTTATTCATTTGTAATGCATATTACTGTTTTATTATATTTGTATGTGGCATGTGTTGTTTTATTTATGCTTACCTTGGGATCTGTCACCCCAAAATTAGGGGACTTGGGGTCCCAGCCAGCAGTATCAGCATCTCCTTTGAATTTTGGGGAATTAATTAGCTCAAAAGGAGGATGATAGAGGTGGGTGACTTATTAGGATCTTTTTACACTTATTTATACCAGTACTCATTGCAATAAAAGACTCCATTTCAAAATAAATAAGATGTTTTTATTTAGAAAGGGTGCAAAGAGGCATAGAAATCTATAAGGATTGATTCATTCTAAAGATTCACACCAGGCCACTGAAAGGAAGATTGAAAGTGTGGATAGTGGGAGATTAAGAATTAAGAAGGAGTATATTTACCAATCTAGGAGAGAGAGGTCTGCTGAAAATTTGGACAGCATAAGAGGGTATACTGGGAAAAAATGAACAAAAATGAGTGCACTCTGGGGAGGATGTTACACAAAAGGTATGAGTTGTGTACCCAAAAGTTGCAACAAAAGCTTTAATGCTCTTCCCAAGGAATGGACAAACTGGTCCAGAAAACTTAATAATTTTTAGCATCAAGTTGCTGGTGCATTGATGTGGTCTGAAACAATCGTTTGATGATCAAACAGGCAAAGCAAATGCAGGGACTTCAAAGAGGGAAAACAGGTATGATCTCTGTCTGTTCTGACAAATGCCTTCCTTTATAACCTTTGCCATAGCAAATGCAAAAGGAGCAGATAGGAGGAATGTGACATGTTCAGCATAACCCATGGTGCTCATTTATATATTTTTTTCTTATTTAGGTCAGGTATGTGCTTGGTTAATGTGATCCCCACACTGGTAGCTTTTTTGAGTCATTGTGATCCCCAAAACACACATTGGGCCATCACGACCTTGAGTCATGCTCCATGCTAGAAACTAATTTTTGAAAGCCCCATATCCAGCTGGAGGGGTGGTAGGGTATGCCAACAAATCAAGCCGGTGAAAAAATGTAAATAAATAAAACAAATAGGGCCTCAAGTCTGTACATAACAATTTTAGGGATTTGGTGCTCATCCCAACCTGAAATAACTCACATTTAGAACGCTCTAGAAGTAATTTTGCTTTTCTTGAAAATTAGTGGCAGATTTCATTCTAAATTTGAGAATGGTAATGGCTCTCACAACAGACCTTTTCACTGACAGGAACATGACATGTCCTTAAACCACCATGCGATCAGGGAACAGTATGACATAAATCAGAGCCATAAATAGATTAATTTGGGGCATGGTAATTAGAAGATAAAGTGCATGAATATAAGGTTATGAATTTATTGGCATGAATTTATTAAAACACACTTCAACAGTCAGGATGGAATAAAAGCTAATTTGCAACTGGTTGTAAGGGGCCTGGAATCAGTCTTTATACTATAAGAAAGTTCAAATACAGTGGGAAGAGAATGTAACACAATAAAGCAGTGACTCAGGAGGCTGATTGGAATAATGAGATGCATTTCAATGAGCCCTGGTGGGCAAGGTATTCTTTTATTATAACAAGGCCATAAACAGGAGGGGGGAGAGTGCTGAAAATATGCAATATGAAAGAAGATTTCCATGGAGACTTGGACAGCTATAGGGCACATTGTAAAGTGCAAAATACTACAATTGGTGTAGTTTTGTTTTTGATTCTGCAAAAATGTCCATGTTTTTGAAAGAAAATTTTTCATTTTAGATGCACCATTAGCTAAGCAAACAATATTTATAAAACCATATAAAAATACAGGGAGCAGCCTGTAGATGAATCGAAATGTTGCTGTTGACCTATCATTTTGCTTGTGTGCCTGCATTTAAAATCCTCTGACTTTAAGCAGTGCACTTCTGCTGCTCTCTGGGGGCCTCCTGTGGTCTGAATTAGATTATTTCTATTACTTCTTCAAGAAATAAAGTGGAGTGTAGGGGTGGCATTTTAGTTTCTGATCAAATGAACTGGACAGGTATGGAAGATGCTCTGACTGAAACAGGAATCTTCCAAAATGGTCTCTCTTCCTGAAGATTCATTAGCAATTTGCATTTGGAAGGACACAGAAACAGAAAGTGTGTCCCTAAACACCAATACATTTGGCTGCAAGCTCTCCATAATACTGTAGTGAGGAAAGTGTGGTTTGTGGACAGCATGCAGCCCCACATTACCATTTTGCAGCCCCTAAAGCCCTGAAACTCCACTTTTTTCTTTAAAAATTATCAGTTAAAAATTTAGCTGAAAACACACACAAACCCATAACAAAGACAAAGTGGTTTCAGTCTTCTTCCACCACCCCCCCGACTACTCTCCCCCCAGGAACATATAAACTATTTTAGCCAAATTCCAGAACTAGAAGAGACATCAGATCAATTTTTAATATATGTATGACATCACTTCAAGTGCACAATACAATTCTACTATGAGTGATTTACCCCAGGGCATCACTGGGTGTGTGTGGAATACACCCTGCAGTGGATCACAACCTAAGGCTAGGTGACATCACTGCTCTCCAAATGTCTGTCTTTGGGCAAAAATGGTTGTGGTGTTTGCCCTTTAAAACCCCAGAGTTCAGCAGAAGAGAAGGCATAAGTGAGGCAAGGTTGAGTGGGCAGAGAAAGCAAAGATCTCGTGTTTTTAACATTTTAAAACTCTTTTAATTTTTTTTCTTTCAAAATATTACAACTTACCAATTTTTCACTGTACCCATGTGAAACTATGTAAATGGAAATACATATAGGCTGCACATATGATGTTGTAATTTAAAGGTATAATTTTAATTTTGCCAGTTGTTTATGTCACATCTATTGCTACAGTGGGACCTTCTCTTATGCGGGGGATCCATTCTGGACCACCATTCACCCCCAGGTAAAAGAAAAAGGTGTTAGTGCAGGGTGTGTGTGAATTACTACATGGGGTGACACCAACCCTAGTGTTACCATGTGTAGTAATTCATGGTATCACCCCATCATTGACTTCCTCTCATATGATACCACACAGAATCTTTAATAATGTCTTTGTATTTATGTCACTCATAAATACCTGCATATCACCAAATAAAATAGCAATTGGTGTAACATAAACAACTGGCAAAATTAAAATTATACCTTATTTACCCATCCATAAATTAAAATGCCGATATCTAACTCAAGGTGGCAAAATTTGATTCTTACACCATAACATTGTCTCTCCTCTTCAGCCCCTCCCTTTTTCTGTCTGTCAGATCTGAACTAAACTGGTTGAGCTAAGCCCCTTTCTTAAGGTCCTGCTACCTGCAGGACTAAAGCAACAATTCATGAGTCAAATGAAATTTAGCAACCTTTCACCTCACAGAAAGTTTGAATGTCAAAAGGGAAGTTGTTGCTGTTGTTTGAGGCTACAATTCTGTTTTGGAAAACAAAAATGCCAGCACAATGGTGCCTCAGAAATGATAGGGCTCTCATCTGGATGCAGTGCCGGAGGCATGCCATGACGCTGTGTGCCATCTGGAATAGTGCGTGGCATCATGACACTCTGAGGCAGAGTCAGGGCATCCAGCATCAGGACACTGTGCTGACTCTACCCACAGGCCAGCACAAAGTGTTGGTCTGTTCAGGGCCTAAATCTATATTTTATTTTATTTTTATTTTGTTATCACAATAATGGCTAGTATTCAGTATTGTAGTTATGGATTGTTGTTGATCCCAAACTGCTCTGTATTCACTAATACTATTAAGGGGCAGTACAGACTGCCCAAAAGGGGTGGTCTGTACTTGCCCAAAGAAGCGCCAGGATGGGGCCAGGGCTGCCTCACCGGCAGCCCCAGAGGCCCCATCCCAGCGCTTCTGCAGGCCACGGAGAAGCAGCAAACTGCCCCTTTCCCACAGCCTGAAAGCAGGGTGCAGCCAGCCCCCTGGGAGCATGTTGCGCCCCACTCTCCCCTGTGCTGCCAAGGGAAGATAGGGGCCACCACCACGGCCCCTTTCTCCTCGGGGTCCTTGGCATGGCCATCTAAAGGCCACACCAAGAACCTGCACTAAAAAAAGAGCTCTGTTTTGGAGTTTAGCACTGTGGAAAGGGTGCCATTGGCGCCCTCCTGCAGCATGATGTTGTCAGGCGCGCGCTGTATTATGTAAACATTGTGCATGCCATAATAACATCATGACACGCCTGTATGGACGCCGCCATTTTAAAATGGTGGTGTCCATACGCTCTAGGGTTAGGGAAGGTGTAGATGCTGCGCCCTCCCTAACCCTAATCGTGCTTTATAGATGGCCCTTTTGGGCCGTCGGTGTCAGCCCATAGTCACTGCCCATCTTAACAGCAAGCAGCCACATTGGGCAAAGGAGGTCCATTCTGCTAGTGATCAAGATGCAAAGAGGATGTTCTTTCCTATCCTCACACTAGCAATTGAGGTTATGACAATCAGAAACAGGACTGCAAACCAAAATAAAATGATTTGTGGATTAGTTGTCCTCTGGTCTTTGCATCTCCATTCTCCCCCATGAGTCCATTTTTATTATCTTCTGACTGACTGATTTTATCCTCTCAGCATTCCCATCTCTATATAAATCTCCTTCACTATATTCAAAAACTTTTTTCTTGCCTGCAATTTATCATGTGTCTTCTAGATGGCAGCAGAGGCAGTCCAAATTCACTCCGTTCATAAACATCTAATTGATATTCAAAGACATAGCTGTGTCAGTCTGGAAAATCAGTATGCAAAGGGATCTTGTAGCACCTTTGAGATTAACTGAAAAAACGATGCTGGCAGCATGAGTTTCCACAGCACTGAGTCTACTTCCTCAGATGTAAGATGCTACCAACATCTTTCTTTGGGTCCAAAACCCACTGCAGAAATAATCCAATTTGAGACCACTTTAACTGCCATGGTTCAATTAAATTCTTCATTTAACATGAAATCTAGATAATTTCTCCCTTAGCCAAAAATTATTGGATAGCTATTTGACGTTGTAGCAAAAAATAAAAAAAATAAAAATAAAAAATTATATAAAAATTCAGTCTTAAAGGATGCTGCAACATTTCTTTCTTTTCTTCCCCCTACCCCTCTTTTCTGTGGACACCCAGGTTGTTCTACCATTTCAGGTAGGCCAAGTGGCACCCACAGCTATATTTTTCAACACCTCATCACCACTCATTGCCCCCTGCTGCTTTCACTTTGGGCAGCTCTTCATTCTGTCTGATGGTAGTGCTAGCTTCCCTTGCATGAGGTTTTTAGCCCATTTTGGGAAAGCAGCCAATTAAAGATTATGATATTTTATTGTACAGGGGATTTAGAATGAAATAGTATCTATCCCACTATCTTAACCAGGCTTTTAGAAGGCACAGGTTTATATAATAATAACAATGATATTGTGCCTAGTGATAGGACACTATATCAATTCAGAAATAATTATAAGAAATAAGTTGTTGCTGTGTGCCTTCAAATTGTTTCCAACATATGGTGACCCTCAGGCAAACCTATCATACTGCTTTATCACAATAGGGGGCAAATAGGATTTAAACGAGAGTTAAACAGGAAATGCCCCCTAGTGTGATAAAGCAGATAGAGTTTTCTGGGGTGAAGAGTGTGTGATGCACCCAAAGTCATCCAATGGGTTTCCATGTGCAAACAGGGAACTGAACCCTGCTCTCCAGAGTCAAAGTCCAATGCTCAAACCACTACACTGGCAGTCTATAAATAGGTTACAGGTTTTTATTCTTTCCAGAATAATTATGTGAAGTCGAAGGCTTTCACGGCCAGCATCCATAGTTTTTTGTGGGTTTTCCGGGCTATGAAATGCCAGCCACAGATGCTGGTGAAACGTCAGGAATAAACTCTTCTAGAACATGGCCACATGGCCTGAAAAACCCACAAAAAACTAAAGTATAATTACATATCATTGGCTGGAATCCTATTGGTCAGTCCCAACTGAGTAGTTTCATTGAATCAATTATTGAATGGTGAGTCAACACATAGATAAATTTTATTGATTCAATAGGCAACACACTTTAGTTGGGAATGAGGATAGGATTTATGCCTAACAAGGGACGATGTCAGTCCTTTTGCAGTGTAACTGTAACTTTTAAGTTACTTTGCAGTTATGGGATATAGTTTCACTAAATGGTAGGGGAGGAATTGGTTCAAGTGTTGGCTTATGCTATCCTTCATGCTGCTACCTTGGAGTATGTTGTAAGTATTGAGGGGAAGATGAGGTAGATAGGATGAGGGGGCATTTTCTACCACCAGCCAAAATTCAAATGGATTGATGTTGTTAATAGGTTAATATTTTATTTATGTTTGAAGAATGGGAAAGTAACAAGACACTCCTAAAAGTGGTAATAGCCATATTAGCAACTAACTAATTTGGAGGCTTGCAGAGGTAACTCACAGAATCTATGAGCTGGAAGGGATCACAAGTTGGAAGGAATCACAAGAGACATCTAGTTCACCTCTCACATCAGGCAGAAATATAGAGCCAGAGCACTCCTGAGAGATGGTGATCCCACCTCTGTTTAAAGACCACCAAAGAAGAAAAGTCCACCACCCTTTGAGGCAGTGTATTCCACTGTAACTAATTACTTTTTCAGTGGAACTTTTGAAACGCTGAGCTGTATGGCAGTGGCATCTACATACCAGTGTATCTGCACCCATCCACGTGCCAGTAAGTGAAAATGCTTATATGTTTCCATAGTCCTAATTTGTCAGATATGATGATCTCTTCCTACATGCCTGAGCTGCAGTCAGACGTGCTTGTCTGGAAACCAGCACAGTTCACTTGGATCTTTCTGGATACATTAGGAAATCAAAGCCAGGGTCACAAAAGAGTTGCACTGCAAAGTTTTATTTCTGCACATGACCATGTAATATCACAGGCCGTTCTTTAAAACCAGGATGGAAATCATGTAGCCTTCTGGATGCTGTTGCCCTAGTCAGGATGACTAATGGTGAGACATGATGGGAGCTGCAGTCAACGATGTTGTTGTTGTTGTTGTTGAACATTTGGAGGGTCATATGGTTCCCACATTAGTTTTAAAATGTAAAGCATTGGTCACACAGGCTGTTTATGTTGTTATAATATAGATCTCAAGAAGTATTGTGCTATCTCTCTATTTTAGCAATGATTTTCTCAGATAATAGCAGGTAATTAGACACATAAAGTTTTTTTTTAGAAATAAGTTTTACAGGAATAAAGCCAGAAAACAATTATGATTAATGAAAGTGTAAAAGCAGACCATTAGAAAGGGGGTAGGAAAGGCAGTTTCTCCATTCATCCATGAAGGATTTTGTCTAAACTTACTTATTTTAAAATAAGCATAATGAAGAAGAAAAAGATGTTCACTCCAAATTTTAATGTCTTTATGGGTACATCTGCAGCTTGACACCACTTAACGATCATGGCTCCATCCGGCAGAATCCTGGGATTTGTAGTTTTGTGAGACATCAGCATTCTTTGGCAGAGAAGCCTAAAGAACATGTGAAGCTACAAATCCCCAGGATTCCATACGACGGAACTATTATTTTTTATAGTGTAGAGCACCCTCTATTGTCAATTTTTATTACCTAGTTGTTGATGAATAATGTTGGATGGGGTCACACTCTCCTCCAGTGACTGTGTTCACAGTCTGGGGGTACTCCTTGATCCGTCACTCCTGATGACGAATCAGGTAAATGCAACAGTCAGGAGCGCCTGTTATCAGCTTCGGCTGATACGCCAGCTGCGCCCTTTTCTTGAAGTAAGGTACCTCGAGACTGTTGTACATGCGCTGGTAACCTCACGTCTAGATTTTTGTAATGCGCTTTACTTAGGGCTACCCCTGTGCTTAGTTCGGAAACTGCAACTAGTGCAGAACATGGTGGCCAGAGTAGTGTCAGGAACATCGAGGAGGGACCATATTACTCCAATACTGAGGTCCCTCCACTGGCTGCCTATTAGTTTCCGGGCCCAGTACAAGGTGTTGGTTATCACCTTTAAAGCCCTAAATGGCTTGGGTCCAAACTATCTCAGAGACCTCCTCTTCCCTTACAATCCCCCACCCCCCGTGCTCTCCGGTCCTCTGGGAGGAATTTGCTGCAGCCTCAAAAAGTTAGGCTTTCGGCTACCTCCCAAAGGGCTTTTTCGGTTGTTGCTCCCAGATTGTGGAACGACCTGCTGGACAAGATCCATCAATCGACATCTTTGGACAGCTTTAAAAAGGCTGTCAAGACGGATCTCTTCTGGCAGGCCTTCCCGGGATAGATAATCCCGGTCACAGGAACTCCCCTCTGAGGAGGGTCCCCAGGTTCCTCCTAGAAGACTTATGAGAATTGTTGTAGTCCAAAATTGCTGCTGTAATATTATTGTTGTAATTAATTGCTGTCTTAATTTTAATTGCTGTTTTAATTGGTAACTGATTTATATTTTTTTAAGGGGGGAATTACATTTTGTATATTTGTATTGTATTTTATTGTTCTCAAAGGGGCGATTGATCTCAAAGGGGTGGGATATAAATACATTCTGTTGTTATTATTATAATTATTATAAATAAATCCATGTTCAGACTGAGCAGTAGCATGCAACATGGTGTTTAGTACTATGGATATGAACCACAAAGTTAATGTATACTGATACAAAGCATGAAATTAAGTTTCAAAAGGTCTTTCTTAAATTCTGTTCCAATTCTTGTCCTCCATATTCCAAATATAGAGCTCTAATTGCTCTCTGTATTGAATACATGGAGATGTACTGAAAGCATAGAAAGATATCAAGAGATCTCCCTGGATAGTTATTTGGGTTTCTGGGTTGTGTAAAATACCTAAAAAGGACATGGATTCTAGCAGCAGGGCTCTCTGTTCTTTTATACATGTCTCCTCAAAGGTATGCTCACCAAATGCATCTGGATTTCCTAGTGGTTCTTATAACATGAAGGGGTGGCTGTGTTGGCCATTTAACAAATCCAAACAAAAATCCATCAGTGATACTTTTATTGGCCAACCGAAATGTACAATATTGTCGCAAGTGGTTCTTGTGTTCCTGTGTTTTTTTCCTGCAGGGGGCAGTGGAATATAAACTCAGAAATAAGAGGACACTTAAAAATAGCTGACTTGTGGCTGCTGTCAGATTCGATGAACATCAAGGAATTTATGAAGTGTTCATGGAAGGTTTGCATAACACAGCATCAAATGAACACTAATGTGGCTAAAACGACTGTGAAACTACTGATTCAACACTTGAATGCTATTGTCCAAATTTCTGAGAGCAATAAAAAGCAGCATTTCAAAATGCCTTCATTGCTCAGGAATCCCCCACAACCTCCAATGTTTGCACAATCCAAACTTAACATGCAGGCATAACAATAAACTGGACATTTAGTTAAAAGGCCATCAAAATATCTGCACCAAAAATGCATGAATAAAAGTGATGAAAGGTGTGTTTTTGGATCTTTTTAGATAAACCAGCTTCAAGCATATGCCTGGAAAAAAATGACTTTATAGTCTATGTCTGGGTTACTTTTATGTTGAATCAAATCTTGGCCTTCATTCACTGGATGGCTGGTGAACTTTTATTTGTTTTTTGTTTTTAATCACCAAAAGGGGTTACATTATTTTTCTTGGATTAATAAACTGGCCTGCTAGGTTTTAGAAAAGAGGTGTCAGACTGTTATAGTTATAGTTATAAGAGAGAGAGAGAGAGAGAGAGAGAGATAAAATCTGGTGTTGTGTATTGGTCTGAGTGCTGGAGTAGGTCTCTAGGGCTGCATCCGCACTTCAGAAATAATACAGTTTTGACATCACTTTAACTGTCATAGCTCAATGCTATGAAATCCTGGGATTTGTAGTTTAGACAGAGAAGTCTAAATATCTCACAGTATTCAGTCATGACAGTTGAAATGATGTCAAACTGCATTATTTCTGCAGTATGGATGCAGCCTCGGAAACCAAGGTTTAAATCCCCACTCAGCCATAGAAACTCATGGGTGACTTACAATCACAAATCTCTTCTGAAAAAATCTTGTCCATATATATATATATATATATATATTATATATATATATATATATATATATATATAGGTTGGAGTCATCTTGAAGGCACATAACCACCATCACAAAGCTGGGCAGATAGATTTAATGTATGATATGTGGATGAACCTAACAAATGTCAAGCAACAGTGCTTGAATTTATTTATTATTTTTTTTCTTATTACATCACATGATTGTTTGAAATGTTGCACTGTCAGAAACGAAATATTTGAATTAAATCACCAAAACCTATTAAAGTCTGCAAAGAGGAGTTAGCAGAGACATGATATGGCAAATGGGCCTGAAATAATCTCCAAGCTATATATGATTTAGATTAGAACATTTCCAGATACCCTCCTTCATTTCTCATGATCTCACGTACTTCCCAATGTAATTTCAGTATTTAACAGAAAGCTGTATGCTTGCCTTCTAGCCATCAGCTGAATATGGCGTCTGGGCTTTCATTAGCTGTTAACCCCTGATGAGCTCATAAGATAAAAATCTATAAAAAGTCTGTTTGTGTTTTATCTTCTATTTTCACTTCACATGCCCAGCACTATCCCAGTGAATTCAAAGGGAAAGAACAAAACAACTCATAAATCTGATGCCCAGCAGTAAACCTAGTGACAAGCTAGTGCAGAAGGAAGTTTCTGAGGTGTTTTATTTGCTTCTGTTTTTAAGTTCATTTCCCAAAAAACCTTCACCAGGTACACCAGCTGCTTCCCCGAAAAGTCATCTACCATGCAGTTGATACCAGAAAAGACCCAGAGTGGGCAAGACATGGCATTTCGCTTACAAGAGCAGCAGAAATATTTCTTTTTGTACTAGATATTAAAATAACCTTAGTGGGTTGAGGCACAACTTCAATAAATATCCACGAAGAAGACTTGGTAACAGTTATTCAAACTGCGTATAGAAAGCAACCCTGTGGCTGCATCCACACTGCAGAACTAAGACAGTTTGACACCACTTTAACTGCCATGGATCAGTGCTATGGAATTCTGGGAACTGTAGTTTTGTGAGACATTAAGCTGTTTCTGTCAGAAAGCTCTGGTGCCGCAACAAACTATAGTTTCCAGAATTCCATAGCATTGAGCAATGGCAGTTAAAGTGGTGTCAAATTGGATTCATTCTGCAGTGGAGATGCAGCACTTCTTTACAGTAACCTCTTGACATGACTATGCTGATTGCCAGCAGTTATCCCAAAATGATCATTGCCAGCAATTATCCCAAGGGAATATGGCCCTCAATAGGAAACAAAGTGATTCACCCTACCCCAAAAAGGGTTCATTATGATGAGACCAAATCAAATGGTCACTGGTAGGGACCTAGGAAATAGTCACCAGAAAAGGAAGAAAGCAGGTTGCAGTCATCCTGGCCTTCATATTCATGGGGGGAGGCTGTTGCCTGTGAGCCGTATATTCCACCCTCCGACCCTCAGTGCACACTAGGATTCCCTTTAATACATCCCAACATTTTTCAGATTTGTCCCACAAGTGGCATATCACATACCCAGAAGAATAGGAAGAAAGAGGAGAAAGAGAAGGAGGAGGCTGCCACTGATTTTGGCCCAGATAGAATTGTGTAAAATTGACAAATCACACATCCTAGTGGATTCTAGGGCATTGTTTCATATGTCACCCCACCACTGAGCTGTGCCAGGTGTGCCAAAGGTATATGATAATAATACATAAACAAAACTTTTATTTATATCCCGCTTTTTGTCTGGACAATCAAAGCAGCGTACAAGTTAAAATAGAGTACAATATATATCTAGTGTATTTAAAAAGGAATTAAACAAATTATAATTAAAATACATAAAAACCTTAAGAAGATAAAACATTTCATACATAAAACAATAGGCAGAAAGGACATATATGAAGAGTGGCTGAGTGTTTTATTCCAGGAAGGCCTGTCGGAAGAGATCCGTCTTAGCTTTCTTGAAGCTGTCTAAGTTGGTAATTTGACAGATCTCATCCAACCCTCATATGGCCCTCCAAACTCTGATGGGACAAAGGCCTAAATTTAATTGATAGTTCCAACTAGTGTAGGCCCATTGAATCACTAGGATTTACATAAATTTACTATTCTGCAGTTGATTCAGTGGACCTGATCTAGTTGGGATTAATAGCTGGATTTAGGTACCTGTAGCATCCCAGTTTTAAAGAATAACACTGACAAAAAGAAGGGCTTAAAATAGGAGAAAATGAGCTAGTTATTATTTCATGTCATGGGTGCTAATGAAACATATCATGTGTGCTAATTTATTTGATGTATTTCGTTATATTATTTGGTTGTTGAGGCAAGAGACCATGCTGAGAAACACCTTCTCTCTGAGCAACTTTGCCAAAGCTGAGTCATAGAGCACCTTTTAGGAATCAGCTGTCTTTGGACTCCAGGAGAGCCTGGTTTTCAAAATGGGACTCTCTAAATAAATAAATTAATAATAATAATAATAATAATAATAAAGAAGAAGATGAAGAAGAAGAAGAAGAAGAAGAAGAAGAAGAAGAAGAAGAAGAAGAAGAGGAGGAGGAGGAGGAGGAGGAGGAGGAGGAGGAGGTGGTGGTGGTGGTAGTAGTAGTATTTCTTGCTCGTCTCTCACCAAGGCTTGAAGTGAGATTAAAACATAAAACCATTTAAACACATTGAGTTAATAAAATTTAAAAAGTACACCAATTTAAAATTCATAGTTTAAGACTGATTGGGTAGGCCTACTGGATGAGATAGTTCTTTAATACTGTTTTAAATTTAGACATTCCCCGGCTTTGAAAACTGGCTGGCTGAACTTGGATTCTAGCCGGATGTCACCTGGGAAGCAACCGGGTCACATCGGCAGCAAAACTGTGTGTGATAAAATCCAGATGTATCCCAAAATTGAATTGAATTTGGCAGTGGTAAGTCAGTTTTTAAAACTGTGAGATTAAGTCGGTTCTGGCCAGTTGAAGTAAATGTCCCCGAGAAGACCTGGGTGTACAGGGTAGATTATACAGGAGGATTCCTCTAGTTTTAAGCCTTAATTCAAAGTAAGATGCAGATAAACTGGACCACTCTCACCCACACATCCTCACTACAGTCAATCCACTCAGGAGGAATTAAAAAATATTATAAACTGCTTTTAAGTTTTATCAGGAAATGAGAATTAAAACTTTCTTGAATAATTTCAATGTGACAGATTTTGCTGCTGTAGTGAGTTTTGTATTGATATCTCTGATGAAGACAGCTTCTTACTAGGCCTCTCCTAGGATTTTATCACACAACCAATTTTTTACTGAAAAACTGAACACAATCATGAGGTTTCGCGCGATTGCATGATTTCTCATCACATGCAATTCCTGTTTTTTGCAAACGAAATGGGAGTTTTCTCGTAGTTGTGTGAAAGATTATTACATGCTTTTGCTTGATGTGCGAATGCGGTCCAAACTCAACCAGAATGTAGGCAAATTCGGTGAACTAGCGGACTTACAATTCCTATTACCTTACAATTTCGTATTCATTTCACTTTTGGGGGGTGTGATAGGCATTTCTGTTGATCCCCAATTTCACCATCTTTACTACAATTCCCATGATCCCTCATGGCACTGGCTTTTCCTTTTTACTTCATCTAGTCCTGAAAATGTTTTGCCATGCATAAACGGGTGGCCAGAGGAGGGAGCATTTTTACGCTCATCTAGTGCTTTGCCCTCATATGTTTTGCGTGATTGCTGGCTTCCAACAGTTGCCACAGCAATGCCTCCTTCACTTGCCCAGTTGTGATGAGGTCCCCATGGGCTATCCAAATAGACCCCCCATCTGCCCTGGTTCCCATTCATTCCATAGAATTCGTGCATGGCACCACTTGTCCAGGTAGATAAGCCATGACCACCCCTCCCAGAATTGGCACTGTTACAGTGATTTCAAGATGAGAGTCTTCTATTCTGACCCATAACATGCAGCATGCTTTGATGGGGAATTCCTGCCTGGCACATCAACATCTCAGCACACATGGGGCTTAGGGCACCGGTCCAACATGGAGGATGCTTTGATAGGGAATTCCTGCATGGCACACCAACTTCTCAGCGCACAAGGGGCTTGGGGCAAATACCCCAACACAATGGGGCTTGGAGCAAGTACCCCCAACCCAATGACCCGGAAGTACATGAGGTCACCATGGCATCGGTTGAGAAGTGGGCACGCGCAGGAGAGCAATTTCGCATTCAAAAATCCACTGGTATAATAACATATTCCTGAATGTGTTTGTTTTGGGTTCGAAATAAGCAGAGATAACCGCGAAAATGTATAATAAGCTTTTGCGTAGTCGCATGAATTTCAAATTGATAGCGCAATTATCTTTGCGAAATTACCAGGGGCATCTAATTGTGGAATAATCTTTCACACAATTACGCGAAATTCCGAATTGACTACACAAATTACTTGAGAGAAATTCCTCCCATGTGATAAACTCCCCAGTGTTCCCAGTCGCAACACATATTTCTCTCTTGTCCTCCTTAAAAAAGTGGGAGAGGGGTTTGGGTTTTGTTTGGTTTGGTTTGGTTTGGTTTTAGTTTTTTTGATGGAAAGAAGAGGGATGAAACAGGCACTAGGAAAACATGAAAGGATTGTAAAAGGGAGATAATGGCCTAAATCCTATTGCTAGTCTCAACTAAAGTGGAGCCACTGAATCAGTTCCAGGGAAGTTAATGTAGGGGATTTTTAGACCACCCAAAAGGTCTAAAGAAGCAGCAGGATGGGACCAAGGCTCCTCTGCGGCCCCATCTCGCCGCTTCCCTGTGGCCTCCAAGCAGGGTGCATTTTCTTCATCAACATGAGCACCATTGTATAGCCATATTGGGATGATACAGTTATTATTGTTGTATGTATGTTTTAACTTGTGATGATGTTGTACACCGCCCTGATCGTTGGAAGGGCGGTATATAAATAAAGTTTTATTATTATATTATTATTATTCTGGAGGCAGGGATGAGGGGAGAAAAGGGTCTTTGCCTTGGCTGTTTAAAAGCCACAGCAAAGAACCACCCCCCAAAAGGAGCTCCATTCAGAGCTCCTTTTTTGCGCCGTGGAAAGGGTGTGATTGGCACCCTCCCACAGCGCAAAAGTGTCACAATGTGCACAGCATATCTAAATGCTGCGCACATGATGACGCTATCATAGTGCGTCTGTATGGATGCCGCCATTTTAAAATGGCAGCGCCTATACACTTTAGGGCTAGGGAGGCTGTAAAACCTGCACCCTCCCCAACCCTAAAGGCGGCGCAAAGAACCCTTATCTTTGTGCCAATCTAAATCGGGCCGTAGTATCAGACTGCATTATTTCTGCAGTGTATTTTGGACCTTAGTCTACTTCCTCAGATGCATGGACACCAAACTGTCTTCTTAAATTCAGTCTTGTGGCCATGCTTTACTAAGGGGCTGAGAGTGGCTTGGTGATGCACATTGTAGATTTCATGTTTTGTTTCATCTGCAGTTTCTCACACCTGACCAGAAGTTACTTTTGAAAATTTCAGATGCACTTTGTCAAACACAGAGAAGTGGGAACATTTTATCCCATTCAGTCTCCCAATCAAAAGGGGCACAGAAACTTTATTATGCAGGAAGAAAAGTTCTCAAAAAATAGCCGAAGAGGAAAAATAATGAAGACTTCAGAAGTGACTGCACTGACGGCTACTCATTATAGCACATTTGATTTTGTACATTAATTGAACTCTTTCCTGTTAATATTTTCCTATAGGATTTGCTGACTGAGTCAAATAACATGGCTTTTTTCTCAGTTCAAAACCCCACCTACATGCTGATGTCCTTTGATCTCTGTTTGCTTCCTCTTCTTTGACATTCTGTATCTCTGAAATGCAAATATGATTCACAGGTTTGGTATTTTGCTTTTAAGTTTCCTGTTGCTTCAAGTGTTGGCAAACGCAGCACAAGAAGAGCACCTGGGCACCCCATACTCAGCTCCTTTTGACCTCAGAGTGCAGTGCCTTCTAAAGAGCTTAATGCTCTTTTAGTTTCAATTAAACATTCCTAATAAATCTCATGACTCAGTCCCTTAAAACCTTAATGACAAAAATCAACAACTTCTTTCAGACTGAGCCATGAATCACACAAAAGCACAGCTGAAACTCTGAATTTTGTCTTGAGTATTGATTAAGCCTCAAGGTTTAAACCAATGTTAGTTGATTTAGTGAAACATGATGTTCCTCCTCTCCACACACAAAAGGAAACAGTTTCCTGGGACATGTTATTTCTCCATTTCATAACAGTTCATGAGGACTTGCATTTTTTTGTTTTATAGTGATGGCACCTGCAGACACTGAACTAGAAACGTCTTGCGGAAAGAGGAGGGTCTGAGAACCTGTGGTCCTCCAGATGCTGATGAGGACTGTTGTAATCATCCTTCACATCCACCATGTTGACAGGTCTGATGGACAGGTATGAATCCAACAATTTTCTTAAGATAGCATTTTGGAAAAGTGATGGCTGGTGACTTCCTTGTCTGTGAAGTTGGGGAAGCTACTTTGGACTTCAATACCCACATTAAAAATGCTGAACCCTGTCACCAAGATAGGTTCAGCTCCTTGGATAGTGCCTTTAAAATCATTAATGCACTGACATGGAAGCCATCAGCCACCAAAATAATTGAAAGTGCTAATTTCTTTTAAAGGTGCCGAACAAATGGCAATTGGGGCACTAAGGCTCCAGAGACTAGAACATGAACCAGTTGATTCAGATTAGATTGGGGATACTGCATTAACAGTCTTCTTCACTGTAACAGTTGTTTGACAGTAGAACAGACAGTTTCAGAGAGTGGTGGAATCTCCTTCTTTTGAGGTCTTTAAACAGAGATTGCATGACCATCTTTTGGAAATGCTTTAGTTGCATATTCCTGCATGGCAGGAGTATACACTACATGACCTTTGAGTTCCCTTCCAACTCAATGATTCTAGGATTCAGCGATTTTGTCCTGCTTCACTACAGAAGGGGAGAATGATGTGACGAGTCAAACCTCAGGGTCAATCTACCATTAGGCAGAATTTGTTGGTTACCTCAGTCAATTGATTCTAAGTATCATGAAAGTTCAGCCAAATGTAAGCAAATCTATGATTACTGTCTATCCTTTACTGCTGGGGAGGAGAGGGAAGGGAAGGAAGAGGTACTGTGGGATTTTCTGCCCTACATGTCATACTAACTGCTGCCCTTAGGGGTCATCTTGGGGAGTCCATCTGGCTGACCTTGAGTAAGTTTCACTTTCTCAGTCTCAGAGGAGGGAAAAAGCAAACGCCCTCTGAACAAAACTTGCCAAGAAAATCCCATGATTTATCTTAGGGTTCCATAAGCTGGAAATGACATGAAGGCACACAACAACAACAACAAGATCTTAATCAGCCCTTTGAATTCTGCCCAGAAGTGAAGCTGTTGCAACAGGGGAATCATATGCTCCCTGTAACAATTTCCAGTCAACAGGCTGCTTGAAATTTTCAAATAGTTTCAGTCTTAGACTGGCCCTTTAGATTAATACAGATGGTTTCAGTTTCAATCACCACTTTTTATTTTACTTTTTATGTTCAAAGGGTTCTCAGTTGCATACGATAATGTTCCAGTATAACAAAAGCAGGAAAATAAAAAAGCACACACACAAAAGGAGGAAAAATAACCACATCTGTAATAAGTCTCAATAAAAGCTGACCAAATGTTCAAATATAAGTCAATTTGTAAATTTCATCTACATACAATTCTTTAAAACGTTGCTAGCATTGTTAGATCTTCTAATCATTGGATCACAGGTGGAGAATAAAATATCTTTCCAGTAATGAAGTATCAGTCTTTTATATCTCCAATAGCTTGCTGATTTAGAAAACCTTTTCTTGAATAAATGTTCAAATCCTCACTTTAAGAAAAAGTAAGCTGCAGGTGATAGGAAATCAAGTCTCTGCTGCTGCCCCTTTGAGCAGCGGATTGGCGGCAGGGCAGCCTCACTAGAGGCCCCAATCTGCTGCTTCTCCAGGCCACAGAGAAGTGGCAAAGTGCTGCTTCTCTGTGGCTCAAAACCGGGGTGCAGTGGGTGCTCTGGGCTCCTGCTGCACCCCGCCATCCACAGTGGTCCCAAGGGGAGAAAGGGGCCACCACCGCAGCCTCTTTCCCCTCAGGATCCTTGGCCTCTTTCCCCTCAGGATCCTTATAAAGGCCGTGCCAAGGACAAGTGCCAAAAAAGGAGCTCCTTTTGGCGCCACTGAAAGGGCACCCTAGGTGCTCTCCAGCGGCGCCATGACATCAGGCACACGTTGCGCTGTACAAACACAGTGTGCACCATGACGTTATCATGGCATGCACATATGGATGGCGCCATTTTAAAATGGTGCCACCCATACATTGTTAGGGTTAGGGAGCGTGCGGTTACTGCGTGCTCCCTAACCCTAATCACGGCACAGGGACAGCCCAAAGGGGCCGTCTGTATCGTGCCTTTGGTTGAGTGGACAATACTAGGCTAGACATCTTCCTATTTTAAATCCTTTACAGAGGACCATACTACTTTTCAAGGCTTGGAGAAGTTATTTATTTGGAATCTATTTATTAGGAATCAGAATCTCCTAGCTAGCATGGATTTTTGCCATGGAGTGCTGAGGAGGCAACTTTCATTTCTACTCCAAATTCATGGCTTTCTATTTAAGTCCATAAATTTAGCATTTGGAATGTATCAGTTTATATTTTTGAAAAGTAATCTCTGGGATAGTCTAGACATCCAATTAGAATGAGGAGTGTTTTAATCATGTAGAGAAACCCTCTGAAAAGAAATGTAATGGGAAGTTATTTCTCACAACAGAGCTTGAAAAAACTACTTATTTGGGTGACAACACCCAGAATCCTACAGTCGGCATCACCAATGGCTGTGTTGGCTTGGGTATTCTGGAAGTTTGGGTCCAGAAAAGTAACTTTTCCAAGCTCTTATTCACAATGAAAGTTCACCTTCTTTTCAATAGAACCTAAAGGTTAATTCTTTCTGACCGAGGTCCTCAAAAGCCCTTATGAGGTCCCTCCAGCATTCTGCTGCATTGCTGGTTCCTAGCTCAAAAGGCTAGTTCCTCGGCAGGAATGCTCAATGGTGCACAACAGCAGCAGTGACAGATAGTCAGCCATTCACACAGAATTGCTCAAATGGTGCCTCTATGTCTGTTCCTATTAGTAGCTAGTGCTGTGAGGGGTGGCTTAAGCTTTACTTTGCTTGAAGAATGCTCAGAAGTAATCTCACATTAAATGTAAAGTGTTACCACAAAAAAGTATGTGCTTAATTAATTTTAACGGGATAAATACAATCAACTGTTAATGACTGCAGAATTACTGATGGCTGTTCTCTGGAGACCCTTGTGTTACAACAGTTCCTGATGATGAAACAAAGTTCTTGCAGATATGGATTGTTTTTTACCTGGGATGCTCTGATACTTGTACAAGGCTCAAAGCTGGTCTTAGGGGATGCTACAGGTTGGGAGAGCTTGGGAAAGTTATCCCTTTTGGAATATAACTCCTCGAATCCCCCTAGCCTGGAAGAGATTGGTAGTTGTCGTCCATAAAGTAACTTTCCCACACTCTGTACTTTGAAAAATATTGCTCTATATTAGATTCATTGAACTAATGAAAATCTGGTAATACTTATGTAATCAATTCAATAAATCTATTCTAGTTGGGAGCAACATTTGGATTTAGACTATTGATTAAAGGCACCAGTTCCTATCTGATCTTGGAATCTAATGATGGCCAGCCCTGGTTAGTACTGGGGTGGCAGATTGCCACTGAATATCTGTAGGCTATATTTCTGAGTAAAGAACTAGTAAAACCTCCTCTGACTTTCCTTGCCTAAGAAACCCTGTGAAATTCATGGGACAACCATAAGTTAACAGAGAATTTGAGGTCATGTGTGCATGCACGCACACACACACACACACACACATGGTATTGTATAATGACATGTAGAGAAACTTTATACCAAACAGGATATAGAATTCTCAGCCAAAGAGGTCTTGTGCTTCACCAAAGTACACATCCCAGAACTCAGCTGGATGTAGCCTTGGCTGTTAAAGTGGAATCCTAATTTTGTAACAATGCAATGTGAAACAGTCCCTGGTCTAGTCCATAGCTTTATGAGGTTCACTTCTATGACATCCTATTGGTGAATTATGACAGCATAAATCAGATTTACACCATTGCGATACACTATTTTGGTTGCTGCAGAGGGGTATCTTTGTGTATTTTTGACAATCTTTATTTCTTTGTATTGATTGTAGATATTATTTATATTTCACTTTTCACTACATTCAGTTGTTGTTGCTTTCAATTCATTTCTGACTTACAGAGACCCTGAGGTGACCATATCATGGGATTTTCTTGGCATAAGTTGTTCAGAGGAGGCAAGCCTCTGAGACTGAGAATGTGTGACTTGCCCAAGGTCACCTAGGGGGTTTCAATGGCTGAGTGGGGGTTTGAACCCTAGTCCTCAGAGTCTTGGTCCAAAACTCAAACTACATCATACTGGCTCTACATCCTATTAAATCCTGATTTTGGTGTTCAGTTATATATCCTTATACTTGATTATTTTGGATTCATAGCTGCCCTTCCCAGTATTAGGTCCAAAATGCACTGACTAAAATAATCTGGTTTGAGACCACTTTACCTGCCCTCGTTCAATGCAAGTCAATTCTAGGAACTGGAGTTTAGTGCGACACTGAGCCTTCTTGTCAGGGAGCTCTGGTGCCACAATAAAGTACAATTCCCAGGATTCCCTAGCACTAAGCCCAGGCAGTTAAAGTGGTCTCAAACTGGATTATTTATGCAGTGTGTTTTGGGCTATAGTCTTTTTCTGATTTCTTGACTGCAATCCCCATGTTGATTAATGATGGAAACAAAGTAACAGAAATTGTTCACTATTTCAGTGTCTTCATTGTTTACTTTAAAGTTATGTACATTATTTGTAGTCATTATTTTTGTTGTCATAATGTTCAGCTGTAAACCTGCCTTTGCACGTTTTCCCTTGACTTTCTTCAGTAGTCCTCCCAAGTATTTGCTGTCTTCTGCTAGCAATACGGGGTCATCTGTATATCTTAAATTGTTGATGTTCGTTCCTCCAATTTTCACACCTCCTTGCTCAAAATCTAATCCAGTTTTGTGTATAATATGTTCAGCATGCAAGTTAAACAGGTAGGGCGATCCCCTTGCCTACTGGAAACCATGACTCCCCTTGCCAATTGGAAACCACTCTCTTTCTCCATATTATCTCCTAATAATTACCTCTTGTCCTGAGCATTGGGATAATCAAATGTTATGACACCCAATTCTTTAAGAGCAATCCATAGTTTTTCTGTAGCATACCACATGGAAGCTTGATGCAAGACCAATGATGTGTCTACCCACTCCAATTCCAAGAGAAAGTCTGATCAATCCTTATCCCTTCAGGAAGTTAAAAGTATCAAGTTGCCCAGGCAGTTTGCCAGCCAGGCACTTATTTAAACTGCTTATTTTAAACAATATGGCAAGCATGATATGCCATAAGTCCTCTCTGTGGGATTCTTCAGTGTTCCCCAAAGCTTATTGTCTTATCCCCTTTTCAGACAATTATGTAGACAAAGCAGATTAATCAATTCCAACAGATTTTGGCAGTGTCAAGCATGCCAAAAAAAAAAAATAATGTGAATTTTCAAAACTGCTCAAAATATGAAATCTTTCCTGAACCCTGGGCAAAATACAGTTCATTTATTTAATGATTCTCTTTTGGGGGTAAATTAGTAAAAATGAGAGTAAGATTTTTAAAAAGCATAGTTTTTACATGAACCTTTTGGAAATAGGTTTTGCCACATCACAGAAAGGCCAACAGCATTACTAGTGTTGTTAGATTCCTATCAAACCAGAGGATTTGTTCAGGAGATTGCAAGAGGAATGATCTATTCAGATCACGCTCTCTTCTAATTTCACACTCTATTTTAAAGGCATGGATATCTGTCTACATCTTCACTTTGTTCTGACAGCAACATGGGGCATTTAATGTTTCTGGGCAAGACATGAGGATTCCCATTTTGCTTCCCTTATCACATCTCTCCAGAACCTTTACTGAAACTGTTATCCTTTTAAGAGTGAAAGCTCAGCAGGGAGAGGACGTTGGACATACTTCTTTGAAAAGCATCTGGTAGCTTGGGATATTGATCTCTCACTGCAGTCCTTTGGTGAGATCACCACAGCAATATTAAAGAAATAAAGAAAAAGTAAGCATCTCTGTAACTAACCTTTTCTCTCCAGGCACAGCCTCCTAACACAGAAAGATTCATATATTTGCTTTACATCATAAGGTATAAAATCATCCAATTATTTACAGCATCCATGTAATCACTAGCAATGGGAGAGAATTTTCTTTCAGCAAGGTTGAGATAAAAATTTACGATGTTCACCAGTTTCTTCATAGTCGTGATGAAAAAAACTCAAGATTTTTTTTAAAAAAAATATGAATTTTAATATGAAAATTAAAACAAATGGATTTATTCATTTGATCCTAGATCTTTCAGTGTAATAATAAAAGCAACTTGGTAATGGTCTTGGTTCAAAATACTTGTGACCTGTAGAAGGATTATGCCCAATATACCTAAAACATGATTATTACAGAGACACCAAAGACAGAATACACATTTCCAAAAAGTATTGAAGTCCATTTTTATGCACTGCCAGATAATGGAAGATGTTAACAATGTGCTTCTTTAGGATACTATTGAAAAGTAAATGGAAAACAAACATTGTTTTGATCCTTTTAGATTTCATCATGATTTTTCTACTACTTTGCCCCCATTATTTGTTTTACAAATTTCCTTGAGGCACTTCTGAAAGTTTATATCCTCTACAGGCCAAAAATGTAATGAAATACATTGCTTATACACAAGTGTTGGGTTCAAGAAATAAAGCAACGCTTTCACAGCTGGCATTCTTAAAAGGCACTATGAAATGAGAGTTAGACTACCATGATAAACAGAGCTTCTTTTCAATCTGAAGTTCTCTGCATGTATTTGACTGCAATTTCTGTCACCCCTATTGGCATGGCTATTAGTCACTGTAGATAATGTGACTCATAGACCAACACATCTGGACAGCATTAGGCTGGGGAAGCATATTCTAGAGAGTCAGTCAAATTGAATCGGAGTTATATTTGAGGAAGTTATATCTCAGAGAATATCCTTAGGACTGCTCTGTTAATATTCTTTTACTGTTGTAAACTGCCTTGATCCTGTGGCAGAGGCAGGATAAAAATAAATAATAATAATAATAATAATTATTATTATTATTATTATCTACACTACACTGATCTAGCAGCTTGAAACTATTTTAACTGTAATGGCTCCATCCGTTGTAATTTGATGTGATTTCCTATTCCTATGGAATGGATCCTGGGATCTGCAGTTTGGTGAGCTTTCCAAAATTCTTGCTACATAGCTTTACTGCTGTAGTCAGGTGAATGGACTAGAGCTCTTTAGTAGCAGATTCAAAGTATCCAAGGTTGGACCTACACTCGCAAAAATAAATAAATAAATAAATAAATAAATTCCATACCCACTCAATTCAGGAACACATGATGTACAACTGTTTTCACAGTGAAAGCTCTTCTTTTCACTTCAGTGTGATTTAGAGAAACTCACTTTTTACTCTCAAGTATCCAGGAAAAAGTTTTTCCTGATATTTGTTTGTTTTTATGTTGTGTGTCTTGTGGGATGAATGTAGCATCAGATGTGGGGTGGTTGAGGTGAGGGGTGAGATGAGACAGATTTATGGGTGGCATCCTTCATCCAGCAAGCCATTTGTGATTGTTATTTTTTTTTGCAGTGGATCCACACATTTATGTGTGAACACATTAATAAACCAAGCTGACAGAAATCAAGAAGGAAAAACGGAACTTTACAAAGTGAAAGTTTGTTTCCATCGCACATCAAAGTTGTTTTCCTTGCTTCTGAAAATCCTGGCTGTGGAGCACTTGGGAAGGGGGGGGGGGAGTGTAGGGAGTGGGAGAAGCAGCACCAGCCAAAATCACACCAAGCATTTGGAGCTTCCAAGAATATCCAGGAGCTTGTTTTGCAGACACTTATCTTAATTCAGTTAAGCAATGATAATTTGACGGATCCTCATAAGTATACATTTGTCCTGCGCAACTCCGCAGGTTTGCGAACTGCGCAAATGCAGTTACACCATACAGTCAAATTATCATTGCCGGCTGCGAACTGCGCAATTGCGCAGTTCGCAGCCGGCAGCCGGCAAACCTGCGCAGTTGCGCAGGACAAATGTATACTTATGAGGATCCGTCAAATTATCATTGCTTTTCCTCCGCCTTTTTAAACTGTGCCGTTGCACTGGTGCATCATGAATGAACCCCTTTATTTTGTGAATGAATTGACATGTTATCCACAGTAGAATAACAGTAACGGCATCCCAGAGTCCCTACTGCACATGTCTAGGGTTCGGATTAGGAGTGGAGCTAGAGTTTGGGAGTTTTAAAAAACTTTGCGGTTAAACCCCAGCTTTTACACCTGCAGGGCATTAAGCGTTTTAATTAGAAGTGAAGTCCACACCACGCATGCTCCCAATCCACGATCCATTATGATCCGCACCTGTATCGCTGCCTTTAAATGGGCGCTTTAAAGAGACAGAGTCCCATTTAACCGTGCAACTACACTTTAGCCTTTAGATGCAATAGCAATGTTGCGCCCTTTTAAAAAAAGTAGTGGGGAAATCAAGCTACTTTTTAAAGGCGCTTCTTCTCCCTTAAATCCAAAATAGTGTTTTCATGGCACACTTTCCCTTTTTCTCATCTAAAGGCTGGGCTTTCATGCAGCCATCAACACACCTCTTTTTGCCAATCTAAAATGGGCCCATAATTTTGGCCTCCAAACTTGACTTTGACTTATACATGAGGTTGACTTATAGTTGAGTATATATGGTACACCACAGGAAATCCCAACAGAGAATTCTAAGTATCAAATCCCAGGAATCCCATTCTAGGATGGAGTCATGGTAGTTAAAGTAGTACATGAGTTCTGTAATGATATAGTCTAGGTATATTCCTTCTTTGATACTTGCTTTGAGACTGATTGAAGTAACATGAAAGAGAGACTTTGAAGACACTCCACAATTGTATCATAATTTAAAACAGTAAAACAAGCATAGAGAGATCTTGTAGCATCTTTGAGACTAACTGAAAGAAAGAAACAGGCAGCACGTTCATTTAAGAATCTTTAGGTGTGTAACTTTAGTATAAATTTAAAAATAGAGGTGTAAATTAAAATAATGCATTTTTAATGAGACAGCATTGTCTCGTTATAAGATAATAATGTGTTTCTGCAGAGCTTTTGTGGTTGTTTGTTCCACATCTTTGGAGAAAAGGAACACTTGTTATTGAAAACAAAGTACCTAATTTCTTCTGTAATTGTTTAACTTCAAAATGTCACTTAATTCAAAAATCATGGACTGACTCAAATAAAGATAGTCATGTTCAAGTCCCAGTGAAAGCTATGAGACAGAAATCGGTTACAATAAATTTGTCCTGATGTAATATTTATTTAGTTTATATCCTTTCTTCTCTCCAAGTCTTCAAAGGAGAGTACATGGGTTTATTCCTTCCCCCTGTCTTTTTGTGTTCAGAACAACCCTGTGTCAAGTTGATAGGTAGTGACTGGTCCCAAGTCAACCAGTAACTGTCATAGCTGAATGTGAATTTGAACCCAGTACTGTTACAACACTTAATTTTTATACCATGATGGTTCTCTGAAATGACTTTAAAATGTCTATCTTAAATATGATCCAAATATATAGCTGTGTTAGTCTGGAAAATCAGTATGCAATGGGATCTTGCAGCACCTTTGAGACTAAGGGGCTTTACAGACTGCCCCAAAAGGGCGGTCTATAGCCTCCCCTTTGAGCGGCGGATTGGCGCCAGGACAGCCTCACCAGCTGCCCCAGAGGCCCCAATCTGCCGCTTTTCCAGGCCGCATGGAAGTGGCAAAATGCTGCCTCCCTGCGGCCTGGAACTGGGTGTCCTTGGGGCTTCATGCCTCAAGGACACCATGACAGGCACAACAGGCATCACTGGCGCAGACATGGAAAGCCTGCACCAGCAATGCACACACGGGGAAATAGCTCCATTTTGGAGCTCTTTCTTGCGCTGCTGATAGGGCGCCCTAGGTGCTCTCCAGTGGCGCCATGATGTCAGGCATGCACCGCACTGTCTAAATGCAGGATGCGCCATGACATCATGGCAGTGCACTCGTATGGACGGCGCCATTTTAAAATGGCACTGCCCATACATGTTAGGGCTGGGGAGCATGCAAATGCTGCACACTCCCCAGCCCTAATCATGGCACAGGGACAGCCCTTTTGGGCCGGCTGTATCGCGCCTAAATGAAAGAAAGAAGTTGGCAGCATGAGCTTTCATGGACTTGAGTCTACTCAGATATAAAAGCTCATGCTACGAACTTCTATCTTTCAGTTAGTCTCAAAGGTGCTGCAAGATCCCTTTGCATAGGTATGATTGATGGTGTCAGTTATTCTTTGACCTCTTCTCAAAAACTGTACCAACTCTGGCTTTTAGTATGAGACAGACAGACACACACACAAAAACAAATAAAAATACATAAAAAGTTTTACCAGCCAATTACAGAAACAATGAAAAAGAGCCTCACTTTTCCTTTTTCAAATCCAACAAGGAATCTGCTCAGCTGTCTGCTCCACTCAGTGATTGCTTTTACACACAATGGGGTTTGTGGCTTATTCATGAGCAGGTGTTTGTGTGCTCTTATTATTTCAACCTGCTAAATAGGTTTTTTGAAAAATGATAGCCCCAACTTTGTTATATTTTGATAGTTGTCTTGCTAATCTAGGTCATTACGTTTCTTAGGTTGTATCCACAATGCAGAAATAAACAGTTTGTCACCACTTTAGCTGCCATGACTCTGTCCTAACAAATCCTCAGATTTTTGGTTTGGTGACGCACCAGAGCTCGCTGACAAACCAGGCTTAATCGTTCACCAACTACTTATCACAGGATCCCATAGGGTGGAGTCATGATGGTAGTTAAAGTGGTATCAAACTGCTTTATTTTTGCAGTGTGGAAGGTCCCTCGGAGGTAACTATCTCCTCAAGCTCTCCCCACTACCATCTTTCTCAAATAATGCCAACCATAGATGCTGGCGAAACGTTGGAGATAAACTCTCCTAGAACATGGCCACATAGCCCAAAAAACCAACAAAAAACTATGGATGCTGGCCATGAAAGCCTTCGAGTTCAAATTCCAACATTGTCATTCTGCATATAATATCTGAAAGGATTCAGACATTGTTGGCTTTCTTCTTTTTAAAGAAAAATTAGTGGAAAATCACAGTATGTCGTCCCCCCCCCCCCCCTTGTATTCATGCAAGTGCTAATCAGGAGGCAAAGAAACCTACATGTGGCATCCCAGACTTTTAAAAGTGCATCCATGTAAACTGTAAATGCAGCAGAATCAGCTTTGCCTCTCCTGTGTTGGAATTGTTCACTGCTGTGTAATGGAATCTTCTTTCAGTAAACCCTAGTTGAAGTATTGTGAAAGGTTTGACAGATGAGTTGCTGAGGTAATTACTTGGCTTCTTTCCATCCCACTAGCTTTTTGTCTGATAAATGGAAGCTTAAATTCAGAATTCTACAATTCTAATCTCAGTAGAACAATCAATTACAGTTAAATGCCAATATATTTTCCCCACCTCCCCATCATGGCTTCACTGGTCTGACGCTCTTTCCTTTCTGTTGTTCCTATTTAAGTCGAAGGGTGGAATTTGGGCTGGTAAACATACACAATGGGAAAAAAGTCATGTACTTTTGGAAAAGATGGATAATATGCTATTATCGCATGTTGAATTAACAAAAATGTTCCTCTAAATGTTCTATGAAGCCTAAGATGACACAATTGGGAACACAAGACCAGCAGTTTAGATAACTCTTGTTTGCTTTCCGGTCATGAAAATCTTCCACAATATTCCATTCTATTTCCACCCACCTGGTTTCCCAATCCCATTGTTTAAGCATGTTTTCCTGCACATAATGTGTGAGCTGAACAATGTCCCCAAAAATCTCAAAAAGTGAACCGGATTGCATTCACAATCCTCCTTATCTAGGAATAGCATACCTAAATCTCATGAGCTCTTATGACAATTGCAATCCAGATTGCTAAACAGATGAAATTGCACAGGGATAGATTTGAACAAGTATGTGTGTCTTCAAGCCACCTGTTGATTTTGTAGCACCAGAGCTCTCTGACAGAGAAGATTTAATGTCTCACAAAACTACAGTTCCCAGAATTCTCTTGCATTGAGCCAGGGCAGTTAAAGCAGTCTCAAACTGGATTATTTCTGCAGTGTGATTTGGACCTAAGAATATTTATTTATATTCATGTTTGTATTAAATCAAATCTATTAATTAATTTATATTAGTATTAGTGTTTTTTAGCTTTTATTTTGTAACTTCCTACATTTTCCTCAAATGTCCTACATGTTACAGTGCCTTATCCTCCTTTGCAATTAGGACATCTGGTCACCCTTCATTAACCCCATGCACATTGAGGTGAAATTGTCATAACCAACACAGATTTCTCTCTGGTGAACTCAATTTGATGCAAGAGATTGGTCCACACTTCCCATTCTTTGCATTGTTTTTGGCCACACAGACATCACACACGTGAATACACATATTCCTGCTTTAAGTATAAGGAACCCATAGGATGGCTTGTACAAGTGATGATCGGGTCATGATCAAGTGACCCGGGTCACCACTCTCCAACCTTTCTGCCCATCAAAAACTTCTCTCCTGGCCTCCATAGTGATGCTGCATTGGAGGGCTGGCCGCTGATTGTCTGGATGTTCTGGGAAAATGCAGGATAAAAAGCAAGTTTTTTTTTTAAATGGCAATAAAACCAACTGCATTCCAATAGAATAATCAAGATCATGTGTCCTACTTGCAGAGACTACGAGGTGACTTCAGTTTTGTTTGGCAATGTATACAAGAATCAAAGGCGGGTTTGCCAGTTCCTTCCTCTGAAATATAGCCTACAGCACCTGGTATTCATTGATGGTCTCCATCCAAGTTCCAACAGAGCTGAACCTGCTTAGCTTCCAAGGTCAGATGGTATCTGATAGCTATAGGATGTTTAAGTACTTTATACAATTATTACTGAATTATAGTCGAAACAAGATACCACAGAGATTCAGTCACAACAATGACAGTGGATTGCCATTGGTTCCCACTCACTATGCTACCTTTGTGGACCATAACAATAAACTTTCATGTTGATTCCCCCTTTTATGTACAAAAGTTCACAAAAGAGACTTAAAGAAAAGCACAGCATCTTAAGGCTGTCCATCTCCAATTGAGCAAGACTTAATAACTCAACAAATTACTGTTGCTTTGATGCAGACATAATCATGATTAGAACAGAATCACTGAAATGAATAATTCTTAAGCCAGTCATGATGATTAATTTGTCTCATGGATTTCAGTGGTTCTGCTCTATGCACCATGAAGTCAGTATGCAACCCAGTGTTTGCATATGTTTGTTCATCAAAAGATTTTTTTTTTACCTATCTTCCATCCCTTTCCTATAATTAGAGCACTAAGGAAGACTGGTGGACTATCTTAAATTGGTACTATCAATTAATTTTATTAGCCTAATTACAAATGATATTTCATCAATACAAAAGCAGGAACAAGAGAGAGAGGTATGGGAAATAATAGACAAGTGCAGGAGTTTTATGCCTTGCACTATGACAGCAATGGTTATTTTTCTTTCTTTCCTTTTCAAAATGGTATATGAAAGCTGTCAGAACTATCATTATTTTAATTATACTGCTAATTATAATATATTTAAAATGAACAGAATATCATTCCCAGAAGAACTGTGGGATAAAAGGTATAATCTGAAAGATCTCTGTTTGCATGTGCCAGGGATAGTAAATGATAGTAAGGTGTTTTTCCCCCCATTCTTTGCTGCCTAACCAGAGAGCCTCTAGAATTATCTTGCTAGCCTGAAACTGGAAGACATTTTCTTTCCACCAGCTGTATGCAATCTTACAAAAGACATTAGTTTTCTTTAAATATTTACCAGATCACACAAATCATACATTTAACCAAAAATATCTTCAAATTCCTCAAGTAAAAATGAGATAATTGCCAGCAATCACTGGGAACATTGAGGGGAAATATATAACATGTCATCTACCATTGACATATAATGTCCTATACAGTGCATTTAAAGAAGTGATCTATAAAAACTGGAAATAAGTGAGAGGAAAATATTATAAGATATAGGAGACAAAACATATTTGTTTGTTTGTTTGTTTAGAAATGCTGATAGGGCTGGATATTCACAAGCCCGCATAAGTGAAAATTAGAAACAGATAAGCTGGCTTCAAGTAGTATATGAAAAGTCTGGGAAATATACTGAGTTTAGGACAAAGTGCAGAGGTCTTAATGTCAGCACTGATATGAATAAAATATCCTAGTACTTCATCAACCAAGCATCAATATTCTAATATTTCATCAGCAGACCACTTCACCTAGAAGGATTTTGAATTCTGCTGACTTCAAGATATTCTAGGTTAGTGGCCTTTCTTTATTCATTCATTTATTTTGGAACAGAGAGTCTTTGTGATGGAATTTGAAGAGAACACAGGCGATAGAGGAGTGAAGGACTTCAGAGTATGTGTACTTTGACTGTGGGTAATATTGATACTTCAAGTTGTTAATTATTCTGAATTTCTACATACCTTACACCATCAGAGGCATGCCCATTATACGTCACTTCATCTCTCTGAACCAGAGATTCAAAAAGTTACTTTTAGAAAATAATTCCTATAATTCCACAGTCAGCCCGACTATGAATAAACAAAGCAGTTCAAAATCACTTTAACGTCCAAGGCCCAATGCTGTTGAATTCTGGGATTTGTAGTTTGGTAGGGCACCAGAGCTCTCTGATAGGGAAGGCTAAATATTTCACGTACCTACAGATCCCATGAAATCATGGTAGTGAAAGTGGTGCCAAACCACTTTATTTCTGTAGTGTGGCAGCAGTCTAGCTCTCCCACCAGATTTAACAGCTCTGAGAACCTTGTCCTGGCTTCTTTGTCCCTCTGCTTCATTTTAAGGCTCCTGAAATTCCTCACCACTATGTGACTCCATATGGATGCACACAGGCATAGAAAAATCCTGCCATTAATATTCAAGCCACATTGCTTACTCCCAAACCACTTGCAGTCTGGAATGGAGCCTGGCTCTCACATCTTTAGCTGAGCAGTACAAACTCTTCTCAAAGGTGAGATTTCTGACTGGCGATAGGCTGTGCAAATTTGCTCAACCTAGCCACAGTCACTGGTTTCCTAACATGAGTGCTTTCAACATTAATATATTGGGATCATCTTTTCCCATCTAACTAATATAATTCAGTCAGTATTCATTCTCTGTGAAGTAACATTGCCTTTTGAGTCCATAATAGAATGGATTTCATTGTCAAACAGTGTTGATCACTCATTATTAAAGATTTTATTAAAGTCAATGCAAATGATTTTCCTGCAAGCATGACAGGAAGTTCTATGCTCCTCACCCCATCTCTGTTTTCAAGTCTGGCATTTTGAGTATGAGATTCTATAATTATATTATAATAAAGTTTCATGTGTTAATGGAGAGTGGTCAAACCTGCCAGAGAGGCTCTACCATTCCATCCTATGCCATGGGGATACCTGCCTGATTGTTCATACTAAACAGGAAATTGCTGGAACATGAGGTTAGTGGTGGCTGGCATATAGACATATGTGTGCATGTTTGCCTGTGTGTACAAAAAGTAACAAAATAATAGATGCTATCTGGCTGGGACTACAGGATGGAGAAAAGGAGAGAGAGAGACAGCTTTCACCTCCAGTTGAA
The DNA here is from genome assembly GCA_034509955.1 of Urosaurus nigricauda. Classification (NCBI taxonomy): domain Eukaryota; kingdom Metazoa; phylum Chordata; class Lepidosauria; order Squamata; family Phrynosomatidae; genus Urosaurus; species Urosaurus nigricauda. The sequence continues at coordinate 67,577,729 of JAOEGL010000005.1, read as the reverse complement.
ACTTTTTACAGAGCTGTCTCTTCAGGCGCTCAATCACACTATGCAATTATAGCCTGACGATTCTACTTTTAACTGCCATGGGTCAATCCTATAGAATCCTAGGATTTGGGTTTTAGGAAGGGGACCCAGGGTTGTTTGTTTGTTTGTTTTGTTTTGTTTTATTTTGATGGGAAGCAGTAGGTTTGTCACTTAGGGCCTGAGCAGGTAGAGGGGGAAATCGTCTTACCATCAGGTTTTCTCCATTTGCAGGGAGAACTTGCCAGCTCTCACAATGGGCCAAACATGCATGCACAGTCTTCTGCCAGAATGGACCAGACAAAATGGGGCATTCATGGGGACAAGCTATGCCACACCATTATTATTTTCTCTCTTTTACCCCAAACACATTCGCAAATGTCCTTCATCCTGCCCACCCACTCATTTATACAAGCGATTGTCAACACATACAGCACATTGTTGCACCCAGTGACACCTTGCCACAACACTGGCCAGATTGTTAATGTTATGATCAAATCCATTGTATTGTTAGTGACATCTTGTGTTGTCCATCATTTCACTTTATGGGATATGCAATGGGTCAATGATGCTATGGGTTGATAGTGCAGCTCAACACTCATGCAAATGATGTGAATGCAGGTGTAAAAAATATATGGGCAGCAATAGCACCAGCACCTTTCTCCATCTCTTCACCAGCACTTAGTCCACCAGTGTGAAAGTTCACACTTTCCAGGTTGAACTGGAGTAAACCAAGGGTTATATTGCCCCAGTGTTTAGCTCTGGAACAGGGCTTCCTTTGGATTCCTCCTGTGCTGGCCATGTGCATTGTTTAAACAGATAGGTTTCAAAATGAGGTTGATGGTGCAATGGGTTGATGGTGCAACTCACCACTCGTGCAAAGCCAGGAATGCATCTATAGCAGCAGTATTTGTCCACCTATGTTCTCCTGGTATATTTGCAAATAAACTAAAATAATACAAACATATTTCCAGTGATCTCATCTGCAAAGAAAAATAAACCCATGTGGGCTTTCTCTGGGACTTTTCAGCATGTGGGATACTTGGGTGCTTTGTCTTTTTACAATGTTTTTTTTTTTTAAGTTTACATTTTACAGCAAATGAATTCATCATACTCTTGTGAACTCAGTCAGGATGTTCATTTCAGTGCCACGTGTGATATTATCCTTCAAGATCCCAGAGCCATTAAATAATGGAGGTCAATTTTCAATCTATTAAGTGTGGCTTTTAAAGTAGCCTGGGAACAAAAAAAATCACTCATCACTCACATTTTATGTGATTAGAATTAAACTCAATTGACTGTTAGGAGGGTACTGGCTGCCTTTTCTACAAAACCAAAATGAATTCACTAATTTATATACCAACACAAGTAAGATATGAAGGATATCTGCAGTTCCTACATGTTCAAAGTATAGATATGATAGTGGCTAGAAATCTACACTTAAACCAGATAGTCCTAGTTTCAAGTTCCTGTTTACGTCATAAAGATTACTAGGTACTGTTTCTTAACATAGCCTGCCTCATTGGGTTATTTTGATGATGATGTCTTGATATCTTTTGAGAAAAATAGAGAGAATATAGTTGATTTCAAAATCAATAGTCTTCATGCACATATATATTACTTTAGAGCACATAATTCAAACACCCAAAATTTATTTACTTGCAGCAACAAAGGAAGGAAAATGATGAAACCTTGTACTGAGCCTCTAGCAACAAGCAAAAAGCATGAAATTTCATATATATTGCAATGTTTGTATTCACACATCCATGAAATTAGTAGAAAAGAAGAGACAAGAGAAAGTAGTGCTGCTTTCCACTGTAAGAGATACCAAGTGAGGCAATGTGGTCCAAACCACTGTACCAGGGTTTCTCAACCAGGGTTCTCCAGAACCCTATGGTTCCACAAGAGGTTACTTGGAGTTCCAAGTAACTAGCGGGAGGAAGCTTTTAATATATTTTTTAATCAAATGTGCTTTTAAATTGCTTTTAGTTTAGGCTGACCCTACATACCATTTTAAATGGGCCAATGCCATATTTTTCATATTTCCATATTGTTTTACTATAAGTGTCAATTTTATCATGTTTTCAAGAAAAATGCCTTTTGTATGGCAAAAAATGGTTTGAAGGTCCCTGTTTGAAATTATAGCTGTCAAAAAAAACTTGTGTCATGGAGTGTGAGAAGTTTCATGATAAGGTGTTGAAAGATCGAAATTTGCTGTGCAAGATTACTTCATCAGAGAAATGTCCATGGTACAATCATGGTGAAATAAGGCCTCCCTGTACATCTACCTGAATTTTTGTATGACTTCTCTCACTGAAGAATAATTATTAGCTCAATAGGTTCATGCAATAAAACTTTTGTTACCATCTTATGTTTTCATGAGTACAGACTATTACATAACCCCATCCCGTTTTTGCCTTCCCAATTTCCTGTTTTTGTCTCAAGGAATAATAATAATAATCATCATCATCATCATCATCATTATCATCATCATCATCCTGCCCTTCTCCCAGGACTAGGACTCAGGGTGGCTTATAATATTAAAAACAATACAATTACAAACATACAAAAATAGTACATTAAAATAGAACTAAATTACTACAGCAATTAAAACAAATTACATATTAAAATATCAAATACTTAAAAAATAAAAATGTTTAAAATACATTAAAACAATCTACAGTAGCACCATTCTTTAACAATCTTTCTGTTTTGAAAGCCTGTCTGAAGAAGAAGGTCTTCACCTGTTGGTGGGAGGCCACCAAGAAAGGGGCCATTCTGGTCTCCCTGGGCAGAGAGTTCCAAAGTCTAGGGGCCGCCATGGAAAAGGCCCTCTCTTGGGTCAGCCTATTTCAATTTCTTTGTGCTTTAACATTATAATTCATTTTATTGCATTTTAATAGTATATTTTTAGTGTATGGGGGTGTTCCTGCTTTTAGAATGTTGTTGTGTACTACTTGAAGCCCCAGTTTTGGGGGAAAGGTGTAACAATTTAAAAAACCAAATAAAGAAGAAAAGCCCCACTACATCTGACCAACAGTCCATCTATTCCATCATCCTCTTTCCCTCAATAGCTAATAGGTAAAGATGGTAGAAAATCAGGGGACACATTAATTGAGCACTTCAGATAAAATTACCAGATCTTTTATGCCCGGCTTTGATAAGGCTTCCAAGAATGTTTGGCATCATTATTTGTTTAGTAAAACAAGTTCATTCTAAACTCCTACTTTTAAGGTAACTTGTGGCTTGTATTCACCTATTTGCCTTGTTTGTTTCACCTTTTTTGAAGCATTTATGTATGTATTTCCCTGCCTTCTTCATAGTTTCCCCTGTGTTTATTTGGTAATGAAATCCAAAGTGGTTTTCAACCTAAACTTTATATTGCTCCCCAGTGGCCAACCAGTTGTGTCTGGAAAATACACAAGCTAGACTTGAAGGCAGTATCTTGTAATGAGCCAACATAAGCATTTTGCTGTCTGAGGCAAAGGTCAACATGGCAAAGGACAAGAAAGTGACAAGGCTAGCAGATGTATCTCACTTCAGGTGAAAACTTCAGTGTTGTGAGATAGTGTGTTCCACTACATCTGAGGGAAGCAAGCTAGTTTAGAAGGCAGAAAACATGTCACATGGCACAGCTCTGTCCATCACAGTCCTGGTTCTGTTCTCCATCCCCAGCATCTGCTCTCTGGGACAATTGTCTGATTCATCAGGGGGCCAGTTCTGCCATAGTTATTTTTCACTGTTGTTTGCTAGCCTCTGGTGATCTAGAGGCATGCTACCTCTCAACCTGAGTATTGTACCCATCCTAGCTAAGAATCTTATCTTAATGAATTTATCTGATCTTCTTTTAATACAACACATTGGTCTTTCTACTAATCAGCCCTTAACCTTCTTACAACTGTGATGTTCACTACTCTTGCACTAGGGTTCTGTTGGGCCAGCCTAGGTCCTGTCTGCACTGGCATGGGGCAGCCCAGTGCATCCTGGCCCTGGAAAAGCGTCAACCCTCCCCATTGCAAAGGCCCTCCTTTCCAATGCTGGCCAGCTGATGGCATGCATATCCTCCTGAGATGTCTGGTGCATCCGCTATCATGATGGGTTTCTTACTCTGTGGACAGAATGAGGCGCCCAGCCCCAATTGGAAGCAGTGGCAGATATACTAGATGGCAGGGCAGGACATGTTTCAAACAGCTTCCTGGTGTCAGAATGGGGGATTTTAAATCTGTGGTAAAAGTGATATACCCCAGTTCTGAAGCTGAACAGCCCAGCCATCATCTGACCTGTTCACAGTAGAACTAGGTCATGTGTTGTCTGGTTTCTCCACCAAAGGACAGGGAAACAGCTGTTTTATTTGGCTCATACAAAATAAATAACAGGGCCCCTGTGATAAGGCATACTGGGATAAAATGATAAACCAGCATGGGATACCAGTAGAACATATCACTTGGATATCACCTTTGCCAATTAAGGGCCAATGGACAGGATCATTGTTCGAAAAGGCAAAGAAATGTCACTGCTTGCTATTTTAATTGCATGAAATTTGTTGAAACCTTTTTTTTAAGCCAAGAGATATAACTGATTTTTTGGCCTAACTTAAAATCTCCATATCAGAGTAGCACACAACCAAACCAAACCAAACCAAACCTAAAACCTTTCCAAGCTGGAAAGGCAATATGGCTCTGGTTCAAACAGTTATCAATCTAGTGTTCCATTCTAGATTAAATCTGAATCATAGCAGATGTTTGCTGCTGTTCTGAGACTTAGAAGGCCTCTATGTAATTCTCTGTAAACCTGATGGGCACATGCTTAATGCATATTAATTGGGTATGCAATTAATGGAGGATTTTGGAGACCAGGAAGTTAGAAGGACAGTTTGGTCCATCTTGGTAAAAAATATATGAATAGGGCAGGTCTTGCAGAGACAGACTGGGATGTAAAGAGCATGCTGTTGATCACAGAGTTCTGCAAGACATCGTGTAGCTTTTCAATTTGTCACTGAACCTGGCAATTCATCACTATCAAATATGTGGTGCATGATTATATATATACATACATAAACAAATGCTTTAATTTTGAAATAAGCACATATGCTATTAATCATATGAAAGATGACTCAGGCTTTCATGGAGCTAGTCCAAAAATAAGTGAGACATACATAAGAATGCTTCTGTAACTTGAAATATTGGGTGCTTGCAACATTCAGAAACACTTTCCGTCCTTCACTACTGATTTTGTACCAGAATTAACTGTGTCATCAGAAAAATTCACAAGAGAAAAGGGAGATTCAAGGTGCTGGCCCAATGTGTTTTGACTTGTAGATACTTTTAAGGCCACCTCTGGGGGCCCACTCAAAGACAAAACTGCAGAAAGTTCAGAAAAAAGAACTCTAAAACCACCTACTGGCAAAATGAAAGTTTTCTCTCTTGTACAATATCACAAGCATTGACCATTTTTTTCTATGGAAAATCTTGACTTCATAAAAACCTTTTGTCAATGAGGATACGAAAAATTGTGAATGCTTTTAATGCCCATATTTATTGGGTTAAATACAGAACAGATACCTAACTCATTCTACTATCCCCACTTTTGGGTGCAGAAATATAGTATAGTGTCTAGATCAAAGAAAGTAAGAGTGCCACTCTATTCTGCCTTGGTCAAGCCCCACATAGAATACCGTGTCCAGTTCTGGGCACCACAATTCAAAAAGGATGTTGACAAATTGGAGCATGTCCGGGGGAGGGCAACCAAAATGTTGAGGGGTCTTGAAACAATGCCTTATGAGGAAAGACTTAGGGAGCTGGGTATGTTTAGCCTGGAGATGAGGGTGATATGATAGTCCTCTTTAAGAATTTGAAGGGATGTCACATTGAGGATGGAGCACGCTTGTTTTCTGTTGCTCCAGAGACTAGAACATGGAACAGTGGATGCAAGCTACAGGAAAGAAGATTCCAAGACATTAAATCTGATTGAATCTCCTTCCAAACCTTTCCAAACAATAAAGGAGATTCCACCTCAACATTAGGAGGAATTTTCTGACAGTAAGAGCTGTTCGGAAGTGGAACACACTCCCTTGGGGCCGTGTTAAATCATGACAGATTTATTACAGCATGAGATGCATGTAATGAAGTGGGCTGTATACCACCAAAAATAAATTTTAAAAAACATGCTTTAAGTGTTTGTTAGTCTTTATGGTGCCACAGACATTTTGTTGCTTTTAATCATTCAGCTGTGGATTGAGTAAATCCAAGTCCAAGCCAAACAACTGAGGACCTACCAGAAAAGCTCAACGCAGGCATCGTTGTTGCAGATAACTCCTGCTAAATATGAAATAATGTTTGTACCACTAAAAGCAGCAGCACTTGAAGGATAAGATCGCTTCAATCTCAGTCTTAGGACAGATTCCTGGTATTAAGCAGAACTGACCATGAAATGGTCACAGAAGTGCTATTAGATAGGACTTTAATAGGAGTGGTGAAAAATAGTAATTACTTTTTGTATTCTCAACAAACAGGATGTCTCAAAACTCTAGAAATTTTGCTAAGAAAAAGGAACATCTTGGGGCATCTTTCAGGACATTTTCTTGGTGCAGAAATGCATTTTTTATAGCACGGAAAAATGTTTTATACACAGGATGCAATGTAATTTGCCTGTTTTCTGCCAAGTAAAACCACATGCACTTTTTTCAAGAGTAATTTTCCAACACTTTACTGAGAGTTAATCCTAAAAGGTGACAGAAACAAAGCAAAACAAGCGTAGTCATGAAAATATTGTTTGGGAGGAAGGGCATCTGCATTATCAGGAATATGTAAATAAATGAGTGACAAAACATCAATGTCTAGAGGAAAACATGTTGTGGAAGTAGACAATGAAAAAGTCAAAACAAAAAAGTTAAGTGGAAAACTGTATTATGGGCTCTCCAGACTGCCCCTAAGGGGTGGCATGCAGTGGCTCATTTACTGGCCAGATCGGCGCTGTGGCAACTTCACGCCGTGGCCCTGATCCGGCCTCTGGGGAGTGCAAAAAGGAGCCGCAAAAAGCAGTTCCTTTCTTGTGTCCTCCAAGGGGTGCCATGGCCATGGTGGCACAGCTTTATGATGCCCCTTCAGCACTTCATCATGTGGATGCAGAGCCTGAGGTGCGTCATGATGCTGCACACCATGTGAACTGCTGTGTGCCAAAATGGCGGCATGGGGGTGGAGTTAGGGCATCCAGCGTGATTCCTAGAGAGAACACTTCGCTGGGCATTTGTAGCTCTTCCAACACAATTCTGTGCTCAATGTCTTGCAGATGTTCATGACAGAGTTGCACTGGAGGACCTAGAGATTCCTAGAGAGGTGTTTTCTCTGGTAAAATAATAGAGTTTTTGTAGTTTGTGTTTTTTTTTCACATTCACAAGGGTCCTGTGCCCCTGACCCCAGAGAATGTGGAAGGACGAATGTATTTCCCTCTAGTTTTTAAATGTATTTATTGGGTATCTATATACAGTTCGAGAAGCCCTTTCTCTGAGAAGATTGGTACTTTCTGTAATTATCATTTTGATGTCTCAAACTAGATGTTTGAAATAGGTCAGCTTTTACTGCTGATAAATCAACATTTTATTTTTAAAAACTCTTTTGTTCACAGGAAGGAATTAGGTACACAGAAGCACTGCAATTTAATAAATTATGAAAGTATTTGAACTTCCCATTTTTGTTAAGTCCAGAGGGGGAAAAAGAGGAAGATTTAATACTGAAAACTCTGAGATGGTGTAATTTGATGGAGGTAGCCATGAAATGCCTGAAGGAATTTAAACATGGGAGAGCTGCACTTTTCAATTACAGTTCTACAGCTTTCTGATGCTTTGCTGTCAATTTGCATTGATCTGCAGAGTGTGTGAAGGATGTCCTAAAGGTTTTTCCTTAAATGGATAACTAAAATGCCACCACAAGTTTTTTTCATCTTTCCAATAAGCAGAAATGTTCCTTCCGTTTCATTTGAGACTTGCACATAAAATCAAAAATAAGTACCAGAAGAGACAGGCAAGAAGAGCTAACTAGAGAGTAAGACAGGTTACATTATAGATAATAGAAAAAGTAATCTATTTTTGGACACGATTCCCTGACTATACATCTGTGTGCTTCACCTGGAAAATATAGCTAACCTCTATTTACCCTTTCTCAGATTCAGTATCGTATTTACTCTTGACATTTCAGTCATAGAAACCTACATTTAATTACATAGCACGATGGACTCCATCCTAATAGCTGACAGGAACAAGGTTACTGAAGACTGAAGCCAAACAACATGATCATTAATCGAACGTGATGCATCAGTTACCAAGTTATACTGCTTTAGATTTCAGAGGCATGTCCAGTTGTCAAAATCATAATCTGTACACTGTTCATATAACTTTACACTTTTCATGCAATGCAAGATAAGACAACAGTAGCTTCTTCCATCCGTTTATGTTCCTCTCATTCACTGCATTCCTTGGCCTGCTGTATAACATAACCGACATTGTGCAAATGGATTGGGTTGGTGTATTTAAAGTCACATAAATTTTCTCCAGGGTTCCAGTTCAGCAGTCCTAGGACTATCACACTAGGCTCATAAGGTGCCACAATCACATTCGTCTATGAAATGCAAAGATGCTAGGTTGGGGACACTCATTATCACACACCATTTCCAAATTCATATGGTGCTGTTTTAGTCCCAGACTCTGCCTTTCTCATGCCATCCTCCATAGCCCCACCATCCCTACCCCTTCTCAGCATGCCTTTCAGTTTGTATTTATTTTTATTTTTAGCACAATTGCACAATCATGGCAATCCATTAAGTAAAAAATAAAGATTTTTTTAAAGAAAAGAAAAGAAAAACAGAAGCTAAATGGGTAAAACAGGGTGTTAAACATATGCAGTCCAGAAGTCAAGAATCCCAAGACATACACAAGCACAGAGAGTATGGACAATTGAAGAGATTAAATGATAGCAAGGTTCCCAGGAGCTACTGGGAGATTTATGACTGTGAGAGGCCAGGTGTCTCCTTGTTTAACCTTTTCTGTTTAAGAGGTGTTCACTGCTACATTGCTGTTCCTTTTCTTTTTATAAGATTTCAAACTACCTCTTTGGTATCCATCATGTCCTGCGGAGTAGGGAGCCCCTCAGCTACATCAGTCATTAGTTTCTGAGACTGGAGAAGGAGCCATTATCTTGAGCCAGAAAGCCTTCACAACCCAACTTCTCTGTGTCAAATTCCTCAAAATCCAGAGGGTGAGTTATAACATCCTGAACATATAAAACCATACACCAGGAAGAATCTTTAAACTCATTTTGAAAGAGTTTAAATTCCCATGGAAGGGAAATCCACTCAGTCTCAGAATCAGGGTCTGCAAAAGCTACATAGACTACCCCACCTCCCACAACATGCCCGTGTTGGGGGGGGGGGGATTCTGGCAGTTGTAATGCAAAAATTAGTTTTCTACAACTGAACATGAAAGAAAAGAACCACTCTGGCTGATTGTCAACCAGTATGTGCAGCAGAAGATGGAGGCCCTTCTTATCATCAACATCTATAATTTAACTGAATTCAGTTTGCACTTTTCCAAAAAATTGCTTTTTTGTTTTGTTTTGTTTTGTTTTTTTTGGCTATTTTTTAATCTGACATTATCCCTCTGTATTCTATTTTTAAAAGCAGCAAAATTAGCTTTTTAGTGTTCCACTATCCTGTCTTTTGTGATGCATCATCAGATTCCAAGCCATGAAATTGCTCCATATTCTCAGCAGTGAGACAACATCACCATTTCCTGTCCATCTTAGCTACAAAACAAATGTAATGTTCTGCAGATCAACAGCATATGAGATCTGCATGCTTTCTAATTAGTAGTATTGTGGCCGATGCCCCATGCATGTACAATGGCAAAATATTTACTGTGTTTGAGATATTCAACAGTTTAGAGTGCTCGAGAAGCTGCTTTAACAGGTAGAACAGATTGATTAGGTAAAACAAGAGGAAAGCAACTCATATGAAATTTGTTCTCAGTGTAGCCATTTTAGACATGTTCTTGGGTCCTTATGCTTTCATAATAAAACAAGTAACCCAAAGAATGTCCACATACTTTAGCTTCACCAGTTTGGTTGCGTGATTCAGCCTTCACTTTGACCAGAAACAGAAATGCCCGAAACTCTCCAGAAACTGCTAGTACCCTTAACAAGTTCACTTCCTCCAATAACTTACTTCTTCCACATTGTGGTGGTTTCACAACTGGACCCCAGAACAATGGGAAATTCAGTTCAACTAAGAAACAGCAGGATGTCATTAATGTGCTTGAGTAAATCCTGAAGTATACAGAAGTTTTAAAAAAACAGAAAGGGGGGAAGGGGAGCAAGGAGGAGGCCAGCCTAGGCTCCAATGGAAGGGAATTCTACCATCTGGGAGCAGCCACTTAGAAGGCCCTGTTTGCCTTATCCTCATCAAATGAACCTGTGATGATGGCAAGATCAAGAGAAAGCCTTCTCTTGTGGATCTCTGGCAGGTTCAGATAGTGAGATAGGGTCTTTTAAATAGTCTGGGCAAAAAATGTTTAGGGCTTTATAGGTGCTCTACATGACATGTGTTACTCAATTCTGCATGGAGGTTATGTAGGTCCTATCTCTGTAAGTGGATATTTACACATTATATTTTACCATTTTTGCACTATACCACAAGAGATTTTTTTAAAAGAAAAGAAAATAAGCTAAAAGTAAAATGAAGAGGCATTGGAGAGAAGTCCATGGAAGGTCAGCAACCATTTGGAAGCACATCAGTAGGATCTGAGGAAGTTCGACACACCCCCATCTAACTTCACAATCTGTGGCATAAGGAAGATGCCCACAAATGAACTGAATTGTGCTGCCTTGCTAGTGAAGCTTTTTTTAAGGCCTGGAGGGTGTTTTGACAGCAAGAGAATGCCTCAGGAATCATCAAGAAGCCAAAATGCAATGCTGCAGTGTGAATCTACATAATTCACTGGGGGGGGGGGGTGATGGGAGAGATTTTGAATTCACAAATAAAAGTTAACAATGAGAAAAGAAAAGGATAAAACAGGTGCTCCAACAGTATCAAACTATTTACTAGATATGTTGTTTGTTTCTTGGTCCTTACACAAGCTGGTCCCTTTCCTTCCTCAGTTTTTGGTCCTATCAATTTTAAAGGGAAAAGCTTTAAATAATATATGCCTGCATTCACTGGTATACCAAGGCAAGCTATTGCTCTGTCTCATTCAGAATCATTGGAACTGGCAGCAGAGTACAATGTTGCCAATTATTTGCTCATCCGCCAAAATAAAGTGATGCCCTTATTAGTCCCCAAAGTATCATGTCGCAATGGACAGCATTACTTTTTAACATGTTACTTCCAAACTTTGGGAAGAATTGTTGCTCAGTGGGAAAGGATTCCCTTTCCACACAAAAGATCTGTTTCAGTTCCTGGTATTTCCAGGTAGGGCTGGGGAAGTTACAAATATGTTTCTTTGTGACATGTTATCACTACTTTTGATGGGCTTAAAATGCTTTGATGGGGCATTTTGAGGCAATTTCCCCCATTTTTAGACTACATTTCTAGTAGTTTCCTGGGATTTGTAGTTTGTTGTGGCACCAGAGCCCTGACAGGGAAAGCTAAATATCTCACAAAACTACAAATCCCAAAAGATCAGAGCATTGAGCCATATCAGTTAAAGTGATGTCAAACTGCATTAATTCTGGAGTGCAGATGCAACCTTGTGTGTGGCAGCACATGTTCTATGCCCACTAAGGATTCATTCTATTCGTAAAAAGTTAGACCAAGTATGGTTTTTAAGGCATTACTTGGAAGGTAACTAACATATCTACTTGGTTATCAGTTGATAACTACATTAACCTAAACAATGAGATATAATTACTGGATTATTTTTAAAAATCTATAGCGCTGTCAGAGCAGAGTACTACAGAGGAGTGTCTTTTCTTTGTAGTCTTTTATTTTTTTATTTAAAGCAATGAAGTGGCAGGTTTTGAATGAACAGATGTGGCACAAAATCGACACGCTAATAATGGCAAATGGATGATGTCACATATATGACCCCGAATCATCAATTCTGTGATTAGTAATCATAAAATATTAAAATGCACGTTATAAAAAATGTGTTAGAATGGTTTTAAAATTTTCCATATATAGTCCAAACAAGATGTGACACTAGATGTTATTTTCCTATCTGTGTAGAGGAGAAGTTAGAATCATGTCAATAGGTGGATGCAGGTACCACACAGCCTTATTTTTATGGACTCTGGACCTCTTTCAGATCCTCTCAGATGCTGTCCCTGTTGAAAAAAGAAATCAACATAAAAAGGAGAATTATTAGTTCTGGAGCCCCCAGAAGCTGCCATTCTCAGGCCCTTATACTTTGTCTCCCTCTTCCCCCCAAAGGGTTTTATCTTTAAACATTATTGAGATAAAACATGCTTTTTTATTGATAATTCCTAGCTACAGAAAAAAAAATAAAGGATATAAAGAAAACACACGTACAACAGATGACAGATAAAATATAACACAGGGCTAAATATGCTCATATATAGAGAGAAAACATTTTTAAAAACTAGAAAAAAAACCAATCCTAAATATACTAAAAAAGAGGCAGGGGGAAAGGAAAGTAAACAAGCAAACTTGCTCAATGAGAAAAAAAAAACCCAATCCTCCATCTATTCTTTTCCCACTCTCTTTCTTCATCATACATCCCCTCTTGACTTCCCTCTTTTCTCTGTTAAAGTCTTCTACTTAAATATGTAATAATTGTTCTCTAAATAATATCCAATTATACAGGCAACCTTTTCCATAACATAGAAAAATTGTCATATTTAAAATATCAAATCCAGTAATTACATTGTCTCATGATTTTTTTTAAATGTATTCTATAAAGGGGAGCCAAGTATGTAAATAAATTTGCATTGAGTTTTCTTTTAACAAATTAGTCAATTTCATTGACATGGCAAGATCCAACAACTTCTTTGCCCATTCTTCAAGGTTCAGAATTTTATTCTGCTTCCAGTATCTCACATATACTAACCTTGCTGCTGTAACCATCTAACATATTAGTATACTATTCTCTCTTTCTGATTTTGCTCCAAAATCTAACATATTCAAAAGGGGCTTTTCCAGGATTGGAAATGAACTTCCAGGCACTTTGTGGTTTTGTTTGGGGAGGTTCCAATGGGTTCCAGATGTAGACAATTTTCTCATGGTTCTCTGGAGCTTGTACACTTGTTGTGTGATGTATAGGAACGTGTATTCCCATCCAGTCCCCCTCTGTTGAGGTTGAGTTCCCAAAATATGTGGGGTTTTGCAACTGCATTCACTTGAACAGGGACTGATTATCGATGGTTCAATTGGTCATTTGCTCTAGGCCCACCACTGGTTATATAGGTCTTCAGTGCTTTGTCCCCACAAATAAAAATTCTGTCTCCCCAAATGAATTTTTCCTTAAGTCTTCAAATTTCTAGCATCTCGGTGACTTAAAATTTCAGTTGAGCATTTAGAAGTACAATTTAGGCATCTAAACAAAAGGAGCAGGCACAGTTACCAAGGGAACACAGCAAATACAAAAGTTCTAAGTGTGCATGATTTTCAGTGTCTCACTCTCTGCAATGCTACGAATTTGGGGACAGAAGAAAAATTTCATGGGGGAGGCCAATTCTTAACTGGGGGAGTCAATGCTTTTATTCTCCTCTTCTTGTTTATCTACATCCCTGGGATACATTATAAAAGGAGAAAAATGCTTTCTTCCACTTCTTCCCCAGTATTTCTCAATTTCTCTCCCCCAGACTACATCACAGGCCATATGCACCCACAGCAAGCCCAAATACCACTGGTTTTTGTGGAGCTTTTGGGCTATGTGGCCATGTTCTAGAAGAGTTCCTTTCTGACGTTTCGCCAGCATCTGTGGCTGGCATCTTCAGAACATGCTTCAGAAGATGCTCTGAAGATGCCAGCCACAGATGCTGACAAAACATCAGAAAGGAACTTTTCTAGAACATGGCCACATAGGCCGAAAGCTCCACAAAAAACTATGGCTGCCAGCCATGAAAGCCTTCGACTCCAAATACCATTGTTTTTCTCTGGTGTCCCTCTCAAAATGGCAACATGAAGCAATGTTGTGTCACGATCTGGCCCCATTTTGGGATAGACTATGAGGAAAATGAAAGTATTTTGGCAAAAAATGTGTATTGGAGTGTTTGCGAAAGGGTGCTCTTTTTACATGTTTTCATGCATTGAGGGAACTAGCTGAGTTATTTTGGGACAAAAATTGTCCAAATATTGCACCTATTTTAAATAAAACCAGGGAGTTGAAGGGCTTTGAAGAACTGTTGGGGGGCGGGGGGCATCAAGGGCCACAAATGTGAGTTTCAATGGTCTTATGCAGCCCAAGAGTCCCACTTTGTCCACTTGCATTCTGCACATTTAGGAAGAATAGTAATGCTTGAATAGGGACCAAACCCTACCAAATGATATTCATGAATAATGTCAGAGATTTAAAACAAAGCATGAATGGATAGAAAGAGGTCTGAAGACTTCTCTTGCCAGAGCTACTTGCCACCCTATCCCCCTTCCACTGACAAAACAAAAAACAAAACACATTTTGAACTTTTGTTCAGATCAAACCTCCACTAGCCTTGGGGAACAAAAGGTTTAAAATAAACAATTTCTAGAAGAAGTAAAAGGAAGAAAGGTCTTCATTTTCACTTTCTGCTCATTGATTCTTGTGTTTAAATCTGTCCCCTGCCTTACTTGGTAGGGATATGGCCTGAGCCAGAACAGATTGGGCTGCATGATACCTAGCTGTGGTCTACATCCAGATGACGGATCCTTGTGGGGCCTGTCCATACTACAGTTTTCATTGCTCTTTGCAAGTAAGAGAGCAACCCCAAGCTCCTTTGAAGTCCAGCAGAGGAGGTTTAGAGTGAGACAGAAGGGCTGTTCCATTGGCACAGCATCATGCCCACCAAGGAAGGCCTCCAGTATGCCTTCAGAAATATGTATTGTTACTCTGGGACACCACTGCCAGCAGTGTTCCACCCAAAGACAGGAGCCAGTTTGGGGCCTTCTGAGAGACATGCCAGGCCTTCTGAGAGACATGCCTTGGATCAATCTCAATCCCCTAATCTGCCCATGGATCAGACCTGTTAACTACTCAATTAAAGTTGCTTTCTCTCCCATATATTTCTGTAGACTTCTAAAAAGACGAATGAATGGGTCCTATTGAAAATCAACACTGAACCCTCCCTAGAAGCCAAGACTGGATGATTAAACTGAGACTATCATATTTTGGGCATATCATGAGAAGACATGACTCAAAAGAAAAAAAAAACAATAATGCTTGGTAAGGCAGAAGGTGGTAGGAAAAGAGGAAAACCATATTGTAGGTAGATAGACAAATCAGGGAACCCACAGCCCTCAGTCTGCAAGACCTGAGCAGGGCTGTTGATGAATGGGCGAGTTGGAGATTTCTCGTTCATGGGGTCACCATAAATTGAATAAGTTGATGGCAGTTAACAATGTTTCAATGAGATAAAAGTGTTTGTTTTTATTTTTTAAATCCACCTACTAAAAAAAGGTCAAAAGGTCTCCCCCTCTCCTTAAGGCCTCGCTGCAGTGAGTTGCCTCCCATGTAATTTCCCTTCCTCTACCACCCACTCAGGAATACTTTACCTACAACCAGGTTTTAATATGTTGAAGCAGGGTTTCATTTCACATATTTTAAACAAAATCACCCTTTATAGTTTTTGTACACATAACTTCCTCCTCCCCTTGAGTGACCCACACTAAACAATAAAGTAAATACTGATGGTGTTGAATTATTATTATTGAATTAACAATATTAATGACAACAATTATAATGGTGATGACAATAATGAGGAGTAGAATAGATTCAGCATAGTAGTCCTTCCTCACTCCATTTTTGGACCAATGACAGCTCATGATTTCCCTCTTGAACTGGGTCCACTCTGAACTTTAAAGCAATTTTCCAAAGTACTGAACCTTTCCTGGGTTGCTCTGTTACAATTTCCATGATCCAGCTAGGGGACATACTCATACAGAGGCACCAGGCTTCCACATGTGTATAACTAGATGGATTATGAAAATAGCATGCAAACAGCTGCTGCACATATTCTTCAGCATGATCCAGCAGCTAGTGCTGTATTTACAAAGCCACAGTAAACCCCCCTGAGTACTGCCAAAGTATTGAATTTGGCATCCTTCTTCATTGTTGACCAATGCATCAATTATACAGAGACCAAGCTGCTACTATTTGGATCAAGTCCAGTGAATTTCTTTTTGTCTTTTTGTTTTTCTCTGTGCCTGTCTCTTTCTCCCTCTTTCACGCACACATCACATACCTGTCAAAGGATTAATGGACTAAGCTTTACTAGACGTTCTGATGTCTAGGACATCAAATGAAGTGGAACCAGCTTTTGTCTTAGAGAACATGAGCACTCTGTTTTTTGCAGTGTTAACCTCTGAATTAGCTTTAATAAAACCAGCTGAGTTGAACTCAATAAACTGTGTGCTTGCACTGTAGATTTGAAACATACAGCTAGGTGAAATGTAAACCGTCCCACTCGTCTCCATGGTTGTTGACTTGTTTAACTCTGAAATCTGTGGGTGGAGGGCTTCTTGGAAAAAAGAGACTCAAGCTAGTCATTAGAGTGGCAGATATGTCCCCCCCCCCCCCAGCTCACCTTATTCACATATCAAACACTGAAAAGAGAAAATGGGAGAAATGTTCTGAAACCCTCTCTCCTGCATACTGCCTCCCACCAACATCTACCACTCCTGGTTTTTTTTCCCCCATTCAGCAGTCATTTTTTTAATATCAAGGTGGAAAAAGAAAAAAAGTATCCAGAGCAACTGATGTCAGTGAGATAAAGTGCAGAAGATGGGGGGATTCAGTGTTTTATCCTGCATGTTGTCCTGCTTTAACTGCGATGGCTGCATCTTATTGAATTCTGGGAGTTTGTAGTTTGGTGAGGCACCAGAGCCTTCTGGTTGAGAATCACAATCACAAATCAAATGGTATGTAGCTTGAAGGTGGATCTTTCTGATTTGCCTGAAAAATTACTATAGTGCATAGTTATCTAAATTAGGTTGCCCTGTTCTGGAAAATGGAATATGGAAATCCGGTTCTTCCTTTATTAGTGTTCCTCACACACACACACACACACACACCCAAATGTAATAGAAAAGAGGCAAGTTAACATCTGCATATTATTGGATACAGTGATTAGGAATTCCAGTGGTAACCTTCATCTCACCTATTTATGGTATATGAGCTCTCATGCTTTACTCTATTGCCTATACAAGCCACAGTACAATCACAAAGTCAAGAGTGCTTTGGGTTTTGTTTTGTTTTTTACTTTTTGCTAGTATGCTTGTGGAAGGGAAATTTTCTAATATCATTCTGTGATATAATGCTCACTCAGCTACCACTATATCGATCTGTAGGCTATGGATATCATGAGCTGTGGTCCAAGACAATTTGCTACAACGCAGAAAATAATGCCTCCTGCTCTCATCCAAGATGCATAATACCCCAGGCTGGATAAACTATCCTGACACATGAGGCAGATAATCTCACAAGTACAGCTCCCTGTCCTTGGCAGGAAAACTGCGGATATAACAAATTAAATAACTAGCAAGTTGTCCTTTCATAGCATTCACAACCAGCAGCTGAGCCGGCTGCCTCACTATGTGATGCCATTAAGAAATTCTACACCACGGCTGACTCAATTTGGCCCAGTTCAGACATTTTTCAGCCTCAGGCAAACTTCAAAAGGGGCCCTTCCCTCAGACGATGCCCAACCTGGAAGATGAATTTTGCTTCCATACTGGTGATGTGACAGCACCATGTATGGTCCCTGAGAGCTATTAGTAAGTGCTAATTTTTAAAATGAAATTCCTCTATAATCTTTTTCATAAATTTCAATAAAACAATAGAAGCTTCTTTGGCAGATCATATCTTATTTCCTTAAACTGCTATTGCTATACAATATTTCTGACACAGCCCTGTATGTGTTTGGGGTGTATAAATGTGAAATCTGCTTTGGATTTTCTTACTTAGCTGACAAATGAATTAATGATATAATAGCAATCAGATAATAATGATGGATTTTTAAACTACATTTTCATAGACTACTCCATTTCTAAATATACTGGCTATTATCCCTTTCTAAGTTCTTTTGCAATTTAATTTTACAGTAACCTCCTTTGGCAGGGAAAGCTGACAATCATTAATAGTTTTAATAAAGTTGCTCCTTTGCAAACGATTCTGTTTTTTCTTTTAAAAAAATGTTTGTCAGGCTATGTAATCGTAAGCAAAGCCTCATTTCTAGTGGAAACAAGTAATCTGTAGATCTCTGGGCATGACATTCCATTTTAGTAGTAATTTTCAGATTGGCCAACTGCAAAGTATTGTATGAAGGGCTGCCTTTGAAGACTATCTGAATGCTTTATATTTCAAAAAGCAGACTAGATGTTGAGAATATATCTAAAGAATTCCACCAGTTTTGAGTTTATTTTCATGCACAATTCAAACTGCTTGTAGTTAACTTTAAAGCCCTTCTGATTTGCATATTGTTGGAAACTTCGGCCCCATTCATACTAGCCCATTTGCCCTGGTTAGATCCGGATCAGATCGTGCAAGCCATTACCAAATCTCTCCGGAAAGAAGTTCATACTACCCTTTGCCCCAATCAATGCTTCCCGATGCATTTTACCTCACTGAAGTTCATACTTTCTAAAGTAACAATTCAAGATGGAGCCTCCTAGTTGTTAATCAAATAATGTCATGGTGACGTCTGATGCAGCCATTGGCTGAGCAAGTGCTCCATCCACGCTTCGCTTTTTTTAATGCTTTTTAAAATTTGACAGAATTTGCACATAGAGCATAGGGCTGGGAGCAGTGCAGCTTGTGGGGATCCCCCCCTTCCTCCTCCTCCTCCTCCATTTTTCTCAGCACCAGGAGTGCTTCATCAGGCACTTCTGAATTTTTTTTTATTATTTTTACAATTTGACAGCTTATGCACATTCTACATGGGGCTCTTTAAATGGAAGGGGGAACCCTCAATCCATATATGGAAGCCAACTATCCATATATGGATTGGGGTTCCCTCTCCCTTCGTTTGAATGCTCAATATGAATGGGGCTCTTTCCTCCTCCCATTTATAGAGCCCCATGTAGAATGTGCATAATCTGTCAAATTGTAAAAATAATTTTAAAAAATTCAGAAGTGCCCGATGAAGCACTCCTGCTGCAAAAAAGACAACACCGGATCAAAGCCAGTGGTTGCAGGGAGAGGAGGCATGTTCCGCCCCCTGGCCTTTACCCTTCCTCTGAACTTGACCCAATCATGATCGGAGCGAAGTTCACATTCAATTGAACCGGTTTTTCCAAAAAGAAATGGTAAACACCCCGATTTCAGAAAACCCGGGTTTAGGGGGATTTGCGCCACAACGGGTATGCAAGATCCGAATTCCCTAGTGAAAAAAACGGCGCCAGTATGAACCTCTCGATTTTAAAATGGGTTACAAACTGGTTTATATGGTAGTCTGAATGGCCCCTTCATCACTTTAGCCTTTCCTGAGACCCTCTTCCAAGTGTTCCAGCAATATAAAATTGGGCTGTGCCTTTTCAGTCATGGTGACTCACTTGTGGAACTCTCTATGAAGAGAGAGAGGGTCACTAGATAGCTATGGCGATGTTGTCTAGGCATTAATCAAAGAACTTTTTCATTTGCCAATTTTAACATCTGGTGTATTCTCCCAATACAGCATGAGAGGCATGTGATGTAGAGGTTTGGGCACTGGCCTATAGCTCTGGAAACCAGGGTTCAAATCCCTGCTCAGCCATGGAAACCCACTGGGTGAAATGGGCAAGTCACACTCTCTCAGCTTTGCCATGAAAACTTAAGAGGATGGCAATGGCAACCCCCCACTGAAGAAATTTGTCAAGAAAACCCCATGATAGGTTTGCCTTAGGGTCACCGTAAGTGAGAAATGACTTGAAGGGACAGAAGAGCAACAATTGTATTTTTCCAACTCCTAATAATAAACAACCTCTGAGTAGTTCTTGCTTAAGAAAACTCGGTGAGACTGATGGGGTCACCATAAGTTGACGGTGACTTTGAGACATGTGTGCGTGCACCACACAAACATAGAAGCATTTCATTTTGTTTTATTTAGTTATTTTAAACTACCTCAGATTTTTTGGATGAAAGGTGGAATAGAAATATTTGAGACAAATAAATGAAACTAACCTCATCTATTATTCTGTTTGTCTCTATATAACCGATGTAAACAAACATCGCAATTTCACGATTCCTTTAATCCAAGTAAAGTTATTTTATTTTCAGAGTTTAGCTGCTCCATCTTAGTTTAGCACTATATGGCCTCAGGTAAAGTGCCAACAGTGGAGGGAGACACATCAGAGAGTGCTTCACCAAAACCACTCTCAAACCTGAAGTCCAGGCTTGGCTCTAGTATTAGGCAGAGTGAGGCTGCTGACCTAGGCAATGTATTCTGGGTATGGTGGTGAGTGGCACTGGATTGTCAGTGGGCAGACATATGTACCATGCAGCAAGCTCTTTGCCCCTTAAGCTAGCCTTATAATGGATGAACTGGAGTGCAGTTGCACACCAAAATCCACAATTTTTATTTTTATTTTTTAAATGCTGTTTAGAGCTAGAAAAAGTGTGCAGAGAAATGTGTATATTAAAGAAAAATGTACACAAAAGTGAGTATATTAGGGGACACTGAGAGCCAGCATGGCATAGTGGTTTGTGTGTTGAACCATAAATCTGGAGACCAGGGTTCAAATCCCTGCTCAGCCATGGAAACCCAGTGGGTGACCTTGAGCAAAGCAAGTCAATGCTCTCAGCCTCAGGGGAAGGCAATGGCAAACCTCCTCTGAATAAATCTTGCCAACAATACCCCATGATATTTAGCCTTAGGATCACCATAAGGTGGAAATGATTTGCAGAAAAACAGCAACAACAATACTTAAAAACACATTATATTAGGGAAAACTGTTCATAAAAAGTGCACTCACAAGGAAAAATTCATTTAGAATGTATATTAGATGGTATGTGCATAAGAATACAAAGCAATTTTCATGTAGACCTTTTTTACTGAATGGGTGTGAAAACAAGCCAAAATGAACTTATGGTAAGGAAAATGAAGGAGTTAATGGGGAAAAAATTGTGTTGAAGTAAAAAAGATTATGGAGGAATATTTCTATATTCACCCTTATCTATGATCCTATCTCCAATCTATATTCACTGATTGAGAATAAGATCATTTGCCAAGAATCCAAGGATATATCAATGGAACAGATTTCTGCCACAATGTTTCATCCACTGGAGCAGAACAGAGCTTGGTCAGACTCCAATGCATACTGAAAAGCTGATATCACCTCCCGATCATGTATGGCTCAACATATCATAATTCCCCATGGAGAATTACATGAGAGCTGACCATTCATTACCTCCCCCAGACAAAATGTTGAGCTGCTGCAGCCAGCTGCACAGTTGTTCCATGGCTGGTGGAGAGTTAGGTAGAGGGGTTAGAGAAGCATCTGGCTATGTCCTCAACGTCCACTGAGATCTGGCAGTGTACTCCACAGGTTACAGTGGATGATGTGGTCATTTTGTGTCTGAGAACATGTAGCCAGATACTTCTTCGATCCCTCTTCCAACAGGCAAGAAATGATGTGGGAAGGGGCAGTGGCTCTGTAGCATATCTAGTTGGACCTTTTTCCCCACAAAGCTTTTTGTACTCTTTTAAAGCAAAATTAAAACAGGAAGGGTGGGAATAGCAGCTTCTACAACAACAAGGCATGCACAAGCATAAGATGCCATCCTATACCTGTAAAAGGGATGGCATATGTGGAAATACATTGATTTCCAAAGTAGAATACCAAATAAATGTCCCAGTTTCTTCAAATGACTGCTTCTATTTCCTTCAGCCTTATCTAAGTGAGGATCAGATTCCAATAAATTTGGTACACCTACAGCACACCACCAGATTTATTTATTTGGTTGTTTATTTTATATGCCCCCTTTCTCCCAAAAAGGGACCCAAGGTGGCTCACACATAAAATAGCTTTAAACTTTACAATAAAATTTAAAAACAGTTAAAATCCTCTTGCTAAGACTGTAAAAAACCAAATAAAACATACAGAAGTTTAAAACATAAATAGAGCACACACACTCTACACTTCTCTTACATTAAAAACATACAGCATCATTACACATTAGAGTAATGACAGGACACAGTTGAAGCATATGTGATGGGAACTCTGACCTATAGATTTCTTTATACAAGAGAAGTTATATGGTGGGTCCTGCGTATCTGCTGGGGTTTGATTGTAGAACACACAAACACACCACCCATAGATGCCAAAATCCATGGATGCTCATGTCCCATTAAATACAGTGGCATAGTAAAATGGTGCCCTTATATAAAATGGCAAAGTCAAGATTTGCTTTTTGGAATTTATAT
Source organism: Urosaurus nigricauda (assembly GCA_034509955.1). NCBI lineage: Eukaryota > Metazoa > Chordata > Lepidosauria > Squamata > Phrynosomatidae > Urosaurus > Urosaurus nigricauda. The sequence continues at coordinate 67,555,179 of JAOEGL010000005.1, read as the reverse complement.
ATATATTTCAAATATTTTCAAGCCATGAATGATTGAATCTATGGATTAAGAATCCATGGAAAAAGAGGTCTAACTGTATCATAGACAATAATAAAGAAGGATACATTACAGTGGGCCCTTCCTTTATGCGAGGGATCCATTCCAGACCCGTCTGCATAAGAGAAATACTGTGAATGCTTGAGCCCCATTGAAAACAATGGGGCTTGTGCATGCAGTGCAGCACATGTGCCACTGCCATTACCAGTGCACAGCTTTCAGTATAATCTGAAAACCACATATGACACGGGCATGCTGTACTAATGTATCTACTCAAAATCCTTACAACTGCTGGTTTTCAGGTGTCCCAAAACAGCCACCAGACAGCATGAGGGAAATGCTATCTTTCATGCAGCTTTGAAAATCACAATGTCCAGCATGAACAAACAAGTGTGGTATTAGAGTTTTGAAGCTATCAAAACTCAGTTACAGCTGGCATTATTCAACAAAAGCTATGAAAGTTTTGGCTGAGATTTTGCTCCCATAATAAAGGAAATCCTTCCCTCACCCCCATCCCCAGCAGCTTTCAAGATGGAATGGTCAAAAGGAACAGCTAGATTTTTCTCCTTTTACACCTCGCTAGGCCTGAAAGTATGTACTTTGCCACCAGCCATGCCTTGAGCACTAGCAAAAATGACAAATGGGTTTCCCAACAGCTCATCTCTCCTTGTCTCACTCTGGGTACTCCTGGTGTGATAATAACAAGCCATGAAAGTTGAGTTGGGCCATAGAGAGGAATAGAGGATGGCCAATTAAGGAATGTTGAGATGGGCAGCTAAGACGAATACAGAAAAACCAGCAATTTGCATTCACCAAAATGAATATAAGGATGGTACAGCTGGATGTGAGAAAGGGAAATGGGAAACTGACAAGCAACTTGAAGCATGCGTGAGTCTGATAGCCAGAGGTGAGCAAACAGAGGAGTAAAAGACACATGCCTTTATAGCATAGTTGTTCTAAAAGTGTGACAAAAAGCCACTCTTATTTCTACATACAAGAAACAAAAGCTTCAGTCCCCAAGGTAGCTTCCTCCATTTTTTTAAAAAAAAACGTACATTAGGATTTTTTTTCATCCTGAACCCCTCTGCCATAGCTTAAAACCACTTTGTGCCCAAACCCTCCCAAGTCCTCCACATATTTTCAAAATGGAACATGGGAACAAAATGAATTGCTAAAAATTGGCCAAAAATAAAATGGGAATCCACATGGTGTCATTTTTGGTTGCTTTAGATGCACAGATGAAGTCTACCAAGGGGAAAATGACTCCCACCCTTTCTGGTGGCCTGCCCACCCATGATTTAGTCAAAGATAAAAGAAGAACTAATCATGATTATATAGATTAAAAATTAAAGAATGGATTCTGATTCTTTTTTATTTCTTTTTTTGATTTTGATTTTTTACAATGAGCTTCAGCATTTGAGTCTCTAGAGAGAACTTCAGGGAGCATTCCCTCTTCCATGATATTTTCTGCTGTATAATGAGAATGGTGAAGAGCCAGTGTGGAGAAGTTGTTCAAATGTTGGACCATGACTTAGGAAGACCAGGTTTCAAATCTCCTCTTGGCCATGAAAATCCACTGAACGATCTTAGGCAGTCACACTCTCTCAGGCTTAGAGGAAGGCAAAGGCAAACCTCTCATGAGTAAATCTTGTCCAGAAAGCCTTGTGATAGCATTGCCCTATGTTTGTCTTTGGTTGGAAATAACTAGAAGGCCCACAACAATATCAGCAGCAGCAACAATGGTGAGGATGTGCATTTTTATTTTGGGGATATATTTTATATTGGGTTAATTTTTAATGAAGCATTATTTGTGTCTTACTACTTTTGTCATTAATGTTTTCATCTCCTAGGGTAAGAGTGGTTATTATTGATTTACAATACAGGTTGAGTATCCCTTATCCAAAATTCTAAAATCTGAAGAACTCCAAAATCCAAACCTTTTGGAGCTACAATGCAAGTAGCGTATTGGAAACTTGGAGACAGATGCTGATAGATAGAGAATCTGTGAAACGGTTGGAATCCACACCTGCCACCATTTCATAGATCCTTGTTATCTCTCCAGTCTCATTATGTTTTTTTATGTTTGTATATACATATACCAGTATTCCAAAAGCCAGAAAAGTCTGCAAAATCCAGAATACAGAACACTCCTAGCCCCAAGCATGTTGGACAAGGGATACTCAGCCTGTTATACATTATTGGGCAACATGTAGCCTTCAGGCCCCATGAAGTCCCTAAGATCATTTTTGTGGCCCTCAGTGCCTCCAAACCATGCCACATATCCAAGTATCTTGTGGAGGAAGAGGTTCTGGGGGGGAGGGGAGAAGCAGTAGGAAATGCTGCTTTTAGAGGGGTTTTCACATCTGACTGCCCAAATTCAATTGGAAAATGTGATAATCCCTTCAAAATTTAATAAGTATCTCCTGCTTGTTTTAAATAAATATTCCCATGGCTAAGTGGCAGTGCCATGGATTCCATTGTGGGTGAGGGTTTGTCTTCCAGGCCTGCCATAGTTGCTTACCCTCTACTTACAGCAATCATATTACTTACTAATTTACTTTTATAAATCTTTTTTTCTCAAGTAGAAACAAAACTGCAGAGCCTGCAGACCAAACAATTATTAAGATCATGTAAAAAAGTAAAACAAACTGCTTTTTCAATATCATTTTCAAGTGGTCAATTTACATATGTTCTTGACTTCATCCATTTCTTTTGGTATGCAGCCCTGATATGTGGCCCTGATATGTATAATCACAGCATAATTTATTTCTTATTTTTAAAGTTGTCACATCCCTATCAATGTTTTTCCCAACAGCAAAGTGGAAAGGCAAACAATGTCCAAAAGCTGGGTTGTAACTTTATTCTAGTATAAACCCCTATTAGGTCAAAAATGTGTGTGTGTGTGTGTGTGTGTTGCACCAGAAGGTATCCAGTACCTTCTTGTGCAGTGCCTCTGTCCCAACTGGGGTCAACCTGAACCTCATACACCATGTGAAAGAAAAGAGTGAAGCTCATATACCATCTGAGAACTCTCATATACATGTTATCTGAAGGAGGATTTAAACATATATTTCCCCAATATACTAGGTCCCCTTTGTTTCTTTGTGGGCCTTCCAGTTGTTTACAATGACCCTAAGGCAAACCTATCCTTGGATTTTCTTGGAAAAAAATTGTTCAGAGTGAGGTTGCCAGTACCTTCTTCTAATGCCAAAAGAGTGTAACTTGCCCAAGGACACCCAATGGATTTCCATGGCTGAGCACAAATTTGAACCCTGGTTTCCCAGAGTCATAGTCCAAGGCTCAAACCACTACACCATACTGCCTCTCAAGGACTTAGATTTTTTTAAAAAAAAAACTGTCACACAACCTTGCTCTTATGTAATACTTACATGAGCAACTTCAGCAGCTAGTGAAAGATATTACCTTCTCTAGATTACACTTCTTACTGCTCATGAGAATAAATTTGGTCCTTTATTTATCCTCTTGAGGATAAATTTAGTCCTTCATGCATATTCTAAAAATATACTGGCTTTCTAGCATTGTTCAAGAAATGAAGTGAGAGGTTAATGAGAACTGAGATTTAAGTACGTAATAGAAAGGTTAGTTCTGACACCCTAATTGGACTGGCCAGAATTTCCAGAGTTTGGTAGAGGTCAGAAAGGGAAATGTAGCCTCTGATGAATGAACACTTCTTTTCTGCTTGGTCAAGCAGTCAGCAGGTAATATGAACTATTAAAAAGAGAAACTGGAAGTGTTCTATTCAGCTTGGCCTAATAAAGTATTCTAAATGCATGCCAGACAATATTACTTGTTAAACCTTTATTTAACTTGGAAGCCTCTCTTGTGCAAGAGAGTCACGCTTACGTTTTTTGCATGGAGAGATTCACATCTGTGAATCAATTAACTGTTCCCACTATGTTTTAAGGCAGCAAATCTCTCTGTGGCATTTAAGTCCGATTTGAAGTTCCCATTTGCCACCGTTCAGGATCAAAATGGAGGCACCTCCATTTCCTGAATAGTGGCTGTGCGATCCGAATCGATTTAATAGTGCATTCACACTATTGGAGATGTGGACCATTGTGGTTCTTTAAAGAAAAGAACAGCTAATTCATCCAGTGCCAAATGCACCGGTTTAAATGGGCTTTTTGGTGCCCCCCTGCAAACTGCATTGAGGCAACTCAGTGCCAGTGTAAACGACCATGAAATAACCTGGTTTCCACTCTGGGTTATTTCATAGTGTAAATGACCCCTCTATTATTTCAAGATTTTTTTGTGCAAGATTTTTTGTGGATAAATAGAATAACGTAAATAATAATAATAATAATAATAATAATTTATAAACTGCCTTTCCAAAGGATCACATAAATAGACAGATATAGATGGGCATCGTGTGCGTCTTTTTATGGTTGATGCAGAAGAAAGAATTCACTACCTCCTTGGGCAATGATCCCATCCCATCCTGCGTTAGCCTCCAAAAATAAAAACAAGTGGGATCAAGAGACTCTATGGTTAAAGAGAATCCAGCAGTGACAACATCATTGTCTGGGATCTCCAGAGGACCTTTGTGAAATCCCAAAGGAAACCATTTATTTATTTATTTATTTATTTATTGGTGTGTATTCAGCAGCAGGGAAGTAACTTGGCATTTCTCTCACAGTCCAGCTTCCCTGGGGCTTTTATTCAGGGGGCACCTGAACAAGGAAGTGAGTCTTGTGGGAGGAGAGAAGACAATGAAGTGCAGCTCCACCTGGAAGGAATTTAATGCTCTGTCTTTCTATGCAGGATCTTGACCATAATTTAAATATACAACTTATCAATATATACCAAATGCATCTGAGGAAGTAGACTTAAGTCTATGAAAGCTCATGCTGCCAACTTTTTTCTTTCATCTCAAAGGTGTTACAAGATCTCTCTACATACTGGTTCTACAGACTAACATGGCTATATCTTTGAATTCATATACAACTTTTGTAATCATAACATAACCCATTCTACAATTTCATTGTGCATCTTCCAGTTCTTAAACATTTACTTTGTAATTCACTGTAGGTGTTTCTATGTGGATAATGTTTTTATTTTTTTTTAAATTGTCTTGGAAAACAATCTGTATAATTATCTAACCTGCTTAAGTTGACTCTTATTGCTTTCCTTATGGTGTGCATGTTTTTACAGGACACTCAAAAAGAGGCAAAAGAAAGCTCTAATTCATTATTATTGGTTAGGAATAGAGTTTCAACATGAGATCATTGATTGATATGGGGACATTGCGTCCTGTGATACAGTTTGGTTGGACGCTCCCATGTTCAACACCCAGAGTCAACTTATCATATTTTATGTGTGTCTGTGTTAAGTTTGTTCACCTATGTCCTATAACATACTCATAAATACTGATAGCCCATGCTCAGAATAAGGAAACACTTTACCCTACACGGGGTATGTGTATTCATCACCCCACCCCGAGCAAATCTAATCCCAAATGGGTGATACTTGAATATATTCTGGTACATTTTCCCTGAGGAAAATCTTGGCCTTTTCCAATAGACATTGGAAACACATTTGTTTTATATATTTTTCTTCTTCTGTTTTCCTGGACAAGCAGCTGAATATCAGAATGGTTTAAGATAGCATAGTCTATTGTGATGTTATAAGAGCATTAGTTATAGCTGTCTAACTTGTATGAGGAACTATCTCCTAAGGCTTTGGTGATGATCAAAGACTTGGTGAAGAATCTGACAAGTAAAGGCACAAGAGCATTTTAGCTGCAGCGCACAAGTTGCCAAAGTTTAGTAGCTTTCACGGTGCATAGCATGTTGTCTAGAAGTTGGTGTACATAAATCCTCTGAACGTAGCATTGCCTACTCTGGGCTGACCTTAAATAGTCAGGAAAAGATGTTTTAGAGAGGAGCAACAAAAAACAAGGCCTTCTCTGTCCAGGCCATAATACTTAGTATATATAGGCATTCATATTTCATATTATGTGCGTGTGTATGAAACAAACATTGCCTGAGTTCAGAGAGTAATGTCTACAAAGAACTTTTTGTTCTCAGTGGAGTTCACAAAAGACTGATACAGGCATTCAATCTAACCTTTCTGCTTAGAAATTGAGTGAACTCTTGGAAAATTGAATGTTTTTGTAGATAAACGTAACTGCTATGTGCTGATTTATTCATATGAAGGACTCATTGTATCTCCATATACATTGTATGCAGCTACTAAAGAATCATACTATGAAGTTGAAGTTCTAGTTATAAAAAGGGCAACTGGGGACATACTGTGCAATGTATATTCATGCACAGAGAGAGAGAGAGAGAGAGAGAGAAATAAACTTTGAGGAATATCAGAATTTCTAGTGCCTCTTCTACAAGAGCAAAGGTCTTAAATATTATTTAACACTTACATCTTTGAACATTGCATTACAGAAATAGACTGATAAGTAGATTAGTAAACTAGTGTACTAGGTCCCTTGGGTACCAATATTAGGTACAGAATCCCATTGAGATAGGAATGAGATATAAATAAAATATACAAAAAATAAATAGAGTAATATAAATGTTGACTTACCATTCAGCATTTGACTAAGCAGGTCTACTCTAGCTGGAGCACAATTTGGATTTATAGCATTGCTTCCTCAGAAGTGAGCACAAAGATGGATACAGCATTAAATAGCAATACTGTGTAGTATACACTTTGAACAACTAAGGACCCGAAAACAGACATGCCAAAATAAAGCTGCTTCGGGTTACTTTGAAAGTATGCTGTTTAAATGATATATGTGGCTTAAGAGGCCAGAAGCTGTGCCAAAGCTCCAGTCCTTGGCTTTATTTTGGCCTGTCTATTCGGGCCCTAAGTAACATCGCCATATGAATTTGTTGCCTGCTAAAACAATGAGGAAAGAGAGGTGATACCAATTGTCCAATGAGAAGACCTGTTGGGCAGAAGTGCGAACCTTCAAGATGATTCTGAGCATTATAAATGCTGGTAAAAGGAGCATGAGAAGAAGAACGGAAACAAATGAACATCTGGAACAAGGGCTCCATTTTAGGAAGGTTGGTGGAAGCTTGACAATGGAATCCAGGTTCCCAGCTATCCCATGAACATCAAGTACTGTAAGGATAAGTACTCAAATTTGGGGGAATATTAATTAGCTCTAATACATCAATACTGGCTCCTTACAAAGACCATACAAGGACCAGATTCCCAAATTGTTTACGGAGGTTCAAGAAATTCCAGAACTGACACAAAAGCAATGTCTTTGGATTTTAAGCTAGTTTATTGATGTACAGGGGGCACACACACACATTCACACATGCAATCACACAAGGCTAAAAGAAAGAAAAGAACAGGCCTTCTAATGATGACATACTTGCCTGAGATGGCTCTTCAGGATCCAGGCTGATGAAGCAAAGCAATGGAAGGAAGTAGGGAAAAGGGGGTATGTAGGACTTGGGAGAAGGAAAGGTGAGGGGGAAGGAAGGGGGGTTTGGAACTGCAGAGAGCCCCAACCGACCAGAGGTCTGTCTGAGATCCCAAGGCAGAACAAGTTAACAAAGAAATTGCAGAGTTTAAGTACCCTTCTGGTCACGTTCTCAGTAGAGGCTTTTGTCCCACTTCAAAGAAAGCCACATTTACATATCACTTGATCCAGGAAGCCTCTTCCATGGGAAAAGCACTGATACCGGAATAGCTGGCATCTGTTAAGTGTCACAAAGTCATAAAGCTACCCCAAGGTGTGAAGCATCCGTTCCTGTTTGCAACTCCCAACTAGGCTATGCTGTAAACGTGATCTCCTCGCCTTTAGGCCATGGAGGACTGGGAGACATTTCCCATAATGCCTTTCCATTAGGGTCATAAGGAAACATGCCTTCACTTTAGGGATGCAGCTTCTCTTTAGAGGTTTCTATGATCAAGCAATGCAAAAGTTGAAACATCCAGTTACCTCTGCAGATGCATTTTGGGATAGGGGGTTGTGGGGTGTCTTTGTATCATTGCAATATGGGTAACAGTACTACAAACTCCAGCTAATCTGTGAGTAAGTTTAAGAAAATGTACTAGCTAACTGTGTTAGGATTTTTTTATTCTTTTTCTGATTTGGCTGAAATGATGTACTCTGCAACTTGTAATTTCTAATCTGGGCCTGAAGGAAATATGTCCTTCACATAAGAGATATCATTTTGCTATGAAGATTCCTTGCTTAGAATAAAACACTCTTCTTTAAAAGTGCTCTCTCTCTCTCTTTCTTTTTCACACACACACTCGCACACACACAGACATGCTCTATCACATGCCTTGGCTCAGTAGAATGGGGCAAGAGAGGGAAGTTTCTCTGCAAGGAAATTGCCAGTGAAATCCCAGCAACATCCAATTGCATTTCTAAAGAGGGAGGTGATGCCGGGAACAGGAGCCTGCAGAAAAGACATTGGAGTTTATCATACGACGGAATTTGGGGGTATAATGCAATGGCAATCCAAACACAATCATGGGGTTTCACGTAATTGTGTATGAGTGTATCTCACGCAATTTCGGGCAATGGGGGGTCATTTTCAGGAAATGAAATGAATGCGTTCCGAACGCAATTAGATTTCATGTAAATTTGCTAAACTAGTGAATTTACATGAATTCAAATTGGCTCAATTTGAAATTGGGAGAAATTCCTCCCATGTGATAAACTCCATTGAGATGTTGGAGCTGTATGGATCGGGCAGCCTGCACTACAGATGAAAAAAGCTTCTGCCCTTAGGGGCAGCACCCAGTTGTCAGTTTTGAAATAAAATTGAATTGTCAGTCCAACTGGCTTCAATAAAGGTTTTCTGCTTCACAGTTTGTGAGGAGTTTGTCTTGAGCCCTTGTAACTTTACAGCTATAAAATTCTGACACAGAAGACACCTCCAATTGAGTCTTTAGGGATCCCTGTGTATATCTTAAGGAGTTAACCTACTGGTGTACCTTTTGTTGTGTGTGCAGGCTAAAATGTTATGGCTTTCTAAAATGTATAGTCAATTGGATTGGACAGAAGCAACATTCCTGGCTACTAAACCGTAGTTTTCTGTTGTTGTTTTCCTTCAAGTCATTTTCAATTTATAGTGACCCACAGGCAATCCTATCATGGGTTTTCTGGGGCTAAGAGTGTGTGACTTGCCTAAGGTCGCATGGTGTTTCCTTGGTTTATGACGGAATTGAACCCTAGTCTCTGGAGTTATAGACACTCAAACCACTACACCACATTGGCTCTCCATAGTTTAATAATGATTCTATCTATCTATCTATTTATCTATATCTGCAAAATTAGAAAACTCTTTTCAGGTGCATTTTTAAAATTACTAGGTGGTATAACCATGTCTTTAATTAACAGCTGTTACTGGCAGAATGATTGAATGGTTAGATTTTGTTTTTTATTTGTTCTTCTCAGGTGTCTGAATGATGGCTGCATAAGTCATGTTATGTTTAGCTACTTTTATTTTTAAAGAATAGAACCAGGTGTTATTGTGGTAGCACATTTAGATCTACAGAAGTTTACAAAACGTTTTATGCAAGCCATGCTAGAAAGTTTACTTATTAGCACATTGCTTCTTACATAGAAAAGAATGGCTAAGGACTAGAGTTGTTCCCTAGCATCTGTTGCCTGGGGCAGTGGTCTCACACTGCCTGATAGTGGGGCTGGTCCTACAGGACTGTAACCTTTTGGTTTGATTTTGGGTTTATCCAGTCCAAATTAAGCTGGAAAGAAGTGTTATAGTCTTCACAATTAAGCCACAAATTTGTAACTGTAGGCAGAAGACTCCAGGCAAGGGCAAGGGCCAATTCTGAAGGCAGTTCACTATCTGAATTTATCAACTTTAGTAGTAGGATTAGGATTATTACTCAAACAATCACTAAATTAATTTGTCTCCATTGAGATTGATTCTGAAAACAGATACTCATAGAATGCAAAGTCAGGATGGCTCTATATCCAGTATTAGAAGCAGATCTTGGAAAAGTTACTTTTTGGATTATAATTCCCCCAGATTTTGTCAGGATGGCCACTGACTATGCTACCTGGGGGATTCTAGGAATTATAGACTGTATCTATACTCTAGAAATTATGCAATTTGACACCTCTTTAAGTGCTGTCACTCCATCCTATGGAATCCTAGGATTTGTGGTTTTACAAAGTCTTTAGCTTTCTCTGCCAAAAAATGCTGGTGCCTCCCAAACTACAAATCCCAGGATGCTGTAGGATGGAGCCATGACAGTTGAAGTGTTGTCAAAATGCATTATTTATAAAGTGCAGATGCACCCATGGACTAGAATTCTGTTGATTTTCCCCTAGCTAAAGTAGACCTTTTGAATCAAATGTTTAATGGTGAGATGACACATAGGTAAATCCCATTGGTTCATTGGCTCTATTCTAGGATGACTAATAGGGTTTAGGCTATAGTTTAAAAAGAATGCATGGCTACAAAACCTGGACATGAAGAAACATAACAGCAAGGGAATTAATTCATTTGAAATATGGCACTGGAGAAGGTTTCTATGGATGTTATTGACTGCTATCTTGTACCACCAAAGTCTGAATGCCATCACCATTCCATGTAGCAATTTCTTACATGCTTAATCCTATTAACTAAAGTTCTATTGACTCTGTTCACTGGATGGGTGAGGTTGGATGCTTCCAGTAACTCTTTTACCAAAACATTTGTCTAAATGGTAGGTACACAGCAGAAACTGATATTCAATATGTTTTATTGGTGAGGAAAATTGCAGTCCAGCCTTGTTCAACCATAAAGATCATTGGATAATTCTAGCATTAACTTCCACCATCAATTACAAACCTGAAATAATACGCAATTATCCACTTGGTAGGGAGAAGCTTGCATAATGCAATAACAGCTTTATCTCAGCATCACTGTGATAAGGAATTCATTGTGAGAGTCACCTTCGGAATACTGTTTTCAATGTGTATTTTTTCACATTTAATTTATTATTCTTTTACCAATTGGCTAAGAGAATGAAAGAGAGAGAGAGAGATCTGCTGCTTTTCAAATTCATTATCGCTGTTGCCTCACAATTTCCCAAATGAAATGATGGTGCGATAGTGTTTCATGCTCCTATTTTCTTGGTAATAGCTTTCTCCAAGGAAATGGATAGGTTCTGAATTTATGGTAGTAATGAATGTACCATTTGTCTACAAACATTTCAGTAAAGCAGCTTCCTCTTGATAGAAAGAACCTCACTGTTTGTATGTTTGTTTGTTTGTTTGTTTGTTTCCTTTCCAGGTCACCGGGGGGGGGGATGCTCTGAGCTATGGGCTATGCTAAGTGCAAAGGCTTGATTCATGAGCACCATTCTCTCATTTTGAAAGGAAACAAATATTTCTATTTTTATTTTCTGCAATTACAGTAAGATGTATGAGGAATTATTTTCCCTTATTCAAAACATTTAACAAAATAAATGCACATCATAAATGCATCTTTCCTCTCCAATCTCCCCCCTTCTCTGTTTCAGAATTCAAAGACATAGCAGTGTTAGTATGGATCTTCTGACAACAATGCCCTTCAGCAATTCTGCACGGAGCAGACAAGCCATGCCAGAGAATAAATGGACATAAACCAGACATTAGGAATGGGAATACACACAAAAAAACAGTTGCAGAATATTTCAGTCTTCCTGGACATTCCATCTGAGATCTCAGAACAGCAGTCCTTGTAAAGACATTGTAAACAAACAAACAAACAAACAAACTACAAAGGAAGATTGGAAAGAGAAACAGCAGAAATGGAATATATCCACAAACTTCAGTCCATCAACAGTGAATAATAACACTAGTTAACAACCCAGCCTCATGAGAGCTCTCTTGGCTTGTTTATCATATCTCCTTTCTGATTCCAAGCCAGTATCACACTACATTCCAATAACCCCTTCCACTGTTCATGGCTACCTGCTCACATTGGGTTTTGGCAACATCTTTCCTCCTGCCTTTGTCTCCCAATGACCATTAGTTAAAACTGAACATGTCACCTCATCACCATACCCACATATTAAACTTTATTTCTATTCAGACAAGCAACCAGCTCATTCATAGCTATTAAGGTGTGTTCCTAGGCACTTAACTCTATGCATCCAAAGAGGTAGACTTGACTTTATGAAATCTTTTTCCTCCAACTTGTTTCTCTCAGTTATTCCCAAAGGTGCTACAAGACTCTTTGCTCCTTCAGAATTTGGGCCAATCCTGAGGTACTGCAAATAAAATTTGGGGAAATGTATGTATACATTATTTTCCAACACACACAGGCCTACAGTGGGCCCTAGGTATCTGCTGGGGTTTGGTTCCAGGACCCGCCATGGATGCCAAAATCTGTGGATGTTCAAGTCCCATTAAATACAACGGATAGCAAAATGGTGTCCCTTATATAAAACGTCAAAGTCCAAATCCAAAAAAAGGTTTGTTTTTTGGAATTTGCATATTTTTCAAAATATTTTCAAGCCATTGAATCTATGGATAAAAATATCCGTGGATATGAAAGGCTGACTATACTTCAATGCCAGGTTTTCTTCTAAAAATTTACATAACAGCATTTCAATAAGATTCTGTGCAGCAACACCCAGTAGTTTTTGAATGTTTGCAGATAACTTTACATCTTTTTCCTCAACTAGAAGACATAAAACCGTAAGAATTTTCTTTCTTACAGAACTTTAAAACCATATATAAATTGTGTAATATAGACACAGTGTAGCTGCCCTATACCTTTTAAATATACCCCGCCCTGGGACCTGCAGTGTAGCTGCTAAGCATTTGGGAAAATGCAACTTCATGTCGCCCTCTCCTGGCAGTCTGGAAAGCCCCACTTGTTAGCCTCTCTGGATAAATATGAGATTGTAAACTGTCAAATGGCACAACATTGCACACTTCACTTTACTTATAGAGCCAGGATCAAGTGAATCTTCCTATCTTCCCAGTCTGTATTTGCCATATTCATATCATCAGTAAGGTTTGTGATCGTTTCGGTTGGACAATCAGGATGCTTCTGGTTGTTGGTTTTTTTCCACCATACTAACTGCATCTTCTCATACCTCCCAATCAGGTTTATGACACAGATGTCTGGAAAGAAAGCCAGGTAGTCACCTTCACAGACAGTGAGGGATGACATTAGAAATGTGAATAAAGACAAATAAAGAATGGAGAAAGCTATTATATTTGGTCACGCTGCTCTTGTTCTAACATTATTAGATCAATGGACAGAAAATATAGTTTGCTTCTTATTCCATCTCCATTCATAGATGTGTACAGATGCTTGTCTCTTGTTTTGATCTTTTCATAGGACAGTTGCTTGACTAAGAAGTCCAAATTCAAGCCCCATGCAGAATCCAAGCTGATGGCAGAAGCAGTAAGAATCATGAGAGGTAGAACAAGTTCTAATCTTCCTTCACATCTTGCAGTTTCTGCAGCTCTCCCTGCTTTGGGGCTTTGAATGTGTAGTACAGGAATTGGCTGTAGTCACTAGGACTTCTCACCATGAAAGTTACCCCTGCAACAAGCTGAAGACAGAAGCAAAAAGGACAAGGTGGGAGGAGCAAGCCAATGGGTTTGTCATATCATTCTAGTGCTTGGAAACAGGGCTGGCACAATCTCCTATAATGCAGGAATACACGGCCAAAGCAATCCCACAGATGGCCATTCAGCCTCTGTTTCAAAGCCTCCAAAGAAAGAGATTCCACCATACACTGAGGCAATGTATTCCACTGTTGAACAGCTATTGCCGCCAAGAAGTTCTTTGCAATGTTTAGGTGCAATCTCTTTTCTTTTTGGAGTTTGAATCTCTTTGTAGTTTGAATCCATTGCTCTGTGTCCTAGTCTCTGGAGCAGCAGAAAACAATCCTCAATATGACATCCCTTCAAATATTTAAATAAGGCAATCATATCACCTCTTCACCATCTCTTCTCTAAGCTAAACCTACCCAGTTCCCTAAGCCACTCCTCATAGGGCATAGTTCCTAGTCCTTTCACCATTGAAAAACAAAATGGTGCCCCATCCTATTCTATATAGAAAATCCAACTGGGCTTTTTCAGCACTGTTAATGTGATGGTGTCCTCTCCAATCCACTTGAAGGCAGCAGGCTCACTAACAGGGGCACAAGGTAGGTGTCTTATCCCATAGCTTTTTCCTCTGACAGCTTTCTGCCATGTCCCAGCACCCGCTGCTGAAGGCAACTACCTCCGTCTGCCTGATGTTAGGATGAACCCTGCATGGAAGGTCAATTTCTGAATATGGCTTTTGAGATTCTGCTCTCAGAGGTAACTCTCTGGCACAACCTTTTCAGCTGGATTGCTCATTCCTCTTTCACCTTTGTACTCCACCAATAGATGTAGGTCTGACAGTACAAATATATATATATATATATATATATCTGAAAAATCTCCAGGCAATTTAGGTACAAGGCTGATTTTAGGTGAAAAGGGAAAATTCTGTACTCCCCTGACCTTGCAATGAACTCTCTCACCACTACCTTGCTCACTCAAAAAGATTCTATAGTTGTCTAAGGCAGGAGGTGTCATAAAAAGCTTCCTAACTGATCTCTGAAATGCATGTGTATTGCTGTCTTTCTTTTTCCTTAAAAGAGACCCTCTTCTTTCAAAAAACCTTGCTTCTGAAACTCAGAAGACAGTTCCCACAGGCATTTGCTAGACTAATATATCAGAGTGATTTGTGTCCTGGATTGAGCAGAACTGTCACTTGCTGCATGTAATAAAACAAAATTGACAGTTGTCAGGTCTCTCTGTTCAGTAATTTAGACTCATGTTATATTGTTGTTGCTGTTTTTTTTTTTAGTTAGGCAGTGCTTTGCTTCCAATGAAAGGAAATACTTAGGCCTTGTTCTCACTGGGATGCAAAGTATGGCAGAGTTAACTTTTTCAATTACGGCTCCCAAAATACAGCCCCAGAGCTGCTAACTTTATTTACATAACAGCATTTGAACATGATCTAGCTCAGCAACAATCAACACTACTAAAAGTCAGGAAAATTCTGGGATTTATGGCCCAATCCAAGACAGTTTACTAAAGGTAAAACAAATGTTAAAAAAAAAAACAGGAACATCAAACATATTAAAAGTTGTAATTAAACTACAGTTAAACAGAATATGAAATTAACATAATATTCATTAAAAGATAAAAGACAAAGAGCAGCAGGACAACACGCTATAAAATGTGCACAGTTAAAAGCAGTCAGTTCTTAAAAGGCCTGTCAAAACAACAGCAGCAAACTCCCAGTGGTTCATGTCAGTGGGTAGTAAATCCACTCCATATTTTTCTTTGAATGTTAATGGAGCTATCCCAAAATAGGTTCACCACACTGGAAAACACAATGAAGTTAAGACTCCAACCTGGAGCATGTTTACCACCCCCATAGGATATACTACCTAATGCTGGTAACTCCCACATTCACTAGAAAGTAACTCCTTTAATAGATGTGCCGTCCTCTGACTGCAAGTTCCAACAAGGCCATAACATTCACTAAGCACACAGCCAGGTAAGGGGAGTACCAATAAGATGAGTGAGAGTCATGTTTGACTTAGCACATGGACATATTTACAAGATCTTGAATAAATAAGCTTTTCCTATTAGTCCCCGTTTTTAAAAAAATTATTAAATGGAATGGTGCACTATGACTGTATTTTTAACAAGGCTACTTCAATCACTGCTCATTCTTTGGAGGGCTATTTTTAACACTATACCTCTCCAATGAAATGATTTGCTGAAGAAGCAATCCACCCACTCTTTAACAGTATTTGTTTTCTCTGTAGATATTCAAAAGCTGTCCATTATAATACCAACCCCAGTGACCAGCAAAAAATGACGTTATTTTCAATAGTCCTAGTCATTTTGAATTATTCATAATTGAAGAAGCACTTCAGAATCAGGTATGTCTGGGAGAAAATAAGAGGAATACTGACCACTAAAATGATTTCACTCCATCCTTGAATTATAACCCAAACACAACACGCAGGTTCTAGGTGGCTGCAATGTTTGATACTAGGAATGGCCTTAATCTGTTTGATACAAACTTATGCCAATTTACACTATGTGCTGCTGCTAATGTTGCACAAGGATTATGAATTTTTGAAACCTTTTCTCAACCTGTCCCGCATATATGCTACCTGCCTGTAGCTTTAGGGATTAGTTTTATGTGGGGTTTTTCTTACTATGTATTGATTCAATGACTCTCTTAAATGAAGAAACAAGCATGAAGAGAGAAGGAATATTACAGAAAAATGCAAACAAATGAATAAACAAATGAAATGCAAACAAATATCCATTCGGAAGACCAAATCAATTCGGAAGACCAAAAAAACTGAATTGCAACGTAAGAATGAGAACAATACCAAAAAAAGTAAAAGTAACTGTTTGTGATGCTGAACCTATTTGAGATACCTCCCTTAAAGTTCAGTCTAAAATCCAGAGTTGATTTACTCCCCTTTTGACAGTGGAGCCACTGACCCCTTCTCTTTTATATCACTACAAATATAATATCTAGATGTTTAAACTTGCAAATGTACAATCACAAAAGCTTTACCACGAACTTCTTTGCAAAGGCAATGGTTTCCGCTTTCCTCTGTAGAGGGGTATTACATAAACATTTCCAACTATGCCTTTCAGATGACCCAAATGTTTGTGCAAAAGCTGAGTAGCATTTTTATAACACTGTTGTTTCCCCAAAGTAGGTTAAAATTAAACAAGTCTGCTTTCTATTCCCAAGTGCGGAATTTGTGCAAACCAAGTTATGGAAATTTTAAACTTATGCTCGATAGGACCGCTTTTTCTTTCTACATATTGCCTATTAAATTATTTGCATTTCAGTGCTGAGCAGCTATGCATTCACTTAAACAAAAATGATACTAAGAAGAGAAGTTATAGATCCAACTAAAATAATGAAAGCCTTTTTCAGATAACCTGTGTGTGCTGTTTGCTCATGGGGAAATTGAAATTGACCCTGTTGGTTATGTCCCCAATATGCCTTTACTGTAATTTCTGAAAGGGGCCAACAAGTACACAAGCAATAAATGCAATGGTTCTCTACACACATAGCCTCTGAAAGTCCCAATTTGGGAAAGACAGCTCCAATTAATCCTGTATCATCAACATTTTTAACTGCTTTTAAAATGTCCCAGCTTCTCTCCCCTTGTCACACTTTCCCTCTTTAACTCAGCTTACTTCAATTGCTGCAAACTAAGATCAAAATGCAAAATAGTTTGCATTCAGTTAACTCAACAGGAGTAAGATGACAGGAGGGGATTCAATTTGGTCCTTCCCAGTATACTCAGGCAAAAGCAAACTGCTGCACCCTCATCTAGCTTCCTAAAAAATGCTTTTTTTACCATTTTGACTGTACTCTGATATTGTAAGGCTACACGTGTCCTGGTTTTCATCAGTAAAATGTTAGAAGGTATGTGCATGTCTATGGATACTGAGATGAAAGGCCACTTCTATTTTTGTAAAATGAGCTTGTTGGGTGTTTTTTTAAGGGTGGAGGGACAGAGGCTTTGAATTATGTAATATAAAAGTGAACCTCAAGTCTTGGGAGCTTTGCCAAGTCACACTTTTTGCCATACAAAAGTATTCTGGACTGTCTACAATGGTGTCTGAAGACCATGATTGCAGCCTTTGGGCAGCATGTGGCTCTAGAACTATATTTTGCCCACTCCTGGGGTTCTTTCACATTGCATAGTTATAGCACTATAATTCCACTTTAATTGCCATGACAAAATCTTATGGAGTCCTGGGGCTTGCTCTTTAAAGATGGGTATTTAGAATTCACTGCCAAAGCACTCTAGTGCCTCTTCAAACTATAACTCCCACAGTTCTTTAGGATGTTGCCAAAATAGAATCACCAAGGTGTAATAGTGTAATGCAAAAAAGCTCCATGTCTCTCTCTATACTACATTAGCTTTCATACTTAATAGACTTTTCAGGTTCTATAGAAGAAATGGCAATATCTACCATGCTGCTGTCTAGAAAGAGACATTTCTAAGAATATGGAATATAGAGCACAGATAAATGCATTGCTTATAGGTTGGCAGACAGTGTGTTTGTCTGGCTTAATGTAACATCCTCCAGAAGCCCAAGATTGTTTAGATTCTCTCAGCACATCAGTATTCCAATATGGTCACTGGTCAGCTTTGATTTACTAGCAAAACAAAGCAATGTGCCAAGGCATGAGTCCTACTGGATAAATCACAGTGATATTTGTTCACAATAAGCACAACAGTTCCTGTTGCACTACAAAGAGCAACCATGGGATATTTTATGAGGCTGTCAAACAAGCAACCTGGTACATGGAATCTGTTAGATATTTATATATTCAATTGTTGACAATGTGTCTGTCTTAGTTACTCTTATCTTCTTCTGTTGTGCCTACGATGAAAAGCAGATTTGTAAAAGGGTGAAACTGTTTAGGTTCTGTTTATCTATTATGGACGTGACACAACAGCAGTTTCTTCCATGATTCCATTTTGGTGGGTGGACTGGAATTATGAGAAGGGAAACTGGCGCCAGAACTACACAAGTAAATAATTCCTGTACACACACACAAAAATAGATCCTATGCTATAGCTGCATTTGGTTATATGAAATAAAGTGCAAATTGCATACATGTGTATTCATGACATAGACATATAAGTCTGTTTCAGCATTTAAAAAAAAGATATGAAAGAATCCTGTTGCATTTTTAAACTAGCTGAGAATAAGAAATAACCAGCACAAGTTTTTGCTGACTTCATTATATGCATGGAGTGCAGCCTCTCTGGCCAGACATTGCCCTTTTAACTACTCTTTACAACCACTGTTCATATTAAAGTTGTTAGCTCATCACTATAACCTGATGTTTTGCACTTCTGTTACAATTCACACTTCACCACTGAGTTGTATATATGTCTATCTAGGACACTCTATGCATCTGATGAAGTGTCCTTGAAAGGTTATTTTGGATATTTCTTTTTCTCAGTTGTTCTCAAAGGTACTGCCGGATTCCTTTATATCTTTGCATGCATCTGTGCTCCTGTTTTTGTTTTCTACACCCATTGTTGTTGATGATGATGTTATTGTTTATCTTCAAGTCACCGCTAAAGTATCACAGAGTTTTCTTGGCAACATTTGTTCAGAGGTGGTGTGCCATTGCCTTCCTTCAAGGTTAAGAGAGTGTAACTTGCCCAAAGGAGTTTGTCAGACGATGGAAATTGGAAGTATAATCCAATGACGATCCAAACGCAATCATGGGGTTTCACATTATTGCGTATTAGAGTATCTCACTCAATTTCGGGCAAAAGGGAAGTCATTCCGAATGCAATCATGGGTTTTACGTTATTGCATATTAGAGTATCTCACGCAATTTCGGGCAATGGGAAGTCATTTTTGGGCAATGGGAAGTAATTCTGAATGCATTCTGAACGCAATTAGAATTCATGTAAATTCACTAAACTAGTGAATTTATGTGAATTCGAATTGGCTCCATTCAAAACAGAGAGAAATTCCTCCCGTCTGATAAACTCCAAAGTCACCCAGCAGATTTCCATGGCTGAGCAGGGTTTCGAACCTCTGGTCTCCAGAGTCATATTCCAATTTCCAACACTCAAACCACTACAAAACACTGACTCTACATCCATACCAACTGTAAAATTTGCCATGAGATGACAATCATAATTAAAAGTGAGAAAATGGAAGATTTAGCCTATAGCACCTATATAATCCATGATATTTTAGTATCATTTTATTATAATTTGACTATATTATATAGTCTAAGGACCAAAATGCACAGGATAAATAAGGCAGCTTCTGGCTGCTTTGTGTCCAAATTTAACATAAAGATCTCGTGGCATCGTATGCAACTTGGGCCTTAGACCACAGAATTATTTCTGTATTTTACCTCTTAACAAGAAAAATGCAGTTGAACTAATGCAGTGCTTTATTACTCTAAGCAGCACTAACTATTTTCTTGGAAAAGAGGCAGTCATCTGGATTCATTTGTTCTTGAAAATTACAAAATGTTCCTTTTAAAATTTCTCTTTTATAAAATCAGAAGAACACCATGGCAGGAAAGGATTTAATTCTTGTTGCTGATGTCGGATGTGATATGGACGGGGAGTGTTGTTAAGATACCCATAAATACTTTGTGGTCTCACATTTCCTCAACATCCTGTGAAGATACTGAGCTATAGCTGGAGTTATATCTACCGGTATGAGTTTAACATATACTGTAGAACAAAAATGCACACACAGAGCAAAATTGTTGTTTATATGCCCTCAAGATGACTCAGGCTTCTGATGACTCTGCTGTGGGGTTTTCTTGGCAAGATTTATTCATAGATTTATAATATACTACTAATAATAAAATTTTATTTATAGCCCGCTCCTCTGTCAACCTTCATCTTTTGGCTCCTTTTATGACTTTCCCAAGACCACCCAAGAGGTATCCATGGCTGAGCAGGGGACCATATTCTCGTAAAGTCCTAGTCCAACACTTCTATTACTGCACCATGCTGTATCCTTTGACAGCCAAACACCCAGTGTGTAAATGGATTTATCCCCAATAGATTGCACTCTTAAAAACAAATGCTACACTCCTAGAGATATAACGGTTAGAACATTGAATCTGGATTCAAAGTCCCAGTCACTCACACATGGATTGTCTTGAGCTTTTATTCGGTGGTGTCCCCACCCCGATTGTCACCTGGCCTCTCCTTCCCTGCATTCAGACTCTCCTTCCCTAGAGGTCTCCTTGTGATGAGACATCTGCTACCACAGCAAAGCAAGGAGAGGCACAGCAGGAGGACGGCCCAAACAAGTTTGACCCCTCTTCTGGAGTGTTGTCTGTGTGGTCCACACCTCCTAGTGATGCCATAGTTTTTACTCTTGAATTCAGTAACATTTGAGTAAATATGCACAGGATTGCACTATAAATCTTTCCCTTTTAATAGGACTGTACACCCTCAAAATGACCCAGTTTTGGATAACCCTCTGCTGTCTCCCTTTTTCAGTTACAGTTACAACTGCATTTGGCTGTTTTAAATTAATTTATTATTATACGTAATTATATTGTGAGTTTATTTAGTATTGTTATAATGGAGTTGTTTTATGTGTATTTTATGTATTTTACTCTGCTGTAATCCTGCCTCGATCAATGCAGAGGCGGGAAATAGAAATTATTATTATTATTATTATTATTATTATTATTATTTTAAGATATCCTGGTTTATCTGTCCTCTTCCTACATTTCCCTCTGTCCTCTGCTTGCATCAGTTGTTGCAAACTGAGTTGTGCTGAAAGTACATAAGTAATTTGTCCTCAGTTAACTCAGCCAGAGAGAGAGAGATGTTAACATACTAAATTAGTTTGCTGACCGTTTCAAACCATTACAGGTGAAAAAACTATACAATAATAACAATATCAGGTACATTTCTCTACCGCTTACCAATGTACTAAGCGGTTTACAAAATTTAATCTCATTTGGTTGTTTTTTATTTTGTTTTTTTCCTCCAAAACTTTTCTAAACTCAGTAAATAAATTCCAAGATATCTCTGCTAAAAATGGTGGTTTTGTGTGTACTTCCTTATTAATAACCCTTGTACTCTTGGGAACACACTTGGATATTTCTTGGGCACGTTATTCCCAGTTTTCATTTCTGAAATGTTGGAGGGCATGGGATCATTCAACAAGTTTTTCTCTGTGCCTCAGAATGATAACAGATATTTTGAGCATTATTTACACATTAAAGTCATTGTATTGCTACTATCAGGTCTGGAAATAAATGCAATATCTCCGTATTAGGATGCCTCAACAGTGAACATGCAGTTAACAGCCACCACTTTGATAAATGAGATGTCCTCTCTTTCAAGCTGTTATCTACAGCTCTTTATGGCTTTCTTTCCTGAATCCTCTACAGATTATGTCCTGTCTCTTGGGAGTTATGCTATCTTGCATTGCTTTTGGCATACTATATGACTTTGTTTGTTCTTTGTAGGAACCCTGAATGACAAATGTATCCACAGTATCCACACCTAGCCATTTGAAGATAGGCTTCTCTTTCAGAGGCTGGGGGTGGACTGACATTAGCCCCTTTACAAGTCACAAAACAAATGCGATACTAACAAGCAGGCATTCTTCCCTTGTGTGGCTATCTGTCTTTGTGAAGATAGTTGGTCATAAATCTGACTGTTGAAAGGCTAGTCAGAGAACAAAATTATCAAGTACATTGTTTAAATGAAGGAGAAAGAGCAAATACACAAAACAACAGTAGTATTATTTTCCTACTTGAGGAACATCACTTGACTAAGTCATTAAGACACAATTTATCATCAGTTTCCCAAAGTGTTGAGTCAGAAGAGGTAGTAAAAAGAGGAAAACTACAGGAAGGAAACTTAGTGTGG
This sequence comes from Urosaurus nigricauda, assembly GCA_034509955.1. Lineage (NCBI taxonomy): Eukaryota > Metazoa > Chordata > Lepidosauria > Squamata > Phrynosomatidae > Urosaurus > Urosaurus nigricauda. Next base: position 67,532,751 of record JAOEGL010000005.1, on the reverse strand, counting down.
TGCTATATGTTGCATTTTTTGTAATGTATGATCAGCTTTCTGTTTGGGTGATTGATCATTTGATTTGGCAATTCTTTTGAAATGGTGTCATCTAATTTGTCTAATTCATCTGAATATTCTACCATGCAGTAAAATTGAATCTGGTGTGTGTGTGTGTGTGTGTGTGTGTGTGCATATTTGCAAAAGAAGTGTCTTCTTTGCCCTGGCCCTTACCTGTTTATTTCATTTAGGGAAATTAAAATTGGGCAACCTCAGAATGATCACAGATTTTCAATTGTAAAATATATATTAAAATGGCAGGAAAGGGGGAACTCATTTAGTGAACGATACTTTTGTTTGGCATATAGTTGACAAATGAAACCAAAAAGCAAGGGTGACCCCTGAAGAAACATCTAACCTGTCAGGAGACCTTTCTTGAGATGGACTCAGTCACTTGTCTGTAAGCATTATAGAAGGATCCCACCCATGAGGAATAGTGCTGGATAACGTGGCAGTGCTCTATAGTGTTTCCATTTATCATTTTATTTCCAACTGACTGTGGGGAAAAACATGCTTCAGCAACACTCAAGGGGCCCAGTGTGGGAGCAAGTGAAGTTATGCTTTATCAGAGAAAGGAACATTTTAGTGTTTACCAGCATTGTGCTTCCAAGCAAATGGGTTAAGAGCATATAGATACAAACATGAAAAACCTGGTGGACATGAAATAAACTGGTTTACATGAAATAAAACTGGATAACCTGTATTTAAAAAAATCTAGTGGGATTCAAGAAGAAACATATCTTTAATAAGAACCATAACATGAAGCACTGACATAGACAAATAGGCTGCCTAATAGGATGTTTATTGTTTGATTGGAGGTGAAGTAGGATAAAGTGAGCAGCGGGAAAAAGCCTCCATGCCAGCCATCTCCATAACAACTGAAAGGAGAACAATTATTAAAGAGCACAGAGAAACACCTTTACAGTGCAGGTTTTAACCTTCAAGCAATGAAGAGTGACATAACAAAATAGGGATAATGTCTAAACACAAGAAGGCAGGAAGCCAAGCTAAAATAACTATTCCTACACATTAACAGATCAGAAGGGAAACTTTCATTGTTGGCACTGGAGTGCTGCTTAAAAAAATTACCAGCCATGACTCTTGTAAATATGTACAAATTTGGATGCAGTCTTGGATTGCAAGTACAGTCAGTAATCCTAATGCATGGATCTGAGATCCGCGGCCTTGAATATGTGTGGCTCATGCACCTGGCACATGCACCCTTGCCACACACATGAGGGCGCACTCCATTAATGCCTATTGGACTTGAATAAGCACAAGGCTCCATGGGGGGGGGGGGCGCAATGGATCCCCCACAAAAACGGAAAGCCAACTATATTAGGTGTTTCAGAGTTTTTGTGATTACTGTTTTCCCCTCTCAGCTTTGCTTGGATAACGCCAAACATTTTCACAGCCTTAATGTAATAGGTTTGTCAAGACAATAGCATGGCTCCCACTAAATTTCCCATTTTCCCACCACCCCAGAGTTCAAAAAACACATTCACACTCTGACATGTGGGGAAAGGAAGAGACAATAGAGTTTAATTTAACTGAATAGGCAGCTGCACACAGTCATTGTTGTAAATACTCAATGTCACCATTTGCTCTGACTCCACCTATAATATGCTATGTCCCCGTCTGATTATTTCCATAAGTGTTCATTCATGGGGGAAAATGTTTTAGACCCCTTCTTAAAGGAACACTTGGAGTTAACAGCCAACAAGGAGACTATGTGTATGAAGTAAAGAAATTTGCAGTAGAGATGTTTCTGTTCCATTGGATCTTCCTGATAATATGTGCTCAATCATTTTTAAAGTATGCACAGAAAATGTATATATTTAATAAACAGTGGGTGGATGTATCCTACACTATCAATATGTACCGTGTGGAAAAAACGCACACAGAAATTCATACTACACAAACTTACATTCACAGAACAGATTGGATTTTTTTTCCTGTATGAAAAAAACAGACCAGATTTAGAGGTGGGGAAAAGAGAAAATCTGTAGAAATAGATGTGACAGACACTCACTATGGTGTTCTGTAATATGTATAAATGTTACTGTGTATGTGTCTGTGTATATAGCATGAAATATTCTAAGATTTTATGTATAATGTATATGTAAGCATAATATATGGTTTATGATAAGCAGTTTGTGATATGATGATTTATGTGCGATATGTTGGGGAGACAGTGTGTTTAGCATGTTGGAAATAAATAATGATGGGCTAGAAGTTAGAAAGACAACATTTGAAAACTGGCATGTGATGGATTCAGCAGATGCTGTACAGCATGGAAGTTAGGGAGAGAGAAGGGTCAGCATGATTTATTGTTTTGTGGAGATGATGAAGGTGAGTTTATATTAGACATACTTAAGCAGATAGTTTATTTGAGTAACAGAAACATTTAGGAAAATGCTAAAATACAAGTGTACACACTTGTGGAAATGACAGTTTGGAGCATGCACAAAAAATGTATTTCCAAGCTAGCAACGGGATTTGTCCTTATCTGTCTGAAACCCAAATTTGCTTTCGACCCACTTTCTTGCCTAAGTAATGTGCTTTTAACCCCTTCTTGTGCTTTGTGTGTGATAAGCATTAGCAAATTTGCTTGCTTTTCCGGGATGTCAACACTCTAACCATTTTCAGGATGGAAGCGCATAGGCTCCCATGTGAAAAAGTCCATTGACAACAGAGGTAACATTTGTATGCTCTCAAATTATCCTGATTTGGCAGGGATAAACTGATTAATCTTGCTTTGTCCCACTTTTTGGGCTGTCTTTGAAATTTCTAATTTCTTTCTCCTCTGCACACCCTTTCCCCCTTTATCCGTCAGCTGCACTCAGTTAACTCAGCCAGAGTGAGAGGAGAGGAGGGGCCTGAATTATTTGAGTGAGCTTTTGAGCATGGACCTTATCGCTTGGCTTTTAAATTCAGTTTACCTCTATCCAGTTTAAAGTTTAATTCTGGTGGCATCCTGATGTTATCAGAAGATTTTTACCACCAAATTTGCCACCTGAATACAGCCCAGGTCCATCCCCACTTCCAGGCGTGTTCCGGTGGCCATTTTCTTAAGCTGGAAAACTCCTGAATCTGAAAAGAGCCATGTGGAGTGCTCCTGGAAGCAGAGATAGACCTGAGCTGTATTCAGGCAGCAAATATGGTGGCAAAAACCTTTTGATAACCATCAGAATGCTGCCTGAATTAAGTTTTAAGCTGGATAGAGGTAGCTGAATGTAAAAGCCTAGTGATAAGTTCACATGTGTGCAGTGCCTTGCCATCACTGCTACCCCCGCATATGCTACTTTGGCCCTATTCAGACAGTAAAAATAATCCAGAATGAATCCAGGTTGAATCTTTGTTGTTTACATGCATCCCGAATGCACCCAATTAAGTTTTTTTTTTGGGGGGGGGGGGTGTCAAAAACCCCACTTAACCCAGGATAAATGACACCAGGTTTTTCCCCAAGTTTTTTTTTTTTTTTAAAGATTTTCATCGTTGGCAGTCTGAATAACTGGTATGAATAGATCCAGGATAATCCAAATTAAACTCTGCATTCCTTGAATGCATTTTGAATACATTCACATCATCAACTCCACGTTTATTCAAGTGCTTCCACATTTAAGCAACCAAACTCCCAGAGATGCACATAGATGCGGTTCCATGGTGTGAATAACAAATCTGGAAGGCATGAGTAAAGTCATTTGCATCATTCCACTAAAAAACAAAAACAAAAAACAGTCCTGAGTCTCCCCAGTCACCATATGAGACCATATGAGAAGGTCTTTTTGGTGGCTGCACCTAGGTTGTTGAATTTTTCTCTAGTGACACTACATTGACCCTCTCCTTGCAATCTAATCTTAAAAACTGGTTGATGTTTCAATAAATTTCTATAATTCTATGGATTGGGGAGAAAATCCTGCAGCAGGAAGAGATGGAGAATAATAATATTCGATTATTCTGTATGAAGCATCTTTAAAGACACAGAATCTATTTTTACCCACTCCCAGCTGGTGACAGGTTTCACTGGATCAGCACAAAATTGTGTGTGTGTGTGCATGCGTGCATTCCTCTTGCACACATATCAATGTGTCAAAAGCCAGGAATTTGGGGGGGGGGGGTGAATGACTGGAGAAAGAGCTGGTGGGTACACACATTTGGACAGTTGTGGTACTTGGAGCAAAGCAGGCAGTGGAAATTTAGTGTTACAATTCATGAGTGTCACTGTGGCAAATCTATGCTTGCCTCACATCTGTTTCAGCATAAGGGTCCACCCCTTGGTCTCAGGCTTCAGCCATGAAATCTTGAGAAGCCTTACTATTATACTCTGTATTATAACATTATGATTTACAGTAATTTGAGATGTATGTCTTTTTGATAATGTTGTATGTCAACATGAATCCTAGTATTGGGATAAGACTGTTATATAGGAAGGAGGGAGGGAGTTTTCATGGAAGATGTAATCCTTGCTTCTTTCCCATTTTTTAGAAATGAAATATGACATATGATACCATAGGTAAAGGGGGGTCCTATTAAAGATCTCAAATCTTTTAATCATACATTTTCCTAAAGCAGCAAGACATAAATTACCCTAAAGAAACAATTCTGTACTTTTTCAGAAATGAAAAAATCAATGAAAGGGGGGAATATAGCACTAATCATCTTCCTTTTTTAAAAGAGACAATGTTTGTGATTTTGTGCTCCTATGCAATCCATTCAAAGGTTTTTCCTTACTTTCCATTACTCAGCCTTTAGGGTGCATATATTTTAGAAAGAAAAAATACATAAAATATTTCAAAGTCCACCATAATTGCTAAAGGCAAACCAAGTGCACAATGGCATTATTTGATACCATGGCTGCTGTTGATCTGTAAACTTTCCCCCTCACACATAGAGTTCCAGCTTAATGTGAAATCTAATTTCCTTTCTCTAAAATAGATGTGCACATGACATTCCATATTTTGTTATCTCTTGGGAATTCCTAATGCCCCTGTATCATCCCAACACTAATAAAAATGTGTATCGTTAAACTAAATGGATAACAAACTTTAAACCTATTATTAAGAAAGTAGGTTCAGCATAAATACAAAAGCTTAGAGTTAATTTTCACTAAACCTCATCATGTAAGAAGGGAGGAATAAGTAATACCATCACAACAAAAATCTGGCCTGAACACAGAAAAGTATAACATTTAAATAGGAATGACATTCTTTGATCCAGAACATATATTGATAATATTAATAAAAAATAATAAAATAGATAAATCATAAAATCACAACTGGGAAAAAGTTGTGCCTTCAGGTCTTCTTCATACTGTATGATATACTAAAATAATGGGCCCCATTTCACATGGGCCCCATCCTCTGCCATCGCACTTTCTCCTGCTCCCCTCCTTAACCCCATCTCCCTGCCCTATCCCCTACCCAGCATGCCTTTTGGGGCTATTAAAAATTATTATTTTTATTTTTAATACAATTCTAGAGTTATTCTGATAAATAAAGAAAAGAAAAAAGAAAAGTAAAGAAATAGGGAAAAAATTAAAGGAAATCAGCCTGCTTGGGGCAGGCCCGTAGCTAGGCCTTTAGGGGCCCTGGGGCAGAAAGTATATGGCATGGCACATGAGGGATGTCACAGTGTCTCTGCAGGGCACTTATGGCACCTCTGTTGTGGTGGACAAAGGAGCCGCATGTCTTTGGCTGGGGCCCCCAGGGTGGTGCCCTGGTTGCCCCAGCCTAGCTAGGGGCCTGGCTTGGAGATAATGAGAGGGAGGGGACAAGGGGGAGAGAATACTAGGACTGTCGTGGAAGCAAGGTTTCACACTTGAGGACTAATGGGATTGTAGCAGGATTGGGAGTTTATTGACAGGTTTCCCCATCAATGAAAAGGAACATCCAAACCATGCTTCAAAGACACTTTTGTTAAAACTTTAATTGCAGTCTAAAAACTGTGTGTGATAATCTCCTTGGATTGTAGGCATGGCTGTGGCTTGAAATACAAAATAAGATGTGTCTTATTAGCTTGACTAGCTATTCTCCTGCAAGAACAACTCTGATCCATTCCTCAGTCCCACTGACATAAAGTGATGTTATTGTTATTGTTGTTGTTGCGGCCTGATCTTGATGTGGATTTAGGGGGTAAAGGATTAAAACCCCATACCCTCCAGACTAAAGTTTTATTTAGATCTGGTGGTTACTTTTGGGTAAAAAAGAAGAAGAAAAACTTTGGTTGAAATCTGATTATTGTGCTAATTAGAGTAGACACATTAAATCAATGGGCTCTACATACACATTGACTTATGTTCAGCAGTCTGTAGCTGGGACCAACAACCACATTTAGGTCATACTGCTACCTATGTTATTGAAGTAAAATGAGATTTGATTCACAGTTCACATGTAGGACAAACACTTTATGCCAAATTAAATTTATGTGGCTTTTTTCATTTTTTTTTAATTTTATTGAATTCAATCATACTTCCAACTTATACTAAACATCATTATTTCTCAAGAAGAAGATAAATTTATGTGGCTTTAAGGTACCATCAGATTGTTTGTTGTTTCTGTACAGCAATTCATACACATATTGAAAAAATACAGTTTATATTATTTATTAAGGAGATACAGCTGGGAAGAATGGTGATGTATAGAGAAATAGTCAAACAGTAAAATCAGGAAAATAGCTTTGCACATAAATGTTTTCCCCAATTAGTCATCAACATCTTGAAGTGTCAGACGAACATTTGTTATTATTTGGAAAATGCAATTACACTAATGGAAGCATTAACTGCTTTTATAGAGCACATTTCAATAGACAGTTATGTACTTGCCTCCAACTTTCTCAGAGTAAAAAAAAACCTTTAAATAAATTTTGTTTTTTTAAACCAAGTACTATACAAACTCAGAAAAAGAAAAGTATATAATTTCTTCATATGATTGGCAATTTATGCAGGAATATCTTTGTTTTGCATATTCCACTATCCACCATTGAACCTTTTGAAATACATCATTATTATTACCATTATGTCCAAGAGCAACTGAAGCATTTATTCTTGCCCCTTCATCCTGAATACAGCCCAGAATTTTGATAAGTTACTTTTTGATCTACAGCTCCCAGAATCCCTTAGACAGTGTAGCACAATCCACCTTGTGGGGTTTATTCTGGAAACTGTAGACCAAAAAGTAACTGTTACAGGCTCTAGTACAGCCTGGCTCAAGTTTCTCCATATAGTTCTTTGTACAGAAAGAGATGGATTTAAAAAAAAAAAAAACAACAGCCTATTGTTATGTATGTCTGAATCAGCCTGGCCAATGCTGACAGAATCAGACTGTAAATTTGTGCAACATCTTGCTGTAACTTACGGAAATTTATAGAATAACTTATTCTCTCAACCCATCATCTCTTTGTGATGAGATTGTGTCTTTAATTATAATGAGATGTAAATGCTATGATTTTTTCCTTTTTTGAGTCTGAAAATTGTTTATTTTATGAAGAAACATTCTTTAATTATCACTGCAAGGACTTTTCAAAAGCTATAAAATGCAAACAATTTCCTAAGTAACACCATTCAGTTTACCTACTCCCCCTACACCTCCTAATTAATTTTGGCCCGTCTTATTCAGCTCTGTTTCATCAATGTCATATTTTGTTTAGGGATGGCTGACTCACAGCATATATACGATGTACAGCACTCATTTTATTGGGAAGGCAACTTTGCATAGCGAGATAATTTTCTTTTCAAATATGCTGGAATAGTTTAATCTATTCTGGCAGAAAAAAACTGACAGTGCTGAAGAACCTTGTGCTTTGGAGAAACAGCGTGTGTTCCTTTTCTGTAAATCTTTCCAGCTATTAAAACAGCATTAGTAACTAAACTGAAGCTGCAGTCTTATACAACATTGAGTACAATTGAATTTATGGTAAAACATGTATATGCTCGTACCACTGCTTGAAATGTCCCAGGAGGAATATTTGAAATGAGCATGAAAAGAATATTATCTATTTTTCCTTTTCCAGTTGAAAAATAGGTTTTCTAACAGTCCAGAAATCCTGTCAATAAGAATAATAAAGCAGTGAGATTTTGCACAGTTTTCTCCTAGTGTTTATACATTCCAAAGTCTTCTTATGGATTGCTTTATGGCAAGAAACATATGTCTTTTTTATGAAAAAAAATTATAATCCTATTTTCTATGCAGAAAATGTGTTTTCCACACGAGAAGCAGTGTTTTCCATCTGGAGAATGTGAGGTTTTTACACAGGAAATGTGTTTTTGCACATTTGCACAAAATACTGCAGAAAAATATTCATTTTCTTCCTCAGAAAAGAGGCAAGTACGTAGTTTAATTATTCATCCCTTCATGTGAGGATGAAATAATCAAGGATTTACATTCTGAACTGGTAATAGCATTGTTGATGTGAGATTGCCACTTATCACCGGAGTGGGAGACCATATTGAGAGGGGCAAATGTGTCAAACACAATCTTCCATGGGCCAGATGATGATGGGGAGGGAACGACATTCCCTAACATCATCATGTTCTCAGGGAAATAAATACATAACAGCCCCATAGTTCAGTGATCCTGAAAAAATTTTGGAACAGGAAAGCAGATCAAAATTAATTTCTGCACCATGACATTATATTCTGTATAGGAAATGTTTTCTAGTTCCAAGTGCAAAAACATGCAAGTAATAAACATTATATAGAAAAAAGAGGTATAACAGATTACCAGAGAAAAAGAAATGCAGCATACCTAGTCAATCCTAAAAGAGAAAGGAGGTAAAGAGAAAACTAACTGTATTTGGTGTACATAAATTATATCATCTTTACAATACTCAGAATTCCCCCAGCCAGCATGTTCAGTAGCTATGCTGCCTGTGGTTTAGGGGAAGATGTAGTTCAAAAAGTAACTTCTCCAAGTTCTTCCTGTAATGCAAAATGCACTCCCTTCCTTCTTGTAATCATCTTGACATCCACTGCAGAGGTTGAAGAGTTAAGACAAAGCACATCACAAGTTGGCATTTTGTGTGATATTTCTTCTTCACCATTTAGTGAAGCCGTATCACCATAACTATAGAAATAACTAAAAAGTTTATTATGCCAACAAGGAAATGTGGTATCCTTTCCTAGCATACAGTAAAAAATAATATAATTTTGCTATCCCCTTATGAATGGAAAACAGAATCAACTGCAAGCACCTGGGCATTGTACATAGTTACTTCCAAGTAATAAAAGTAATCTGCATAAGAAGGCAGTGGACTGGAGTGGTTTGAGTGTTGGACTGGAGACTGGAGTTTGCATCCCTGCTCAGTCATGAAAACCCACTGGGTAATCTTGTGGAAGCCATACTATTTCCAGGTGTGACTTCACTCAGAAGAAGGCTTTGATGGAGAGTTCCTGCATAGCAGGGGTTGGACTGGGTGGCCCTTGTGGTCTCTTCCAACTCTATGATTCTATGATCCTATTATTCTAAGGAAAAGGCAAATCTGAACAAATCTTGCCAAGAAAACATTTTGATAGAATCATTTTAGGTTCATCATTAAGTCAGAAACAATTGGTAGGTTCACAACAACAACGGTTGAAGCACCTTTGAGACTAACTGAAAGAAATTGTCAGCATGAGCTTTCATAAACTTCAGTCTACTTCCTCAGATGCCTCTTTCCTTCTTTCAGTTAGTCTCAAAGGTGCTACAAGATCTTTCTACATCCTGATTCTACAGACTAACACAGCTATATATTTGAACAACAATTGAAGTAATATGTGCCTTTAAGTTGTTTTGACTTATTGCAACCCTAAAGCACACCTATCTTAGGTTTGCCTTTGCCTCCCTCTGATTTTGAAAGAGTAACTTTTCCAAGGTCATCCAGTGGGTTTCTGTGCCCCAGCAGGTATTTGAACTCTGGTCCCCAGAATCCAGAATCATAGTCTAACACTCAAACCACTACACCGTGCTAGCTCTCCAATATAATCATAGTCAGCCATAAATAAATATAGGATCCATGTTGCCTCGTTTTACACCAAACTTTCACCTTCTATTTCTCCAACTGAATTGTGATTAGATACTTTTCACCAAGCAAACCAAATCTTCTGACCATTTGGATAGGTGCCCCATTCATACGCATTCGCTGTGGCAGAATAATATAAAATTCTGAACTTTTTTATACAGCAAAGCATAAAACTCATTAATCATATCCTGCTGAATGTCACTATTATGGATGCTGTGGAGAATTGTCACAGTGGCAGTAAAATATTCATATGAAGGGAAACCAATTACAAGGTACAGTAAATCACTTAAAAGTGTTGTTGATGATATTTAGAGAGAAGAAATTATTGTACACACAGCTACCTGATGCAATCAGTTGTTTTAGTAATCAGGAAGGCGAGAAAGATGTCTTTAGCAAATAGAGCGGAGGTGGGGACTGTGAAGCTCTTATGAGTTCCTTTGTGGGGCCTTTGGCTTCTCTAGACTCATGCCAACCTCCAAAATACATGTAGCTGTTCTTACTTTCAGCTGAAAACTGACCCAGGGGCATAGATTCAGCCGTCTAATCCCTCACCCTAAATTGCCAAAATAAAAACCAACAGTGTTTGAAATGCCACTTGCAGCTTTGGGAAATTGTGGGTGTGTTGTTTGCATGCAGATAAGACAGCCATGGCTGGTGGCTCCTTGTCAGTGGGGCAGTGAATCCCCTCCAGGTTTTGGACAGTACTCAGAGGTTTTCAACCTCTTTCAAGGACACAGATCAGCACCTTGGATAGCTCAACTAAAGCTACCTCAACCCCAAACTGGATTTACTGCCCCCTTTAACATGGCAGTCACCAGCCACCACTGGGCTAGGAGAACTTTTAAAAATACACTTTATACATCTATTTTATACATCTGTAAATCTAGACATTTAGGCTGTTCTAGGCATGCAGGCTATGCATAGTTTAAATAAACAAATAAATCTATTATTGTTGCTTCATGGAAATCCTGACTAAGGAGAGTAGTGCCAGAGCTTTGAAAAGTTACCTTTTGGACTAAAAAGCTCAAATTCTCCCTACTAGCATGGGCCTGGTGGGAATTACTGTATATACTCATGTATAAGTCTAGAAATTTTAGTCAAAACCTGTGTCAACTTATACATGGGTCAATATAAGTACTATACTTTAATACTTATCTTAAAAAGGAACCATACCCTGGTGAAAAGAAAGACCATAAATTGTCCTGGAAGCACTGACCCCCTTCTATTATCTCATCCATCCAGCCTTTAATATGAGCACAAACAGTTAACGTCTGCTGCACTTTTGTATGTTCTTTGACATTGTTTTCCTTTGCATCATCTTTACATCCTTTGTTACATGCCCCTAAATTTTACCCTTGACTTATCCATGGGTCATATCAAAATCCCTAATTCTGGCCCCAAAACCTGCCCTCGACTTATACATGAGGTCGACTTATAGTCGAGTATATACGGTATGAGAACTTTAGATCAAAAAAGTAACTTTTTAAAGCCACAATAACATAAGATAGTGAATCTGGATGGCATGTCAGTCACATTACTGACAAGTTTGAATCCCATGATTGAGTCCCACATGACTGATGTAATTCAATTATATGATTGTATCAAAACCAATAGCTTTACATCTTCAGGCATCTGAGTGTTAAATCTATTTCTGACCGCATCTAATGCCAGCGTACAGATGTGCCTTTTCCTGCAGCACAGTGACTCACTAAGTTGGAAAATTGTACAAATTAGCACTTACATCTCCCATGGTACAGATGGACATACCTGAACAAGTGACATTATGTTTTTCACTCATATTCTCATATTCCATGGCTGAGCAGGGATTCAAACAGCGGTCATCAAGGTTTTAGTCCAACACCCAAACCACTACACCAAACTGGTATTTATGCTACTATGTATGGGGGGGGGGGAGCACAGCATAGCTGTGATCATCCAGCACAATATAACCTGAACAGTACAAAAAGTATTTTTAAGCTGTACTTGTTTCATGAACACATTCTAATACAACACAGTGGCCATGACTGGACTGATTCCTCCAATGGTTGCTATGGAAATGGAAATTAAATAATTGGTGTGTTCTATTCTATAAATATATATGTGATCCATTGTGTCTATTGTTTCAAACCAAATTATTTTGGTCTGTTATAAATACATTATAAGCAACCTGAAACAAACCCTACTAAGCAACACAATGTATGCTACAGGACCTGGCTGCCATCCTCAGATGGCAACCAAGGTGAGGGAGAACTCAGACTGCTGCCACATTGCAGAATTAATGAAGTTTGATATGGTTTCAACTGTTATGGCTCCATCCTATGGAATCCTGGGATTTGTAGTTTGTTGTGGCACCAGAGCTCTCTCACTCATGTGTACAGGCAGACCCCGTATAATGTGAGCTCATATTATGCAGTTTCAGTTATACATGACTGGGGAAAAAATATGATATCTCTAGTCTTCCACTGGAAGTTGACCATAGAGTTACACTGGAGGATTTACAGATTCGTAGAGATAGCACTTCACTAGGCATTTCTAAGTCTTCCAGCATGATTCTCTGGTCAGCTTCCAGCAGAAGAATAATATAGAATCATCCTGGAAAAAAATCAGGAAAATACTTTAGAAAACATCTCAACCAAGGTGAGGGAGAAATGGCGCCGCCCGAATTAACGGGCCGGCGCTGTTGCCGCGTGAAGGAAGGCCTCTCCCCTTCCCGCACGCCAGGCTTGGGCGCCCCAGCGGCCGGTGCGAGCGCGGGCTCGATGCTGATTGGCCACTGGGAGGAGCAGGAAAGGAACCTGTCTGATTGGCCACAGCAGGGTATGGCGTGCCCTCCTATTGGTGGAGAGCGTGGAGAGGGTGGTGCCTCCATCGTTCCTGAGCCCTCATTGGCTGTTGGGCCTATTTAAGGCCGTGTAAGGTGAGCGTCGGCACCATTGCCAGTTCTGCTCTCCCACCCTCCCTCCCTGTTTAGGGAGTTGATTGTCACAACTTCTGTTCTGGGTGGCAGCATAGGCCTGGATCTGGGGTAGGGGTTTCCAGGGCCCGCTGGCACTGGATCGGGAGTCCTCATGACCCGGGTAAGGAGCGGTTCGCTGTGGCCATTGCGGGGGCCACAGTCGATTAATACCCGGTGACTAGGATGTCTCGCAATTCGATGTGAAGCAGCGCAGTTGCCTAACTGCGCAACAGGGCGGAGCTTGGCACCTACGTCATCCTGATGTTTGCCCCTGCTACCAAGGGTACATCAACCAACCAGGGTGTTGCTGATGGCCAGATCCAGACCTTATGCTTTGGGCCAACCCTATGGTTTTGTGTTGTTCTGCATGTGTGGAACAGTTAATAAAGTTGTGGCCTTTTTCCCTCCAACCAGGTTTATGTATTTATTGGGGGGGGGGCCTGACCTGCGCGGCAACTCAGACTGCTGCCACATTGCAGAATTAATGAAGTTTGATATGGTTTCAACTGTTATGGCTCCATCCTATGGAATCCTGGGATTTGTAGTTTGTTGTGGCACCAGAGCTCTCTCACTCATGTGTACAGGCAGACCCCGTATAATGTGAGCTCATATTATGCAGTTTCAGTTATACATGACTGGGGAAAAAATATGATATCTCTAGTCTTCCACTGGAAGTTGACCATAGAGTTACACTGGAGGATTTACAGATTCGTAGAGTGTTGGTGTAAACAAGCAGATGCACAGGTAAAGCAATCTCCGATGCCTTTGGAACTACCGGCGACCTTGGAGCTGTTCGGCTTTATCAGGAATTCCTCCTGCCCACTGCTGATGAAACAGACTGGAGCCAAATCTCTCTCCTCAGAGGTGTTTATTCTTAAAGTTGCTATATTTACAAGTATATACACGCCCGTCCAACAAAACTCTCCAACCATCTATCCACTCCGACTACCCAACAACCCACACTGTGGTGTGCAGGCTATTTATAGATTTGTGCCATGCGGTCACAAACCCCTCCTCTTCTGGTGACTCTTTTTCCTTGTGCCACCAACAATGTTGTCCCTTCACTCAGGAAGACTTTTGATGTTACCCAGGCTTACGTGCAATCAAGCACATGTCTGACCTTGAACACTGTCTGCTGTTCCAGCCTTCAGCTGCAGACAATTATGCCCATGCTTCCTGGTTTCCTTTTGTGCACATCTGTACATTTCATAGTTGAGCCTCAATGCCTAACATGCCCCTCCAAAATGTACAGATGTGTATCATTTTGCCACATATGTGTTTGCCATCTTCCGATGTTTACATTCGTTGAACAGCCAAACTCTGTGTTTATTGTGCCATGCCTATCAAACATGATAGATGTTCATGCCTTTCAATTGGCAAAGCTTTTGTGAGAACATCAGCAATGTTGTCCCTGGTGTCAATGTACTCCAGATTTATGATTCTGTTTTGAACCATCTCTCTCACATTCTGATACCTCACACCAATGTACTTTGTCCTACACTTCAAGTTCTCAGCTTCAGACATTGCAATACATGATTGTGAATCCTCATGGACTACAGTAGGCTCTTCACACTTTTCTCCCAAATCCACAAGCAATTGCCTTATCCACTGGATCTCTCCTGCAATTTCAGACAATGCTGCAAATTCTGCTTCTGTAGTACTTAAAGCCACACAGTTTTGCTTCCTGCTGCGCCAAATTATTGGACTACCAGCAAATCTTACAAGCAAACCTGACACTGACTTTCTGTCGTGCAATTCTGATGCGAATGAACTGTCCACATAACAATCCAGCTGTTGTTCACTGCCCTGTATCACCAACTTTCTTTCTTTGGTTCCTTTCAAGTATCTCAGCACATGTTTCACTCTAGTCCAGTCTTCTACTTTTGGAACACTTACTTTTCTGCTAAGTACTCCAACAGCAAACGAAATGTCTGGCCTAGTGTTGTTTGCAATGAACATCAAGCTACCTACTACACTTCTGAACAATTCTGGATTCTCAAATTCCTTTGATGATTCTGCACTAGAAGTTCCAGAAGTCATTGGACTCTTTACAACTTTTGCATTCTGCAAGCCACATTTTTCAATCAGTCTTTCAATCTTTTTCTGTTGGCTCAACAAACACCTGCCATTCTCAGTCCACTGAACTTCAATCCCTAAGTAAGTCTTGAGATTTCCCAAATCCTTGAGCTTAAACCTCTTAGACAACTCTTTCTGAACTGATGTAATTTCCCTCTCTGACTTCGCTGCGACACACAAGTCATCAACGTAAATCACAACGGTCACATCACCTTTTGTATACACGCACGCATCCGCAATGCTGCGTTTGTATCCCAATTTTACCAACTCTTCATGAATGCAAAGGTTCCAGCAACGTGCACTCTGTTTCAAACCGTACAATGCCTTTTTCAACTTGTAAACCTTTCCATCTCTGTCCTTGTCAAAACCTAAAGGTTGTTCCATAAAAACCTCCTCATTAAGATGAGCATTCAAATATGCAGTTTCAAAATCAAAGTGTCTCACTACTTGATTCTTCCTAGCTGCTAAAGCTAATACCAGCCTTAAACTTTCTGGCTTTGCAGTAGGTGAAAAAGTTTTGTCAAAATTTTCAAACCTCTGCTGCGAAAAACCTTTTGCAACCAGTCTTGCCTTGTATCTATGGGTTCCATCCGGCATTTCCTTCCTCTTGAAAACCCATTTGCAACCTACAACCTTGTGGTTCTTAGGCCTCTCCACAATCTCAAACACTTCCTTTTCTAGTAAAGACAAGTACTCCTGATCCATGGCAGAAAACCATTTCTCCTGCTCCTCCTTAGGATATGACTGCAATTCCTCAAAACTCTCTGGCTCATCTGCCATCACTGAACAAGCTCTTGCACCCTGCACTACGAATCTATCTGGAGGTCTCCTCACCCTCTGAGTTCTCCTTGGCACAATCACTTTTGTTCTGCCTTTTTCATCCTCACTCTCAGAACTAGTTTGCACCTCTGTGTCTTTCATGGACACCTTTTCAAACTTTTGTGTAGTGACTGGTGAGTGCAAAGTTGGATGTGTTTGTGTGTGATGGTGTGCAGAAGTACTGGGTTCACTTTCAGTAGATGCTTCTTGTTTTAGCACCCCTCCATTTCCAGTACCTATGTCACTCTGCCCCAGCTTGAGAAAAACCTCTTTGTTGGCATGGAGCTTTTCCCAACCTGAATGTTTTTCAAAGTTGGCACTTCTGGACAGCAAGATTTCCCCATGACCTACATAAAATCTATAGCTGTTCCCAGAATACCCCACAAACATCAACCTTCTCCATTTAGGATCCCCCTTTTTCCTGAAGTTTGCAGGCACATACACATTTGCATACTGCCCAAAAACTCTCAGATATTTGAGATTTGGTGGTCTCCCATACAGCATGTGATATGGAGTTTTCTTTACAAAAGAATTCCAAGTGCGATTGGCAACATGGTTTGCTGTCAAAATTGCTTCCCCCCAAAGCTGCTCTGGTGCTTCTGCATCGAGCATCATACAATCTTTTATTTGCTTTAAGACTCCAATGTGTCTCTCCGCTAAGCCATTCTCCTGGGGAACGGCCGCGTTCGTCGTGTTGTGGCGGATCCCTTTCCTCCTCAACCAATTTTTCAGGTTATTGGACAGAAATTCTCCACCTCTATCTGTAACCAAAGATCCTACTTTGTATTCAAACTCCCTTTCAATCATATTGACCCAATTTTTGATGTGTTCAGCAGCTTCACTCTTTTCCTTCATGAGCATCACATACGAAAACCGTGTGTGACGATCTACAATGACCATGAAGTACTGATTTTTGCCCATGGTTTTGACCAAAGGACCAGCCAAATCAGCATGCACAACCTGAAAAGGTCTTTGTGTGGTGCATTTGCTGCGTTTGGCCACAGGAAAAGCCTTCAGCTTTATCCTGCTGCAAACTGAACAATCCAGGTGGTTTGAACAAGTGGACATTTTAAATTCTGGACACACTTCCCCCAGCTTCCCCAAACTTGTGAAGCTTGTATGTCCCATGACTCTATGGTAGTAATGAGCACAGTCTAAGTGCAAAGGCACATTGTTGACTACTGAACATTCTGCCTTGTCAACCATATAGTACATTTTGTCTCTTTTGATTGCTTTAGCACAAACTTGGTCATTTATGCTAATAGTACAATCATCCCCTTTGAAACTCAATGCATACCCACTGGTGGTTAATTCAGACACACTAACCAAACAGTTTTGCAACTTAGGAACACACAAAACATTTGAAAAGTCCTTTCCAAAACTTGGGATGAACACAGTTCCCATCACTTTTGCCTCCCTTGATGCACCATCAGCCAAAGCAACTGAATGTACATTAGATGGCACCTTATCTTTCAGGAGCCTATCACAATTAATCATATGCGACGATGCTCCGGAATCTAATAACCAAATGGGGTCTACAGCCTGATGGGCTTTATATTCATTGTTCTTTACCACAGCAACAACACCTTTTCTGCTCACAGGATCTTTAGGCTGTTGTTTCCTTGCTGCTGCCAGCTTTCTACAGTCCTTATTGAGATGGCCTGGCTTCCCACAGTGGAAACACTTTCTCTCCCTGGACACAGCTGCCTTCTCCGGTTGCAGCTCCTTGAAAGCCTCGGTTGGGTGTGTTTGTCTTGGTACTGCATGCTGCCTCTGGAGCCCTGCCTCATACTGCCGACGTTGGCTCTCTTCCAAGACACGTGCAGCCACCAGCTCCGCAGTAATCTGTGATTCATCAAAACACTGAAGACTCCACAGAATATTCTCAAAATCATCAGAAAGACTCCCAAGCAGGATGTATGCTTTCTGCTCAGATGCAAGGACGACACCTCTCATCTGCACCTGGCTGAACAAATCAGCCATGATCTCCAGATGCTTTTCTGGCGATTGTCCTTTCTGCATTTTGCAGGCATACAGTCTCCTACACCAAATCATTCTTGACAGAGCTGTTTTAGATTGGTGAATTTCCCTCAAAGCATCCCAAACTGCCTTTGAGGTTCTTTTCTCCCGGACATGGTTGATCTGCGACGGCGTGATTGTAAGCAAAATTGTAGCTCTTGCTCTCTTATCTCGGTCAAGAGTATCTGCTGTGGGTCCTCTCTCAACAACATCCCACAGTCCTTCTCTGACCAGCAAAGCCTCACAATAGGAACTCCAAGCTGCATAATTAGTTTTGTCTAGTTTGGGAAATTTAGCTGCCTCCATCATTAAGCAGTGTAAAGATAGAGTCCTGGCAGTTTTCCCAGCTTCTACTGTCAATTGTGATAAGACACAGACAACAGTCCAAAAATCTTACCATCCAGCCTTCCGGCACTGACAGCACATCACAGCAACAAAGTACCTCTCTCACACAGCCAGTTGAACTCTTCAGCACAAACGGAGATGCCTTATCAGATAACGATCTGGGCCCGTAACCCTTGTTGGTGTAAACAAGCAGATGCACAGGTAAAGCAATCTCCGATGCCTTTGGAACTACCGGCGACCTTGGAGCTGTTCGGCTTTATCAGGAATTCCTCCTGCCCACTGCTGATGAAACAGACTGGAGCCAAATCTCTCTCCTCAGAGGTGTTTATTCTTAAAGTTGCTATATTTACAAGTATATACACGCCCGTCCAACAAAACTCTCCAACCATCTATCCACTCCGACTACCCAACAACCCACACTGTGGTGTGCAGGCTATTTATAGATTTGTGCCATGCGGTCACAAACCCCTCCTCTTCTGGTGACTCTTTTTCCTTGTGCCACCAACAATGTTGTCCCTTCACTCAGGAAGACTTTTGATGTTACCCAGGCTTACGTGCAATCAAGCACATGTCTGACCTTGAACACTGTCTGCTGTTCCAGCCTTCAGCTGCAGACAATTATGCCCATGCTTCCTGGTTTCCTTTTGTGCACATCTGTACATTTCATAGTTGAGCCTCAATGCCTAACATAGAGATAGCACTTCACTAGGCATTTCTAAGTCTTCCAGCATGATTCTCTGGTCAGCTTCCAGCAGAAGAATAATATAGAATCATCCTGGAAAAAAATCAGGAAAATACTTTAGAAAACATCTAGAAACACTTTGTTGTCCATTGCAGCCTGGGGAAAAAATCCAGATTATAGATTAATTTTGTATTATGCAAAGGGATGCAGAATGGATCCCTCATGCAACACATGGTCCAACTGAAACTGCTTGTGAAATACAGGATCTGCCTGTTCATAAATGCTAATAATAATAATAATAATAATAATAATAGTAGTAGTAGTAGTAATATTTATATCTCCCGCCTCTCCCTATGGATCGAGGCGGGATTACAGCTAAGGTTTCTCTGTTTAAATTAGTAGTGTTGTGTGCTCCTCCTCATTAATAACATTTGCCCTACTTCTTCTGTGGCCACATCCTTTTGACCACATTCTAATATTACTCATCCACATGTGTCTCAGTTTTCATCTGCAAAATATGAAAAGTTAAATACAAACAAATTTTTTAAATGGGAAGGGTAATATTATGCAACCTTTTAAACTTGTTGTAACATAGAGCTCAAATTTTGGAATATAATGAGATATTTTAGAGATGGAGACCAAGTCTAAATGTGGCATTCGCTTATGTTTCTTATACACTTTATTTGCATAGCATGGAAGTAATTTTATACATAATATTTTAAATAACTTTGTGCATGAAATAAAGGTGTCACTATCTCAGCCACCCATGAAAAACATTTTGGATTTGGGAGTATTTCAGGTTTCAAAATTCCAGTTAAGGGATACTCAACCTGCAATAAAATTTACAAAATCAAATATAAATCTATAAAATCAAGGCTTTTAAAAAGAAACAAGCAAACAAAAACAAGCAAATTACAGAATGTCTGCTTTCATATTTAGACAGCTTTTTGGGACCTGAACCTCACTAAGGCACAATATATATTTTTGGAAACAAAAGTTCTCTTCAGTATTTAATCTCTCTTTTCTACTCCATGCTTGCGCCTCTGCTCTGACAACCCTGATGTGGTTGCTCAAGATAAGAAAGATTCTCATAAATGTTGCCAATGAAATCAATCTGTACCTGAACCTAAAATGGTAAATTGTTTCAGCTGTAACTGAAAGTGTGCTCCAGTGCTCAGTTTATCAGGATTATTGCTACTGGGGTGAAAGATAAGAGCATATAACAGAACTGCAGACGAGTATCCAGAGCCCAGTAGATGTAAATTAATGGTTGAGTGGGATGAGCACATTTCACCAAAATAAAAGAGAAGGGAGAATATGTTCCATAACCTCCACTGCTATGTGTTTTTAAAGCCTTAGTTGTCCCAAGCCAACTTGAAAGTTCAGTAGGAGGCTTGTTTAAGATTGGAAAGATGTTGTGATTTAACCTTTTGTTACTTTTAATAAATGACTAATCCCTTAGGTATAATGCAGAGACTAAGCAGTTGTTTTGAAAAATAATCTTGGGTACATGTTGGAGAACTAGATACTAGGAGCTGCTGAAGGTGGGAAATGAGCTCCTAATAGAAGCATATCAAACACTCTATTTAATACTGATTATATATGTGGGTGGGTGGGTGGGTGGGTGTGTATATATATATATATATATATATGTGTGTGTGTGTGTGTGTGTGTGTGTGTGTATATATATATATAATTGAAGCTATCTCTGTAGCAAGGGTAGGGGTCTTATTGACCTCCAAATATTGTTGGAGTGCAATTCCCATCACTACAATGCAGCTCATCTAATGGTGAGTAATGGTAGAAGTTGAACATTAACTGGAATGAAGTTGCAGTGTCCTACACAGCCTTATTTGCTTTACTGAAATACAAGTGAGCCCTGCCACAAAATCTCCTGCATACCTACCAACATTTATTGCTGAAAATAGAGACATGTGCAGCCAAACAACATCAGTGTGTCATCAAGATATCAAAAGTTATAAATCACAAAGAACACATAAGCTAGGAGAGCAAACTGCAGCAGTTCGTTTTTGCCTGAGCCTACTGGGAAAAAGCAAGACTCTGCTTCCTCTGCCTCCAACTGAGTTAAATGAGTGCAAACTACTTTTCAATTCTTGAGCTCAGTTTGCAGCAACTGAAGTCAGCAAAGGGGAAAAGTAGAAGAAAGAAACCAGGACGTTTTTAAAGTGAGACAGCTGGGATTAATGAGGGCTTTCCTTGACAAATCATGAAAGTTGGAGAGTACTGTATGTCCCAAGATTGCAGAGCAAAGTGCAGCACACTCCAGCCTCTGCCATCTGTGATGGGACCAAAGCCTTTATAGAAGCCTGTTCCTCCTATCTCCCAGAATGAATAGCACAGCAAGCAGTAGTGAACTGGCATTTCCCACCAAAGGGAGCAGTTTTATGGTACAGTTCCTGACTTATAGGGAGCCAGCATGGTATAGAGCATTGAACTAGGACTCTGGAGACCAGGGTTCAAATCCCAACTTGGCCATGAAACCCACTGAGTGACCTTGAGCAAGTGACATACTGTCAGCCTCAGGGGGAGGCAATGACAAATCACCTCTGAAGAAACTTGCCAAGAAAATTCCATAATAGAGTCGTCTTAGGGTCACCATATGTCAAAAATGACAACAACATAAACAACCTGCCTTATAGACACAAAGCACTATTTACAGCTCCATCTGGCCACAAAGGTGAACCCAAGAATTAGTAGCTCTCGCATCAGTCCTATACTGGTAGGATGCATAGGGGGTTGCTAGTGAGTCATGTAGACACTAGTTAAACAGTAACCCTTAATCATTTGTGTCAACAAATTGGCAGCAGTAGTGTGACTACACCACTGGATCCACATTTATTACCCTTATCTCATCAACAGCCCACATCTTCATTCTCTTTCTTAGAGAAGTCATATCTCATTCCCCACCATCACAGTGTACCTTCCAGAACCGGTGCTGAGAAAGCCATAGATATATAAATGGAGGACAAAGGCAGATTCTTGGGACTTCATCTAAAACCGTGGGAAGTGCACACATACAGTTGGGAAGGTTTGGCAGTTCTCAGGGAACTCCTACTCACAATTTACACGGAGTCCAGTTCCATCCATTCATCCACCACTTTATTTATACCCTACCTTTCTCCCAACCTGGGACTCAAGAGGCCTTACAAAAAGGCAGAATACAATAAAACACATATACCGTAGTTAAAAACATACAAAAACCAAGATTAAAACAGTATTAAATATCAACAGAATTTTTAAAAAATGATTTTTTAAAAAAAGATACAGTACAGCACCATAAAAGTCATTTTTATTAAAATCAGTATCCAGAAGCACACTGGAGAAGGAAGGCCACAACATACTGTCAAAAGGAAAGGAAAAAAGGAACCATCCTAACTTCCCTAGGAAGAGAATTCTAAAGTGTGGGAACAAATTCAACTGCATCTACACTGTAGAATTAATGAATTTTGATACTGCTTTAATGGCCATGGCTCAATATTGTGGAATTCTGGGCTCTGTATTTTTGTGGGATATTTAGTCTTCTCTGTCAGAGAGCTCTGGTGCTACAACAAACTACAAATTCCAAGATTCCATAGGATGGAGCTATGGCACCTAAAGTAGTGTCAAATTGCATTAATTTGTGCCAACAGCCCAAGAAGACTTTCTCCTGTCTCATGACCATACCAAAAGAGTTTAGTTATGATGACATGGGAGGGAGGACTGTAGAGGCTTGCCAGATCCATTAATTATCAGCTAAATCTACTTCTGCATCCATGGCTTTGCTTCATTGTAATCATCCTCATGTCTGTTTTGGTATGGCAGCCCTGATCAAGTCCCAATCCATGACCGAGGTGAACTTGCCCCTTTGTTTCTATAGCTGCAATTACTTGAAGTTACAGAAACCAGCAGGATTCTGGCCTATGTGTGGAAGTTGGCGGTTTGAAATCAATATCAGACTGTCAGAGGAGCAGATGAAGTATTTATTATGTGTGGGGAGAAACACTGTTGGACTTGACACTCAACAAAAATAGCATTTTCGCACCTCCTTAGACTCATTGTGAGAAAAAGCACACCTCGTCTAGAGCCTTTGCAGATTTGCAAGGTGAACAGGGCATTTCCAAGAAAAAGTGCTCTGAAAACAATGCATCTATTTTAAAATGTCGATGACTAAAATGTGCATAACTAATAAAATACACTCACACAAACACATTTTATTCAGTAGGAGAAAGTAGCATAAATTAGGAAAGTTGCACAAATAAATAAACACATTAGGGGAAAAATTCTTTATAATGTGTAAGGATTTTAATGTAGAAGGGGAGAGAATGTAGTCTTGCAACCTGATATGAAACAAGGGGGGGATGTAGGTTGGTTTGGTGTAAACTCAACAAGGGCGAAACAAAAGCCAAAGTCTTGTTCAACATAACGGCATATAAAACTACACAAGTGTACTACTACACCAGTGTGGTGAGATGGTCTGAGCATTGGACTAGGGCTTTGGAGACCAGGGTTCGAATCTTTGCTCAGCCATGGAAACCCACTGGGTGATCTTGAACAAGTCACATTCTCTCAGCCTCAGATGAAGGCAAAGGCAAATCCCCCCTGAATAAATCTTGTCAAGAAAGCCTCATGTTATGGTTGTTTTAGAGTTGCCATAAGTCAGAAATAAGAACAACAACAACGACAATTTTACAGGGTTTGCAGGAGGGGTTATATGATCCAGTAGCCTTCCACACTTGACCACCCCTGATGCGTACAAAATATGGCAGATATAGCAATGTCATATCTCCGCTCTTACTGCAACTGAGGTTTAGGACTGCCTTTTTTTTTTAACCTCCTAAAATATTAAGGATGGTGTATCATTTCAGCAGTTCTTTAATGACTTTCCTAGAGTTGCCAGATCTCAGAGTGTGACCTTGATCCTCCACTTTTCATGGGTCATCTCTAGGTTGGTGTTCAGATTCTCCAGTTTTGGTGGGCTCATCTCTAGGCTAGAGGAAAGAGCTGTGTGAAAATCTCTAGCTCAGCTAGTACAACTTGCTACAAGATGCAGGACTTAAATTAGTGCAACTTGCAAAGACTCTCCAGGCCTGCAACCACACTGGTCAGAAATAATCCAGTTTGACACCACTTTAACTGTATTGGCTTAATGCTATGGAATTCTGGAAACTAGGTTTTTTAACCTGCTCTGTCAGGTTGCTCTGGTGTCACAACAAACTACAATTCCCAGGATTTCATAGCATTGAGCAGGGGATAGTACTATTTATTTAGCTTCCTCCATCCCTCCCAGGTGTTGTAACACCAGGATTCCTTCTCCGTTCTTTCCTGCATCCATCCTGTGACTAGAAGTAAGTAGGCTACATTAAATGCTTGTTATCTCATCTCTCTAAGTAAGTTCAAAGGCATAATCCTCCCATGTCACCTTGAGGTGGGAGAAGCCCCTTTAACTAAGATTCCTGATTTAATCTGTATTTTAAGGACAAGCTGCAAGCACCTGTCCTTGGCACTTAAACACTTATTGACATCACCAAAGGCCATCCCTAGATCTCAGATTTTGGCCTGGAGATCTCAGGGCCTGAGACAATCCTGAACTGGTACAACTTTCCATAGATGAGAAAGTATGCATATAAACATGATCAAAGAAGGAATATTACAACATTTCTCGAGCTTCATTAATGCAAGAGGAAACTTCAAGATCTTTTTAAAAGGATGCAAAGGTTCCTATCACATTATAAAAAATATATCAGCACATTATAACTTCAAGGATGGAAAGTAATTGTACAATGCAACTATGGAAATACATGAAATCTGAAAATATATTGGAGGGAAGGGGAGCATGTTCACAATATATTTCATTATCTTTTTTGTAATTCTAGTGATTATTCCTCTTTTACTGGTTCATGCAACTGTCTGCTTTCTGTAATTTTGTTTTATTATTTTTAATTTAATAAAATGAAATGGTTTATGCTATAAGCTATGAATCAGAAAGCAACTAATGACTACAAAGTAATACAGTTAGCTTGTTTGCTTTGGCATATATTATTCTGTTACTAAAACTGTTAAAAAACTGAAACATTTTGTGATGGTATTATTGTAATAAAAAGTACCATGGCTCTCGTACCTGAATTTGGATTACAGCTAAATTCTGAATTCCATAAAGACACAGAAAATGCAATTAAGTTTTGAAAAGGGATCACATTGAGAAAACTGGCTTTCACTTCATTTTGAATGTTGTTTCTTTCATCACTGGATCATACCCCAGAGAGCCAGGTGTCAAACAGCCCAGTATGTCATATGTCTACTCAGATGTAAGCTCACCAGTTCACACTATGGGGCAAACAGGATTTAAACAAGAGTTAAATGAGAGTTAAATAGGAAATGCTGTATGTTTGTCATAGGACATTTCCTGTTTAACTCTCATTTAACTCTTGTTTAAATCCTGTTTGCCCCCTAGTGTGATAAAGCAGCTAGTTCAAGAGACTGGCAGCTCTTTCACACTGCATAATTATAGCATGGTGATTCCATGTTAACTGCCATAGCTGCATCCCATGGAATCCTGGGACTGTAAGATTGGAACTGCCCTAGAGCTCTATGGCTAAGAATTCAAAATAACCCTCCCTAAACTACCAGTTATGAGCCAGCATGGTGTAGTGGTTTGAGCATAAGACTATGACTCTGAAGATCAGAATTCGAATCCCTACTCAGCCATGGAAACTTACTGGGTGATTTCAGGCAAGTCAAACTCTATTGGCCTCAGAAGGTGGCAGTAGCAAAAACCGCTCCGAAGAAACTTGCTGAGAAAACCCATTGATAGGGTCACCTTAGGGATGCCATAATTCATAAATGATCTGAAGGCACACAGCAACAACAAACTATCATTTCCAGGATTCCCTAGGATATTGCCATCACAGATAAAATGGAATCATAGTGCTACAATTGTTTAGTCTGAAAAGGCCCTTACTTCCAATTAAAGGTTTATAGAGTTGTAGCCTGAAAAGTCTAATGGCATTTGCCTGAGCAGTGCTTCAATGCCAGAAGTGTGGAAGAGTGTTGCTGAATGAAATCTTTAATTCTCACCTCCTTATTTCACCCTCTTTGGCAAGGTACGGCTACCCTAAGCCTTTTCAAGTTATACCATGTTTCCCTGAAAATAAGACAGTGTCTTATATTAATTTTTGCTCCCAAAGATGCACTAGGTCTTATTTTCAGGAGATGTCTTATTTTTCCATTTATTATATACTGTATGTATATTTATATACAAAAAACTTTCCTAGGTCTTACTTTTGAGGGAGGCCTTATATTTAGCAATTCAGCAAAACCTCTACTAAATCTTATATTCTGGGGATGTCTTATTTTCGGGGAAACTGGGTATGTAGAGAAGAACATCATAAACAATCAGAGCTTGTGAAAAGTACTTTTTTGGACTCCAGCTCCCAGAAATTTTTAGTCCAAAAAGTAAGGCAGCTAGCTCCTCAACCTTGCACACTATGTCACCCACAATTCAAGCATTGCATTAGTTCATCCCAATGGGATACCAGCCAGACAATATCTGCTTGGGTCAGACTTTGATTTTCTCTCCAAAGTTAGGGGAAATTATCAGTAAGGGTACTTCCCCATTGCTGAAGAGGGATTAGTACTGGGATCAGCAGGACTGGGTTATAAACAAAGCCCAAGCTTCACAACCAGCCAAAATTCCTCTTAGCAAAGTATTTTCTGTAATCAGTGTAATCATTTCAACATCAGGCGTTTCCTTCTATTCCAGGAAAGTACTGGTCATAAGAAACAATGAAAGAGAGCTTTCTAACTAAAAAGAAAACACCATAAATCAAAGGTGTACACTGTGTTTGTACTTACAAATAAAAAAAGGGCCTGTGGTGACTCAGAAAATAGATATCAGATACAACCAGTCTGTCATTCTAATTCTGACCCAAGAAAACAAAAACTCAGCAAGCCTCATTCAACCTTGCCTCGTTGTTCTATCACCACATGTGCCATAGCCTATTAATATCACTCCCACTATTAGATTCTTTAGTAGGCAAGTGTGAAAATTCCTTTTCAACATGCAGCCATGCAAATGAAAGTCAGTGGCCTGGAAATGAGAAGAAAATAAAGGGGAATGTAAATGCAAAAAGCCACTGGCTGTTTATGTTAGGTAAATGTCTATTCAAGATTTATCCAGAGTTATTTTCCCAACTATAATTATTATCATGTTTAATCACTAAATTGTAACTAAGAGCCAGTACAGATTAGAAGAAAGGCTGCCCCTTTCTTCTCCAGATCATTGCCGTGGCAATTGCACGGCTGCCACAAGGATTCGCTCCAAAATGGAGCTCCTTCTGGCGACGCCACCAAGACACCATATATATAATTTTTTGGAAAATCTTTAAAAACATCACATTTTACCAAATTTCATTTCGACTACATGAAACTATGTATATGTAAATACATTTAGGCTATGCATAAGATATTGTAATTTAAAGGTATCGCTTTAATTTTGCTAGTTGTTTAGAGTGAGTGTCGTATAGCAGTTTGAGTGCTTTGGACTGCAGCTTTGGAGATCTGGGTTCAATTCCCAGTTTGGCCAGGAAACCCACTGGGTGACTGTGGGCAAGCCACATTCTCTCAGCCTCAAGGGGAGGCAATGGCAAACCTCTTCTGAACAAATCTTGCCAAGAGAACCCCCTAGGGTCATCATAAGTCAAAAATGACTTGAAGGCACACAACAACAAACAAAGTTGTTTATATCACAACTATTACTATTACATTCAGTAATACACAGGAATTACCATTAATGAGTAACATTAGTACAAAAAGCATTACTAAGGATTCTATATGGTGTGGTAGGAGAGGAAATGGGTGTGAGGGGCGGTGACGCCATGAGTTACTGCACCAGGTGATGCCAAACCTAGTAACGCCATTGCTTTTCCCACTGGATTAAATTTATGTTTGGACTCAGAAAAGATAGGGCGTAGTTCTCTTGCATCTGCCTTGAAAATCCTGTCTAGGTTTTAAGATTTCCTGGCAGAGCCTTTTCTCTCTGTCCCAACACAACTGGGATGCATATGGTGAAATCATAGTGGAAGGTCTGCTCAGTGGCTTCCTCCAGACTCTGAAACTCCCTGTTAAGGGATTGCGGACTATCACTAGTAGCACATAGCACATCTGTTCTCTTCCTGAGGGAAATTATCATAAAAGTATGCCTTTAGTCACACTGGAAAAATCCATTTGACCAAAGGCATAATTTTATGTCCATCTTCCCAGGAAGAGAACGGAAGTGCTGCGACAAGGGAGGTATTCAATAGTTTTCCGTGCCACGAGGAAAAAAAAATTGTCTCTGCCAATTCCTTTTATTATTATTCTGTCTTTCACATAACGCTGCCAACGAGTGGCAAAATATGAGTAAAGTCCCCTGACTAAAATGACTTTCCTACTTTTTTAAAAAATAAAAATAAAAATCTGCCCACTCAGTGCTGGCCTGGCAGCCAAGCTGCAGTCCTTCGCTCGGGGTTATTTTCAGAGTGAAAACATGATTTTCAAGGTCAACACCAGCAAGTTAAGAGAGACCTCAGACAATACAGTTTCTGCTCCCATTGCTGCTACTGCTTCAGTTTTAGAAATGTTAACTTAATTGTCAACACATTTTTATTTTTTCCTGGCACGCTTCCAAAGGCTTGTTAAATGAGTAAATTGCTTTCTATCAAATTTCTGTGGGAACACAAGAAACGGCTTTTTTTAAAAAAAAAGCAATCTGTGTCTTTTCACAAGAATAAACTGTCCAAACACCACAACTCTGCATCTTTCAAGAGCAGAGAGAACGAGGGAAAGAGAGAGAAAAACCATCATTTTGTCCAGTAGTTCTCCACATCAAAACATGTTCAATTCATTACAGTCCAAAGACCCAGCAAAATTAAATTTGCAACATATAAAATAAATTAAAAGTACAAGGAACAATTAGTCAATTGCTTATTGAGTAGTTTTTGGTTTTCATGTCTTTCCAGATGAATCAAAACTGAGAGAAACTGAAGAACATATATATTTGTGGTCATTTAACATTCTGGTCTGAAACGCATTTGTTTGTGAGAAGCATTCCATGTTCCCCAAGAATATAGCAGTGAAGTCTTCAAATCTTGAAGTCTTGATTTGCTTTGATCACCAAGGGAAGTGAGGCCATTTCTAAAGCGCTGCAAACATATTCTCTATTTTAACTCCAGCTGGAGAATGACTTTTGAAACTTTTAAGGCACCACATTGAACCCTATGTCCTGAGGTGATCTAAACAACATTTTATTCCAATGTGAGATGGAAAAAGGTTGGCTTTTTCTGACCAGATTTTGCTGAATGGCTTGAAAGTGCTAGTCACATCACCACATCTCAGCTTGCAATGGATGCCAGTGAACTCCCCTGAAGCTGTTTCATCCCTTCCCAATTTTGTTCTGCAGCAGTTTGAAAGGTTGTGCAGTTGAGGTTCTGATAAGAAGAGAAGATGGGAAATTTCCATTGCATTAGTGGAACTCCACTCATACAAGGCTGATTTTAACCCATATAGCTTTGGCACTGTTTTGCTTGCCTTGTGCTTAGGCTTTGGGTGGATCCTTCACAGATATAAGATGAGACAGATCAGTATTTTTTTCCCCTCAAAAATGAGCTCCACAATAAAAGTCTAGCCTATGGTATGGCAGCAATATTAGTGGCTGGTTTAGGATGATAATGTACGATGATGCCTTAGGTGTGCTCAGAATCATAAAATTTCCATATGTAAACATGTTCTAGATATGAATTTCAATTTTAAAAGCTGTCTTGCTGTTTGTAATTTCTTAAGATGACCATGTAAAAATAAGAGTGCTTTCTCTGAATGAAAAATTTGGATTCCCAAGCATCCCATATTGTATGAGGCATCCTGTATTATTAAAATGGTTTTAAAATCCAGTCCTGTATTGGGGTAATATGGGATGCCACAATCCAATATTCTTCAAGTGCACTATTTGGCCATGATCAGCATAAGCTGAGAAAAGGAAAAGCAGGCACCTGCTCTACACAGACTAATCTCTGGGTATTTGGTATGCAGGAAAATTATATTCCAAATGCTGTTGCGGCTGATAATTATGTTGACTATAAAGACTATATTGTTTAGGGAAGCATTCCCAGGACTGTGCCATCTGCCCCAGGATGCCTCCTTTTAATTATGTATTAAGAACCCGTGCCCTCCCTCTAGTCCATCTGCCTGGTCCAGGCCCCGGGGGGAGGGAAGAACCACTGGACCTCATCCCCTTCCCACCACCTTTCCCTTCTCCTTTTGTGTTGTCTCTTCTAGATTGTAAGCCTGAGGGCAGGGATCCATCTAACTATAAGAGTGTATGTACAGCACTGTGCAAATTTACAGTGCTATATAAAACAACAACAACAACAAGTGTGTGGAGTGAAGGCCTCTTCTCATGGGAGATGAGGTGGGTTTTATAAAGTTGGGTCTTATAAATGTGGGTCTCACATGTTCCCAGCCAGTGTGTTCCCAACCCAACCAGCATCAGGAAGGGTTGCTTTTTAGTGTGTGTGAGAGACTGTGGGTAGGCTCTGTTTGCTACTAACATAAAATACATGATCGAGCATGTTAATAATATTTACTCCTCCTAAAGAAACTTTCCAAGCTCTTCAGAGATGCTGGCTAATGAGATCTGAGACATTTTTCCTGAAATGTGGGAGAATCTCCTCTCTGGAGTATTTGAGAATTACAGGAATCAATTCCTAGAGAAACATTTTTTTTCTGAAAGAAGAGTACCTCTTTTCTGACTTTGCATTAATAGCTTATCTGTATCTTTATCCCCACCCCACACATACATGCACAAACTGTTGCAAGAATTCTCTGTAAAGAAAATTATGGAGCATGTGTCTATTATACTGGCATATATTAAAAGTGAATCCATTTTATCAGGTAGGTTTAGGCAGATAAAGTATAGATTTATATTATATTTTATTTATTTAGGGTGGGTCATGGGTTGTAAATTCAGGCAAGACTAATCAATTTTGTTAGGCAGATCTTTGTTTCTTAGGCAAATGAAATACAGATAGGCAAATGATGGCAGTGCACCTTAAAGACTTAAAGTGATTAATGCAGTGCCAGGGGCTGTCAGGCTATGGTGCCACAGATTTTTAAATCCACAATGAGACAAAAACAGCATTAAAATCCTACCAAGTAAAGCAGTGTCAAGAGAAGTAGAAAAAATTAGAATTTCATAAATAATGGAAGGAACTGAAACAGAGAATTAAAATATTATTTAACCAGCCTCCTAACAACCCCACCAAGATAATTCTCTTCTGTTCCTCCTTCCTTTATGCCTCTACCGTTTGGAGCAGAGCCAACATTTTGATGAGTTGATGTTAGATCTGAAGATATTTTGTAGATTTTTTTTGCCTGGCTAGCATTTATATCTACACCAGGTAAGAACTCAATTCCACTTTCTCATCCAATGAAAAACTCTTACCCTTCCCTCCTCTACACCTAAAAGCACAGGGCACCACAAATCCTCCTGCATCTGCCGCTTTGATTATTTTAACAAAAAACGGGATATAAATAAAAGTTTTATTTTATTTATATTTATTACAATAGGCCAACCCCGCCCTCAAAACACACCCAACCGAACTCTGGCTAAACTTACAGCTGCTGGAAGATCAAGGGATAGTGAGGGATCAATTGGAAGTCCAACCAAGGCCCCATTCATACTAGCCCATTTGCCCTGGAAAGATCCGGATCAGAACTGGAATGTCACATTTTCTGAAGCCTACCATGTAAGGTACAATCAGCCCTCTGGATTCTGCATCTATGGTTTCAACTATCCATGACTTGAAAGTATTTTTAAAAATCAAAAATCAAACCCTAATTTTGCCATTTTATATAGAGACCACCATTTTATTATGTTATTGTATATAATTGGACTTGAGCATCCACAGATTTAGTATCCACAGGGGATCCTGGAACCAAACCTCAGAGGATACCAAGGACCCAATGTATCTGATGGTTTGGAGTGAGGTGATATGAGGCTCACTACAGAGTGATTAGAGGGCTCAAACATCTTTCGACTTGTAAAATTATCTCATGAGGTATTTCCCAATTCCAGTAAATGGTTCAAGCAGCAAATGATAATTCTGTGAAAGACTTGCACCTGAGGCACTTGGAGCCATCAGTGCAAGACAGAGTAGGTGAGTGACAAGGAAAAAGTAGAACAGGGATGTGGAGAGAAAACATGTACCTGTTGGGATTACATGAAAACCTGAGCACACTGTTAGAGTTGCTTTAGCATTAGTGAATAGAAGTGGTGAGACTATTGGATTTCAGCTGAAGAATATAAACACAAATGCTATCCATTCTCCCCTATTTCCAGGAAGACTGGCCTGTCTACTTTGCTTGAAAATTTATAATAATAAATGTATTTCAAAAATATCTCAAATGGTATCTAATCCAAGCCTGTGCCAATACAGAAAATTTGCTGGTACATCCTTGATATGTAGCCCTCTATTTTCCACTCTCTTCTAGGCCAGTTTGTTCCACCATGAAACAGCTTGTAGCAACCAGATGTTCTTGCCAGCAATATTCTCCAGGGAGCCCTAAATTAGAATAAATTATACTTTATCAGAGAAGTGAACACTTTCCAAGAAAAACTATGAAAAATGTTGCAGTCTCACAAAGTGGATTTTAAAAAAAATATGGAGAGTTGTTGGTGGAATTTGAAAGCAAATGGTTAAACATGGAGAAAGCAAATAGTACTGGCCTCCAGGACAAGGGTCCGGGAAAGAAACAAGTTGTGGCAAAGGAGGATCTGATTAGATTAAACTGGCATCATGGTGGGGCTGGGATCACATCAATCAGAATCTTGTGATTCCAAGGCAAGGACTCTGGACTTCAGTATATATGTTGGTGTGTTTATATTATAGAAAATAAGGTAAGGTATTGTTATAAGATAATGATTGTCCTGATGCATAACCTGTACTCAAGACAAGAGGCTTCTATAAGGACAAAAAATAAATAGCCAATTGGCAAGCATGTCAGGCAAGGCTACATTTTATCACCCTGTCTTATTTATATACTGAAAATATCATACATAAGGCAGGATTAGACTCAGAGAAAGGAGGCATGAAAATTGGAGGAAGGAACAACAACAATGTAAGATACGCAAATGAACCATATTACTAGCAAAGAAACAAAAACCTGGTATGATTACTGGAAAAAAGTAAAGGAAGAAAATGCAAAGGCAAGTTTACAGCTGAACATTAAGAAAACAAAAAATAATGACCACAGATTACTTACATAACTTTAAATCAGATGATGAAGGCATTGAAATAGTTTATGATTTTCCATACCTTGGCCCAGTTATCAATCAGAATGGAGACTGCAGTCGAGAAATCAGAAGAAGACTAGAACTTGGAAGGGCAGCTATGAAGGAGCTAGAAAAGATCCTGCAGTGTCAAGATATATCATTTAATACTAAAGTTAGCATGTGCTTTATAGATTACAGCAAAGCCTTTGACTGCATAGATTATGAAAAACTATGGAATGCACATAAAGAAATGGGAGTGCCTCTACATTTGATTGTCCTAATGTAAAATCTGTACTCAGGACAAGAGGCCACTATTAGAGAACAGAATACAGAAAAACAGAATGATTCTCAGTCTGCAAAAAGGGCAGGCAAAGCTACATTCTATCACCATGCTTGTTCAACTTTAATGCAGAAAAGTGCAGGTCTAGATTCAGAGGAGGGAGGAGTGAAGATTGGAGGAAGAAATATCAACATTATACAATAAACAACACAGGCTTGGAACATATACTAAACAAAGTCAAAGAAGAAAGTGCTCAAGCAGACTTAATATCGATCATTAAGAAAACAAAAATAATGACTATGGAAAATGTATATAAATTCAATCTAGATGATAAAGAAATTGAAATATCAATTCCCCATACCTTGGATCAATCATTGATCAGAACAATGAATGCAGTCAGGAAATCAGAGCACTAGGATTGGGAAGAACAGCTATGAAAGAACTAAACAAGATCCTAAAGAACTAAACAAGATCCTAAAGTTTTGTTTGTCCAAACCATTGTTTTCCCCAGCACCATGAGAGCTGGATAATGAAGAAAGATGACAGAAAGAAAATAAACTTATTTATGATGTGTTGCTAGAGGAGAGTGCTGAAGATATCATGGACAACTAAAGAAACAAAAAAGTGGGTTCTGGAATAGATAAAGCCTGAACTTTCACTGGAATCCAAGATGACTAAACTGAGTCTGTCATATTTCAGCCACATAATAAGAAGGCATGACTCACTAGAAAAGACATTAAGTGAAAGGTGGAGGGTAGGAGAAAGAGGGAACGACTACATACTAGATGGATAGACTCAATGAAGAAGTCTGCAGCCTTGAGCCCGCAGGATCTGAGCAGAATGGTTGATGACAGGCTTGCAGGTGTCTCATTCATGGAGTCACCATGAGTTGAGGCCAACTCAAAGGCAACACTAACAACAACTAGAAATTAAAGTTAGGATCATCCATGCCCTTATATTTCCCATTTCTATGTATAATTGTTGAAAGCTTGAGTGAAGAAAGCTGATAGGAAGAGAATCAATTCATCTGAGATGTGATGTTGAAGAAGAGTTCTGTAGATACTGTGGACTGCTAAAAAGACAAATAAATGGAGCAAATCACGCCTGAATTATCCCTAGAAGCATGATGACTAAACTGAGGCTGTCTTACTTTGGCCATCTCATGAAAAGAAATTATTATTATTATTATTATTATTATTTAATAATATTTCCCGCCTCTCCCTACGGATCGAGGCAGGATTACATCAGAGGATAAAACAACAATATAAATCACATTACAACACAAAATCCAATATTCTTAAAATACAGTCAATGAACAACAATAAAACTATCAATCGCTAAAATAACCAATCGTCTATTCTCATGACAATGTAATTACAAGGGATAATAAGTTTGTTTCTCAGGTCACTTATAAAAGATCAGGTGGATAGGCCTGCCAGAAGAGATCCATCTTCAGTGCCTTCTTAAAGATTTCTAAGGTAGTATTAAGAAGGATCTCTTTTGGTAAGCTGTTCCATAATTTAAGGGGTGAGGCTGTGAAGGCTTTTTGGGAAGTTGTTATTAACCTGGTGCTCGTGTATTCTAATAAATACCGGTACTTCCTTGATGTTCTGAGAGTGCGGGCCGGATTGTGTTGGGAGAGGCGTTCCATTAAGTAACTCGGCCCAAGCCATGTAGGGCTTTAAAGGTAATAACCAACACTTTGTATTGCGCCCAGAAACTGATCGGCAGCCACTGAAGAGATTTTAAAATTGGGGTAATATGATCTGATCTAGATGTTTCCGTGACCAATCTGGCTGCAGCATTTTGGATCAATTGAAGTTTCCAGACTTGGTACAAAGGTAGCCCCATGTAGAGAATGTTACAGAAATCTAACCGAGAGGTTACTAGTGCATGTACTACTGCTTCAGGGTCCCCCTGGGCAAGGTAGGGGCACAGTTGGTATATCAACCGAAGTTGGTACCAAGCACTCCTGGCATGACATGACTTAATAGAAAAGACAAATGCTTGGCAAGGTAGGAGGCAGTAGGGAAAGAGAAAGACCACATTCCAGATGGATAAACTCAATCAAGAAAGCTATGGCCCTGAGTCTGCAAGATCTAAGTGTGGCACTAGATCATAGGGGAACTTGGAGGGCTCTCATTCATAAATCCAAATCAACTTGAGAGCAGTTAGCACTTAATATTTAGGAGCCCTGGTGGCACAGTGTGTAAATGCCAGTACTACAGTCAGTCACAGCTGCACAAGGTTATGAGTTCGATCTTGCAGGGCTCCAGGGTCCACTCAGCCTTCCATCCTTTTGTAGGTCAATAAAATGAATACCCAGCTTGTTGGGGGCAATTGGCTTAAACATTGTAAACCACTTAGGGAGTGCTTACCATTGATAAGCAATATAGAAATGTACTTGCTATTGTCATTGCTAATATTTAAAAAGTACACCCACAAAAGTCAATTTTGAAAATATGGAAGAATTTATATTTTTGGTGATACTTTAAATCAATTCTGAAGGTATGGAAAAAACATAATATACTTATATGCTATGAGAAACACTAATTTATCATCCTGCCCCTTCCGCTCAAGTCTGTATCTTGAGTTATTGCTTTTTCCTTCATTCCATTAAGCACAGATAGGATACTTATTGAGCAACCACACTGTAAATAAAGGATGTGGGTACTTCAGTGTGTGCACAGCTCAGTGTAGTTCATGAGATCTGAGGTCAGTTCTAATAATGTATCTCAGATGTCATGAACGCCACTGAGCTGCACACATATCAAGAGAACTTTACTGCTGCTATGGTAACATCAAACTAGTGACAAGACGAACAATATAGTGACTTGAGGTGAGGTCTTCTTTTTCTTTCTTTGAATGCTTTCTGAGAACACCAAGGACACTGTGGTGTGATAGCAGCTTTTCTTGAAAGATCTCTTGATGGCCACTTGTCCTAGGAAGAAGTTCTGAAGAGCTTTAGTAATATTACTACTGCATTCAGGGAAAGAGCTGGAAGATCCTATGACAAAAAAAGGACTTGTCTATTTTGTGGGGGAAATCAAATGCTGACCTGCAGAATATGTGTGACCAGCCAAGGTGACCACAGAATGAAAGGGAAAGAAATAAGACAGTCCTATAGCAAGTGATAAAAGAAAATTACATACTAAATGTCATCTCAGGACTGTACAGACAGGCAATTAAGGCCAGCCTGGAGGCAGAGTTGGGGCATGGCATCCAAATGATGCATGCCCTGACTCCACCCCCAGGTTGGCATGATGCCATGCGCCACACCACAGGGAGTGTGGCAAAACAGTGCTCCTCTGGCACTGCATCTACATGAAAAAGCCACACACCAGCAGCTATGGCGCCCTTTCCAGGGCTCATAAAGGAGCCACTTTTTGTAGCTCCTTTTTGCGCCATGGAAAGGCAAGATTGGGGCCACAACATGTAGTTGCCGT
Source organism: Urosaurus nigricauda (assembly GCA_034509955.1). Classification (NCBI taxonomy): domain Eukaryota; kingdom Metazoa; phylum Chordata; class Lepidosauria; order Squamata; family Phrynosomatidae; genus Urosaurus; species Urosaurus nigricauda. Next base: position 67,495,791 of record JAOEGL010000005.1, on the reverse strand, counting down.
GGCCCTGATCCAGCACTAAAAGGGGCTGTCTGTCAAGCCCCCCCCCCCCGTGACTTAATCATTCAAGAGGATCTTATACCTTCATGATGCCTGATGCAGTCATATTTGCTTCTGCAGAAGGGCTTGTGAATTTTCCCAGATGCCTCCTAATTCACCTGAAAACCTCCACCATCAGCTATTATTCCTGCATTTCCATAGCTCAAAATGAATGTCCTTTGTCTAAGTATCTTCTTGAAGTGGGCTCTGCCAATGTTCAAGCACAGCTGCTTTCTTCTTATACTGTATAGTACAATTATATGTTACATTCAAAATTCTACTTTGAATTAATACAGTCTCAAAAGGGTTCAGCCCTAGATAACATCACACTCTCAGCCTAAGAGGAAGACAGTGGCAAACCCCTCCTGAATAAATCTTGCAAAAAAACCAAAACAAAACAAAACCCAACATCATATGATAGTGTTGTCACAAGTCAGAGGTAACTTAAAAGTACATAACAAAAACAACACCTAAATCTTTCATAGTCTGGAAATTTGCAGGAATGTTTTCTCAAGTATGGCCACCCATTTACAGAATCAGAAACAGATTTTGTTTTGTCTAAAGGATAAACAAAAACAAGAACCTAGTCTAAATATCTGATTTTTTTTAAAAAAAAAAATCACACTATAGTAAAAATCAAGCTAGAACTCCAGTTAAGTCTTTCCATAATGTTCATGGAATATTATTTATTGGATTTATACCCTGTCTTTTGTCTAGGATAGGATCCAATCTTGACAAGGTTAAACCTCAGCTTAACTGTTAACTGTCTTACAGCTGGCTAAGGCCTGGAGCTTTGCCTGATTATGATATACGGAGATAAGTCCTCCAGTCCTGGATGGCGTTACACTTCCCTTAAAGGACTGTGTTCGTAGCCGGCGAGTACTCTTGGATTCGCCGCTTTGCCTGTCATCTCAGGTTGATGCGACAGCCAAGGGTGCCTGCTCTCAGCTTCGGCTAATACGCCAGCTGCGACCCTTCCTGGAATGGGAGAACCTAGAAGCGGTTGCACATTCACTGGTAATCTCTTGTCTCAATTTCTGCAATGTGCTCTACATGGGGCAATCCTCATGCCATGTTCGGAAGCTGCAATTGATTCAAAACATGGCAGCCAGATTAGTTACAGGGAGTTCTATTACACCTATTTTAGAATCCCTACACTGGCTGCCTATTAGCTTCCAGGCACAGTATAAGGTGTTAATAATTACCTATAAAGCCCTACATGGCTTGAGTCCAGCATATTTGAGAGAATGCCTCCTCCCATGCAATCCTTCCCACACACTCAGGTCCTTTACTGCAGCCAAAGAAAACCAGGCTGGTGGCAACCTCCCAGAGGACCTTTTCAGCTGCTGCTCCAAAAATATGGAATGACCTGCCAGAGGAGATCCGCCATATAACATCGTTAGAGGCCTTCAAGAAGGCAATAAAGACGGATCTCTTCCGGCAGGTCTTTCATAACTGACCTCAGATTTTTTAACAGTCCATCTGTCTCACTTCTCCCATCAGATGTTTTCCAGTCTTATTATGAATTGTTTTAACTGTTCCCCACTTGCTGTTACCCGCCTCAATCCAGGGAGAGGCGGGATAGAAATAAATATTAATTATTATTCTTATTATTATATCACAAATTATGCCACCTTGCATTTCATTCAGCTGAGGTTATTTCTATGCCAGTGGAAGTGGCATAGTGAACTTTTGTGACAATAACAACAATAATAACAATAATAGAGTTCAAATCCACACTCATCCAAGGAAATCCAGTGGATGATTTTGGACAAGTCACATATTCTCCGCTTTAGAGGTAGGCAATGGCAAATCTCCTCTAAATAAATCTTGCCCCCCCCCCCCAAAAAAAAAAAACTGTAGTAGGATTGCCGGACACTGAAATCAACCTGAAGGCCTACATTGAAGTTAACCTGAACAAGAACAAAAAGACCATTATAAATAAAAATTAATGTTAAGGACAGAGTTATAAAATGTTGTGACAGGTTATCTCTGTATCCACAGATTCTCATCCACGGATTCAACCATTCATGGCTTGAAAATATCCCCCTCATCTCATATACAATTAGTACAAAATCCATAGGTGGACAATATGCTTATGAAGACCAATTATAGATCCACAATAGTATGCCATCTTTATAGAAGCCTTTATTCTTATTATAATAGTACAGCACTATTTCAGTTGCAAATAGTCTTTCAATTAAAAGGGAAATGACCCACGTATTTTCACTTGTTTTAAAGTTTAAAAGGAGTAAATGAATATGTGATATTTCACTTAAAAGATTATTATTTTTTATTTGCAATGGAAAACAGTATACCCATTAATGCCCTTTCTCAGAACTTCACCTCAAAACCTAAATTTAGGGATTTTTGCTGCCCTTCACCCCAAACTGGAGAATATCAAGTATTAGAGAAATACTGGGAGTGATCCCATGGTCAGGAATACTAAAAGAAAAGGGAGTTCAAGACGGATGGGAGTTTCTCAAAAGGGAGATATTGAAGGCACAATTTCAAACAGTTCCAATGAGGAAGAAAAATGGTAGATGTCTCAAGAAGCCAGGATGGATGACTAAGGAACTTTCAAATGAGCTAAGTTTTAAACGGAACATGTATAAGAAATGGAAAAATGGAGAAATCACGAAAGAGGAATTTAAACAAATAGCCAGCACATGTAGGGGTAAAGTCAGAAAAGCTAAAGCGCAGAATGAACTCAGGCTTGCTAGAGAGGTTAAGAACAATAAAAAGGGCTTTTTTGGATATGTCCGCAGCAAAAGGAAGAAGAAGGAAACAGTAGGGCCACTGCGTGCAGAAGATGGCAAAATGCTAACAGGGGACAGAGAAAAGGCAGAATTACTCAACACCTTCTTTGCTTCAGTCTTCTCAGAAAAGGCAAAAGGTGCTCAACCGAAGGATAATGGAGCAGAAGACAGAATAGGGGAATTTCAGCACAGAATAAGTAAAGAGATAGTACAGGAATACTTGGTTAACCTAAATGAATATAAATCTCCAGGACCAGATGAACTACATCCTAGAGTATTAAAAGAACTAGCAAATGTAATATCAGAGCCATTGGCAATAATCTTTGAGAACTCCTGGAGAACAGGAGAAGTCCCAGAAGACTGGAGGAGGGCAAACGTTGTCCCCATCTTCAAAAAGGGAAAAAAAGAGGATCCCAACAATTATCGTCCGGTTAGTCTGACATCAATTCCAGGAAAGGTGCTAGAGCAGATCATTAAGCAGAGAGTCTGCGAACATTTAGAAGCCAATGCCATAATCACAAAAAGCCAACATGGGTTTCAGAAAAAGAAGTCATGCCAAACGAACCTGATCTCTTTTTTTGATAAAATTACCAGCTTGGTAGATGAAGGGAATGCTGTGGATATAGTATACCTCGATTTCAGTAAGGCCTTTGACAAGGTTCCCCATGACATTCTTGCAAACAAGCTTGCAAAATGTGGGATAGACAAGTTAACTGTTACATGGATTTGTAACTGGTTGACTGGCCGAACTCAAAGGGTGCTCAACAATGGCTCCTTTTCATCCTGGAGAGAAGTGGCCAGTGGGGTCCCACAGGGTTCTGTCCTGGGCCCAGTGCTATTCAACATCTTTATTAACGATTTGGATGACAGAATTGGGGGCATACTTATCAAATTTGCAGATGACACTAAACTAGGAGGAGTAGCTAATACCCCAGAGGACAGGATCAAAATTCAAAATGACCTGAATAGACTAGAAAGCTGGGCCAGTGCTAACAAAATGAAATTCAATACGGAGAAATGTAAGGTTCTGCACTTAGGGCAGAAAAATGAAATGCACAGATATAGGATGGGGGACACCTGGCTGAACGAGACCACATGTGAAAGGGATCTAGGAGTCCAAGTAGACCATAAGCTGAACATGAGTCAACAGTGTGATGCGGCAGCTAAAAAAGCCAATGCAATTTTAGGCTGCATCAATAGAAGTATAGTTTCTAGATCAAGGGAAGTTATAGTGCCACTCTATTCTGCTTTGGTCAGGCCCCACCTGGAATACTGTGTCCAGTTCTGGGCACCACAATTCAAAAAGGATGTGGAGAAACTGGAGCATGTCCAAAGGAGGGCAACTAAGATGGTGAAGGGTCTGGAAACCTTGCCCTATGAAGAACGCCTTAGGGAGCTGGGGATGTTTAGCCTGGAGAAGAGAAGGTTAAGAGGTGATATGATAGCCCTGTTTAAATATTTGAAGGGATGTCATATTGAGGAGGGAGCAAGCTTGTTTTCTGCTGCTGCAGAGACTAGAACGCGGAACAATGGATGCAAACTGCAGGAAAAGAGATTCCACCTCAACATTAGGAGGAACTTCCTGACAGTAAGGGCTGTTCGACAGTGGAACACACTCCCTCGGAGTGTAGTGGAGTCTCCTTCCTTAGGGGTCTTTAAGCAGAGGCTGGATGGCCATCTGTCAGGGATGCTTTGACTTGGAGTTCCTGCATGGCAGGGGGTTGGACTGGATGGCCCTTGTGGTCTCTTCCAACTCTATGATTCTATGATTCTATGATTCTATGATCCATAATATGGACATTAAGCAAGTAGTATGCACTGGAAATGTAATATTAAAATTTTCTCATGATTGTTGATAGGGGAGGCAGGATTCTGAATTAAAAACAGAATAGCATATCCACCTTCCTCTTTCCCCTGTAGTCCATCCTGTATTTTTCATGCTGTAATAGATGCTATTCCCTTCTGACTAATACTGGATGGGGCTTTTCCTCCTCCTGCAAATCTTTTCTCCCTTCAGGAGGTAATGGGTGGGAGAGGGCAGCTGAGAAATTTGTTCTCTGTTTTGCTTTGTATCTTTTTAGAGCTGGCATAATGATAAGTTGTCCCCTCTGACTAAATCATTAGCTGACACCACAGTCATATATTGTGACATTACACTGTCACAGCAGTTAACATAGAGATCTAAAGTATGTATTTGCTGTGGCAGCAAACCATAAGATGAGGCTATGAAGTGGTGTCATAATCTACTTCTAAGAATCCATATTTTCATCACTGGTGCCCAATACTGATTCATATATTAATTAAAGGGGAGATTTATCTGTCAGAATTATCTGTATGTTATTGGTATATGCTATAAGAAAGAGTCCTCATGTTCTAGTTCAGGGAGGAAACTAGATCCCTCTAACAGTGAATTCTAAGTACCTTGCCAAACTGCAAATGTAGGGTTTTGTAGTCAGAGTTTGTTGCTGCAGCCATGACAATTAAAGTCTGTGGCCATTGTTCTGTGCATTCCAGCTGCTTCCAATTTATAGAGACCCTAAAGTGAACTTATCATGGGGTTTTCTTGGCAAAAAATGTTTAAAGGGGGTTTGCCTTTGCCTTTGTTTGAGGCTGAGAGTGTGTGACCTGTCCAAGGTCAGCCATGGGCTTCCATGATGATCAGGGATTCACAGGTTTATACCCTACGAAAGTAGAAGCTCATGATTGTGCAAGTGAAATAGAGGAGAGAAGTGTATAAGCCCAAAGGTGAATACAGCTGTTATTCATAACATTAAAAAAATAATTTAGCATGATCTGAGCTACGCTCCAATTTATTTTTTCTCACAGAGCTGTCATGGACAGTTACTATGGAAAGTGTCTATGTGATTATACAGTCAGCAATACAGGGTGGAACCAAAATTAGGATGCACGCTCAGCAGTATAATATATATATATATATATATATATATATTCATTCCAAGGTGTGATAGAAATGCTTTGAATAAATTTTGAATATTATCTAAAGACCTGTTTGGGCAATGAACTCAGTGCAGCTTGTGCTCTTGCTGCTAAATTTGGGGTGGGGAAAGGGTGGCCCACTAGCTGTATGTAGCCACCCCATACCCTCCAACATTTCAGAAATGAAAACTTGGATATGTGTGGGCAAGCAACATCAGAGTGTGGTCAAGATGGCACAAGTTACCACATAAGCTAGAAGCAGCAGCAGCCGGTTTGCTTTTGGCAAAGCCAACTGGGAATGGCAAGATTCCACTTCTTCCCTCCTCTTACCACAACTACCCCCTTCTCCATCTTAATTGCGTGTAAACTATTTTTGTATTTTGAACTCAGTCTGTAGCAACTGAAGTGCTCTAAGGACAAAGGGGGAAGGTGGGAGGAAAAGAAAGAAACTGCAACATTTCGAAAGCAACTTAAAAAATGGGGCAACAGAGATTTAATTGGACTGCACCTACTAAACTGAGAGAGATGGAAGGTATGCCAGTCAGTGGCCTCCAGGAATCAAAATTGGGGGGGGGGGGGTGTTTTGATGAAAAAATAGTCCCAAAATGTCTCCAAACACCCTCTCGGAGTGTGAAGGGTAATAACTTTTTTTTTCTTTTTTTTTTGCCACCAGGCCATTTTAGGCACCGAAAAGGCCTTTCTTTTTTAACAGGAGCGGGTGACCCAGAAGATGATAAGGTAGCATAATGCCTCAAGCATTTAGGGAGCACTGGATGGTTTAAAAGAAACATTCAAGGTTTAGGATGGTGAGAGACAGTGGTGCAACCCTCATGTAACTTCCTATTATCCAACAGCTGATCACCCTTGAGCTTACGTCATGGCTTTATGTTGTGAAATAGAAATGCATTAATTTTTTTTTAAAAAAAATTGAAAGCTAAATAACTTTACAAAATCCAACAGAAAAGAACAAACTCCACAATCTGATAGTCTTCCTCAGCAAAACACCTAATTCATATACACATATACCAGGGCACTTGTTTTTCCAGTCTTCAAAGTAAGATATCATTCCAAAGATCAACAATGGATCATGATAATTTCTGTTTCTCTTCAAAAGAGAAATAAATAGAAACCAAACTGCAATAAAGGAATTAATTAATCCAGAGAAAAGTTGCTTTAGCAAACTTCTCTTTGTAAAGATCCCATTACATACTGAGCAAAAGAGCAGCAGCAACAAAAGGATGAGGATGTGGGGGTGATACAGAGGAGAGAGCATTGCAATGAATGTGTCAAATAAAAGACTTCTGGTAAATGACAAAATGGATTTTAAAGGACAAGATTTATAGTTATAGCTGTGTGTACTCCCATGTAATCAAGATGCCCACGGAATAGAATCTGTGTCATAGCTGGCTGTGAGCAAACAGTGCATCTACAGTTTACTGAAAGCACAAAAACAAAGGAGATTGTATTATGAGACTTCCTATACAGCTATGGTTGCCAAATCTCAGGGTCTGGTCCTATGCCTCCCTTTTTCATGGATCATCTCTAGTTGGGAGGAAAAGAGAGCAAATTTGTCTCTAGTTTTCATGAATCATCTCCAGTTAGGAGACAAGGGTGCAAATTCTCCAGTTTTCATGGGTTCTCCTCTGAACCAGAGAAAGAGGCTGTGTGCAGATTTCCAGCTCAACTAGTAAAGTAGCATCTTGCTACAATCTGCAAAATTTATTTGATTTGTTGCTGCAGTTGCAAAGAGTCTGTGGGTGGAAGGTTATTTATTTACTTCTTCCTTCCCGCCTAGTCATTGTATTGCCAGGGCTCACCTTCTGCTCTCCTCTACCCTCCATCTACTTTTTGGCTAAAAGAAAAGAGGCTAGATAAAAATGAAAAAGTGAAAAGGTATCATTTTCTCATCACACCTTGATCTGGGAACAGCTCCTTTAGCTAAGATTTCTGTCTTAACTTCCGAACAGGAAAATGCTCCCTCCGTTTGATTGTGTAGTGGTGTTTGAATGAGAAGCTGTGAGCAACTATGTTTGGTACTTAATGCCTAATGACATCTCTGGCACAGAATCCTCATACTTTAAGACAATCCTCCAGTGGCAACCCTATATACATCTGACTTTGTGCAGAGGCCTGCACTGCTTACTTTAAGACCACATATCCTTGTCTTTCATCACTAATAAAACTCTTTAAATGGGAGAACCCATCTACTTTAAGCAATAACCAGAACACATTAAGCACGTTGCATTGGTTCAGGTGTAAAAGGATTTCTGGCCAGCTTTCTTGCATCCTAATTTGGAGTGGGTCACTGTTGCTTGATAGAGCGCTGTCCTTATTCTTCAGTGGGGCTTTTAGAACAGATACATAGGCAACCACTCACCTGGCTACCTACCATTGGCAACTGAAAATTTCATGCATTTGACTGTAGTTAATCTCCTCCTGAGTCCAGGAAGTGTCCTTCTTTTACCAGCTTGCTCACTTTCAGCTCAAGAACATATTTCTTTTTCCATGGCTATTTCGAAACAAGAGGAACACTCAGCTTTTTCTTTGTCTGCTTTTATTTTATTTATTTTTTAACTTTGAGGGGGAAACAGGCAAGTAATTTGTTTTGAAAGCTACTGATTTTTAGGGCTGGGCTTCTTAATGGCTGTTTTTCAAGTCTGTTCTTTTTTAAAAAAAAGTCTGCACAATATTGAGCTTTCTTCCTCCTCATGGATTTCTAGGAGCAAGATTAGTATAGGAGATGAGTGGGGAATAGATGTCTCTTGACTATTTGGCAAACATATGTGGATTTGTTTGTTTGATATACCTCCTTTTTTCTGAAGTGAGACCCACAGATAAAATTGGTCAAAACCTTCCCAAGACAATTTTTAAAACATTTAAAATCATTTTATTTAAACAGTATAAAATTACAATTAAAAATACAGAATTTAAAAGCATAAACAAACACAACACACATCCCAGTAATAAACCTCCATGAGAGTGATTACATACTAAAAACCTGCAGGAACATAAACATCTTTGCCTGCTGGCAAAAAGAAAGGAAGAGGACTAGCCTAGCCTCCTGTGGAAGGGCATTCCAGAGGATGGGAGCAGCCACTAAGAATGCTCTCTCTCATTTCCTCACCAAGTGCACCTGCAGTGGTGGTGGGACCAAGAGAAAGTCTTCCCCTGATGATCTTAAAGTCCTGGCAGGTTCATATGGGGAAATACAGTCTTTCCAATAGTCTGGACCCAAGCCATATGACCAGCACTTTGTATTGTACTCAGAAATGAACCAGTAGCTAATGAGAGGAAGTTACATGCTCCCTATAACTGGTCTTGATCAATATTCTGACTGCAGCATTTTGAACCTACAGAAGTTTCTGAACAGTTTCCAAAGGCAGCCCCACATAGAGTGTGTTATAGTAGTCCAAACAGATGTAATTAAGGCATGTGTTACTGTAGTCAGATCTGACGTCTCAAGGAATGGGTGCAGTTGGCACACCAGTTGTAGCCATGCAAATGCACTCCAGGCTACTACTGAAATCTGGGCATCCAGGCTCAGAACTGAATCCAGGAGAACACTCAAACTGTGAGCCTGAGTTTTCAAAGGAAGCATAAGGTCATCCAGCACAAGCAGAGTCCCTTACAACTGACCAGGGGCACATCTGTCTTGTCTAGGTTAAGTTTCATTATAATAATCTACATAACAATGTTTTCTAATCCTTTGTGTTTTCTAATCCTTTGTGTTTTTTAAATATGCGCAGGAAACATGTAACCCTTCTGCTCTTTCGAGCTGCAACTTCCATGATGCTTCAGCATGGGCTAGGCTGGCTAGGACTGATAGATCTTGCAGTTGCAGTCCAACAATGTTTGTTTGTTTGCTTGCTTGCTTGTTTGACTTTCTCTCAAAATGGCAGGGGGGGGGGGGTCAAGTCAGCAACAGAAACAGAAAGATGGGTTTGATGCTCCCATCTTCTCAGTCTAACTGTGTTTTAATTTTGCTTTTATTGTTTAATTTTCTTCACATTTAATGTTTCGCATCTCGTATACAAGCTTGTCAGGTGGGAGAGACTGTTAGGGCTGAAAAGTACTGAATAAATATTTTTACAAATAAATAAAATATAAAAAGAAAAAAGGGGTGTATAAGAGTGTTTGTATTTTAGGTAGTGAAATATTGAAAGATTTATAAGAGCTGAATTACAGCTGACTAGCTGAGGCCATTACATTCACCTTGCTCTGTACTAAAAATAATGTTTCCTCAGTTACTCATATGCATCTCCATTTTTCAGTGAGTGGGAGTCCAGCATACTGAATGGCTGGCTCCTGCCTTAAAGCATTCTCCCCTTCCTTTTGTTATCAGTGGATGTTATTTGTACTTTGTTTTTGCCTGAGGCCTGTTATCCATCTCGCTTTTGCATTCTCATCTTGCATTGCCATCAGTCACACGTTGTCACAATAACTCAGAAGTTTCACTTCATGGGGCAGCAGTTTGAGAGACTCACATTCATTTTCGTTAGGTGATCTTTCGCCGCGGAGGCTACAATCATGGGTTCTTGGCATGCATCTGCCCTTTTTTGTTTGTTTGTTTCTTTTTTTTACAAGAATTTCCAGGAAAGACTGGCAAGGAATAGATAGCTATGAATTTTTAACTCTGTTAAGGTTCCTCTCAAGATCCTATGAACAGTGATTGCTGGTGATTTCCATGTTAGCAGGGTGATGATTCTGCTCCAGGTTTCAGAAGGGCATCAGACCTTGGGGTGCATTTACATTTCTAGAAATAATGTAGTTTGACACTACGTTAAATGCTGTAGCCCCAACCTACGGAATCCTGGGATCTGTAGTTTTACAAAGGTCTTCAACCCTCTCTGCCAAAGAGTGCTGGTGCCTCACAAAACTACAAATCCCAGGATTCTATCGGATGGAGTCATGGCAATTAAAGAGGTGTCAAACTGCATTATTTCTATGGTGTAGATGTACCCTTGGTCTGTTCCTTTAATGTATAGACTAAAAGATAGAGCAGAATCACACCCCGCTGATATGGCCTGCCACCACTGCCTGGGAAATGTGTGAAGCAGTTGGCAGGTTAGAAACAAAAATTCCATGCATATTTATTAAGATTACCACATTGCGTTCTCAGAACGTTCTCAGAACGGTACAAAACAGGAGTGGATGAGACCGGAAGTGGCCGTTCCCATTTTGTACTGTTCCGAGAATGTTCTGAGAATGTTCTGAGAATGCAATGCAGTAAACTTATATGTCTCTATACCCATCGCCACATGACTTTGACATCATCAACTCTTTTAACCTATTACAAACTGTCTTATATTAACCTGATAGGCTTTTAGTCCATTTATATTTTCTTACAGTTTGAAATTGCCTTGAATTGGTTGAATTGATTTTATTGCACACAGCCCTCACACACCTTGAGGTAGGTTGAGATATGAATATTGTTAAACCAGCATGGCGTAATGGTTTCAGCACTGGACTATAACTCTGGAGATCAGGGTTTGATTCCCAGCTCAGCTTCAAGCCTTCTGGGTGAGCTTGAGCAACTCACATTCTCTCAGCCTCAGGGGAAGGCAATGCCAAACCTCCTCTGAACAGATCTTGCCAAGAAAACTCAATAGTAGGGTCACCTTAGGGTTGCCATAAGTCAGAAACAACTTGAAGGCACACAACACACACACACACACACACACAAATACAACATTTTTTTAAAAAAAATATCCTCGTCTTCCTTAGGGATTTTCTTTGTATTGTTGGTTTTACAAAATCTTGCATGCTGTGCTGTGTCCCTGCTCTGCTTTTCCCCAGTTATAGAAGAGGAATGTACAAATACAGAACAAAACAAAGTAACCCGAACCAACCCTAAAGTAAAAGCCGGGGAAGGCTGTCACTTGGACTCCCTAGGCTCTTCACTTGGTATTCTCTAGCCTCCACCAAGCTGACCATCAATGCCACCATCGGTAAAAGTGAGAAATTGAGAGTTGCTGATGCCAGTATTTCTACTTCAGCTGTTGTAATTTGCAGTGCCCCGAGAGCCAGAAAACTTCTTCCAACATCAAACTGCTCAGGTTACTGCAGAATATTTTGTGCCAGCTGTCATTGCCAAAGAGAACTAGCTGCCCAAAGATGAACACACAGGAACTAGTAAGCAGCAACTGTGATGGCAATAACAGCCAAAAATTAAGACTTACTGTAACATCTGTAATAGCACAATCAATCCTAACTATATCTGTTCAGAAATAATACCATTAGATTTAATGGAGTTTACTCCAAGGATAATGTGCTTAGGATCATAGTTTTAGGATAGTGGAGAGGAAAGTGCAGTCCTTCATATGTTGTTGGATTGCAACTCCCAGCATTCTGGGGACTCTACCATGGTTAGGGCTGATGAGAAATGCAATGCAACAACTTAAGGAAGTGCACAATTTGTCCATCTCTTTTCTTAGATTGTTTTACATACATTTCATTAGCAATTCTTACAACAACGCTGTCAGGTGATTTATTTTTTCCAGGTTTAATTGCTTGAAATTTCCAAGCACTTCTGCACAGGGTTGCCAAATATCCTCCTTTTCCAGAGAATGTCCTACATTTCAACCTTCTATCCAGGAACAATTTCAAAAGGTCACTTTTGCCCTTTTCTTGCACCAATGCATGCCTTTTAACTGTCCAGGTATGGCAGGGAGAGTTTAGATTATTCCTTTAACTTTCCTTGTTTTCAGCTGTTTTTAAAATGTCCTGGTTTTTCTATCTTTCTGCCACTTTCCCCCTTTGTCCTCAGCTTACATAAGTTGCTGCAAACTGAGTTAAAACACAAAAGGAATTCACATTCAGTAAATTCAGTAGAGGGAGAGGTCAGGAGTGGGTGTAGTGTTGCCCTTCCCAGGTGGATTGGCAAAAGCAAACTACTACAGTCTTTCCTAGATTGTGTGTTCCCTCTCATTACAGTAATACTTTTTGCCACCTTGACCAAACTTTGATGTGGCTTGGCCATACATATAGTGGTTTTAATCTGTGAATTGTTGGAGGGTATGCCAATGTGCGTGTAAGTGAATCAAGTGAATCAATTTATTGAGCCTTGACCCCTGGCACCAACTGGGTCACTACCCAAGCTATAAAGCAAGGGTGGGAAAATGTGTCCTCAAAAGTTCCCCCAATAAATTGGAAAATTGGTGTGCTTTTCAGGCATCCCCCCCCCCCAAAAAAAAACCATGAGGAAAGTTTCCCGAATATGTGAAAACTTGTGAAATAAACTGCATTCCATCTACACAAGCAGCTTGGAACCCTGCACGACCCTATATATCTCCATTTCCTCTGGAATCCTTCTCAAAATGGTGACAGGAATTGGCATATGTCACTTCCTCTCACTATTTGGAGAAGGATGTGGTAGCTTAGTGCTTAAGATGCCAATTCTGATGATCGGAAGATTGGAAGGTTGGCAGTTCAAGGCCCATATGCCATATGATGGGGTGAGCTCCTGTCACTAGTCCCAGCTTCTGCCAACCTAGGTACCACACGTGCTATTCACATAACTACCAGAGCAGCCCTCAGACCATGCTGGCTCTTCGGCTTAGTAACGGAGATGAGCACCACCTCCTACAGTCAGTTACAACAAGACATTCATATCAAGGGACTACCTTTACCTTTACAGAGGAAAATGGGGTTATTTGGGCCTGCTGGGTGTGGATTGGAGGGAGTCTGCAGAGAAAATAGCATCCTTGGCCCACATTAAGTTTTCCATCCTTGCTTTAAAGCCACCTCTCTCTCTCTCTCTCTCTCTCTCTCTCTCACACACACACACACACACACACACACACACCATCAGTCAGTCCATCAACAGTTCTACTGTTCTGGCACTTGCTTGCCATGGCATTTGTCTTCCTGCCTAGAGACCTAGGGAAATATAGCAATTTCCTGGGACTTCAGCCAGTCCCCTGAGACCTGGCAACCTGAAGGCTTGCACAGCATTTTAATAAAGGCTGTCACTCCCTGAGTCTTAGCCCAGTACAACTGGCCAAGACACCCCAGGAAAAAAAACCACAAGCTTTTTAAGTTAAGTGAAAACAGTTTGCCCCCCTTTTACCATACCCCTTTCCTACAGTCATCTGCACATACAAGTCTTTCCAAAAGTAAGTGTGACATCGTGGAATCTTAGCAAAGGTCTACACATAGAACAGAATGAGGGAGCGTTGTCTTAAGATGGCAGAGCAGGCTGTCTTTCAAGTGAGAAATGTATTTTGAAATGTTCCCCTATTTTTCTAAAAAAAAAAATGCTCCTTTTGAAGAGAAACATTGGGTTGATTTTAGAAATCATAGTGAATAATGGCCAGTTTGATGCTCCATGTTTTAAAAAAACTTCCATAAATTTAAATACTGTGCCATGCTTTGTATGCAGAAGTGCACAGATTCCATTCCCATATATCCAGATATGGCTGGAAAGGACTCTTATGTGAAAGCTGGACAGCCTGCTGCCAGTCATTGTAGAAAACAGTGGACTAAGGAGGAATTGCTCTGATTCATTATTCATTATAGGGAACCTCATGTGTTCTGGGCTTGGATGGATATGACAGGCAGCAAGGGCCCAGGACTCACAGGGTTTAAAGCAGGAACTATGAAATTAGCTGCCACAATCCTTGAACTCCTCCGTTCCCTCTTACTTAAATTGCATATCTCCACTGGAGCTGGAAGGAAAATGGATTTTCCTAGCAGCAATGTTGTGATGAGTCATGCCTGTTGTAATTCAATATATTTTGAATGGCTTGGTCTTGAGTGGGCAAGAGTCATTAGCTTCACAATATACATACTCCTGGTGATCATAGAACAGTAAGAAGTGTATTTTTTTTTTCATATAGATCAGCAGAGCTCCCTACATTTTTAACACATGCATGGTGGTATCATTATAGCAGGATAGGGACAGCACTTCATAATTTATCACTGCTGCGCTGGTGACAGGCAACCATAATAAGGAATAGAAAATAACACTAATTGGTTAAATATGTTATGTTATGTTATGTTGTTACATAAGCCCATACTTGTCTTACATGAGAGGTAACCATAATAAAGAAGGGAAATGAACAAGAATTGGTTAAATAATCTCATCCCACATGTGTCTCTGCCAAAGACAAGACAGAGGTGCTTACTGTACCAAGTTTGGAAACTTCAGTTAGTTCAAAACATGGCAGCCAGACTGATTACTGGGACATCCAAGAGTGATAATATTACACCAGTATTAAAATCTTTCCACTGGCTGCCAATTAGTTTCCAGGCAAGGTACAAAGTGTTGGTTATTACCTTTAAAGCTCTACATGGTTTAGGTCATGGTTTACCTATGAGTTCACTTCTTTCTGTATAATCTATCCTGTACAGACAGATGACTTTTTCTTCAGATGCCCCTAGATTGTGGAATGGCCTGCTGGAAGGGATTTGACAGATGAATATACTATCCAAATTTAAAATAGCCTTGAAGACCAGCCTCTTCCAGCAGGTTTACCA
The DNA here is from genome assembly GCA_034509955.1 of Urosaurus nigricauda. Lineage (NCBI taxonomy): Eukaryota > Metazoa > Chordata > Lepidosauria > Squamata > Phrynosomatidae > Urosaurus > Urosaurus nigricauda. The sequence continues at coordinate 67,480,582 of JAOEGL010000005.1, read as the reverse complement.
GATGATTTGTAAATTATGCCTTTTTAATGATGAATTTTAAATGTGGATTGTTTTAGAATGTGTATGTCTTACTGGTCTTCTTAAACTGCTGCATAATTTAATTAATGTGTTTTAATTGATGCTGCACATTGTTTATTTGTTGTTGTTCCCTGCCTCAGTCCATGGGGAAAAGTGCATAAGAAATAAATTGGTGTTATTGTTGTTGTTCCCTGTGAAACAAATGAGAAATACTTGATTCTCGGGTAAGTGTGCATTGGACTGGAAGCAAAGGATTTCATGAAAAAATGTTTTGAGAACAAAAACAAAAAGTTGTTAGCTATCAGATTATGGGGCAAAACAGATGGCCCCAAAGCAGCAGCTTGATGCCGTACCTTTCAGTACCAGATTGGGTCTGTGGCAACCACATGCCGTGGGCCCAATCTGGCGCTTTGCCGATCCTAAAAGAAGCAGAAAAATGTGATTTCTTTTGGAGCTGGAAAAAGGGCACCTTTGCTGCTGCAGCGGCACTTTCCAGCACTCCTTTTTGCATGCATCATCTGAACGTCATGCCAAAGGAGTGCCATAATGCCACCCACCATGTGGTCGGGCAGGTGGCATGACGGCAGCTTGGGAGTTGGGGCCTGCATCATGTGGCTGCCACGCCACCACTCCACTTCAGTGCTGGCCCTTTGCTGATCTGTTTAGCCCCTATGTCTCTGTCCAACATGTTAGATTTTCCATTGCTGGCTAAATGGAAGGTTGTGTCTGTTAGAAAATTCCTAGAGTTTGTATTTGTTTGTCTGCTTTGCTTTGCTTTGCTTTGGTTCCATCAGAAGCACAAAGACTGAAGAAGATGACAGCAGGAACATATACTGTCAAAGATGCACCAATATGTCATGGGGATGTGGGATGTTTTGTGGGATAGAAAATAGCTTAATGTTTATATGTCAGTATGCACAGAGACTGAATTGCTATGGACTCTGTTAGTCTAAACATAGCAATGTACTTTGGTGAATGCTAGTAGCAACCAGCATCTCTTGGCTTCAAATCAGCCCTTGAAAATAATGCACAGCCAAGCAGCTCCAGAGTGAAAAATGTCTAACTACATCAGTCTCCGTCCTCACAGTGATTAATGTGACTGTCAAGCTTTTACCCTGACTGGTACTTTGGCCCAGTTAGGATGCCAACTGATACTAGATCCAGTTTGCCTCTATTTTTATAGAAAACGTATTGGGAGCTAACACTGCTGTGCCTCTCTTACAGGTGCCTGTAAAGTTAGTTTGCAGCAAATTGAAATAAACTAGCAATGCCAAGTCTTTGGGAGTTCTTAAAGAGAGTTTTTCTTTTGAACTTTCTGGCAACTGCAGACAGCAGTTCATGTCAGTGTAACAATGGTGGCTCATGGACAGAGCAGTGAGAAGGCATCTCACCTTGAAATGGTGGGGTCCCACCCTGAACAAAATTTAAGATAATGCATTATAGTTATTGTCTTCCTTGGGAGACCAGGGACAGGCAGATTTCAACTGAATTGTAGTACTACACAGCACTACAGCTCTTCTCACAATAATTTCATTTGAAAATTTGGTGACTTTAGGCAGGGGAGTGGCTTCTTGTTGCTACTGTTATATATTTCGGAATCAGAAATCCTACTTCAGATTGCTCAAAGATTTACCAGTAGTTCATGTATTATCTTTTGGCTATCCCCTCCCTAGAGTATTCATTCTTTAAAAAAAACACACACACACAATTTTATTTCATGTTGCCATCTACCAATATGCTTCAAGTCCAACTAGTAGTGGAAGCCAGTCTGGCATGTTTGGTTTGAGCTTTGGCCTATGACTCTGGAGAACAGGGGTCAAATCCCCACTCGGCCATGGAAATCCACTGAGTAACCTTGGGCATGTCACACTCACCTCAGAAAATCGCATGATAGGTTTGTTTTACAAGTAAAAAGTGACTTGAAGGTACACAACAGCAACAGTAATAGCTGGGTCCTCTTGCCAGGTGTGGAATTCATATCAAGGAAACTAAAATACATTTTCAATTAAAAGCATTATTACAATCATCCTTCCATATCCACTGATTCCTTGGAAAATATTATCTATCTATCTATCTTCCAAAAAGCAAACCTTGAATTTGTCATTTTACATAAGGGGCATACTTTCTATGCCATTGTATTTTTGATAGGACTTGAATATCTGCAGATTTTCGTATCCATGGGGGGGAGGGGTCCTGAAATTGGTAATGGATTGGATGAGGGAAAACAGATTGAGGCTCAATCCAAATAAAACGGAGGTACTGACAGTCACCGGCCTGAAACCAGAACTGGGAATACAACTTCCAGTCCTAGACGGAGTCACACTCTCCTCGAAGGACTGTGTTCACAGTCTGGGAGTACTTCTAGATTCGTCGCTTCACATGACTAATCAGGTGAATGTGACAGTCAGGAGTGCCTGTTATCAGCTTTGGCTGATACGCCAGTTGCACCCTTTCCTGGACATGAGGGACCTGGAAACATGCTCTGGTAACCTCATGTCATTTCTGCAATGCACTCTACATGGGGCTACCCTTGTGTTTTACCCCAGAAACTTCAGCTGGTCCAAAACATGGCAGCCAGGCTTATTACTGGAACATCAAGGAGAGAACATATAACACCTGTGCTCAAGTCTCTCCACTGGCTGCCGATTAGTTTCTGGGCGCAGTACAAGGTGTTGGTTTTAACCTTTAAATCCCTACAGGGTCCATCCTATCTGGGAGGAATCTACTACAGCCTATTAAGACCAGGCTGTCGCAGACCTCTCAGAGGGCCTTCTCTGCCATCTCTCCCAGACTGTGGAATGACCTGCCGGATGAGATGCGTCTTATTACAGCCCTGGGTGGCTTTTAAAAAGCTGCCAAGACGCATCTCTTCTGGCAGGCCTTTCCGGACAGCAGCTAACCTTTTCTGGTCTCCAAGACATCTATCCAGCCTCCCCAGCCACATCAGACATCTTCTTGAGGCTCCCCATAAATCTGGACAGGATACATTGTATTGTTTTTGTTTTTATTGTTGCTTTTTAACCTTGTGCTAGTTTAATCTTATTTTAAGGGGTGGGAGGAGGGAATGGGATGTAACATTTTAAATTGTACTTGTTTTTAAATTGTTGTACCCCGTCCCGATTGCTCGCTCAGAGGGGTGGGTTATAAATTATTATTATTAATTATTATTATTATTATTATTCAAACGCAAGCGGTTATCAAGGGCCCACTATTGCAAATTTATCTCAAACTGATGTGGTGTTTTCCTGAATAGAGAATATGCCTGATTGGAGGCAGTGGCTGTGCAAACTTTTGTTTTGTTTTGTTTTGTTTTTCTTTTAAAAAAAAAAGCATAGTTCTGAAATACTGATCACTGTTGCATAAGAAACCATAGGGCATGCAGGAGAACTTCTTTCGCTTGTTTCTTGCATCCTTCATGCTTGCTAAAGAAAGGAAAAGAGGCGGGATTGAATATATGAATAGGCAAAGGTGGAACAGATGCCTGACTTCTAGTTTCTGGGATTAACAGCATGGAGACCTTTACATTTTAGTTGTACCTCTTGGGGACAAAATAGACAACTCTGTCTAAGGTCAAATAATTGTCCAGCAGTTGGGCAGAAAAAGAAAGAAATCCAAACTGTAAAGGACTCAGAATGAGTTCTGTGTCAAAAATTAAGGGACAAGAGCTCTGTGATTTTATGGCCTATACAAGAGTGAGAACAAACAAATAATTACATAGTTCTGTCCAGGGACTCTTTCACGCTACAAAGGAGATTATTGCACACGTTGTATCCTGTCTTTTTCCCAATGGGATACATGTGCATTTAAGTGTCAAAGACGGGTCTTATCACATTCACCCGTGGCCGACTGTCTGCAGCCCATCTGCAACCCAAGCTTGTCCCACAGCATTTCAAAGATGGAAAAATCCTGTGTATGAAAATTCACCAGAGATGCCCATGTTGCATATGGGCTGCAGACAGGTGACCACAGGTGAATGCAATAAAAGGGAGGAATATTTAGTACTCTTGGCCAGAGAGCTCCAGTATCTCACCAAACTATAAATCCCAGGATTCTATACAATGTTGCCATGGCAGTTTAAATGGAATCATAGTGCTATAGTTATGTAGTATGAAAAGAGGTCCTAAGCTAAATGAAAGATGAGGGAAGCAAAGACTTCACTAAACTGTAGAACAATAGAAATGAGAAGTTTTGACCTTCTGAAGACAAGTCCAGAGCTAAATGTGTGGTTCAAAAGAACCTTGGACATTTGGATTCACTTGCAACAGCTTATCTACTCCTCAAGATCAATGATAATTCTGGATGCCTCCAAATGGAACAGCCTTTAATGCATTCAATCCAAAGACCTTTTGCACATGATCTGCCCTTTCATTCTTTAATAGATTCTCAAAGCCAAAGAAAAAGACAGAAAAACTGGCAGAGAGAGAAAGGAACATTATAGATAAAAACAATATTATGGTGTTTTATTCTGTATAAAATGTTGTGAATTAGACAAGATGATTGCATTATTAAAATTTCATCTGGAATGCTATAGCCAATTTAGGAAAGAATATTTTAAAGAGCAAATAAGGCAATGTTGGTACCAAAAAATATATATAATTGGATTGTTATGCTAAATGTATTTTATAAGTCATCTCAGGCATCTCCACAGCTTGCCTTACTGTGCAGTAAGGAAAAGAGCCCAATTTATAGCTGAAACTGAGAAAGGAACACTCCATCCCTCTTGGCCCATTAGCCAATACTTCACATTTCTCATTCATTCTCTATGGGTATCACCATCTTCAGGTTAGTTTAAGGAGAGATGTACTGGCATTGTCCTTCAGATATGACATTTGAATTTGGCAGGAAAAATCCATGAGCATTTAGCTTTTCTTGTCCTTCTGGTTCCTGAGAAGCAAAACTAATTGTTAAAGGACTTTCTTTGCTTCCAAACTCCAAGTACACCCATCCATTCTCTGGGAGACCTTTGGCATAAGGAAATGCTTGGACAACTTCAATTAGCTGTTAGGTCTGACAGTAGGAGACAGGCAAGAAAGAAAACCATGTAATGCTACTGAGACACGTCAACATCTGCCAGTGCAGTCCTTCTACAGCCTACAAATGTGCTCTCAAATGTTTGCACTGACAGCATAATTCTCTCAGTTTCAGATTCACTCTGTTTCAGCAAAGGTCTAAAGAACACAAACAACAAAAGCAAAATTTTGTGTCTGCATGACACAGTGGATTTCACAGAGAGAGAAGACACTAATAGCAATTCTGCTTCCCAAAGCTATTTGCCCTCCTGCATATTCTGTACAGGCAGGACTGACAGAAGACATTTTGCTGTTCCTTTACCCAGATCGTACATAAAAGCCACATGGGCTGGCAGCTGAGTCTTATTTCAATAAAAGACAGCATCCTCTGATGCAGCAGGCTAGCTGGGGATTGGGGAGTGCAGGACAGATTTTGTGGCACATATTGCAACTTGGTTGTCAAACATTATGGCCCTGTTCATGTGGGCCAAAATAAAATCCTCCCCTTATTGCCATGGTGAGGAGTCCAGACAATTTAGGTTCCATTCAACAATTCTGGTGCAGACTGTGTGGATAAGGTCAAGCCAGTTCAGCACCAAACCTGCCATATACCCAGCTTAAAATGGTTTAAAATAACTCACCATTCTGGATCTGCCCAGAAGATCTGGATTCCTCTCTTTCAATGCTGAGTGATTGTTTACAATGCATCCTGCTGTGCTATCTTCCAGTACTACCTGTGCTGTACATTGCCCACTCTGAAGTCAGAAAAAGGTGCCCAGCTATGTGACCAACACTTCAGAGTGAGTGACACACAGCAGCGGCACTGGGTGGGTGGCACAGCAGGATGCACATGAAAACAGCCACCCAGAGTTGCAACGGAGTTTCCAGGTCACGAGCAATACAGGGCAGCTCTGGAACCAGAATATTCCAGGTGCTGGCCCTTTTCATAGCAGCATTGTTTCTGTCAGAGAAGGATAGTCCAGACTTCTTCCTCAACAGCAGCCTAATTTGCATGCACAAAACACTTTGGGCAACTTTTTCTGCATTTTATCAGGAACCAGATTTAGGTGCACATCCCTAACAGATGCATCACAGGCTGCTAATAGTTTCAATAATAGCTCAAAGAAAAGGAAAGACGATGATGGAATCCATCTAACTGAAGAGAATATGATGCCTATTATGCCACTGCTATTCAGCTATAAAGGGCTCAATTCAAGGTGGACCTTTTTAGCCTGGGAAAATATATGTAATAGTGTCTATTTGCATAAGACATTGTCTCCTGGTTTCATTATACAGTGGAACCCTCTTATCAACAAGGGTTCCATTCCAGAATCCCCAGCATATTTCTTTATCAGAGTAAATATATTGATCATACAAGATATTTTATCAAACATAAAGATTCCTCTTTGATTTTTTAATACTTCTGGCAAAGCAATTACAAGGATGCAATAGTACCCTTGTATTTAACTTTTTGTTTGTGAATTAGCTCTGTTTGTTTCTCCAGGTGAGTAAATGCGGTCTTAAAGTAGGGAAGAGATAGGCTATCCATGCAAGCCCAGCTTTTTTGGATTACAATATCATCCATACACATTTGATAAAATATACTGTAACTACACACTCACACACACACACACACATATATGTACTAGCTTTAAAGACCATGTTTCATAGCTGCACTGAACTCTATTTGAGTTCAGTGCAAGAAAAGGGATGTCGCCCCTTTCCACACTGGATCGGGGTGGCAGCAGCCTCATGCTATGGCCTCGATCTGGCCTTTCAAGGGTGCAGAAAGGAGCCACATAAAGCAGCTCCTTTTTGGGCCCTCAAAAGGGTGCCATAGCCACATTACAGCGGATATACAGAACTCCTTCAGCACTGCACCATATGGATGCAGTGCCGGAGGAGCACCATGACGCCGCACACTGTGTGAAGTGGTGCATGGCATGAGGGTGCCCAGGAGGGTGGAGTTGGGCATACGTCATGAGGATGCTACACCCCATGGCGGCCTTAATGGCTGGTGTGTACAGGGCTAAAGTTAGTCAAGTCACAGAACTTGAACCTAAAGGTTAGCAGAGATGTATCCAAGGTGATGCATGTCAATGCTAGGCTGTACTAGTACATGCCATGTACTAACCTGGAGGTGTTAAGGAGATCTCTGAGAGCTTGAATCTTCCTCTATTCTTAGTGTCGGAGGGAAGCAGGCAGAGAGAACTACACCCCTCCTGAACCTTTGAGTGTAAACTTGACGCTTCTAGAAAACCAGCCCTGCCAGGCCATGTAAACCCACATGGGAGAATTTTCTTTGTCCCAGTTTTGAGAAAAGGAAATGCCAACATCCTGCCTACAAGCTTGAAGACCCATCTCGCACTAAGAGAACAATGCAATATCCAGCAATGTAGACCCAGGGGCCATCTACATGTTATGTCACATCTGACAGGACATGAGAACACTATTTTATTTTTCTTGCTGGATCTTTATCCATCTATTTGTCACCAGTAAAATCATTCTTTTGTATTCTGGTTAATATTTCTTGGATAATATTTCTTTTTTGATTGTAAGCCTGAAGGCATGGAACTGTCTAATTAAAAAATTTGTAACCTGCTTTGAGAGCCTTTGTGGCTGAAGAGCTGGGTATAAATATTATTATTATAATAATAATAATATCACACCACATATTTCACTTTAACTGCTATGGATGCCTCCTGTGGAATCCTGGGATTTGCAGTTTAGGGAAGGGCATTTATAATTCTTAGCCAGAGAGCTCTTAGGCTCTCTGGCTAACCCCACAGAAGGCAGCCACAGTAGTTAAAGTGAAATAATAGCACTTTAATAGTGTAGTATGATATTGACCTTAGTATCACTCAGTGTACCCTTTTTGTCTAAACTGAGCAGGACCTGAGTACATCAGGCCCTCTAGATCAACATACCGACCCAACTGGGAACCTCATGATAGTGAACCCTGAGGATACAGGATGGAGTCACATGGAGGCTTCTATGGGCATTCCATAGCATGACTTTAGAATCCACTTTCAGACATAGCACTACATGAGCAAAGGTTGGAAGTGAAGCTGGTCCAAACAACAGTGGCTTCTTTATTGAGGTTGCAGTGAGTATCCTCTGGAATTTATTTCAGACTTGAAAGGAATTATCCAATGTGCTGAACCTATTTTGGGAGTATAGTTCAGTAGTTTGGAAAACTCCTTTAAAAACCCAGAGTGACTTGGAAGCCACTTCATCTCTTCCCCCTTGAGCACATGACTTCCCTTGAACACATAACTAGAGGTCCACTTGAGGCCTTCTTGAGTGTATCATGTTTGACTAAAGTCCTGTCCTTTATCTGTCATATATTTCACCCTTTCAACTCTTGTTTGGCTGTCACTTAGCATTTATTTTCTCCAAGGTGACATCTGGTCCTATTGCTCACATAGGCTAGACAGATGTCTGCCCTAGAGAATGAGTATATCAGCTTTGTGTCAACCCTGGATGCCCATGCCACCAAGGCATGTGTCCTTGACATCAAAACTGCACAAGTCTACTCCAGGCAACTACCATGTGCACCAGCTGGAGAATTAAAAGCCATAACTTTGATGTATTTCTTAGCCTGAGAAGCTAAGTGTTTATCTCTCTATAGCGTGTGAAGATCAAATACAAATTCAGTGCTGGAACTGAATAACAGACTGGTTTCAGAATCTTTTTATACAAAATACTGTACATTCAAGGCATGCTTCTGTAGGAATTTCCCATATTTTTGTCTCCCTGCTTAGCATGAAATCACAAGTAAAAAGAACAGCACCTGAGAAAAGAGAGAATAATGTGGCCATGTAATATGAAGTATCTTGAGCTATGAGCAAGAGAGTCCCTGGTTCAAAATCAGAAATTATGTGAATGCCATTTTGGTAAATCACTCTCAGTTTCAGTGCAAGGATAATTATGATCTACTTTATCACAATATTTTAAAGCAAGCTTCTCAACACAATGCCTCTTCCAGATGTTTCAGACTGGTTTCAGAATCTTTTTATACAAAATACTGTACATTCAAAGCATGCTTCTGTAGGAATTTCACATATTTTTGTCTCCACTCGGAAGCTCCACTCCCAACTTCCCCCATTCTTCACCACTGATCACAATTGCTGGAGCTGTTGGGAGCTGCAGTTGAAAATGTCTGGAGACTACCATGTTACAAAAGGGTGTTGTAAAGACTAGGTATATGACATGATTAACATATAAAAATGCTTTAGGATATATTTACACTGTACAAATAATGCAATTTGGCACCACTTTAACTGCCATCCTGGAATTTGTAGTTTTGTGAGTGGGATGGGTACAATTAATTTGTACCAAATTAATTTTTAGGCAGCAATACTCTTTGGCAGAGAAGGCTAAATACCTTGTAAAACTATAAATCCCAAGATTCTATAGGCTGGAGCTACAGCACTTAAAAGGGTGCCAAACTGCATTATTTCTACAGTGCAGATGCACCATTAGACACTCTAAAAGATGGAAGACTTCAGGCTACCAAGATCTACATTGTTTTTCACATGAACCTGGAAGTCTACCAGCTGGAGCCAAATGCAAAGTGATGGCTCTGAAGGCTGACCTACTGTATATACTCATGCATAAGTCTAGAAATTTAGGTCAAAAAATTTCCCAAAAAAATTGAGTCAGCTTATCCACGGGTCAATGTAAGTACGGTATCTTAACTCTTATTTAAAAGAAGGAACCATCCCTTGGTGAAAAGCAAGAATATAATCTGTTCTGGAAGCACTGACCACCTTTACTCTCTCATCCATCCAGTTTTAAGAATAAGGACAACGAATTATGTCTAATGGACCTTTGGAAATTATTTAACATTTGTTTTGCTTTGCTTTATCTTTTAGATCCTTTCCTATATGCCCCTAAATTTTACCCTCGACTTATCCATTGGTCATAGCAAAATCCATAATTTTGGCCCCAAAACTTGCCCTTGACTTATACATGAGGTCAATTTATAATCAAGTATATACGGTAATTGTTTAGTGCTCTCCATGGGGTGCAGTGGAATTACCCACATATTCAAGTACAAATCTACATTCAAATTACTACAGATCAGAGATGAACCCTAGAAAAGGGGCCAGGGGTGTTGATATCCTCAAGACTAGAGTGGGGGGCCAAGCTCCCTAAAAAATCAGGAAAAATCAGATCATCCAGACCCTCTGTAGTTGAACCCCCCAGCAGTGGCACCCTTAGGGTTGGTGTCACCCAGTACAGTCACTCATGGGAAAAAGGGGAGGACTTATGGAGATGGGACTTCCAGTGCACGTGTTCTGGTGCATTTCCAGCACATGGGGGAACATGTGCAAGTAGCCAGAAATAACCCACACACCCTTGGGGAGCAGCCATCACTCTCAACTCCTAAAAATGGCCACTGAAGCAGCTTACAGGACCCAGGCGGCAATTTTTTTGTGATAACACCCGGCTTCCTCCCAAAGTAGGACTGAATTTGGGAAAGGTAAATGTGGGTTTAAACCCCATGTGATAGGGTCCTTAATTTGATCATCTTGGCTTCCAGGGAAATTTCAGCTTGATCTATACATGCTTATTATTTTACTGTTCCTTTCATGGTAATCAGATTATTAACTGATTTGGTTGGCTTGTGGTTTTTAATACAATGTATTCTGTATTTTCACTGTTTGCTGTAGTGGTCTAAGTGCTGGACTATGACTCTGGACACCAGAGTTTGATTCCTCTCTCAGCCTTGAAACTACTGGATGACCTTGGGCAAGACACATATTAACAACCTCGTCAGGGGAACAGCAAACCTCCTCTGAATAAATCTTGTCTTAGTGTTGCCAGAAGTTTGTGACCCATACACAGAATGGATGTTTGGCATAGATTTAAGAAGAATATGAATTAGGGTGGATATAATTAATATATCTTATTATTTCTGCCTACTCATGCCCTAAAGCAGGAGAAGGCAACTGGCAGCAGCTAGTGGGCCACATTGGGCTGCACCCTTTTTGTGAGATTTCTTAGGTGGCTGCATTCATTTTTTCCCCCTCCATTTGGAGAAAATGGGGCCAAATGGCCCCAAACATCCTTGTAGACTTGAGAATTAAATGAGGACGAAAACACAAGACGAGCCAATAGTTTGCTTTTGCCTAGACCTACCAGGAACAGTAATATTCTGCTCCCTCCTCTTCTCTCCCTTGTATATAATTGAGTGAAAACTACTTTTGCATGTTGAACTCAGCTTGCAGCAAGTAAGCTGGGGGCAAAGGGGGAAGGGGGAAGAGGTTAAATTTGGGACATTTAAAAGCTGCTGGAAAAGTCTTAAAACAGAGGATTAATCTGGACACGTTTTGGATATGTTTTGTCTTCCACAAGCCTGCTGCTGCTCTCACAATGGCAGCATAGTTGTGTGAACTTTTTCTTGGGCATCTGCCAACCCCAAAATGTCAGATATGAAAAATAGAAGCTGACTGGCTTATTGATATTTGGAGCCCCTTCTGGCGTTCCATCTCCATTAAAGGCTCAAAGGCCTGTCCTTCAGACATATGATCCACTAGTAGCACTGCTCAAGGGGAGCCATTTGGGGGAACAGTGTGGTGTGGGAGAAGGATTTAGAGAAAATGACTAATATGAACTTTTTGAATCAATGAGCGAAGCAAGACATGCTTGAAACTTCTCCCCTCAAAGATTGCCAAATGGCCATTCAGACTAGAGACCAATGATTAGTCAGTTTTATGAATATACTTGATATCATTTTGTTTCAAGAGGCAAGGGAGTCCATGTATCTATACATGTGAATGATCTTGTAAGTTCTTTGGCAGTACTCCATCTGGGCAGAAAGGCTTGAATAGATGAGCAACCATGGTGTAGTGTTAGGAAGTCTCTCACTTCGGGGAATTATAATTAGCTCAAATGCTGCAGAGAGGACGGTCCTAACAAAGCCTTTGTGCCGGAATCACGGTCCCAGTATTGTATACCAGAGGTCCACCGACAAACCCCAAGAGAGATGATACTAATCCAAATGAGTCCAATTAAAATACACAATTTATTGGGGGGCATAAACACCACACACAAAAAAGGGGGCACACACACACACACATTCAATGCTAGTGAAAAGGGAGGAGGTAAGACTGGGAGTTAGGATTGAGAGAGAGAGACACCGCTGGAATATTACCATAGAAGTCTTCTCCTAGAAGCCTGATGGATGTGGATGATGATGATGAACATGACTGCCAGGATGAGGGGAGATTGGCCGCGGGAGCTATGAGCAAAGGTCAAACTGGCGTGAACCAGCCTGTACTCTCAGGATAGCATCAATGGAGGATTCAAACTTGGAATCTTTTATAGGACTGAACGTATCCGGAAGCTACTAGATAGGCTTAGACAAAGGTGCTGATTGTCTGGCTTTGTTAAGCCAAGAACAAATAATCTGTGTACAATGCACTTAGGTTTGGACACAATTCTGAGGGGCAGCCAGTTTAATGGCTGAGTAGTTAAGTCAATCACTGGCTCATCAGGTGTGAGGCCAGGACTATTGTCTTACTCCGGAGGACAGTGGCAAATCTGGTCTGGTGACTCCCAAACTTCCTATGGAAAGTTGCTTACTAGGGACTCTGTTCCTCCAAGCGGGCTTGACTATGTGACCTCCTCACTTGGAACTTATGGCGGGACCTTGTATAGGTCAGTCAAGGGTCATAGCACTTTCCTCGTGTCCCCCAAAAACTTTATTAAAAGCGCATATTGTAACAGAGATCATTACGGTTGGTTTTAGTATTTAAATTTAGAGTTCAACACTAAAATCAAATTCCTTAGCTGATCCTAAATTTGTTCACTGTTTATTTAGTACCTTGTAAAGAAGATGCTATGACAACTTGCCCTTAACTGAGTAATACTCACTAGTTTTTCCTATCCAGTGAATGACACATTTGCTGGTGTTTATTATAATAATCTTACAGTGCATTAAATACCAAACAAATGAATGTGTTTGTATGCTGAGAGGTATTTTTTTATTTTATTTGTTACATATACAGTGGGCCCTTGTTATCCATTGGAGTTTGGGTCCAGGGCCTCCCATGGATAACAAAATCCGTGGATGCTTGAATCCCATTAAAAAGAATGGCATAGTAAAATGGTGCCCCTTATATAAAATGGAAAAATCAAGGTTTGCTATTTGGAATATATACTTTTTTGGAATATTTTCAAGCTGTGGATGCTTGAATCTGTGGATTAAAAAATCTGTGGATAAGGAGGGCCGACTGTATATTGAACCTTTCATCCAATGAGCTTGAGAAGAAATACATGGAGCTTATCACACCACTTCTAGTGCCTGACTTACCTCTTCCAAATTTGGCTCAAATTCGGAAATTAGGCTGATTTTGTTGCATGGACTTTTTTCTCAAAATGGCTTCCCTTGCCTCCAGTGCTGAATTCAGGCCCCGTAAGTCACTTCAGCAGCCATTTTTTTCCAAATCAGAAGCTTCCTTGAGCCAAGACAGTAAAGGGGGTGTCAAACCAGATTTTTTTTCTGCAATGTGGATTCAGTCTTGGTGAGTTTCCTGGCTCAGTGGGAACTAGAATGTTGCTCTCTTGAGTTCCAGACCATCAGTCAAACCACTACACCATCTTGGTTTTCTGTGTGTAACAGGGTGTATCTACACTGTAGAAATGATGCAGTTTGACACCACTTTAAGTGCTGTAGCTATGGAATCCTAGGGTTTGTATGTTTTACAAGGTCTTTAGCCTTCTATGCCCAAAAGTGCTGGTCCCTCACAAATCTACAAATCCCAGGATTCTATAGGATGGAGCCATGGCAGTTAAAGTGGTGTCAAACTCTATTATTTCTGCAGTATAGATACTCATTATATTCCTCCTCTCAAAAATGAAGGATTAAATGACAACATTTGGAAGGACTAAAATCCTTAGTGGGCAATTAAGAAGCTTTGTATTTCGGACCTCCTAGGAAGATGAGGCACCAAACTTAACCTGGAAGAAAAATCACTGTTGTCTCTTCCAGTCTGTTTCCAAGACTGTGTGAGCAAGTGATTGATTGTACTTTTTAATTAGTCTCTAAGGCTGTTTGATGTGTCTTAGATGAACAAAATTAATTTGCTGTTTAAAGTCATGTCTCCCTTTCCAAAAAAAAAAAAAAACCAACCCCAAAAAACTGAATTGTAACATTTTGCAGATCTTGAAAATATACAGTCCAACTTCTTCCTATGGTCTTTGGTAGAAACCTGTTAAGGTATCATAACTTCCTCACAGGGTTTCCTGATAATTCACTACTATTTTTCTTTTGCCTATAATATGTAGAATCGGGCATTTTAAGAGCTGGAAAGGACTCATTTAGTCCAATCCTCTGATCAGTGCTGAAATGCTGCACTTTCAGTATTCCTGACAGATGGCTATCCTTCCTTTGCTCACACACCTCTAGTACAAGAAGCATGCCCACAAGATCTTCCTAATACTGAGCCAACATCTATTTCCTCACAATTTTGACTCATCAGTTCTAGTCTAGTCCTCTGGAGAAAGATGTCTTTTTCGTCTGCTGTATGGCAGCCCTTCAAATATTTGAAGACAGCTCTTAAGGAATATTGTAATGTCCTTCTATCCAGCATCCATCCATCACAGCAACAGCCAAATCATTTTTTATTTTTATTTTTTGTCCAGAAAAATGTAGAGGATTTCCCCCCACTCTTGTTTCTGTTAGTACTGTTTATTCTGCTGATAATAAAAGGTTTTTGTAGTTGTTCTTGTTTTGTGCCTTCAAGTCATTTCCAATTTATGGTAAACAAAAGATGAACCTCTCATAGGGTTCTCTTATAGCATGATTTGTTCAGAGGAGGTTTGCCATTGCCTTCCCTAAGACTGAAAGCATATAATTTGCCCAAGGTCACCCAGTGGGTTTCATGGCCAAGATGGGAATCAAACATTAGTCTCCAGAGTCACCGTCCAACACTCAAACTATTACACCACACTGGGTAGCAATACACAAACCATGTACATTGTGGCCACCACCCACCTATCTGTCATTTCTGCACGCCCCCACACTTTCAACTACTGCCAGCTAGGATGTAACTAAAGGTGGGGCAAAATGAAAGCATGCTTTTTTTTCACTCCCTCTCCACCATGAAAGTTTCCTTCAGTCCCCAAATTTCTACAGCTAAACAAGTGAAACTGTACGAGGGGGTATCGTAAAGTTTTAATGATCACCTTTTTTTAAAAAATGACAAAAAGTTTGTTATGATTTATAGTTGTTAACTTATCTCTATGTAGTCACTATCTAGATTTATACATTTTTCCCAGCGTATCTTGACCCTCCGAATACCTGATATTGTAAAAGTCTGCAGATTGGGCCTTACGAGGAGGTATCGTGAAGCAATAATTATCACCTGGAAGTTATTATGGCATATTGATGAAATTTTGTCAGTGTCATCATTGGTCCCTAAGTGCATGTTGCTGAGAAAATCAGCTCATTGCATCCTTTATTTTTGTGACTGGCTGTGCCAGAAGTGACTAAAGTATAAAATCCTCGCCAGGCGCAATCTGCAGGCTTCTACAATAATGGTATTCGGAGGTCAAGAAAAGCTGGGGGAAATGTGTAAATCTGGATGGTGACTACACAGAGTTAAGTTAACAACTACAAATCAAAACAAACTTTCTGTCAAAAAAATTTAAAGGTGATAATTAAAACTTATGATATCCCCTCATAGTTAAGTATTTAGGCACCCAAAGGAAAGGGACAGGCCTAGTTACCAAAAGGAAAAGCAAACAAAGCAAAAATGTATAAAGAAGTTTTCAGTGTCTCACTCTCTGCAAGACTAGAAATTTGGGCACTGATAGAAATTTTCATGGGGGGGGGGGAGGGGGCAGAACACTTATTTGGGGAACAATGCCCTCATTTTTCCATTCCAGTAGCTAAACCCCTGGATGCCGTCCAATCTCAACATGTCTATTAGGAAGCATGAAACAGTATGTCCCTTATTTCCCAGCATAATCATTCCCCTAGTAGGCTCCAGAAAGAGTTATTTTGTTGTGAAATGTGCACAGGAGTAGATGGTGACTTCCATATTAGCAGAGTGTTGGCCTTAACTTTACAGGAACTATCCAAAGTGTTGAGTCTATTTGTGGGATGAGGTTCAGCACCTTGAACATCTTCCTTAAAGGTTTAAAGACTAAAAATTGGAGTATACTCATTGCCCCCTGACATGGAAACCCCCAGACATTAAAAGTGTATGCATTCAGTGCACCATGTTTCCCAGGAGAATCTCAGGATTTCAGCACAAGTGATACATGAAAATAGTTGTTAAAAAGAATACCTAATTAATCATGCTGATAGTATTTGAAAAATACATAAGAGAGACTTAGGCACACACACACACATACTACATGCACAATATCAATTTCATCTAAAAGCAATGTGAAAAGATTATTTAATTCTTTAACTCCAAAAGAAACAAATCTAAGGCATGGCTGCTGCAAAGCTTAAAATCACTTCACTCACAGCACGCCCACACAAATATCCTTAACAGAGGTTTACATCCAGCTATGAAGAAACAACAACAAAATTCCCCCCTTTGCACAAAGGTAGTCTTTAGGACTTTCTCCAACCAGATGCAGCTGCGGCAGTCAGCAGTATGAATCAGCTGAAGAAATGAACCATACAATTGGATGGGAAATAGAAAACACAACCACTATTCAGTAGCAAGAACCATGCATCCAATTTCACAATTGACTGGAAGCCATAAACTGCCAAAGACTGAAAGTGGATGGCAGAAGCACTGACCAAGGCATGTCCCTAACTGAGCTACTTTTGCACTGGATAGTTATGAAGTGACTGGGATAGGTGGGAAACACTTCCCATCTCCAAATTCCAAACATTCCAGGGACAAAAAGTTGTCCATTTTCTTGTTAGACTTTCCTGGACTGGTAGAGTGATGTGGAGGTAGAGCCATTGCTTCTCCTGAATCCAATGTCATTCTAGCCTTTCTTCACAATCCAAGTTGACAACTATGCTAGTCTTGGAGCTGGCGCAGCTAATTTCTTCATCCCCATCATTAGGGGCTATGTATGAATTCATCAGGCTGAGAAACTTAGCAAAACTTTCTCTCTCATAGTTCTTTATCACACAGGAGGAAATCAGCGGTTTAAACAAGCATTTTTTAGGGACAGTTGTGCAATCATGGCAAAGGTTTTCTCACACATCATGCTTAGAGAGGACTTATCCCAGGAAGAACCAAGAATGCTTCAGGAACACATCTTCACAGGATTTTTGTTGTGATTGATTTGTTGCTGGAGCATTCCTGGTTCTTTCCAAGATGTTCTCTCTAATCGTGACATTGTGTGAAAATCTTCACTGTGATTGTGCGACTGACCCTGAAAAATGTGTGTTTAAACCCCTGATTTTCCCCTGTGTGATAAATTCCATAAACAATGTCCACTTTGGCAGGCATGACTTGACTCGACTCGACTTGGCAAGGTAGTAGATCCTCTGCCTCTCTCCATTTCAGCACTTTTTAGGATTACTCCATCCATGCAGATTTGAACTTTATTGTTCCCAGTCCTGGGATACTTGCTTACTCTCTCCACCCTAGTTTACACTCTGCTGGATTACACTACTCAACTCCACTGATATAAATAACGCCACAGAACTGACATTGTTATTATAATCATATATCTGTTAGAATCTATAACTGCACAGATAGTACAACTTGGAAATCCACAAAGCAGTGATACCTTTATTGAACCAACCATAATGCACAAATACATGTTGCAAGTTTTCTAGGATCCACTGGCTTCTTCCTCAAGCAAAGGTGTTAAAAGTCATATAGGAGAAAAAAAATATGTCAATGTTAGTTCCAAGCCTGCATTTTGTTAAGATTTGGTGGTGGTGGTTTTCAGTTGAGATGATATGGAGGAATATCCATGTAGGCAGGCCACCTCTCCTTCTGGCCATGTGGGAAAGCTTGCAAGTTTCAAAAGCTTTCAACATATATTTTGTGCATTTTTGATGGCCCAGATAAGGTATCGCTGTTTTGTGGATCTAGGATGTTATTATACTTTGCTATATGGCCAACACAGCTATCCTGGATAAGTTTTCAGTACAACTTGAAGTTAATAAGAAACATACAAAGAAAATGAAAAATAAAATTCCTCATTCCTTAGTCCTGAATATAAACATGCATTTTAACAGTTATGTTATATAAAAGCAGGCTAAGTAGGCTGCAGGTTTTGTATAATTAGGTTTGCATGTGGGCTCTGTATACTGCATTCTAACACAACCTGATCCACACAGCCAGTGCTATTGGCTGCTTCTTTGTCTCCCCTACCCCAACCCACCCTTTCTGTTGAATAAACCAAACAAGCAGCTAATATTATGGGTGAGAATATGTGCCACCACCAAAGAGAAAAAAACAAAACAAAACAAGTAGCATGTCTTTCACTCCACCAACTTGAGAAACAGTTACTGCCAAATTGCATCAGAGCAGATAGTATAAACTAGAAGGGCAAAGGTAGTATTAATGAAGTGCATTTGGTGCTTTCATTTGGAATGGAAGAAACATTTGGAGAAGAAGATTACTTGTAGTGTTAGAGAATAAAGAAGGGGAACTGGTGAGATCAGAGCGAGGAAGATGGGTAGTGAGAGTGGACAGATGGAAAAGCAGGAGAGAAGAGGATAGAGGCAATTATCTGGGTGACAACGGACTGAAGACAGGGATGCACAACTTGAATCCCAAGAACCGCATGCAGATCTCAAATATCATTGTTGTGTGCTTTCAATTCCATCTTATGGCAATCCTAAGGAGAATTTGTCATGGTGTTTTCTTGGCAAGATTTGTTCAAAGGAGGTTTGCCATTGCCTTCCTCATGATTTGCCGAAGATCACCAGTAGAATTCCATGGCCCAGTGGGGATTTGAATCCTGGTCCCCAAGTCCTAGTCCAGGACTCAAACCACTACATCATGCTAACTCTCACTTCAGTAGGCCAAAGTATTTCTGAGTATTTCTCATCCAAGAAGGAGATGGAAGAAGTCCATCTACAGAATTTTGGTGATCTCTGGAGTAAAAACTATTCCTCAAGAAGCAGTAATAATGGGTCCCAGTGAGGTATATTTTCAAACTATGGAGGCTCAAGGGGGAGAACTCTTACCACACTATTAGAACCCAGCTATAAAGAGCATAAAACTGCCTCTAACATCCAACTATGCTGTTTTTGTGAAAATCCATAACCAGCAATATCGAAATGTATCACCAAGCCAAATGTTTTCCTGCTAAAATGCTGGAACCTGTGAGCTAATTAGCGATTGACTTATTGATTACTCATCTCCTACTAAGAAGAATCTTGTAAAAATAACATATGTTTATTTAGCCTTTTAAATCCCTACTTACAGTTTAGACCAACTGAATTTGTAAAATAAGCAATCTTCCCTGGTTGCCATAGCAAAAGTACTCCCTCCCCACACCCTCAGTTGCTGAGGAAACCAGACAGAGGATACAAACAATCAATTAACCACCAAAAAATCAGAAATAACAGCTTTGAGGACATTATAGTTCACAACTGCAGATTGTGCATAGGCCAAAGGTGCTGGCCATACCATACAGTAGTGGCTAAAACTTTGTTGAAAGCTTTTGTAGCTGTATATGCAAGACTGAACATTCATGTCTATGAGTTTGCTTTATACATTGAAGGAATTATTTTATTTTGTATTAGTTTTGTTCTACACACTTTTGGGACAGGGCTTACAGTACCTGTGGGGAAAATGACACACAGGTATTCTTGTGCTCACACAGCTGAAAATACAAAGAATGAGTTGCATCCAATGGTAGTTTTGGGCTAGCAGAAAGCCATTCTGCTTGCAAATAGTGAGCACCTGGTCCCCCACACTCTCTGAAAAACTGATCATGGGGTTTGGGGGCCCCTGGGACAGTAAGAGATCTGACACAGAAGGTTGCTGTGGAGGACTAGGGAAAATCTGGCCCCACACCCTACAAAAATGGAAGCATTAGCTCAAAGCCACTGTTGGATACAACCCAATGAGACAAAATCATTGACTTTAAAGATTAAGTGCCCAAATACAGTGAGCCTTTGGTATCTGCTGGAGCTTGGTTCCAGGACCACCCCCAAGGATATCAAAACCCATGGATGCTTAAGTCCTGTTATATACAATGGCAAAGTAAAATGGTGCCCCTTATATAAAATGGCAAAAGCAAGGTTTTTTTTAAATTTAAATTTTTAAAAATATTTTCAAATCATGGGTGCTTGAATCCATGGGTACAGAGGACTGACTGTACCATAATGATGCCAGAACCCATCTGATCTTGGAAGCTGACAGGATCAGCTCCGGTTAGAACATGAATGGCAGACTACCAACCAATACCAGGATCTGTAGACTGTATTTCAGAGAAAAGAACTGCCAAAAGCACCTCTGAGTATTCCTTGACTAAGAAATGCCTATGACATTCATGGAGTCACCATACATCAACAGGAAACTTGAAGGCACACAGACACACACACACAGAGTGTATAGAAAATGTTATTTTATAGCGCTGTGTAAAGCATTTGTCAAGAGGACAATATAATGCTGGTTCACAACCTTTATTTAAACTGGTTTGGGAATCATGCTTCAGAAGTTGATGGACTACTCCCAGCATTCCTCACCATTTTTTAGATTGGCCAGAATTGTTGAGGCTTCAATCAAACAACATGTGGAAGGTTGCATGATTCCTACATTTGATTTAAAGCTGTTGGTTGGGAACCTATATCAGAAGATATGATGTAAAGTTCTGCCCAGGTGAAGCTACCCCATATTGATCCTCTCCCCCCACAGGACACCCCTTACTCCTACCACCACCACCACCACCACACACACATACAGACACCATGGTCATTTAATGTTTGGTGGGGATTGGAGAAATATATGGCTATGTCCTGACAGCCAGATGCATAATAGAAACACCATCTTCTGGGATCTCATCTGCATCTGGTTAAAAGAACATAGCCATACCTTTCTCTGACACTCCCTTCTCTAAATGTCCATGGGGGGGGAGGCTTTTGCAAGATATGAGTCTTGAGGGCATAGTAATCACAGTGCAAGGGAGGTTGTGAATTCTTCCCTTAAGACCAACCGTAGAAAGACATTCACAGGCATACATTGGGCTTATACCTGTGTATGTGACTGACAAGATGCTAGTCATTATCTCCAAAATATATTTCTTTTATTCCCCAGTGCACACACAGCACCTTAATAAAGCCGATATCTATGACAAATATTTTTGTTAGGCATATCTCTGCTGGATATAACTCTGATTGGCATCCTGATGGTGAATTACAATTGTTTAGATTGGACATATGCCACCACAACTCACTTTTTGGGCTGCTGCAGATTTCAGAATTCACTACCAGCCATGCAGCAACCATAATCCCCCAGTCCTCCTTTTATCAACTACAGCCCCCCCCCCAAAAAAAAACCTTCTGGCCATTCCCTGGTTGGTAGAGAGCAAGGGGAGCAACAAACATCATCTTCAGGGACTTTCGGAGGACCCTGCTGATGGCTAGACACTTGTCTGCCACTTCCACTGTTCTTCATTGACAGGAAATGGCCAGGGCTCAGGGGTTGCAGCTGAGAAAAGGGGAGCTTTGTCGGGAGGCTGGACAAGAGACTATTGTAGCTACATCTTTTAGCCACATCTGTCAATACAGAATCACAGCCTCTATTATCTTAGAACTGGAAGGCTTAAATCCAGTTGTTAGTCCAAACTGGAGTAAATTTATTGAATGAATGGAAATGTATAAAAGTTCCATCGACTCTATAGGGCTGCTCTTTTGCGGACCAATAATTGGATATGGACCAAAACTATATTGCTCCCTGTTTTGTACGGGCATTTGAAATACTCACCTGACAAACTGTCCCATTTGCATACAGATACTCTGGATGTTCTTCTCACCTGAACATAATGCATAAATGCCCTTGAGGTGTTACCCTTTCACTCATTGGCTTCCATGTCAGCGGAGTGCTGAAACCCAATGTTACACGACTTACCCAGGATGCTAAATAACCCACTCCCAAAGCAGGATCAGCACCTAGGACAGCTCTTTCAAACTTTAGACTACAACCCAAAACAGATTCATCATTTCACTGACATGCAAGCTATCAGCTGCCATTTTCCTCAGCTCATTGTCCCTGGCCTGCTTCTGAAGCTGAAGGGTCAGTCTCAGGAAAACAGTGGCTGATTTCCTTTGGAAACCTTTCCAAAAAATTTCTGCTGGGCTACTAGGATGGACACTAGACATTTTTCTACCTTATAAAAAGGACAAGATTACACTTTTTCTCTACTTTCACATAGGGAAATCAATGATGTATTGTAAGCTGACCCCCCCCCCCCCTTCAACTGTGGCAATGGGATAGCATGCTCCAGTATACCTGGGGCAGCATACTAGCTTAGGAAACGCAGAGCAGACCAAAGTCAGACACATAGTTCTCTCCAACAGTTTACCACTTCAATCCAAGTGATGGCTTCTAACATCCTATTTTCTCTCAAATGAAATGATCACCCCAGTGCCTAAGGATCAATTTCTGGAGAATGCTGAATAGCATCTTCTGTGCACTGATACACATTTAACAGGAAAACAAGCCATGTGCGCATCTGAAGTTATGTTGGTTAAAATCTCTCTCCCCACATCTCTCTCCTGACATTCAGGATAGCCTTTGAAAGTCCTGTTTTGTGCCTAAAGGAATTCAATTTATTCCAGGTAGGGAAATATAAAAGAACATACTGCCCTGTATGGCTCCTTTAAAATTATTATGGATTATTGTATTCTGATTCAGAGATAATAAGTCTCTGGAGTACTTTAGTGATACAACCTTCATTTCATATGGCTGCACAGAAGCTCTAAAATTGCATTATACTCAACACACATTGGCTCTCTTTGAAGCTACTTGAAAGATTTCAAACTATCTCAAAGGCTTCCATAAATCTATAATGACTTTAAATCGGAATCACTCAAAAACCCAAGGCAATTTTAATCATCCATTTCTCTATTATCATTCCAGGCAACTCTTAAGAACCAATTCAGGCCCCAGATTGCATTGCCAGAAATAAATCAGTTTACTCGATTAGTGATAAAAAATGATCAAAGGAATGTACAAAATACAATTCAAAACAATTAAGAAAACAGAATTAATTAAAAATGGTTGGGAAAACAAAAGTTACACTCATGTATGGCCTTTGAAAGTCAATTTCCTCTTGACATAGTATAGATGAATGTTGATAAAGTGACAGTTTGCTGTTCTTGTAATATTGTTAGGCAGTTATTTCTTATCATAAAGAAATTTTAATCAACAAAGGAAGTCAATAGTACCCAATATTGATATAATATAACTTGATAGGGGAAAAACATTAAAAATATATACTTCACTAGTATTACAGTTATCTTCTTCATTCATAATAATACTGATTTTAGGGGAAATTTTTCTCTTTGT
Source organism: Urosaurus nigricauda (assembly GCA_034509955.1). Classification (NCBI taxonomy): domain Eukaryota; kingdom Metazoa; phylum Chordata; class Lepidosauria; order Squamata; family Phrynosomatidae; genus Urosaurus; species Urosaurus nigricauda. The sequence continues at coordinate 67,457,091 of JAOEGL010000005.1, read as the reverse complement.
TATACTTGGGCATTTGGCAAAATTGTGAAAGATATCATTATAAAATGGAACTTATTTCTCTCTGTCCTTTGCCTGTATCTTACTGAATTCCTATGAAGGGCAAAATCAATAAAAATTGAGTTAATGAAAAAAATGTAAATAAATGAAAACAAATACATATATTACCTATCCAACCGTCTCTGCTTTTCTTAAACTTAGCTGCACGTATTGTGAGTAAATATTGGCATTATGAAGACATCAAAGGTCAGAGTTTGTCCTTTCCAAGAGGAGATGTGTTTAAAATGTAAATTTTGTATAATCCTTGTGTGCTTCTACCAGCAACTTTGTTTCATAAATATGAATGAATCTCTGTGCACAGTCTAGAATATCAGATGGTCATTCAGCTCTATATTTGTCTGCAAGGCTATACAAAACTACTTTGGAGTAAACCCCACTGATTTAAAGAGATCTTGCTTCTGAGTAAACCTATATTCATTTGGTCTGCATGGATTATGGAAAATTATATATAGTTCCATATAAAAAGCCTGTTCTTCATATTTGATTTATATCCTCTCTTACCTACAGGTTTACCGAGCAATGAAAAACCTTTATGAACACAATAATATTATGATACAAAAATACAATAATACCCTATAATGGTATGAAAATATTTGGCCTCTAAATCAGAGGCAGGCAACAGCAGTTGGTCCAGGAACCTATTTTCTCTTCCCAGGATAGATGAGAGCCACAAAAAAAAATGCCCAATACCACTGGAAATGACCATTAGTTTACTTCTGGTTTTGAAAAAGAAAACATTTTTAAAAATTAGGTGCAATAGAGAAATCCTAAGGAAGGGATCAAAGGACTGTGGCTTAACTCTGAGGTTTTTACCTCCAAAAAGATAAAATATTTTTTTTAAAATGGGATTGCATTTAGAATTCTACCTAGACAGCATCTAAAGGTAACTACACAAAGATTTCTGGATAAATTCAATGTTCTCTGCCAAACCAGGGGGGGCAGATAGCCTCAGCACAGAACAGAAACAAGTCAATCTTAATTGAGGTTTTTTTGTGTATTGCTAACGAACTTTAAATTATATTTCTTGGAGTTTACAACCTTTTGTTTTCTAGTGCCAGCATGACCAAAGAAGAGGAATGGCCTCTGCCTATATGGATATCCCTCTGTACCATGTTAACTGAGAACAATTATAACAACATCTTAACAAAACACAGGCATACAATGGGTTTGCTTCCCCACCCACTTTGTTGCTGCTGCTGCTGTGTGCCTTCAAATGATCAATGATGAAAATGATCAATTCTCAGAGGAAAACAGTGCTATAATATTCCCCATAGCCCTAGGGTCCTTTCACATCACACAGTTAAATCATTTCCAATTTATGGCAACCCGAAGAGGCTTTCTTGGGAAGATTTGTTCATATCCATCCTTCAGTTGTCAGGACTGATCTCTGAAAAAATTCCAAAACAAAAGAATTTAAAATTGGGGAACAATGGCTGAGAAACCATCTCACTCATAGGAAGACTTCTCTCTGTTACTGATACCATTCACTCATATATTTTAGCTGATGATCCAGATAATGTTTGCTTGGAATATTGCATATCTATTGAATTTCTTTGGTTTCCTGTTCTCCAAAGTTTCTCCAGTTTTTTACTCTTCTTATCCATCATCATCTTCATCACCATCGAAATCTATTCAGGAATTAATGACTATCATATTCTCATCTCCCAAATGTGTGAAGAAGTAGCAATTTTTGATCCCATCTCTCTATCCTGGTATAATCTGCCTCATCTCAGGCTCCTACCATTATACATCATTTTAAATGGATTTGCAAAAGGGACAAATATTTCCCTTTCTCTGAATCTGGAGCTCTAACATAAAATAGCAAATCTGCTGCTTGGCATGAGTCCAGGCTCTTTGCTGATCTACAAAGTTCGGTTCTACCTGTATATTTATAAAGAAAGCATTGCTCAAACAAAATAAATTATCAGTGCCGCAAAGGAAAGGAAATCACACCATGCAAAATGGAGAGAACACAATGCATAATAAAGTGCAACAAGAAATACAGAATGCAAGGACAACAGGGGTATGATGTCATATGTGCGTTTCACTTAGGGCCCTATCACACTACATTGTTAAACTGCTTTTATTCCACTTTAATGCCATAACAGCATTGTATGGAATCCTGGGATTTGCAGTTTAGTGAGAGGCATTTACAATGGTCAGAGAGCTCTTGAGCCTGGTTAAACTACAAATCTCAGAATTCAGTTAGTGGAATATAGTGCTATAACAGTGCAGTGTGATAAGACTCCTAGCTGAGTAGTCAGTGATTTTCAGGGAGCATCAGCAAAGCTCAGGCTTTCAGTATTACAGCAAAGGGCTGTGCAGAAGGCTGGTGTGGTAATGAAAGAAGCCGTATTTTCTGCTTCTTCTTCCCACGGAAGCTACTGTGACAGCAAGACCATACAAACAGCAGCACTCCAATGCTCTCGGCATGAGATGATGTGACAATGAACTAGTATTGACTTAAGAAACAATGAAAATTCTGAAGTCTGGGAATGATTTGTTTCTTTATTTTCAACATTTATATACCACTTTTCATTTGTGATTCACCATAAAAGCACCACAAAAACAGTGGTCAAAAATGATAAAAACAGGAAAATCCTTCAATTCCTTCATTAAAAACTAGATGTAACTGATATTGTTAACAACTAGGGAAATGATCAGGAAAATACCTGGGTTAAGAGTCTGGACTTGATGGTATCAAGCGCATCAAGTTCTAGAAGCCAGCCTTATTTCAAGAGATTAGAAACACTAGTCTTCCAAACCAGGAGTTCCACAGCCTGTTATGCTCCATAGGTCACATCTAGTTTTAGGAGGAGGGCTAGTCCCACCTTCAGACATACATGTACAGCTTCTTTATAGAAATCAACCTTGATTACTTGCAAATCAATAATTAAAAATGTAGAAAAAGCAACAAGAAATGATGAATATCTCTTGGCACCTTGGTGAAATAACAATAATGTAGAAAATAACAACACGTTGTTGACATTTTGCCAAATAGGTTTGTGAAAGCCAGTCAATACCAGCTCTAGGCCTAAACAAAAGTGCTCTGCAGTTTCCCTTGTATGAACATAGCAGCTTCATGATTTTCCTGTACCTTCTCAGGGTGTGTCAGAGTTCCCTTAACCTAATTGTCTTCTGATGTTCAGAAGTAACTTGTACAAAGATATGACAGATTTGGGGGGAGGAAGAGGACTCCTAAAGCTCCAGTACCTGTGGAGCTGATCAAATTGTTCTTTTGAATTCTTCTTTAACAATTCTCTCCATTATGTAATTTTCAATTATCCCTGTCCTTTACTCTCTCAAACAGGTAAGGAGACAGAGAGAGACACATTTCCCAATCTGTAAAATAGCAATACCTGTTGAGAAAAATTTAGCTGTTAAAAGAAGGTATTATTATTATTATTATTATTATTATTATTATTAAACTTTATTTCTAAAGCGCTGTAAATATACTCAGCGCTGTACAAAATTGGTAAAACTTAAGAAATATATAAAAGCCTGCCAAAGGCGTACACTCTAAAATAATAGCAGATAGATAAAATTACAGAGGGGGAAGACAAGTTAAAACATCGAACATAAAAGCAAATCACAACAAGCAATATCAGACAGCCAGATGGTAATCACAAGTTCCCTGAGAACGCTTCCCTAAACAATAAGGTTTTCAGCTCAACCTTAAAGCTAGTTAGGGAAGTGATGAGCCGAGCATGCAGAGGGAGAAGGTTCCAGGAATGAGGGGCAGCAAGAGAAAAGGGACGGATCCGGGAGGGGGCAGAAGACAACCTGGGTTGAGAGAGGAGACCTTGGTCACCAGAGCGGAGGGTACGGGTAGGAACATAGGGGGAGAGAAGATCAGCTAGGTAAGGAGGGGCCAGTCCATGCAGGGCTTTGAAGGTGAGTAACAAAAGTTTGTACCTGATGCGAAAGGGAAGAGGGAGCCAGTGAAGGGAGGACAACAGAGGGGAGACATGATCATAACGGCGAGCAAGTGAAATAATGCGTGCAGCTGAATGCTGAACAGAAATTAATGGGTGGAGATGAGAGAGAGGAAGCCCAGCCAAGAGGAGGTTACAGTAGTCTAGTCGTGAGACCACTAGGGCGTGGACCAGTGTTTTTGCGGTAGAAAATGAGAGATATGGACGGATTTTGGCAATGTTATAGAGAAAGAATCTGCAGACCTTGGCTGTGGTCTGGATCTGGGGGATAAATGACAAGGAGGAATCGAAGATGAAACCAAGACTGCGGGCTTCCTGGACCGGCTGAATAGAGATGTTGTTGACAGAAATGGAAAAGGAGTAGTGAAGGGTGGGCTTGGGCGGGAAAACCAGAAGCTCGGTCTTGGACATATTGAGCTTCAGACGCCGATGGTGCATCCAGTGGGAGACAGCTGTTAAACAGGATGACATTTGCTGTTCTAAATCCGGTGAAAGATTGGGAGTAGAAAGGTACAGCTGGGTGTCATCAGCGTACAGATGGTAGGAGAAACCAAAGGAACTAATTAATTTGCCAAGGGAGAGTGTGTACAGAGAAAACAATAGGGGACCCAAAACAGAGCCCTGAGGAACTCCAACAGTTAAGGGGACAGAGGACGAGGTCTGACCACCAGAGACCACTGAGAAAAATCTATTTGATAAGTAGGATGTGAACCAATCAAGAACCAGGCCCGAGAAACCAATGTCAGAGAGTAAGTCTATCAGGAGACAGTGGTCTACAGTGTCGAAGGCCGCGGACAAATCGAGAAGAATGAGGATAGAATAATGGCCATTCACCTTGGCCCACAAAAGATCGTTCGAGATCTTAGTGAGGGCTGTCTCTGTGGAGTGCCGTGGGCGAAAACCAGATTGGAAAGGATCCAGAATGGAGTTGGTTTCGAGAAACTCAAGACAGCGCGAGTAAACAACTCGTTCCAACACCTTAGAAAGGAAAGGAAGAAGAGAGATTGGACGATAGCTAGCCAGGGAAGAAGGGTCAAGAGAGGGTTTTTTTAGAATAGGGGAGACTAAGGCGTGTTTAAAGACGGAAGGGAAGGAACCCGAAGAGAGGGAAAGATTAAAGATATGGAGGAGGGAGGGTAGCAAAGAGGGGGCAATAGAGATTAGAAGACGAGAAGGGATTGGGTCAAGAGGACAGGTGGTAGGTTTGGATGAGTTCAGAAGGGAAGAGAGTTCTTCCAGGGAAACTGGAGAAAAGACAGAGAATTTGTTGATAGAAGGAGTGAGAAGATTGACGGTAGGAGCCAAATCGGGAGAAGTTAGCTCAGAACGAATAGAGGTGATTTTTGTAATGAAAAAATTAGCAAAGTCGGAGGGTGAAAATAATGGAGAGACAGAGGGAAGAGAGGGTTTTAATAGTGTGTTGAAACAGGAGAAGAGGCGCTGCGGGCGCCTCTCGTTAGCACAGATTAATGATTTAAAGTAATATTCTTTTGCCATCGATAGAGCGCGTGAAAAAGATAAAAGAATGAACTTATAATGGATAAAGTCGGCCCACTCCCTGGAACTTCTCCAAAGACGTTAGGCTGTGCGAGAGCAGGACCGGAGAAATCTAACAGTAGGAGTGATCCAGGGCTGAGGCCTAGTCATCGAGGAAGACACGCGCGTAGAAATAGGGGCAAGGCTGTCAAGAGTTGAGGAGAGGGTGGAGTTCAATAAGGACATAGCTGAGTCAGCGGAGTCCCCAAGATTAAGAGAAGCAAGGGATGAATCCAGGGTCTGAGTGAGATGGTTGAGGTTGAGAGAATGAAGATTGCGGAACTGGCGGGAGACGGTGTGACGGGGAGGAGGGATATAGGTAAGAGTAAAGGAAAGTAGGTAATGGTCAGATAGAGGAAAGTCGGAGGCCAAGTAGTCGGACACGACACACTTGGAAGGGAGAACTAGGTCGAGGCAGTGACCGAGGGAATGGGTTGGAGAGTTGGAGTGTGGCTGGAGGCCAAAAGAATCTAAAAGAGAGATGAAGCGAGAGGTTGAGGTATTCTTGGGATCGTCGAGGTGGATGTTAAAGTCGCCTAAGATCAGGGAGGGGACTGTGTCTGAGAGAAAGAATGTTAACCAAGATTCAAAATCTGTAAAAAAAACTGAGAAGCTGAACCAGGAGGATGGTAGATGATGGCGACCCGGAGTTGCAGAGGAAAAAAGAGTCTAATGGAGTGTAATTCAAATGAGGAGAACGAATAGCTGGGAGGAGAGGGGAGAACCTGAAACTGGCAAAACTTATGCCAGTTGCCGACCCCTCCTCCGCGACCCTCAAGGCGGCTAGTATGGGTGAAAGAAAGACCACCAAAAGAAAGGGCAGCAGAGGTAACAGTATCATGGGTCGGAAGCCAGGTTTCTGTGAGAGCGAGGAGGTTAAAAGAATGTGACAGAAAAAGATCATGGATTGCTGCAGCTTTTGGGGCAGCGGAGCGGCAGTTCCATAAAGCGCAAGAGAATGGGAGTTGGGAGATAGGGAGGGGGCGAATAGGGATGAGATAGGGAGAAAGAGAGGTCCGAGGAGCCATGGGGGGGGGAGGGTTGGGTGAAAGACAGATAGTAGAAAGAAATGTGGAAAGAAGAAAAATGGAAAAATAAAGATATAGTTCGACAGTGCTGGATGGAATAGACTGATAATCCCAAGACATAAGGGGGTTAAGAGGGGGGGCCTCAGATGTCCCAGGTTCAAAGATGGCAGAGGGAGAGAAGGCTGAGGGGATGCTGTCTGGTGTCCCAAGAATTGCTCCAGCTCCACCCTTCTCCCTGCTGGGCTGAAGGTGCTGCTGCTGCTTCCAAAGAGTCCCAGAGTAGTGGGAAGAGGGAGGGAAGGTCAGCGTCCTGGGGAGGTTCCTCTCAGGTGACAAGCTGGCTGTTGTTCACAAGGGAAGGGAGGCTGGAGCAGTGCCCTTTTAAAGGAAAGGCAGGCCCCTCCTCTCTCCCTGCCAAGCTGAGGGTGCTACTGCTGCTTCCAAGGAGTCCCAGAGCAGTGGGAAGAGGGAAGGTCAGCATCCAGGAGAGGTTCCTCTCAGGTGGCAAGCTGGCTGTTGTTCACAAGGGAAGGGAAGCTGGAGCAGTGCCCTTTTAAAGGAAAGGCAGGCCCCTCCTCTCTCCCTGCCAAGCTGAGGGTGCTACTGCTGCTTCCAAGGAGTCCCAGAGCGGTGGGAAGAGGGAAGGTCAGCGTCCAGGAGAGGTTCCTCTCAGGTGGCAAGCTGGCTGTTGTTCAGGTACAGATATGATCAAGCAAGCCGCCTAATAAAATGCCTACCTCGTGTCAGGTAAGACAGTATTCGTGACATATTCATGAATATGTAGCACCTGGAACAAAGAAAATGTATGTACAAAAAAATTACATGTCAAAAATTGCCTAATTCCTGCACATACCAACATCTAACATTGGTAAAAAGTTTCAAAATGGAGTATTAAAGTTAACAACCTTCCATAGCCTTTCCTATTTCCTGCAACTCTAAGGACGATCTGAGATGCTCAATGCGATAGTTGGCCAAACTTTTGCCCCTGCCTCTCCCAATAAGATCATACTGCAACATGCAGATCACATAATTCTAAGAGTTTCATTCCTTCATTTTTGGTTACTTCTCAAACATATTTGCTTAACAAAGAAGTGTGTAGTCTTAAAAACACTCACTGAGGTACTGGCCCTATTTGGTTGACACCACAATATGACTATGACAAGAGCCTTGAACAGACTACAGATGGTCAGCACTAAGAACAGTCCAAGGTGGGGCAATTTATGATGTTAACCCAACAAGAAGAAATCTTAGAATAAGGATTTTCAACCTTTGATCCATCAGAAATGTTGGATGTCAGTTCCTAGCATTTCAACATGAGAAATGAAGTCCCAAACACCTGAAGGCTCTAAGGCTGACAATTACAGGTTAAAACATTACTGAAGCCAACTGCAAATTTAACTAGTTCTACAGTCAGGTTGGGGTCTCAAGCTAGACCTTCTTACAAGAAAATTGCTTATGCTATGAATATTATGAATGTGCTGGGCCCGACTGAACTGGAAAGCTTCCTGTTGCCCGAAGCATAGCACAGTAGCAGGGAAATGAGCCTACAAACCATGCCAAGTTTTGGGGATGAGTGCTCCAAGTGAGAAGAATGAGGCAGGGCTGCCTTCTCAGATCAAAAAATGGAAGGCATTGCTGGTCACTACAGTTGCCTTTCAACGACAGCCAAGTTGAGTTCTCTCTTCATGGAATGCTTTCTACACCAAGTTTTTCTTGTCTTTTGCATCATCAGATGCATGCTTTCATAAACCCTGGAGGCTTGTTGATCCGTTTTGAATTTGAGAAAGAGGAGAAGAAAGGGAAGGAAACAGGCTGTGGTGTTCAAAGAAAGGCAGAGTAGAAGAAGCAGGAGGGACGAGAAAGAAAAATGCAGCACGGCTATGGAAGTGATCAGAGAGGTGAAGTTAGTGATGAAACTCATTTCCTTCTCAGCTAATTTTTGTAGCTTTTTCATTTTAAACACACATTTTCCCACATTATGGGAGGCAACTCACTGTGTTGATATTAGCACTGTGTGTCAGCTGCAAACTTCTCCAACCATCCAAATGTGCTGAAGTGCACCACTCATCATCCATACTGGCATGGGCTTGAAGTCCAGCACATCTGGAGGGCACAATAGGAAAGCTTGCTGTACTGGATATACTGAATGCCTGCTCTAGAAGTGTATCTATTTCCAGATTTTGTTTTAAAGGATACTTCTGGTGAAATCTTATCAATGGAAAGGTTAATTAACCATCCTTTTAAAAAATATGTATTGGAATACATATACATACATACATACCTATGGTGGTCTTGCATTTGGAATGGACAATTTGTAATACTTCCACTGGAAATCTTGTCAGAATCTCCTGGAATTATCATTCTAACAGAGAAATCATACAGGAACCACTATCAAAATGAAAGTTTGTTTTACAGGAACCAGATTAGAGCAACCTGAAGCATAAACTGCCACAATGTAAATTTTTAGCACTTAGTGATATGTTGACATGTAATTTGTCTTTCACAAGTTAGAGAGAAAACCACTTGACTCGGCATTTTAAATTATTTAAATGATTATTCAGGCTGACATACCTTTGTTCTTCATCTGTGATTGGAGGAAGCAAAGTTGACAGTAATGTTTTGGAGTGTCACAATCAGGGTGTGAGGATCAGGCTGCCCACTTTGAGACAGGCTAAAATGTACTAACTTGACATATTCCTACTGGCAGCATTGTTTCATCTCACGCAGAAGGAACATACTGTCGTGTTATGGTTTTGACAGCCTACCAGAGGAAAAAGAAGGGGGAAAAAACTAGTGCACTTAGCTAGCAACTTATATGCAAACACACTGAGAAACATAACCCACTTTTCCCAAAGATCAACAGAAATCCTTTTATTATCATTGACAATGCAGTTTGAGCAATATGGATTTTCTTCCATGCATTTTATTATTAGGAAATGCTTAAGGATGTTGTAAAGTTTGATTTTTTTTTTCATAAACAGAGAGAGGATGGGTATTAAGGACCTTGGTTTTCAAAACAAAACCTTCTCTGCCGCCTGTAGTGTAAGGTAAAATGTTTGTTTATTTGCTGTGCTATCCTATACAAATTCATATATTTGATTACAGGGCCACCCAACCTGTATGTTATTTAATGAGATCAAAACAAAGACTGATCTGTCAGCTACTGTGGATTCCAAACAAACATTTTGAATTTATGTTTTTGTAGTTCTTCTTACTCTGGAATGCATATTTATGAACTGATGTGGTTTATATTTATACTTAAGTTGATATCCTTAGTTGATAGCTGGTTGCATTTCTGTGTAAGTCTAATACCAACTGGCAAACTTTTTTTTCCAGAAAACCAGAAAACTGTTTTGCAGGGAACTTGTTTTGAAACATGTATTAAATGTTGGAAGTACTATCAATCAAATTTGGTTTCTTTCAAATCATAAGGGAAATCATTAACTTCAACAGCAGGCAAGGTCAGGTAGTTTCCAGGTTTAACATATAAAGTCATTTATTTTCAGATGTTTGGTGAACAGCTGGCTTAGTCACCATCCATCCAGAGGTTTTTCTGTTTGTGCCACACTGAAATGAATACGTATACAGCAAGAGTACTGCGGCTTGAAAAAATAGCTGGTCAGACATTTCCCTTTGCATTGCTCCATGCATTACAAAGACATCATTGTAAAGAATGGAGCAGTGCCTGGTTTAATAGTTTGCAAGGTCTGACATGTCTTTTCCACACAGCTTCAAAAACAAAGCTGTAGGAATGGTGCTGAGATGCCATCCCTTTCAGACCACAACAAATTATCTAATCCTTTATGATCAAGAGGCTGAAAATCAATCCACTGAGTGCTAATCCTCTTCTAATGCTACTGTAATGAATTGACTTGTGGTTGGCTCAGACTGACATGCCTCACCTTGGCATGCTCCAGATGTTTAGACAACAACCCCTGTATGCTTTTCTCAGCAAAGTCAAAGATGATATTAAATTAAAATCTAAAACAGCTGGAGGATTCCAGGTTGAGCAAGGCTGACTAGAGATGTGCATCCACAATGGTACATTGAATGCCTCTTGCTGCCGTAGATATAGTAGCATTCCCTGCAGCATGCTTCATATTTGACATTTTTCCTGATGAAAGCTGTTACTGAATATAGTAGAAAATGTGTACCACATCAGTTCTAAACTGAACTGAAAGAAAGTCCATAGTGTCATATCCAACCTTCAAGCTACAAGCGTGAGAAGTGAGGTGGATTATATTGCATCATTAGTGAACTGCAGAATGATAAGACATGGGGGGAAATTGGCTTTCTTTTAGTTCTTCCTTTCTGTAATGTTGTAAATAACCAAAAAAATTTTTACTGAATGTTTCAGTTCTGTGATTTGTGTGAGGATGATAACTTTAAAAAGATTAGAAGCCAAATCCAATCTTATTCCGATATTCAGACCAAAGGGCTTGTGAACTGGCAGGCCTTACTACCATTTTTTTCACAAGGCTAACTAAAGTCCAAAGCAGATGGGCCAGAAGGACCATGCCTGGACTGCACAGATACCATTTGCACTGGGACTGTGGTGACCTCATGGGCTCCAGCCCGATCCATAATGCCATTGCACTCCTGAACCAGGACACCTGTCCACTCTTTTTGGCCTGGAACTTCTTGTTTGCCATGGCACTGGAGTGGCTTCAGGCTGCGTTCAGGGCATGCGTCATGTAAATGGCACACTACTAGTACAGTATGAAGCCATGTCATTTTGCCTATGTGCTTCAGGTCCACATTGATTTTCCTGATGCTGGAAGAATGACCAGTCAAGAACCCCAGAAAAGGTCCTGTACGTTTCTGCTATAATCTAAGAATGGTCAAGTAAGCCCCGATTCTCTGCAGTATCATCATCATCATCATCATCATCATCATCATCAATCTTTATTTATATAGCGCTGTAAATTTACACAGCACTGAACACTCAATCTGCCAGTACACATTTTTTAACCAATTTTGTATGTCTTGGGCCATAAAATGGAAACCAACCCATCTGTTCTTTGAGCAGCACAAGTCTTCCTTCTTTCTTGTAGCATGAGTCTTGTTTCCATCACTGAAGTAATACAAACCTTAATTTTTTTAAAAAAAAAAAATTAAGTATCTAATCTCTTGTCATGCACAACATATCCAGGCATTGTACAACAATGAAAATTAGAATAAATATGCATATAAATTTTATATAATTATTTTATACAATTATTTCATATAAATATTTCAGCTGAGAGGAATGTATTCCAGGGACTGCATGCCACAACAGAAATCACCTTCTTGGTTATTCTTGTATAATGTTTATTTCAATTACTTATATAATATAGAAATCTAATGTTTATTTATTTATTCACTTCACATTTATAAACTTCTTGGTTTTGGAGCCATATATGGGTTTTGGAGCAAGTATGGTAACTGAAAGATTCTATTCAAAACAAGCCTTTTTGTTAATCATATGTTATTGGAGAGTAAAAGTAGGAAACAGTGTTGATGGCCAACAGTTTGTTGTAAACATATTCTTCAAGCAACCAAAGATGTGACTGTATGTATGGACATCACCTGATGGCCAACATGGCATTCAAACAGACTACATAATCTGAAAAAGAATATGGAGAAGCCCCATTTTCTCTATCAAAAAGAAAACCAGGAGCAGATTGTGGCACAGACCATGAACTACTAATAACAAAAATTATAATAAAGCTAATGAAGAACACTAAACCAACCACTGCACCAAAATTCAGTCTGAAGAACATCCCTATAAAATTTAAAGATAATGTAAATAACAGATTTGCACTATGACCGTGACCCAGAAGAAATCTGGACTGAAACAGGGGACATTGTCAGGGAAGAATTTTTTAAAAAAAACACACTATACACAGCCAAAAAGAAAGATAAGCCTCAATGGATGACAGATGAAGCTCTTCAAGCAAATAAGGACAGATAAGAAGCAAAAGGTGACAGAAATGAAGTCAGAACCCAACTGTTCAGTGACTTATGCGCAGGGACAAAGAAAACTACTATAATAATCAATGCAACAGAAGATGACAACAAAAAGATGAAAAACAAGAGCTCTCTTCCTCAAGATCCAATAAATCAAAGGAAATTTAAAGCAAAAGTGGGGATGCTTTATAAAAGCAGGGGAATACATTACATGACCTAGAATAAATAAAAAGCTAGTAGGAGCAATACACTGAAGAACTATATGAAAGAGATAAAATAATGGTAGATGTATTCAGGGAAGAACCATTTGAAGATGAACCAACAATTTTAGAAACTGAAGTTGATGCAACATTCAAAGCACTTGGGAGAAATAAATCACCAGGAACAGATGGCATACTAACAGAGCTATATATAGTTCAAGCTACAGTGACAGAATCTAGTTCTAACAAAAATCTGTCAACAAATATGGAAAACAAAAGAATGGCCCACAGATTGAAATTGCTCAATATACATTCCAATCCCAAAGTAAAAGAAACAAAGGACTGAAGTAACATGGGAGCTTGCATTAATCTCCTATGCAAGCAAAGTTATGCTAAGCATTCTGCAAGACTTTTATCTCATATGGAATTAGTAATGCAGGAGCTCATGAACAGAACAGGCATTAGGGATCATGTTGCAAACATAATAAAGTGTACCAAAAAAATTCAGAAGAAAATTTACAGATTATAGCAAAGCCTTTGACTGTATGTATCACGAAAAACTATGCTCATTCTTAAAGAAATGGGTGTGCTGATCCTGTACTCAAGACAAGAGGCCGCCATCAGGACAGAATATGGAGAAACAGAATGATTTCCAATTGGTAAGTGGATCAGGCAAGGCTGCATTTTATCACCCTATCTGTTTAACTTGTACACAAAGCAACTCATTCATAAAGCGTGATTACACACAGAGGAAGGAGGCATGTAAACTGGAGGAAAGAGCATCAATAAATTAATATATGACACCATACTACTAGCAAAAAATAGCAAAGACTTGTAACAATTACTGGAGAAAGTCAAGAAAGAAAGTGCAAAGAAAGGTTTACAGCTGAATATTAAGAAAACAAAAATAATGACTGCAAGTGATTTACATAACTTTAAAGGAAACAATGAACATACTGAAATAATTCAAGATTTTCCATACCTTGGCTCAGTCAGTGATCAGAATGGAGATTGCAGCCAAGAAATCAGAGGAAGACTGATTTGGACTTGGAAGGGAAGCTATGAAGAAAATAAACAAGATCCTAAAATGTAAAGATATATAATTGAATAGTAAAGTTAGGATTGCTCATGCTGTCATATTTCCCATTTTTATCTGTGGTTCTGTAAGCTGGATAGTGAAGAAAGTTGATAGGAAAAAAATGAACTTATTTGAAATGTGGTGCTGGAGAAGATTTCTATGAATGCGACTGACTAATAAATAGACAAATAAATGGTTCCTAGAGCAAATCAAGCCTGAATTCTCTCTAAAAGACAAGATGATGAAACTGAGACTGTCATATTTTGGGCATATCATGAAAAGACAAAACTTACTAGAAAAAAATAATGTGTGGCAAGGTAGAAGGCATTTGAAAAAGAAGAAGACAATACAGTTGGATAAACTCAATCAAGGAAGCCAGGGCCTAGAGTCTGCAAGATCTGACCACGACTGCTGATAACAGAATGACTTGGAGATCTCTCATTCATGTCTGCCCCAACAGTCCACGTCTGTTCTTTGTACAGTCCCCATCTGCCCGATCATTTCAAGCACTTTGACACATCTATTTGAGGTTTGATGAAATAGCTCAGTCAATTCTACAGCATAATCAGGCAAGGGAGACCCAGGCTCGCAAACAAGTTTCAAAGGCTTCCAGTACTCAGGAACGTGCATTAAATGTGCTCCTGAATCAGCCACAGACCCTTAAATGGGCCTGATAATTTTTTCCTTGTTCTTTTTTTTTAAATTAACAAAAGGGTGGACATCCTCTTGCTAGCTGTATGCAACTAAAGCTGGTTCAGGGACATGATGCCTAAGCAAGCACCTTGGGGACTACTTTGTGCTGATCATAAAGAAATCATGGACAGATATTTGTATTTTTACAATAAAACAGTTTTATTTCTATGATCCAAACACCAACATCAGTTCTATTTCCATAATATTCCCTATAAATCTCATTTTATGATTACTTTTAGATATAATAGCCAGACCCTTGCTGAAACCAAGACATAAGCCTGCTGCTGGCTTAGAAGCTTTGTCACAAGAGTAAATTACTTTGGTACAATTTCATATTGTCTCTCCACCTTTTGTCAGGGAAATGAATATCTCTTAGACTCTGCTCTGCTTCTGCTACAGCCTGTCAGTAGAATGAGTTATCACCAAATTTTAATGTTCCCATATTGAGCATTTTTCCTCTCATTCTCATTCCTATTCTCCCCACACATTTCCCCTTAATCTAGTGAAAAAAATTATAATATTAACGAGAAAAATGGCAGAAAATTTATCCATTCGCTTGATACTCTTGAGACAGGAGCCCAAGGCACAAATTATAGAAAACTATATTACATTATATTAAACATAGTGATGAGGCAAGAATGAAGGTTAAAACTGGTTAATTTTCAGAAGACTTTGTCAAAAGTAAACCCTTGGTTCACCTGTAGGGCCTAGGAATGTGCTTTGACCAGCACCACTGATATCAGATAAAACAATGATGGACACCCTATGGTCCTCCAGATGGTGTTTAATTGCAAATTCCACAATCTGTCAACATCAGATCTAGGAGCTTATCACACATCTTTATAAAGTGGCTTACCTTTCCTGAATTGAATTCTAATTCGGGCTGCATCTGGATACTATCACACGCATTTTTTCCGCTGACACCACCGGGAGGATGTATCCCGGGTAACTTTCGGCTAGAATCCAAGCTCATCTGGCCTCTTTTCGAAGCTGGGAACTTCCTGGCTTTGCAAATTGGCTGGCTGAACTCAGATTCTAGCCAGAGGTTACCCTGGATGCACCTGCCTAGTGGCGTTAGTGGAAAAAACATGTATGATAGTATCCGGATGCAGCCTGAATTAGAATTCAGTTCAGGAGAGGAAAGCCGCTTTCTTAATCTGTGCGATAAGCTGCTTAGTTAGACCTGATGGGACTTGCCATACAACATTTGGAGCCCCACATAATTCACACCCTTAGTTATAGGGAAAGATCTGACACCAGGTAAGAGTCTTGAACAGAGCATTACTTTTTTGGCCATTATGATATATAAAGATAGGGAACTGAGAATATATATATTTTATAATTGAATCTTAAACACACCTCCTAGTATGTCAGTACTTTTGCACTCAGACAGGGAGGATGTATCCTCGAAGTATTTAACACATCTTAACCTCACTTCTGATCATGTTTCCTAGCCCCACTAATGGTGTGTCTACAAACAAATTGCTACATATTTTACAAAATACTGGGTGAACAGAGAAACACGTATCAAGATTGAACTCTCAAATGTGTTTTTACAACTACTTATCAAATCTAGAGGTCTGTGATATTCTTTCAATAAGTACAGGAATCACTGGATCTGAATTATATAATTTACTGTTTGAGCCAATAAATATATGAACTCATATTCATGTTTGACTTTAGGCTTGCACAGTGCCCTATGGTGTATCGCATCTTCAGATACTGAAACCTTGGTCTTTTACTTGGAGACTGTAGAAAGATTATCTAGACTAGCTCACTGTCAGTGAAGAAGATCCACTGCTGGACAGGAGGCCATTGCATCTCTCCTTAAAGAACAGAAGAAAAGTCTGTGCCTACCTAGATATCTGTGCTACAGTGACTTCATATCATCTGGAACTATTTATCTTTCTTGTCATCTGAATCGGCTGTCTTAGATTCTATCCTCTGAAACAATTAAAAATTGCTGCATCACTTATGTAGCAGGCCTTTAGATATTTGAAGCTATTTTTTTTTTATTACCTCTTCCCTAAACATACTCAGTTCTGTCAGCCTTGCCCCACAGAACATGGTGTGCAGGCCATTCACTATCTTGGCCAACCTTTTCAGGGCAGATTACCTGGCAATAATAGTGGATAACTATAGCCAGCCATTTTCACTCTCCCAGAATGCCGCTAGTATAGTTGTGAGCCATCAGCACAAATAGCCTAAGCAAGCCAATGCACTTGCCCATGGGTGCCAGGTGCTAAAACTGCCAGTGCTTGAAAAAGTTACATCTTTGCACTAAAATTCCCATAATTTCCATGCTATCTGGGGGTTTTCTGGGAGTGGTCATCTAAAAAAATTAACTTTTCCAAGCTTTGCCTGATTCTTTAGTTCATTTATCAAAACTGGGACCTCCATCCAATAACATAAAAACATCAATCAAAAGATTGTCTATATGTATTAAAATATGATGCTTCAAAAGGCATTTCCATTTATTTTACTTGATAAAGAAATGGATATGGAAGGTATTTGCCAATAGTTACAAGAAGAGATATCTAAATATTACCTCACAAAATGTATGAAGTTCAGAGTTCAAATAGTTCTTGTGGGCTCATTCAAATGCACGAACAATATTTGCATAACCTCCACAATGAAATGTCTTTCTAAAAGAAGAGTTCTGTGTATCACAGAAGTGAAAAAGAATCCTGGCCACTCCACATAAGTTTAGACCAGAATTTGCAATCCTCATTAACTAGGGGAACAGGGTTCAATTTCCTGCTCAGCCATGGAAATCTACTGGGTGATCTTGGGCAGTCACACTGTCTCAGCCTCAGCAATAGTGAACTCCCTCTGAACAAATCTTGCCAAGAAAACTCAGTGATAGGTTCCCCTTAGGATCACCATAAGTCAGAAAAGGACTTGAAAGCACACAACAACAAAAATTAATTCGGGGGGGGGGGGGATAGCCAGATACATCTTGGGAGAAACCATAAACATATCCCACTTAAGATTTATATAAAAGTGGAATAAATTTATATGAAAGTGGAAATATTTTAACCCATTATAAAAACTGATCTCATTGACCTGTATGCTTTACAATTCTTGGAAGAGCTATCTGAATTCATAGAAAGCACAAATGTGAGAAGGGGTAATATAACCAGCTGATGACTTTTGTTCTTGTAAGTGCCATTTTAAGAAAATATCCTTCTGTTTTTTTCAAAAAGCGAGAGGAGAATAGCACTCCTGGTATGGAGCTAGATATAATCTGAGACACTTTTAAATGTGTTGCTTGAGAGTGACATATAGGTGCCACCTCACTCATTATAAAAGACAGTGAGTCAACCAAGGGAAGTTTTTTTTGGGGGGGAGGGGAGGCATGATAGTAAATCATAGAATCATAGAGTTGGAAGAGACTACAAGGTCCATCCAGTCCAACCCCCTGCCATACAGGAACTCCAAATCAAAGCATCCCCGACAGATGGCCATTCAGCCTCTGCTTAAAGACCTCCAAGGAAGGAGACTCCACCACTCTCCGAGGAAGGAGTGTGTTCCACTGTCGAACAGCCCTTATTGATCTGAAGGATTTATACTAGATGTCTTGCAACCATAAATAAACATGACCTTTTGGAAATTAACAAAAATTAGGAAATGTGGCTGTATATGTAGTATTCCATATATGTGATGTGTTATAAAAATGGCAGTAGACCTAGCCTAACATTATCTTGGCAGTATAGGCCCAGTAGCTGTTGGAAAAGGTACTTTGGATTAAGAAATCCAGCTCCGAGATCAGAGAACATTTGAACTGATCAACATTTTTACTGATCAATCTGTAGAACATATTGTTAAAAAGACATTAAACCATAAGGGTTTAATGTTGTAATAGGTCCGCAACAGATCTTGGGTCTAGCTTTTACATACCTTTAGAATAATATCACCTTGATGGGAGAACACAAGGCTTCTAACTGCTGTTCCCCTTCACACTGTATTAGGAACTTTACCAAAAACATTCTATCTTGGAAGCAATTCTTTTCATGTAACGGCTGCACATGTGTAGTGGTGCTTTGGGGCATCCCTCAGATAGATCCAAGGCCAAAACTCACATCTGGAACATCTGTTCAGATGCTTAGGACCATTATTTGCCCATCAAGATTTTTTTTTAAAAAACCCTTACAGTTGCCATAAATTGGAAACGACTTCAAAGCACACAACAACAACAACTTTTTCCTGTGCCAGTGAAGGGAGACAACCCTGAACTAGGAACAGAAATTTCTTTTGCAAAGCTAATGTCAGGTGCACAGGACAGGCTTTCATTGTGACCATAGCAGGGAGGAAAGAGTTAAGTGTCTCTTCCCTTTGCATTGTATGGTAAAAATGGCAAAGTGCAGGTTTTCATATTGACCTTGATCTTGCTTCACGACTGTTAGTTGCTAAATGGGACTTCATTACAGCTACCATAAATTGCATAGGAGTGCCACCCCCATTATTTTGATGATTAAGCAAAAGAAGTTGCTTTATCTTGGATACTTCATTTGTAAGTACAATATAAAAGGAATCCAGGCCCAAGTTCATTTAAAAAAAAATCCTCGGTACTCATCACACACACAAAATTGGCTTTTAAAGAATTGAGAGGTTCTTATTACTCAAAAGTTGACATTTCAAATGAGACTGGCTAGGCAGACAAACATGAAGAATGGCTTTCTAGAAGAATGATATCCGCTAATAACTTATTTGGAAAAGCCTGTTCAGTCTTATTTACCCTGGGAAAATATAAGTCTGTATTGATTGTACTATATTGGTGTTCAAAGGATAATTGCAAAGAGAACTGTTGTATAAACACCTGCACTTCCCATAGGGAATGTTATTTTCATTTCATCTCTTCTCACTTCTGAAGTTGTATACATATATTTCTCTACTGTACTCAAGTGTTTCTCTGGTTTTTGAAAAGGAAATACAAAGGGTGCCTCCAGATGCAGCTTTCATTCTACAATAAATTACAGAATGTTATGCAGGGAGTGCATGTGATCTTCTGCCCAGAGCTCTACAAGCAAATTCCTATAAATGGGCAGCAATATGTTGATCAGGAGGGCATTTAAGGGTCTTCAGTGATTTCATAGGAGAAAAGAAGCTGAAGAAATGCCATGCAGAGTAATTCTAGAAAATATGAACATGAAAAAATAATAGCTGGGAAATAAACAAGAAAAAAGTATATAAGCAGCAGCTAGTCAGAGACAACTGGTCGTCACTTACCTGCAAAAAGTTTTCTTGCTCCTATTTGCAGCACTACAATGTTCCACTAAATATCTGTTCACAGCTTTGTCTTCCCCTCATATGAAAATTTTGTTTTGTTTTTGCTTTCACTTATCTGTCACATGTCCCTCCAGAAATCAGCTACCTTTCCTAACCTGGTTTGTGTGTGAGAGGTGTTAAATTCCTATGCATGGGGGATACAGTAATGGGAGTTGCAATCCAAGACATGGGGAGAGCGCCCAGTTCTTGCAGATTGGCTTATATGGTCCTCGCTTTCCCATTTTTCTTCACAGCAATCCTGTGAGGTAGGTCAGACTGAGAGATAGAGCACGACCCAAGTTCAATCATCATTTTCACTGAGCAGGGATTTGAAGTTTGTTCTCTTCATTCACAGAACAGAATCCAGTTGGAGTACTATGTTACCATAAATCTAGTAGTCCAACAGATTTCTGAAAGAATGCATATATGCCATCCCACTGGAGCTAATGATTTTACAAGTAGCCATGCTGTCCCCTTCTTTTTTCGATTTGGTAGGTAAGGAGCTAAATGACTGTTGCACAACCAGTACATTCAAACCCATGGCAACTGTTGTACAACTAGTGGGATCCAACACAACTGCAACAGCATATATTTATGCAAAGATAAAACATATGAGAACCAGAATGTTGTATCAGAGTCAGTGAGTTATAGTAGTATAGGACTCCAGTAAACCAGGGTTCAAATCCTTGCTCAACCAAGAAAAGTCACTTTGGGCAAGTCACATTCTCTTGACTTTTTACAGCAAAGTAATGGCAAATCTTCTCTGAAGAAATCTTGTAATGAAAACACCATGATAACTTTGCCTTAAGGTCACTGTAAGTAGGAAACAACCTGAAGACACAAACAAAACAGGTGCAGTGGGCCTTTGGGATCCACTGGAGTTTGGTTCTAGGGCCTCCTGTGGATACCAAAATCCATGGATGCTCAAGTTCCATTTTATTCAATGGCCTAGCAAAATGGTATCTCCTATATAAAATGGCAAAATCAAAGTCTGCTTGTTTGAATTTCTATTTTCAGACCATGGATGCTGCAGTCCGTGGATAAAAAAAGCCTGTCAGTACAGAGGGCTGACTGTAGTGCGGCACAGTGTTAAAGGCCCCTTTCTTATAAGCAGTTCCTGAAATACCTGTAGGAATAAACATGTCTCCACTTGCCAATGGAAAAACAGCAAGGAGAGAGTTAGTTTAGCCTCTCTGAGCAGGGAATTTCAAACCCTAGGTGCAACCTTTGAGAAGATCCTTTCCCATGCTCCCACCAAACATGTCTTTGAGGTTGATTTCTTCTGAAGATATCAAAACCCAGGCAGATCTTTATTTGAGAATACAATCCTTCAGACAGCCTAGAATGATCTTCTACATACAGCCAGAGCTACTGCCTTCTGTTGTAAAACAAATCCACACCAAAAACAACAAATAGGTTTTGCAGCATATTAAAAACAGCCAGTGTGGTGCAGTGGTTTAAGCACTGAACTACAAACTCTGGACTGGAGACCAGGGTTTGAATCCCAGCTCAACCACAGAAACCCACTGGGAAGGGTGACCAGATGTCCTAACTGCAAAGGAGGACACGACACCACAAAATGTAGAACATTCAAGAAAAATGGAGGATGTGATCAAATGAGCACTAAAAACACTCATAGAAATATAAATTCATGCTTCTTAGTCATGCTCAAAATGGAGGACATTTTGGAATTCCTCCTGGACAGAAGGTTGGAATGTAGGGCATGTCCTGGAAAAGGAGGACATCTGGTCACCCTACCACTCAATAACCTTGGCCAAGTCACAAACTCTGAGCCTTAGAAAACCCCATGATAGGTTTGCCTTAGGGTCACCATACATGGGACACAACTTGAAGGCACTTAACAACAACAACAAAGCCTATTAAAACCTAGCACATTTATTGCAGCATAGGCTATTTGTGGGTCCAATCCTTTTTTGGAGTATATCTCAAAAGAGTGAAAAATGCTATTTTACAATCCGACAAGAAAAAGAGAAGGCAATTCCAAGATTTTAGAGCTGGTTGACAGAAGATATTTATTGGCTTTCAAAGTTTGATGTTTACTGGTAAGAATTTTGGGATGTGCAACTGTGAAACAGCCAGTTTCCTTTTTAAAGGGAGTAAAAAAAAGCTTGACAGTTTGACAGAGAACATTGAGTAGCTGAAGCTTTTTTCCAATGGCTTCAAGTCTGGAGCAAATTGTGCTAGTTACAGTGCTGAAGGTGATGCAGTTTAAGATCTTTTAAACCCAATCACTGGGACTTAAAAAAACATACAAAAAAACAGTGTTCAGGACCAAAAACATTGGAAACAGGATAGCCCATCTGTTTATTCCATTATAAAAATTCTATGAAAAAAAACCCATATTCTTTGCAGTATGATCATATTGATCATAGAATCATAGAGTCATGCAGTAAGGCTAAAAAAAATGCAATGTGATTCACAGTCAAGTAGTGAAGATCATAGTTATTTAAAAAAAAAAACAGATTGATCCTAAGATGTATTTTTGAGCATGATCACAGATGATAATATAGAACAAAAATATGGGAAGCTCATATTATATATGATGACTGCAGGAAGAGTGACATCTGCATCAAAATGGAAGAGGAAAGAAAGTTTAGATATGCAAGAATGGCTTTGGAAATTATATGATTATATGGAAATTGATACATTTGTGCAATTATTGAGGAGGAATTCTTTAAATAAATTTAGGCAGGATTGGGATCTACTTCAGGAAATAATGGGTTTCAGATTTTCTATTAGGGCTAATTTAAGATAAAATGAGTTTTGACTGTATAATAATAATAATAATAATAATAATAATAATATTAATAGTTACAGAAGATGGTAACAAGTAAAATAATACCCCCAACCCCCCCCAGCCCTTCAACCCTCCCTCCCTTGAATATTAAATTATAACAATAAAAACCATATAACTACAAAACAGGGTTAAATCAATACACAAAAGTGGTGATACCGAGGGGGCTTGATAAGATGAGTAAATTAGTTCAATATTGGCCTAGGTCAGACTGGGAAAGCCTGCCGGAAGAGGATCGTTTTTATCGCCTTTTTAAAAGCCTCAGTGGAAGTGATCTGGTGGAAGTGATCTGGTGAGTCTCTTCTGACAGATCGTTCCAAATTTATGGAGCAATAGCTGAAAAGGTCTTCTGGGAAGTCACTGTCAGTCTAGTTTTTCTTGACTGCAGTAAATTCTTCCCAGAGGACCAGAGTGTGCGGGAAGGATTATATGGGAGGAGATGTTCCTTCAAGTAAGATGGACCCAAGCCATGTAGGGCTTTATAGGTAATAACCAACAACTTGTACTGTGCCCAGAATCTAATAGGCAGCCAATGTAAGGATTTTAGAATAGGTGTAATTAGGTCGCCAATGATGTAAAGGGTAAACGGACCACCTCTTTACCCTCTTGAGCGCCGGGCACCGCCTGGGTACAATGACCACCTAAGGCGCCAAGGCACTCCATTTCAGCGCCACGGAGAAGCAGCATTTTGCCGCATCTGCATGGGCTGGAAAAACGCCGGACTGGGGCAGCAGGGCTGCGGTCTGTGCCGGCCCATAGAATCGTAGAGTTGGAAGAGACCACAAGGCCACCCATTGAGTCCAACCCCATTCTGCCATTTAGGAATTAGGAACTCATAATCAAAGCATGCCCAACAGACGGCCATCCAGCCTCTAATCACACTGGTAGAGCTCTTAACCCAATTCTAACATCTATTAACCGCTCCTTCCTATGATAGAATCAAATCCTGATTTTAAAAATTAATGTCCTTCTCACAAGGTGCGGCGGAAACGTAACTGTCAGGAGAATTACAAAAGTAGCATGGAAACCCCAATACTCATGCAACCGCCTTGGCTGTGTCTGCATCTGCCCTGCAGAAATAATGCAACTTGGCACGGCTTTAACTGCCATGGCCGAATGCTATGGGATCCTGGGGTCTGTAGTTTGTTGTGGCACCAGACCTCTAGGCCAAATACTTCACAAAACTACCAGTCACAGATTTCCATAGCATTGAGCCATGGCAGTTAAAGTGGCATCAAACGGCATTATTTCTGCAGTGCAGATGTGGATGTTGATTGCCTTATGGTCCTAGGGCAGGGGTTCCCAATTTGGGGTGTAAGATGGAGTTTCGGGGGGTGCGACAAAGAGTGGCTCACATCCTTGAGTCACTCACTACTCAAAAAACCCAAATTTCTGGATGGCTTTAAGCTCTCTTGATGCAATATAGTATTTTAATAAGGTCTCTCATCTTTGTTTTTATTCTAGGTTTGAATTGACCCTATAAAAGAATAACACCTTTGGATGGGTTTTTAGCTTTGCGATGTGAATGCCATGTAGCATTTTTGTAATGTATGTCCCTCATTTTGTGTGTGTGTGTGTTTTACTTGGTTTCTTTCCTTCTTTTCGTCTAGTAAAGCTTGATGATGATGATAATGTTGCATTTTTGTAATATGTATGTCTGATATTTTGTGTGTGTGTTTACTTGTGTGTTTTTGATTTTAATTTATTTATTAATTATTTGTGTTTCTTTTATTTTTGTAATGGCTTATGCTACACAACAGTTTGCAACATAGAAAAGGTTAGGAGGAAGCACTGCCTCAGGAAGGAAGGAGAGCTAGAGCTGTTGAGGCCTGTGAAGAGTTAAAATGGAGGCTTTGCTCATCGCAGTGCATGACGGGAGTTGTAGGCAAAGGCAGCCCCAGCAGGCAGTGCAAACCAATCAGAAGGCTTCCTCTCCTCTCTGCTTCCTTGTAATGGCTGCTTCCAGGAAGATAAGCCCACTTTTAGCTCTGCTGCTGGCTGCCTCCACCTGAAGGTAACCTTTGGGGCTTTCCTCTCTTGGGAGCTTCCCTTCACCAGATTTTGCACAGGTTTGGCTCTCTCTTTCCAGCAAAAGCTTCTACAGTATATTTGAGCAGAGGTTGGTTCTCTTTTTTGAAAAAAATAACTTTTATCTCAAGTTTCCTAGCATTGCTGCTACCTGCTTCTGCAAAAGACTCTTTAAAAAGACTCTCAAGCTCTTGGTCTGAGTTTGTGTTTTAGGCTGGACCTTGTTGTGGTGTCATCAAGTCCTTAGGGGACTCCTGTGAAGGGGTTTCCTTGGAAAAGTTTGTTCAAAGGGGTGTGTGTCAGTCATTTTTGCCACCCTCTGAGGCTGAGAGAGTATGACTTCCCCCCAAGGTCATCCCTTCCTTGTGGTTTCCAGGGCTGAGCAGGGTTTTGAACCCAGGTCTCAGGTCCAAAGCGAAACAACTGTTAGTAGCGCTTTGAAGGGAAGCCAAATAGTCCTGGGAATTGCAAGTCCCAAAACACACTGCAGAAATAATCCAGTTTGAGACCACTTTAACTGCCCTAGCTCAATGCTAGGGAATCCTGGGAATTGTAGTTTATTGTGGCACCAGAGCTCTCTGTGAAAGAGAAGGCTGAATGTCTCACAAAACTCCTAGAATTCCCTAGCATTGAACCGGGGCAGCTAAAGTGGTCTCAAACTGGATTATTTCTGCGGTGTAGTTTTGGACAGTAGTTTGTTGTGTCTCACAAAATTGTCTCACAAAACGATAAAGTTCCCAGAATTTCCTTGCTTTGAGCCAAGGCAGTTAAAGAGGTATCAAGCTGGATTTTTTCTGCAATGTGTTTTGCACCTCAATCCAGAGCTCAAACCACTGCACTATGCTGGATTTAAATCCACTGACAAGGATTTAATTTGCTTTGCGTAACCCAGTAAATTTCCCTCCATTCTCCCCCTTCTTTCAGTAGGTTTTCTTCTGGACAACTGTGTAGTTTCCAAGATCCCAGAGCTGACTAAATAACCCCAAATACATTTTTCCACAGGTAAGACACTGCCACAGTTAAAATATGGGTGGTTGTGAGTCTCACAGTCAAACAGTTCATAGATTCATATGTTTTAGGATAATGTTGTGGTGAAATAAATCTCGATATTGGTCTTTTTCTCACATTGGAGTAAATATCTTGGGACTCTTTCAGACGTGGGAAATTGGAAGTATAATCCAAGGGCAATCCAAACGCAATCATGGGGTTTCACGTTATTGCGAATTAGAGCTTCTCACGCAATTTCGGGCAAAAGGGAAGTCACTCCGAATGCAATCATAGGTTTCACGCTATTGCGAATTAAAGCTTCTCACGCAATTTCAGGCAAGGAGGGGTCATTTTCGGGTAATGGGAAGTCTTTCCGAACGCCTTCCGAATGCAATGGGGATTCACGTAAATTCGCTAAACAAGCGAATTCACGTGAATTCGCATTGGCTGCATTCGAAGTTGGGAGAAATTCCTCCAGTGTGAAAGAGTCCTTGGTCTTTTCTCTCAAAACAACTGTTCAGTAGCACTTGGAAGGCTAGCCAAATAATCAGTTTGTCGGTCTTTACCTTTGTGGGTTCCTTTCTCACAAAAAGGACAACCTCTCCATTTATTCATAGGTTTAGGCCTCTCAGAAAACTAGGTTGTTATTGAAGGTGCTAAGGAATCCTGGGATTAGTACTTTTGCAAGTCGCACACTCTCAGCCTCAGAGAATGGCAATGGAAAACCTCTGAAGAAACTTGCCAAATAAAAATAGCATGATAGTTTTACCCTAGGGTGGCCATAAGTCGAGAACGACTTGGAGGCACACAACAACAACAAAGGTTTTTAGACTTCCTCTGCCAAAGAGTGTTGGTGCCTCACAAAACTACAGATCCCAGGATTCTGTAGGATGGAGCTGCAGCAGCAAAAGTGGTGTCAAACTGCATTCTTTCTACAGTGTAGATTGATGCTTAGTTTTTAGTGTTGTTCCTAAAATTTCTGTTGACATTTTGTAATCTTTCCACAGGAGTGTGCTAGGCACTCTTACTATAAAGAGTTTCACCTTGTTCTTAAACATAGTAGTATCATGTAGTTTAGGGACCTCAAATGTACTTGGCTTTTGAAATCTGGCCACAGCAATGCTCCCCTTAAAAGTGTGGGCATGGGGGGAATACATCTTAATTTGTTGGATGGTATGATCCCATCTGATTTTGGAAGCTAAGCAGGGTCAGCCCTAGTTAGTACTTGGATGGTAGATTGCCAATGAATACCAGGTGTTTAGGCTATATTTCAGAGGAAGGAACTGGCAAAACCATCTCTGGGTATTCCTTGCCTAAGAAAAAATTCTGAAATTCAAAGGGTCTCTTTAAGTTGACAATCAGCTTGATAGCAAGCACACAGCGTGCACACACATGTCCCCAAAAATCATTGCTCCACAATAATAGACTCTTGGTAATGTATTATGTTCCATTAAACAGGATAGATCTGTGATGTTACCTGGCTTGTACATTAATTCTTCTAAGTTTTGACTCCTTGATGTGTGCCCCCACACATGTTATGAGTGTGTTTGAGCAGAACAACAAATGGGAAAAGAACAGAGTTAAATTCACCATGATTAAAAAGCAAATGTTATTAGTAAATGAGTTGTTTTGCTGATAGTTCGTCTAAAAAATTACTTCAAATTAATTTCACTCCTGTGCACACATTATTTATTGTTCTCGGTTATAGCATTTACAATAAAAGATATTGTTCAGTTAAAACACATCAGTCAAGAGGCCGACCAGTTCTGAAGGGAGGTCTTGATATCTCTTAATCTATGATGCTATCTGCTGACCATACTCAGGTACTCACACTCATGGAGCCAACCCATTTGTTGTGGCTGTCTTGTGGGAAGTGTGGCTGCTGTTCCACAAGGTGGCTCCATGCACATGAAGAGTCATCTATTGACTATTTTCTTGTGATGGTGCAGAAGTAATTCCTGGCTGTGACTCCTTACAGTTCCCTTATGGTGAATATCAGCCCTTACAGCTGGAACCGGCTGTGGGGCAACAGGATGTCTTTATCCAGAAATATTTGTGATAGCTCTCTCGTTAGGCTTTGTTTCAAAACATGCAAATACAGAGATTGCACTTTTTAAGGCAGTTCATGGAATTGCTGAACAGTTGTTATGCTTAGAAATGGTCTCTTCTCTTTTCTGAAAACAGGTTGACTCTCCCTTATCTGAAAATGTTTGGGACCAGAAGTGTTTTGGATTTTGGATTTTTTTTTAAGAGTTTGGTATATTTGCATATACAGTGGTCCCCCGGGTTACGAAGGTAATCCATTCCGGGATTACCTTCGTAACCCGGAAGCTTTCATTTCCCGGGGGACCGCTTTCGCTAACGGACCGCGTGGCTGATTTAAAGGGGCCGCACGTTTTTTTTTTCTTCGGATCCCGGGCGATCTTTCGGATCCCAGGGTTTTCGCAACCCGGGGGATTCGTAAGCCGGGGGACCACTGTACATAATGAGATCTTGGAGATGAGACTCAAGTCTAAACATGAAATGCATTAGTGAGTCAGTGTGGTG
This sequence comes from Urosaurus nigricauda, assembly GCA_034509955.1. Taxonomy (NCBI): domain Eukaryota; kingdom Metazoa; phylum Chordata; class Lepidosauria; order Squamata; family Phrynosomatidae; genus Urosaurus; species Urosaurus nigricauda. Next base: position 67,428,970 of record JAOEGL010000005.1, on the reverse strand, counting down.
TAGTGGTTTGGGCATTGTACTATGACTGGAGACCAGGATTTGAATCTCCTCTTGGCCATGAAACCCCACTGGGTGACCCTGGGCAAGTCACAGTCTTTCAGGCTCAGAGAGGATGGCAATGTTAACCCTCTGCTGAACTGAGCTTGCTAGTAACACCCTGTGATAGTGTTGGAATAAGTCAGAAACAACTTGAAGGCAAACAGGACACTAACACATGCACACACATACACTGTAATACATGTAGCCTAATAGTAATTTTATACACAATATTCTTAATAATGTTGTGCATGAAACAAAATTTGTGCATATTGAACTATCAGAAAGCAAAGGTGTCACTATCTCAGCCATCCACGTGGACGATTTCGAAATATTTCAGAATTCCAGATAGGTGAAATTCAACCTGTGATTACATTTTACTGTTTTACATGTTTATTCCTGTTTTCACTGGGGAAAATTGTCCTAACAGGTTGAGTAATAAAACTGCAGTTCCTAGACTACAGTTATTACTCAGCAGGTTGAGTAATAAAAGTCTCATTTCATAATCATTGGCTTAATTCTGACGTAATGATCTCAGGAGTATGCTCCTTTCTCACCTTACCAGCTTTAACACTAATATGGTGGTTTGCTCAAATACCAGAGCATTCTGTACATCCAAACAGGTTTAATGCTGATTTCTGGTTTCATACACTATTTATTTCATGTGCTAGTTAGTAAAAAGAAGTGAAGAGGGAAATATCAAAGATAGGCCTTGTTTGTTGTTCTTGTATCCCTTGAAGTCATTTTGGACTTATGATAACCCTGGCATGATTTGTTCAGAGGAGATTTGCCATTGCCTTCCCTTGAGGCTTGAGAACATGTGACCTGCCCAAGGTCACCCAGCGGATTTCATGGCCAAGCTGGGAATCAAACCCTGGTCTCCAGAGTCATAGTCCAACACTCCAACCACTATGACACTCTGACTCAGGGTTTACTCTATACATATTTTCCTTACCTTACAGATGGAAGGTAAAGAAAAATACACATGGACATAGAATGCTGCCTGGAAGGGATTGAGTGCAAAATGAGATGGGAATAGAGGAGGCAGGAGTGATTAGAATACCTTGTCTGCAGACCCCACTATAGATAGCTCCTTGCCAACATGACAAAAGGGCTAGGATATGATGCCAGTACATTCAGTATAAAAGAGGGCTATACCCAATGTTGAATAACAATTCATTCAAGCCTGTTGTCATGTTTATCAGAGTCCTTCTTTTCTTACCTCTGTTTTTGTGTTCTAGATACATTTGAAGCACTAGTTCTGTGCTCAGCTTTTCATTCAGGACCTGTAGTGATTGGAAACATGGCAGCTATCAGAAGTGCTTCCCAGCTCTTCCTCGTGCTTTTCTCTCTGCTGATTGGGCTGCCTGTTGTGGAAGCTTTGGATATGGGTGATGCTCTGGCCCTCCTGTTGGGCTTGGTTCTCAGTTGCATTGGATTCTGTGCCTGCCTCGGCTTGTATGCAAGAAAACGAAATGGAGAATTATGACTTCAAGAAAGAGATGTCTTGAACAAGCATAACTGCGTTGGATGGTATTACAGTTTAAAGTTTCTGGATGTTGCTATTCTTGGAGTATGGACTGTCTTTGGTGGAAGATTTTGAAGAATTGCACTTCATAGGAAAAGAATTGTTTCATATTTTTTGTGATTAAGAGATGAGTTTAATAGGGAAACTGCTTTTTCTGAACAGGAGAAATTAACAGTAAAAATTTACATGGAGATCTGAGGTGCAAGGGATAATTTTTTAAATGAGGGGAGGAGAAGTTGTCCGGGTTGAGGATAGTATTCAGAAACTATTCAAACCCAATTTATAGTGTTAGGAAACATGGAAAATCCATCCTAATTAGTTGATTAAGGAACTATTTTGCTTAAGTTCCTGAAATGTAAAATGTACCTTCTTAGTTTTCCCCAAGTTAACCACTGTATTGTGATACAGCCAATCTGATCTATATCCTAATTCTATGATGTGTTCACCTTGGGACCTTTGTTTTGCTAATAATTTTAAAGGCTGTGCTATTATCTCCTTAAATACTTGACAAATGATCTAATTGGTACCATCCACTGGGATCATGTTGTTGTTGTTGATGAGAGCAGGAATTGCACAAAATTGGGCCTCTTTTTTTTCTGACGTACTTCCTGTTCTTTTCAACAGAATCTGTTTGAAAGTCCCTGATGCATCAGGCCATAAGACATCTTCATTATTCATTAAAAGTATTTCGAGAGAGGATGCTTAAATGAACAAATGCTTTCTGTTTATCTCTTGACTTGTATTGTTTGAAGGGTTTTTAATAAATAGTGGAACTTTCATTATTCCAAAGGTATTAAATGAGGGAAAGGGTTACCAACTACCCAGAAAGATTATTATTTTTGGACTTCCAATGTAACTTTACCAATATGTTATGTGGTGGTACCACTCTTGAGCTTAGCTTGTGTGCTTAGCTCTCCGGTGACTGAGCTAGATCTTAAGAAAAAACTGAGTTTGTTCAGGAATCCAGCTGAAATTGTGCTAAAAAATAAGAAAGAAAATCATGGCACAAAACAAAAAAAAAAAAATGGCTTAGATTTGGTAATAGTGTGCGCCCGCTCCATATGTGGGCACACCATACATGGCTTCCGGTTTATGTGGAAGCCGTGCAACAATGAATTAATGGTGGCGCACCCATGGCGCGCGTGTGCACTATGCTGCCACAAACACAAGCCCCATTATATTGAATGGGGCTCAAGCATGCACAGTATTTGCCTTTTGCGGGGGGGGGGGGTCTGGAATAGATCCCCCATGTAACAAGAGGCTCCAATGTGCAAGGATATTGGAATATGTGTGTTTAGATTTCAAGTAATTGCTTTCCCATACTCATTGGAAGAGTCTAAGTGTTCACTAAATCATTAACAGGCATTGTGTTCTATAGGGAAGACCACTTTTTCTCCAGTCCTTGGTCCAAATGGATATGTTCCTTTTTCAAAGCAAGGTGAATCCAGGTGAGTGAAATAGTGAAGCCAATGTTAAGGGAACAGGACAGACTGAGAACAAGAAGAGCTACATACACATTGACAGACGCTAAACCAGGGGTCAACTTTCACAGAGTTTCTCTAAAACATGGTTGTATCCTCACTGCACAGTTTAACTGCCATGGCACCAGGCTACAGGATACTTACATTAGTAGTTTGGTAAGGTAATAGGAATGTTTTGCTGTAAAGCACTTTTAGTATATTTCAGAGAACTGGACCAGAATTCACTGTCAGAAGCTTTTAAGTACCTCACCAAACTAGAAATCCATAGAGCTGTAATAGTAGTGGTATCAAAGGTCCAAAACACACTGCAGAACTTATCCAGTTTGAGACCGCTTTAAATTCTTTCACTCAGTGCAGCTACAGTTTCCAGAATTCCCTAGCATTGAGCCAGGAAAGTTAAAGCAGTCTCAAACTGGATTATTTCTGCAGTGTGTTTTGAACCACAGTGCTATAATTGGGTGGTGTGGATGCATTCCTAAAGTGAGCATTTATGGCCATCTGAAAGCTTTTTGGCCTGCAGCAAATACAGTGACTTAGTGGTTAAGATGCCAATTCTGACGATTGGAAAATCAGAAGGTTGGCAGTTCCAGGCCGCAGTGCTGTATGACTGGATGAGCTCCTGTCCCAACTTCTGCAAACCTAGCAGTACAAAAGCATGCAAATGCAATTAGATAAATATGTAACCCCTTCAATGGGAAGGTAGCAGCATTTGGTGCAGTCATTATGGCCACATGGCCACCAGAATCATCTTAGGATAGCACTGGCTCTTCAGCTTAGTAACAGAGATGAGCACCGCCCCCTACAGTCGGTTACGACTAGACATTTATGTCAAGGGACTACCTTTACCTTTTCCCATCTGCCATAGTTAGGATAGCCAATGGAAAGGAGTTACATTTGTAGTCCCAGAACATCTGAATGGCTCTAGCTGCCCATCCCTTGCTCTAAGACTGTGTATGTCAGCAAAAGTGGATTGCAAGGATGTAACATCGAAAAATGAAATGAAAGAGAATGAGATGTGCCCTTTGCTATCTCTACTTTTACACTGAGCCTAGGGGTAATATTTTTGGACTCCTGCAGATAACATTTTTTATTCAGAATGTTTGACCCTTTAGAGCTTTTGATAGCTTGTTTAACTTAGGAATATCAGGTGGCAAGATTTTTTTAAAAGGTATTTGTTTCATTTTAGCCATATTTTGCAATACTCTGGAGTGCAACAAGTTAAATGAATTATGAAACTTTGCTGTTTACTGATCTACCATGCTGTCGTGTACTACTTAATACATTTCATGCAAGTCTAATGTCCATGGAATATGACAGTTACATCAAGGCCAGACTTCAGTGTTGCAGATATTTGCTGGCTACATCTTTTTTTTAGGTTCAGAGTAATTAAACTACACTTTCTAAGAACTGTAGATATAAGTTTTTCTTGAAATAAATTGTTGTATGGTTTGGAGGGGATCCTTCTTAATCTTTAGTGTTAACTTTGAAATCAAGTCCATATCCCCTGAGTCTTTTCAAATAATCCTGTGTACCAGTGGTAGTTTTTTCCCTCTTCATCAGCAGCTCAGTACAGCATTATCAGAACTAGAAATGCAGAGAGTCAGGGAGAAAAATGGGAAAGGTTTTCTTTCCTCCAGCTAGTCACATCTGTTCCAGTTCATATGTAGGTCACGGTGCAGGTTCATCTCAGCTATCTGTTAATTTCTTCCTTCAGTATTAGGATTAATTCATATAAAAGAAGACTTAGAGACGCTGGCATTACCCAGTTACAAAAGAAATGAATATTTTGTCAGGTGTGAAGTGCATGGTTTGTGTTTTCGGTGGTGGTATATAGGATTTTTCATTCATGTGTGTCCTTTTTGGTGTTCAATGAAGGCTCAGGCCTTATGCTTGGGTGCATTGTAAAAGCTGAGTGCCAAAATGTAAACCTGCACTTCACACGTGTTCTGTGCTCATGTATGTGATGCTTGGAGTCCTGAAATGTCTTTGCACAATAGGCGAAAACATGTTCATGGCTGTAACAGAGGTCATTGGTAGAGTTGTTATTTCTGTTACTTTTGCTTCAAAATGAAAAAACAGTTGTGTGTGTAATATCTTAGTTTTATTTACTACTTCTGCATAATAATGCTAAAGCTAACCAGAAGGCAGTTACCTTTTATAAATTTAAGGTGACATATGAAACCAAAGAAATATACAGTACAACCCCCATATCTGCAGGCCTGGTATCCGTAATTCCACTTGCCCATGTCTAAAAAATATGTTGTTTAGGCATTTTTTAAGTCCTCCAGCATAATTATGTGGTATGATTCCACCAGATGTCATTCATTTAGCATTCACTGTTACCTGCAGTTTCACATTCACGTAGTGAGTCCAGGAACATATTCCCCACGGATATGGGGGTTGTACTGTACCTACATTTTTTGTCTTATGTTTTGCTGAATTTATTTACCTTGTACAAGCTTTGTATTTTAAACCCTGGTAAATACTGGCCATCTCCAGTACATCCCTTTAATATGACCAAGGCATTTTGCAGGCTTGGTAATTAGGGTAGCAAGAGGAGAATCTATAAGAAGCTTATTCTCTTAAAATCTATCGAACAAAATTATTGTAGTTGTGCTAATGAACTTATGGGATTTTTTCCTAATTCATCTTTCCTGTCTCCACAACATTTTTTAAAATAAAAAATGTTTCTCTCTTGAATGACTCTGTTCTCACAATAATTTTGTGGCAAAGGAAAGTATTGGAAATATGTTGTCTTTCTCATCACAGATTTCACTTTAAAAAAAAAGACGAAGAAGAAATACCTCTAATATATAAAACCTGTCCTGAGACAAGTTTTATTCCCTTTAAGGTAAATAGTGTAGTTTGCTTGGGCTACAAAATACCTTGAACCTTGGACCAGCCTTGACAGTGCATTATAATGTAGAGTTGCATGACCTGGGATTTGCTTGTAAATGCTTTTGCCAGAGTGATAAAGATTAAACCACTTCTCTGCCATCTTCCCCATCATAAAAACAATCATAATACTAAAATCTGTTCCTATCACTTTCATACTCAGTAACACTATTCACAGTAAGACAATCTAAATAAAAAGATTTAGGGTTGCAGCTGCAAGGTGCTCAAACTTTGGCACAGTTCCATGAGGAGTGGGTTTTCCATAATTGTGGACAGACACTGCCAAGACCTCTCTACTCATAGTTGTCACATAGTCCTTTGCACAGATGGAGCACTCAAGTTGTTGGTTCATGTTAAGACACGGGGAAGTAAACAATCTGAAGTGGGTGTTCAAGGCATCTGCCTTTAGACCTGACATTTTCTCTGTTCATCACCATTCTATGAAATGTCCATATTTTACATCACAAAAGTCTTTAAGGTTTGTTTTTACTTAAGGTCTTTTGTCTACTTCCACATCCACACCTACAATCCAAAATTCAACCTACAAAATTGTTTTCTGCCTCTTAAATCCCAGAATGTTTAATGTTCGTATGTCAAAATTGGTGGTTCAGTCTGAAGATGCAATGTAGAATTGTATTTATGTGAGGCAAGATAAAAGATTGACTGTTGCAGGAGTAACCTGTGTTGATTAATTGAAGAATGCAAATGTCTTGTCTTTTTTCCCCCCTCTTCTGTAAAGTGTGCATTATAAGAAATGGATGGTTGTAAATTTATTATAGGAATCTCTTCACTTCTAATTTTAATAGCTTCCTGTTATCTTGCTGCTGAAATCAAGATGCTGTCCCTTCTTCATTTTAAAAAATGCTTCAAAGTGCATGTACGGCTCAGAAACGAGTGAAAGAATGCAGATTTATTACTTTTAAGTACCACTTCAATTGTATGTCTAGATTCTAAGTTTTTTTCAGTGTACATCTGGCAGTATGTGTTCTCTAGATATTTTTGTTGTTGTGTGCCTTTCTTGTTAGTGTTTGAGTTGCGCAGTCCATGATGAGGTACCACAGCCACATTTGGCACCAGGATCACCTTCACAACTGTAGTGTAGGCAGCAGCTTGTGAGTTGGAGAACTACCTCTCCTCTTCCAAAATAACTGAAGAGACACTGTAGGCAAAGGTCTCTCAGATGAGGTTTTTATTCTTAGAAGAAGTTACAATATGTACAGAGCTATTTATAAACATCGATACAGTCCACCATCTATCTACAGAACAAGCCACTCAGTCAACTGAATCTTCAGCCCAACTGTCAAAACCTAACTGCCAAGGCCAACTGTCAACGGAATGTTCAAATTCCCCCAGCCAGCATCTGATTGGCTGATGCTCTCGAATGGTCCTTGGTGTTCACACATTGTACATTTTCCTTGGGACTCTTAATCTCAACATTCCTGACATGGCAGCTCTAAGGCGAACCTATCACAGGGTTTTCTTGGCAAATTTCTTCAGAGGAGGTTTGCCATTGCCATCCTCTGAGGCTGAGAGAGAGTGACTAGCCAAGGTCACCCAGTTGGTTTCACAGCCAAGGTGGGATGTGAACCCTGCTCTCCAGAATCATAGTCCAACATTCAAAACACTGTCTCACTGCTCTCCAGAGTTATAGTCCAACACTCAAAACACGGTGTCCCACTGTCTCACTTCTACTTAATGCTAATTGCAAGAGGTTGAAGGCCAAATTATGCAAAGTACCTGGATATCATGATGGGCTTTCTTCCACATCTTTTTATATATGGGGTTGGGGAAGATTGGATCATGACTATTGTGCATGAGGAGATGTGGTTAACTCTGTCCCCCCTGAGCACACCAGCATTGTACCTCATGGCATGGTGATTTCAGTATTGGACAATGACTCTGGAGATCAAGGTTTGATTTCCAAGTCAGCCATTAAACCAACTTGGGGAAGGCAGATGCTGTTGGCCTCAGGGGAAGGCAATGGCAAATCACCTCTGAACAAATCATGCAAGAAAACAGGACAAGTTCACCTTAGGATCACAAACAAGCCCTATATTTGAAATTTCCCTCTTCTCTTTACTACATGCTATCAAGCTCAGGTGAAGGCAATGGCAAACCTCTGAACAAATTATGCCAAGAAAACCCCATGTTAGGTTTGCCTTAAGGTACACAACGACAACCACAAACCTGTCTTTGCTTCTCCTTCACTATGCTGCCCTAGTGGTAAGGCACTTAGCTGTTGGAATTGTGGTTTTCATTAGTTAAATGAAAGGTTCATACATTCTGTCATATCATAGTTTGATATATTTTGTACAGTTTGATGGCCAATACAAAATCAAACTAGAAGGATGGAGAAGCTTTGGCCCTTCAAAAACATCAGACTACAGTCCCTTACATTGGTTTTCTGGATGACACTAAGGAGCACTGTAGGCCAAAACATCTGGAGAGCAAAGGTTCCTCATCTTTGGCTTCAGGATGTTGTACTGTTCTTGAAATTTCAGCAGCAATCCTATTAAATTTGAGGGTGCAGGACCAAGCTGAGTTAAGGAGCTTTAGATATGGTGAACATAGATCATTGTGAGCTTAGAGTTACTTCATTAAGTTGCAAAAACTACTGATTGGGAAGCTTTCTGACCAGATATTTGTTCCCATTTTGTTTATTTCAAAAGGATTAAGTAATTGCCTTATAAAACACATAATAAGGCACTTTCGCAAAACAAGCTGTTTAAAATGCATGCTTGCTGTGCTGAGCATGATGGCTTAAACACTTTACTGAAAAGTCCAGAAGTACATTAAGTGTGTGGGCAGATAATATGGTTCAAACAAATATTCATTGGAGTCCCCTCTAATAACAAATCAAAAACTGCAAACCTCAAGCAAATGGAACTGTAAGCGATGGAGAAAGACAAGCAACCAGAAGCCAAGCACGTCAGAACAATACAAGCAGAGCCAAGCAAAAGACCTTTGCTATTTTATTACTTTGATTATTGTACTTTAAAAAAAATCACTGTTTAGATCTCCTGCTGCGCTTCTTAGCAACTTCGCTTGAACACTGGATTGATATTCATGATTTGATTCAATACCATAGCAGTGGAGCACTAGTTTTCCATTACATGACGTATGATTTTATTACAGTCTTGTCATCTGCTCAGATGTTGCATTAGCTGAGAAGTGATGAATTTTCAAGCCAGTATTCATGAATATGGAGTAGAGGCCAACATTTTTTTAAATGGGATTGTGTCCAGAGTGGTGGCTGGTAGCATCCATTTAAGTGAAATGATGTATCTGTTCTGGGTTCTAGTCCAAACATTAAATGAAGTCAACAGTTATGGTTGGTGGCTTCCACATCAGTGAGACAATGAATCCACTGGAGCTTTAGGCTAAATGTTAAAGAAGCTATCCAAGCTTCTGAGCCTATTCTGAGGATAGGATTCAGTGCAGTATGTTGGATGACATGATAAATATCTGGACTAAAAGTCAGAGTGGATTCACCGCTGCACCAGTGTGGAAGCCACCAGCAAATGTCTAATTTCTCTGGAAATGAATGGTAAAGGCTAGCATTGCTAAAGCAGAGTACACACCATTTGTATTGACTCATGTCTGAAATGCACACATGTCTTTGTCCAAAGATGAACTCAAGAGCTCATAATCTCATGTCAGCCCTCAGGCCAAAAAAGTTACCTTGTAGCACTCTAATTTTAGTATCTCAAGGATGATGCATTTAGTCTTCTGTGAAAATGGACGTTAACTTGATGGGACATAAAAACAATGAACTGGAGGGAGTTCTTACAGCACTGTAACTGGGAATTACAATGATTAACTCCTATCAATCATTTGCAGTATAGATCAAAAGGATGGAAGAGAAATATAGTTCGATGCAGAGGCTGGGGTCTGAAACCTATTATTTGCTCTAGCTAACTTGAGTAGACCTAAATAAATTCAATGGGTCTATTTCAGCTGGGACTACCACTAGGATTTAGGGCTTGGACTGCATCTCCCATCAGTCTCATCCTGCATAAATAATGGCAAAGTGTTGTTGAAGCTATAAACCAATATATTTGAAAGGCCAAAAATTCCCCATATCTGGTTTAAAGTGATCAGATATCACGTCTGACCAAATACTCAAATACATGTGAACTATGACTTTTGTACTTGTAATTCAACAGCTGGCTTGTGGAACACATGCCAAATGGCGGTCAAGCTGCCATTCTCTTGGATTGATGAAATCCAAAATCCAAAGTGCACTTTGGGATTATAACCTTATTAGGCCAACCAGAAGGTGCAAAAAATCTTATGCAGGAGTGGCATCTTCAATTTTTTAAAAAAATGGAAATAAGCAGTAGTTATTTCTTGAATTCTGCTTCTGCTGAATGAAAGTTACCATTTTGGACTACAATTTGCAGACTTCTCAAGGAATTCTAGGAGCTGTCATTCAAACTGTAACTTTTCCAAGTTTACCATATACATGCACAAATCTACCTACACATTTCTAGGCTAATTAAAATGATATTTTGGACTTCTGGAAAAGAAGCTAATTTCATTCATCCCTTTTTGATAAAAACAAAAACAGCACTATTTGGGCTTACTATAATAGGTGGGCTGAATCAAGCACTTATGTTGAGTGTCTTTCAACATTTTGGCAACTACAACAGGAAGAGGGGTAGAAGTATAAAAGTCCATCTCCAGTTCCTATTAGCTCCCTTGATTTAGCCCCAGAAATTGCTCATAATATTGTGCCTGCACACACTCATACACACAGCATAATAAAACATGCACGCGGACATCAAAGGATGGCTTTGTAACAGAGTGACTCATTTGTTTCATTTGTTCTATTCTGAAGTTTAATGAATCCAATTAATCATGCATATTTTAGTAGATGCTTCATTACAAAATGGCTTTCTGGGGCCACAAATAAGATAGCTATGCCTTATTCATAGGAACAGAGGCTAGGGAGGGCACAAAAAATCTGAAGACCTTATGCGCAAGCTGCCTAGCAGACCAATGATGCTTTTTGGTAGTAAAAATACATTGAATGTCCATTGATTGAAACACTGTAGTTCAAGGATGATTGTGGGAGGAGAGGCCTCTGTGCAAATAGTAATGTACTCATTCCATTTCTGAATATCCTAAAGCCTAAGATTTAGGTGCTTCAAGCATGGTGACAGTAGTATTGGGGACAGTGGACCATTTGGAACCAAGCAAATCCCCAGCCTTGCTGTCCTGGCTTTGTCATGAGACAGAGTGAGGCAGTTGCTACAAGTGGCAAGATGCTAGGAGGTGAAAAGTGGGGATAAGGTGAGGGAGGACAGATGCCACAGGCCTTCTATGTGCCTATTAAATAGTCTGTTGCTTTCAAATATGATGGAAGATATTTTTGTGTCATCTAGGATTGTCGGGTCAAACCTATCCCAAGCCCTGAAATTTCAGGGCCAAAAGCTTAGACATGGGGATAACTCTGATGATGTGATGCCAGGCAGCTCCTGGTGATGTCAGTAAGCATCAACCAAAGTTGCACATAATATACTATTCAATTTAAAAAAAAAACCAAGTCTAACAAGTGAGAGGAAATATACACACATACTTTTCAAGGCACTCCTCACACCCTAAGAGTCTTCTGTTAGAATATCTCCTTTATTAAAAATTTTGGAGTGTAGAGTTCCCTCCATGACCCCAAGCTGACCCCTGAAAAGGTCCACCATTATGGCTAGGCGAAGAGGTCAGGTAGCCAGCCCACCTACTATGACATCAGCCTCACAAGACCCCTGTAAAACAACACTTTGGAAATTCCCCACAGGAAGGTTTGGGAGTTGCTAAATGGGAAGACCATCACCTCCAGAGCAAACACAATGCTGGCTGTTTGTTTTCAACCTGACACCTAAAGGGCCAGTGATCAGCTTAATGACCCACCCATCTCTCCCCAATTGTGTCCAGACCCGATTGCATTGACCCAACTTGTTCTCACCTGGCGTAACAAAGCCCCGATAATCAAGCACCTTTGTCTTGACTTTAAGCTCATTGCTAGATTCGCCTATAAGAACCTCTATACAGTATTTGCTCATTCGATGTGCTATTACCAGAATACAACCCAGTCTATGCCGAACTGGACTCTGATTTTAGCTCCCTCGGCCATCCCTTCACACATCTTTCAGTGGTCGTGTTCATTCCATCATCCATGCCAACATTGGACCCCCAGAGAAGCCTTTGGAAGTATTTCCCCATAGTGGTGCCTCTCTCAATCTCTCTCCCAATTTCCCTCCTTTACTTTCCGCAAGCATTGGATGTGTGTGTGAGTGTGTGTCCCCTTACTATGTATGTTTCCTTCCTTTAATAAATATTTAGACTTTAATTGGAAAGAGTCTGTTTCCGCATAATCTCTCAAAGGATTATTTGGCCCTTTGGTATACACAACGGGACATGATCTCGTGGGGTATTTGTTAGGACCCCCTCTTAAAAATCTGAGCTAATTAAAATTCCCCTAATTAGATCCTTCCTAACACCTCCCCTGTGCCCTAAGATCTGGGGACCCTATTTTTATAGTAAGATTCAAATGCCATTGTTGCCATTTTCAGTATATGGAACAGGAGTTGGGGAAGCATCCTGCAGTTTGGTTCATGTAGCAAAATATGCTGACCCAGTCTTGTCACTCTGGCAAGTCAACCCTAATTCAATAGGAACATTAACTGGACTTGTGTGCTGGAGTGATATGATAATCGCTTTGTCCCTTCAAGCACAAGTGCCTTCAAGTCATACCTATCTTAAGGTGACCCTAACACAAACCTATTGACAATATTTTTTCAGGAGAGAGGGTTACCATTGCCTTCTTCAAGGCTGAGAGAGCCTTACTTGCCCAAGGTCACATAGTGGATTTCCATGACCAAGCAAGGATTCAAACCCTATTCTCCCAGAGTCCTGGTATAACATTCAAAGCACTACACACTGGCTCTTTAGACTGCAATATTCCTTTAGAAAGAAAGAAATCAAAGAAAGTCTCATCCATTTCAGTCACTAGAGTGAGTTAGTGACTTAATCCTAAATCAAAGCTCTAATTCTAGGTTAGAACTACTGTATTAGGAGCAGCCTACTGAAGGTGTTATGCCTAGAACTGGAAGAAAGACTCCTCTGTTTCAGATACTGTATATAAAATAATCTTGTAATCAGGCTATTTTTACTCATGAAACACATGACAGAAAATTGAAAGAAATCATATCTTCCTATGACTCCCAAACCCCTTTAACCAACATGGCTGCCTGTGGATCTGCGGAGTTGTCTTTCAAAAAAGCAGCTTTTCTGAACTCTCTTTTGAACCCCCTCTTTCCACGAGAACATCTGTTGGGAACTGCATGTGCATGCTGCCTGCCATAGATATAGTGCAAATATAGAATGGTGAATTGCAGTTGGGGGTATTGTGTGTTGGCATACTGAAATATGTGATGGGATATGTAGTGGGGTGTTAATTGAGGGAGAAGGGGGTACACCTGGCTGAAAAATATCCAAAGTCATTTTCCCTAGAAAAGAAACCAGGAAGGAGATGGCATGGGAATGTGAGAGCAACAGGGTTGTTTTTCTCTGGTAACGAATGAGAAATTTTAGAAGAGTTCCTTTCTGACGTAGCCCGAAAGCCCTACAAAAAACTATGGATGCCGGCCATGAAAGCCTTTGAATGAGAAATTCACCCACCAATGATTTGAAACTATTTGTGGTTTAATTAAGCTTCAATAATGCTTGTTTATTTCTGATAATGAACATATCTGGTGTAAACCTATAGTTACTGAATATAGTTGCCCTGGTGGCGCAGTGGTTAAATGCCTGTACTGCAGCCACTTGCTCAAAACCATAAGGTGGCGAGTTCAAGTCCAGCAAAAGGGCTCAAGCTCGACTCAGGCTTGCATCCTTCCGAGGTCGCTAAAATGAGTACCCAGATTGTTGGGGGCAAGTAGCTTACAGTTGTAAACTGTTTAGACACTGCTCAGGCAGTATAAAGCGGTGTATAAATGAAGCTGTTTATTTTGTTTGTTTATAAACATTTTCTGATTTTGTCACTGAAGCCTGGAATTTCTAAACTTTGGAAGACACCAGTTTTGATATCTATTTAAAAACCTTTTGTTGCTGTCTGCCTTGAAGTTGTTTCAGACTTATGGTAACCCTAAAGCAAACCATGGGGTTTTCTGGGGCTGCGAGTGTGTGACTGGCTTTCCATGGCTGATCAGGGAATTAAACCCTGATTTCCATGGTTATAGTCCAGCACTCAGATCTTAATACCATGCTACCTCCCTGAAGAACCCTTGTTGTTTTTAACTACCTTCAAGTTGATCTTCGTGTTCAGCATTAAACCTGCCTTAGCACTTTCCTCCTTCACCTTCTTCGGTAATTGCTCCAGATCTTTACTGGTTTCCGCTATTAATATTGTGCTGTCTGCATATCTTAGGTTGTAATTATTATTTATTTATATAGCTCTGTAAATTTAAACAGTGCTGTACATACAATCTTATAGTTAGACATTGTTAATGTTCCTTTCTCTGGTCTTCACTCCTCTTGCCTCTGATTCTAGCCCTGCTCTGTGTATGATGTTTTCTGCTTACAGGTTGAATAGACAGGGTGATAGGCTTGCATGACCCCATTGCCAATAGGGAATAATTCTGTTTCTCTGTATTCAGTTCTGATGGTAGCCTCTTGTTCTGAATACAGGCCATGCATCAGAACAGTCAAATGTAGTGGCACTCCCATTTTTTTAAAGAGCGGTCCATAGCTTTTCATGATCTATGCAAGCAAAAGCTTGTCCTGTAATTTTTATCTTTTTTGTCTCCTTTTGTGTGCGTGGCTGGGAATGTATATTGATTGCTTCCATTCACTGCTTTATTTTCCACATTTCTTGGCAGATTTTAATTAGACCTATACGTGATTCGCTCTCTGTGAATTGTAGCAGTTCTATTGGTATGTCATCTGTTCCTGGTGGTTTATTCTTCCCAGTTGCTTTGAGTGCTGCTTTCACTTCATTTCCAAAATTTGGAGTTCATCTTTGTAAGTTTCTTCTTCCCATGTGTCATTCATCATTTCCCATTTTTATATAGCTCTTCTGTATATTATCTCCATCATAGGTTATTCATGTATAGTCAAAAAGGCAGGCAGGATTGTGTGTCTTAGACCAGTTGCCTCATTCACATTGCTGTTGTCACCCTCACTGAACTTGGTTTCCATGTTCTCCATAGTTTCTGCACTTTGCAGCTTGTTCTAGTTATGGAGACACCCTGGGTAGTGTAAAACCCTACTTATTGACAAATTCCCCCCACCCCATAAATTCATGCATGCTTCAGGTGTTATAGAGAACATGTCAGCAGCCGCACTGGCACATGTCCCTTTGGTGATGAGGCTAAGCAGACAGATCTGAGGCACTACCCTTTCCCCACTACAAATGCCTTATGCACCCAAATATAGCTAAGACCCATGCAGAATGTAGATAGAGTTGGAGGGCCGGGGGGGGGGGGCTGTAATATAGGTTTCTTGCCAGCAAGACATTTGTTATTTTGTTGCTAATGAATCTTTAACTCTTCTTCCTGTTCTGGCCATAATCACATCCACTGTAAACGAGATAGCTCAGTATCTTCCAATGTTGTCTGCCACACAGTTCTGTATGGGTTGATCCCTGTTTATTAGAGTGAGATAAGGAGGCTTAAGCAATATATTTTACTACCCCTTTTATTTTATGGCAACATCGTTTTTCCAGTGTGGTTTAGAAAGCAGAGGGGCAAAACAAAGCATTTTATCAAGGTTGGTCATCAGTGGATCCCATATCTAGCAGAGAGATAAATCAGCTTAGCACCAAGAAACTCACAAGAAAAGGATGCAGTGGCATTTGGCTCCAGGGAACACATTTGCACACTCTTGGGTCTGGCACCTGAAGAGTAAGAATGGAGACTTTGGGCCACTAATGTGCTCATGATGTCACCCACCCACCCACCCACACCACTGACCTCCTCCCGTTTCGCACCATACAGAAACCTTAATAATGCTTTTTTGCACTAATGTTACCTTAACATCGTAATTCCAATATACCACTAAGTGTCATGGTAATAGTTGTGACATAAAGCAACTAGCAAAATTAAAATTAGAGCTTCAAATTACAATATCATATGCACAACCTAAATGTGTTTACCTATGCATAGTGAAGATTTGGTTTAAATGTGATGTTTTAAAGAAAATTTTATTTTAGAATACAATTTCAAAAAAATACAATTTCAAAAAAAATACAATACAAATTCAAAAGAATACAATTTCAAAAAAATTAAAATTGTTTAAAATTTTAAAAGTTTGAAATTTGAATTTTAAAAAATTCTGGGGGTCTTTCCTTTCTCCTCCTGCTGAGCTTCACCCCACTCCTACCATCTTTTATAGCATTTTAAAGGGAAGTAGATGAATGCCACAGCCCATTTCAGCCAAAAATTAGGTTTTTGAGGAGCTGTGGTGTAACCCCCCTCTTAGTTTGTCACCTGGTGTGATCCACACACCCCTGGTGACACCACTGGCATCTATCACATGAGACTGTCTCCATAAGGCTTCACTGCCTTATCCTTGAAGCATGGTTACTGTGCACCTTGCCATTGACAGGGAAAACTTGTCAATATTATTAATTTATTATTAATTTTTATTTATATAGTGCTGTAAATGTACACAGTGCTGTACATACAATCTTATAATGCAATATCACGCTGGTAGAGCAGAGTGATCCTGTGGCACTTCTGGGATTGGGCTGTCACATGGTGTCAGTGTCTCCTCTTCTCACCTGTTCCCCCAGCCCCATTACTATTCCCAAACAGCCTGGGTTATTTATTTATTCGTACTCTCTATTATTATTATTTGGGGTTTGTTTTGTTTTTGTTAAACTGCATTAGCATAACTACATGATTGTGTTGAAAAAGAAACTACCACCACAGTAGGAACAGCAACAGCCCAGTTGCTCCATAGTGATACAAAGTCTTCTCAAATTGAATGTATGTGCTTCCTTTCATTAATGGGATCACAGCAAGAATGGGGTCATGTGCTTTAATTTCATGGGGTAGAACATGGCTTCAAGGGGTAGAACTAGATCTAATGGTTTTAAGTAACAGGAGGGTAGATTTCAATTGAATGGACCTCAAGAGCATGCAACATTACCAGAAGGTTCTTTCGGGTGATATTTATACAGTGGGGTTGGTCTCTCAGATTATCCCTTAGCAGCATTTTCTCACTAGGTGAATCTTGCTAACTTGAAGACTCTAGCAAATTATTCTTCCTCCTCCCTTCCAGAAATATATCCAAACAAGCAGGAATTTGAAGAATTCCAATCTGAATGTCCAGTGTATTGCGAACAGGCAGGTGGAGCAAGGCCTGCCAAAAGACTTTTCATTTTGACTTTTAAAAAGAGAATTGTCTATAACCTTTTAATTTCTCTACAGAATTCAATGAAATCTGCAAGCATAGTTGCATACAGTTTTAGATAAATACAGATAAAATTAGGGAGTTTTTCTTCCAGCCTTTCTAGAGAGGTTTGCCTGACAGCACACCTGTGTCTTTTCAACACCATGCCTTTTAAATAATGTATGCAATCTTTCGATTTTTAGTTTTAAATTTTGAGTGCTGTTAAATTTTGTTGTCTTTTTTTATGTTATTTGGGTAATTTGGCTTAATTCCAATTGTGTATCCCAACTACAATCAACTCATTAAATCAATGGAATTTATGTAGGCGTTTACTTAAGAAGTTCCCTTTGATTCAGTGGATCTACTGTAATTGAGACTAACAATTGGATATATACTATGGATTTATTTACTTTCTCTTTTTTATTTCAACAGTTTTTAAATTTATTGTAAACTGGCCAGGGAAATTAATAAATAAACATTGTAAATAAGTAAATCAATAACTACTATGACAACCTTTCAGGAAAGGTTCTGTTTTACACAAATGATTAAAATGTCCAGGCTTTTCTTTTGTGATCATATACAAAGGGGAAGTACAGACATTTAGATTTTGTTTCAGTTTTGTTTGCTCATCCTATTGATTACTGTGCTCAAGCCTGATCTGCAATTTAGCCAATCATCATATCACCTTTTTCCAGCATAGCCAGGCCTTCCATAAGGCATAGCAGAGTGTCCAGATCAAGTGGCAGTTTGTGGGGACAGAGAGTTACAACAGGTGCTGGATATTATTATTATTAATATTATTGTATTATTATTATTATCCTTTATTTATATAGCACTGTAAATTTACACAGTGCTATACATACAATCTTAAATTAGACGGATCCCTGCCCTCAGGCTTACAGTCTAAAAGAGACAACACAAAAGGAAGAGGGGAAGGTGATGAGAAAAGGGGTGAGGTCTGGTGGTTCTTCTCTCCCTTTGGGGCCAGGACCAAGGCAGATGGACTGGAGGTAGGGCACGGCTTCTTAATACAGATAACATAGATACACACATACACATGCACACACAGAGTGGGCCCTCCTCATTTATTGGAATTAGGGATGCAGGACACCCATGATAGTGGAAAAACCACCAAAAAAACCACTTTTTTTTTTTACCTGGGAGAGCACTTTTCTAAGAATCTCTAGGTCCTCTAGCACCAGTCTGTGATCAACATCTGCTGAACGTTGACAATAGAATTGCACTGGAGAACCTACAACTGCCTAGAGAAGTGTTCTCTATAGAAATCTTTAGGTCCTCCAGCATGACCTCTGGTGGATGTTGACCCCAGAGACACGCTGGAAGTCCTAGAGATTCCTAGAGAGAACATATAATCAAATCCATGAAAAATCTAACCTGCAAAAGTCAAAGTTGCAAATTGTAGAAGGATGAGTATGTGTTTGCATGTCTGTCTGTATGTATGAATGAATGAATGACCATGCACTGTACTCACACATACACACATACACACTTTCTAAGTAGTCTGATGCTCTCAAATGCAACAGAGGTGGCCAATATCAATGTGCAATTCAACTTCTGGTAGGCTTTTGCACATAGAATCATGAGGAGTATGAATACAAAGTTTGGCCAGTCCTGTTTGTAAGTGATGGCTTCCATGCCAATGAGGTGGTGAATACAGTGCAGGTTTTGGATAGCTTGAAAGAAGATGCTGAACTCTATCCCCAAAATAGGTGCAGGTGCTTGGATAGTTCCTTTAAACTTGGAGCCCCACTCACATGAGAGTCATCACTCATCTTCTGAAGAAACAGAAAGTAAAATGCAGACTTAACCCAAAGAAGAGCTGAGCTATGCTGAGTTAGACCAAAGGCTTATCCAGTGCCATGTTTTGTTCATAGCATTGTCTATAAGAAGTCTACCAGTAAGACTAAAATACAACTGTACCCTCTGTCTCTGGTTCGCCGGCAATAAAATCTTATGCAGAAGTATGCTACATTTGCTATTGGAGGTAATAACATAATCACATTGGCCAATTGCCGATGATGGCCCCATCCTTTGGGAAATTAATCAGTCATTTTTAAAGCAGTCACTACATCTTGTGGCAGCGAATTCCACAATGTGCAGTGTGAAAGAAGTGTTTCCTTTTATCTGTTCTGAATTCCCCCCATTCTAAAAAAGCATTGTCTATAATTCTTTACACCATGTATTTGTTTGATGTGCCTTTTTCATGTCTCCCCTTACTTGTGTTTCTTTCTGAACTGAACACTGCCCAATGTTATAACCTTTCCTCTTAAGAGAATTGTTCCATTCCCTTGATCATTTTGTTTGCCCTTTTTGCAATTTTTCCAGCTGAACAATATTCTTTTTTGAAGGTCAAATTGCTTTCATAAACTATAGCTGTCTTCGACGTTTGTGCTTTAATAAATTTGTTAGTCCCTAAGGCGCAGCTGGACTGTTGATTGTTGCTACAACAATCCAACATTGCTATCCCTCTGGAAATTACTACCAGAGACACCAGAGGATATCTTGAAAGTTGGGCTGCAATCCTATATAATCTCTCACCTGTGAAGAAGCCTCATTGAACATGGGATATGCATGTGAGAAAACATGCCTAAAATGACCTTTTTATTTAGGCAAGCCTTTAATAACTGGGTTTAAAATTGATGTATTGGAATTTTTATTAAGGTGTTATTTTAATGACTGTTTTAAATCAATGTACAATTTTATTTTTAACATTTTTATTGTGTTTTATTAGATATTTTAATATGTTGCAGGCCACCACAAATCCTGACCATGAGAAAAAGGTAGATAAGATAAGATAAAATTTCACTGCTCAGCTCTGATATACTTGTGTGAATGAATACAGCACTGAATTGTGGTCAAACATGATCAATGAGATTCAGAATGACAGGAAAATTTTTAAAGGAGAGATGGGAGATGTCATCCAGATGCAGCCCTAGCCTGCAAAGCCAATAGTAAAGAATAATGGGTGATGCAGTCCAACAACATCTGGAGAACCACTGGTCCCTATCACTATGGTCTATAAAAGCATCCCACTCTCATCTTAGCTTTTTGCTTGCCTCTCAGGCTCATTTGTTGCTGTTACCAATCTCTGTTTTTATTAATTAATTACATTGACATATTATTTCTTCCCCAATGAGCGCAAGATAGCATACACATTTATCCTTCTTCCTACTTTATCTTCACGCACACCCTGTGAGGTAGGCCAGACGGAGAAAGTGGCCTGTGGTTTCCCAGTGAGTTGCATAGCTCAAGCAACCCATATCCTAACCCTGCTTAATACTCACTGATCCAGATGGTAAGACCCACTGTCCCGTACCCATTTCTACAAATACAAAAAAGCAGAGGCACCCCAATATTTTCCTCATTCTTCATTTGGACTCATATTCATTCTTTAACATCATTACCTGCCCAAATTGTCAAGCAAAGCTATGACCCTCTTCCCATGAGTCATTCAAAAAATTATTCTAAATAATTTTATATACTGAGAACTTTATCACACATGGCTTTTAAGCCACAATTAATGTTGGAAAATAGAACCTTTGGCAATACCTGTCACACAGGTTTATCACACTAGAGGGCAAACAGGATTTAAACTGGAATTAAACTGGAATTAAACAGGAAATGCCCTATGTTAAACATAAGGCATGTTAAATGCCCTATGTTAAACATAAGGCATTTCCTGTTTAATTCCTGTTTAAATCCTGTTTGCCCTCTAGTGTGATAAACCAATGTCACCTCCGACATGTCACTGCTGTGCCTCCAAAGCATGGTTAGTAATAGCAGTAGCAAGTACATTTCTATACTGCTTAGCAGTGCACTTAAGCACTCCCTAAGCGGTTTACAAAGTGTAAGCTAATTGCCCCCAACAATCTGGGCAACCTTATGGTTTGTGAGGGGTGCCTGAAGTATAGACATTTAACCACTGCACCACCAGGGCTCCTAACCAGGGTGTGGTCAGAATGCTCCCTTTCACTGATGGGGGAAATTATCAATAAGCTCTCAATCATACTGCTATCTCATTAGTCTTCAGGTGCAATAGGTTCCTCCAGCAGCAGTTCTGAGATTGTGCTGTCATGTGGTGTCCATCTCCCCTCTGCCCACTCCCCCTTGCTATATCCAAACATGCTAGTTTTCTTCTATTTTTTTTTCACTTTTTCTTCCATCCTTGTTTAACTTAAAGGGCTGTGTACATCAGCCATAAAGGCCTGGGGGTGGAGTTGGACCGTGGCATCCACATGACACACACCCTGACTCCACACCCAGAGTGATGTGATACCATGTGCTGCTCCACATGGTGCATGGCATCACGGTGCTCCTCTGGTGCTGCATCCACACAATGCGGTGCCAAAGGAGTACCTTAAATCTATGGCGCTGCAACTATCACACCCTTTCCAGGGTGCAAAAAGGAGCCACTTTTTGTGGCTCATTTTTGCACCCTGGAAAGGCCAGATCAGGGTCATGGCATGCGGTTGCTGCAGCCCTGATGCAGAGCAGCTGGAGGCAGCTGCAGGCTGCCCCTTAGGGGCAGTCTGCACACCCTCCAAATCACATTGACATAACTCCAGAATTGTGTTACAAATACAAATAAAAATTTTAAAAAACAAAAAGGATGCTGGATAGAGCATAAGGCAGGGTTAAGAGTGTATGCAGAAAAGAATGCAAGATGGCAGAAACAGCCCCCATCACACTAATGAAGGGATGTGCGACAAGGAAAGCTCCCCAACTGGTTAGTATCCGTTTTCTTTTACTGGCTTGATGGTGGCAAGAAGGAGGCTTGTGTGATATAGTCCTGATTTGAAAAGAAAGCAGATCTGCACAATGTTTTAGTGATCTAAGGAGGCATTTTCACACATAATATGACAGAGGCCAGACCTCAGTATGCTTCTCAGGTGGTTGGACATTCTTGTTCTTCCCAGGAGAGTCCTAGGTTATGGCAATCGTCCAGTTCAATAGATGCAATAGCACAAGGCTGCATTGTAATATGCACTGTAAATTTGATACTATTTGCCATGTGCTTGTAACTGACTGAGGACAGATAATCATTCTAGGCTCAAGTCAGCAATGGACTGAATGTTCTTTGATGAAATTTACCAAGTTTTGTGAAACTGTATGCACTCATCTGTTCAAGCACTTTGCTGGATTAGAGTGGAATACTGAATGCCAATATATGAAAGTCAACCCATACACTTCAGTGGAAATAAAGTATATTAAACCTATCTAGGCTGCATTAATGGGACTGCAAATAAAGATAAAATGATATAGCCTAAATGGAATTGTCTGGCTGCAGTTAGTACTGGAATGAAAATTAACTAAAGCTCTATGAAGCTGAGACTGGGCAACCATAATTTAGTCCTACATAGACTTAAGAGTGTACAAATATAATGGGTTTCACATGAACTTGCCCTAGAAAACTCCTCAGACATCATAGTATCTACAGAGCATACTTGGCCTGGTTTACTCAGGCACAAGCGTTGCTGGGTACTTGCAGTACTAATGAGTGACTAAGATGTATGAATGTGCTGTTTCTGAGATATAACCACCAGTAGAGGTTTCTTGTCACCTTAAATGGGATGCTACTCAATGCATTTGGTTCAGATTCAAGGTTCAATTATCAATTGCACTGAGTTCAAACGATATTTGTATATAGAAACTAGGCTTTTGTCCTCACTTACATCCAAGACATGTGCTGTGGGTACCTTGGTGGTACAGGGATTATTACTTCCTTCGAAAGGTGCTAGTTTTGACTCTTGAAGTCCTAAAATTCTTGTTGTATAGACAATCTTCTCTAGGTTCTTGGATCAGCAATGGCTTCTTGCTAGTACCATCCTTCCATTAAACATGAACTCTGAAAGCACAAAAATACTTTCCACCTTGCCTCTCAGCTTTGGAAGTCCCTTTCTTTAGGGCTTCAACATAGTTCTTCATGCACCATTTCCCGGAAGTAATGGGAAACTTTCTAAGCAAACTTCAAGTGGTAGAAATGAGTATGGGTTTGGTTTTCCTGTCTGCTCCAAAATTATATATAGCAAATTGTCAGTAACTTTATATGGATGATTGTTATCCATTTTGAATCTAAATGAAAGGTAAAAATCTTAATAATTAACACAATAAAAGAGGTATGGAGAGAAATGCCTTGTTTCCCTCGGAGGATTAAAACTGATGTCCCTTAAACCTGGCCTGGGAAACCTTTACAGCTGCAGTGTGATGAACTGATCACTTGATAAATTTATTCATGCATTCTTGTCTCAAAATGTGTTGACATCAACTATCAAAGGGCTAGTCTACACATAAGTGTATATGTTAATTGCTGCAGATTTTCACACATTTGCATTGATGCTTAATTGTCTTCACTTTCCTGTGCAAATTCACATTCTGTTTGATCTCCCTCTGCCAAAAATGTGCAGCGACATGAATCCATGCAAAGTGGACAGATGGACATAGGTTTGATCATGCACATCTTTGTGGAATTAAAAATGCAATTCCTTTTTCTGCAGTTTGATGCTTTTTTTTTTTTTTTTTGGTCCAACCCCCCCCCCCCAACAAAAAGCCTGAATCCTCCGAATCACGTATGATAATGTTGTATTTTATTCAAATGGAATGATGCATGTTTTAATTGTGTAGAGAAGCCCTTAAACATCCTGAACCTTGTTGGTCCTAGATCAGTGTTTGCTAGGCTGTCTGATATGGGAGACTGGCCATCTTTTCCCCCCAAAATGCCAGGGATCCACACCATATTTGAGCACACTGGCTACAATTGGTTTGCTGTTGTTGTTGTTGTTGTTGTTGTTGTTGTTGTTATTTCCTAGAAACTCACCAGGTACCAGCACTAGTCCAGGTACCATCACTTTAAGTAGCACTCTTCAAGAGGACAGTGCTTTCATACACACATTGTTGTCTGATAACATAGGTATGGCTACTCTGCAATGATAGCCCATAATTACTCAATAATCAGCATCATAGAAAGACAGGAGCCATATGGCAAGAAACAAAACCACTTCCTTATGATGTCTTGCAACATCTATTACAAATTCTCAAAAACATTAGCTTTAAAATACACATCTCCTTGTGCTCCAAATACCCTTCTCCTTATTTTTCCATCGGGAACTGGCACGGGGTTTTTTTTTGGTCAACAATATGTACTCTTTTAGTTTCTGAAATGGTAATTTTTTTACCATTCTTAAGTTCCACATTGCAATATTGAGAGGATAGCTGTTCCAAGCAAGGGGACTGGTATAGGTGCCAGAACAAGAGTCAGGCATGCCAATTAATAAATAGCTCATGCCAGTCCTTTGCTGGCATGTTTCAGGCAAAAAAAAAATTAAAATATTATAACTGAATTATGATTCAGATATAATTTCGATGCAAAAGGTTAGCCAGCAATCTGGCACCCTTTGGAAGGGCTGCAATTGTCGGTGTGCTTTGTGAAAAGTTAACTTCGCCAGCATCTGTGGAACAGATCACCAAGAAAGTGTGTTGTTCGGGATGGAGCACTACCCTTCACTATGACATGATATTTTTTTAAATTCCAGAAATCTAACCTGCGAGGCAAGAAACACAAATCTTTCTGCTTGTGTGTTTCCAACCCTGCCCGTCCCTATAGATATTGATTTCCAGTGCCACCAAGGAAAGTTGGAATGATTCCCGTGAAATACAGATGCTGGCTTCAGTTTCAAGCATTAAAAAAAAATAATCCCTGATCTCACGAGAAGTCGAAATGAGAAATGGAAAGGAAGGAAGGAAAGAAAGAAGGAGAGGAAGAAGGAGGAGGAGGAGAAGAGTCCTAGGCCTGTTCATTAGATAGCCCTGGCAGCACACCAGAGCCATTCTGTCTGGCCTAAATATACCTCCATCATCCCTGCAGTCCTCCCCAAAGAAAATAATAATAATAATAATAATAATGACAAATGCTGTTTGGCTGCTGCAGTTAAAGCAAAGAAAAGTA
This sequence comes from Urosaurus nigricauda, assembly GCA_034509955.1. Classification (NCBI taxonomy): domain Eukaryota; kingdom Metazoa; phylum Chordata; class Lepidosauria; order Squamata; family Phrynosomatidae; genus Urosaurus; species Urosaurus nigricauda. The sequence continues at coordinate 67,403,676 of JAOEGL010000005.1, read as the reverse complement.
AGGCAGCTTCCCTTCTAGAGAGAAAAGATCAGAAGCAAAAAGAAGAAGAGGAGGAGGAGGAGGAGGAGGGAGCATCCCCTTCCCCTCCTCCCTCCCATATTCTGCCAAGTGCAATAACAATGCAGTCATCATGAGGAGGGGAAAGAGAGTGAGAGAGAGAAAGAGGAAAAGGAGGAGAGATTCTCCATCTCCAGCCCCAGAGAGGCGGGCATTGCATGGCATTGCCTCTTGCCCATCCATCCCTCCCTCCCTGGCTGCCAAGGCCAAGGGGATGATGCTGGTGATGCTCTGAGCCAAGGCTTGCAGCAGCATCAACCTCAGCCTCAGCCTCAACCTCTCCTCCTCATCCCTGGCTCCTCTTGCCAGCCAGGTCTGCTTGGTCCTCATCCCTGAAAAGGATGCTGAGAAGGAGGATGCTGAGAAGGAGGATGCTGCTGCTGCTGCGACAGGGGAAGGCGACCAGGCTGAGTGGTCCAGGAGGCTGGACTGAGCATGCGCTGGAGGAGCCCCCCCAGTAGACTCCAGAGAGCCTCAGCAGCCCAGGTCCCCAGGAATGACAGCCAGCCAGCCAGGGATGCAAAGGCCAGCAAATAGCAAGGAGAAGCTCTGGTGAGGTGAGGTGAGGGGGGGCCTCCTGCTCTCCCCCTCCCCCAGCCCCAACAGGTATGGAGAGATGGAGAAAGGGAGGGAGGGATGGGTAGATCTGGCATACCACTATCCAGCTCCCTACCTGTCAATAAACAGAGAGCTCTAGATACATACATCTTGCATACATCTACCTCTCTGTCTATACAGAGATATAGATATTTGGAGCATCTTGCATATAGCTAGCTCTCTACCCCAATAGATTGTTGGATTGATCATGCCTATATCTAGCTCCCTATCATGCCCATAACTAGCTCTCTTCCTAGAGTGAACTATATAGATTGATCTTGCCTATATCTAGCTCTCTACCTATAGTATATGAGATAGGTCTTGCTTATATCTAACTCTATACCTATAGAAAAATATATAGGTAGATCTTGCCTATACCTCTCTACCTATAGAGAAATAGCTAGATCTTGCTGTCTACCTATAGCTAAAGATATACCTCTTGCCTATATCTAGTGCTCTACCTATAGAGAAATATATAGATAGCTCTTGCTTCTGTTTAGTGCTCTACCTATAGAGAAATACATAGCTAGATCTTGCTCTCCCCCATAGCTAAATATATAGGTAGATCTTGCCTATATCTAGTGCTCTGCCTATAGAGAAATATAGAGATGCATCTATCTAGCTCTCTGCTTATAGATAAATATATAGATAGATCTTGCCTATACTCATAGATAGATAGATCATGCTTATATAGCACTCTGCCTACAGCTAAATACATAGATAGATCTTGCATATATCTGGCTCTCTACCTATATAGAGACAGAGATCTCTAGATGGAAATATAGGTCTTGCATATATCTAGCTCTCCAGCTACAAAGTAGGGAGATATAGATGTGAGATATCTGTGTGTGCATTGTGTAGACAGAGGGTGTATTTGATGTGAGGCTGTGTCTGTTGGACTCAGGGTGGAGGGAGGTTTCCAGCCTTCTTGTGATGGTGTGTGTGTGTGTGTGTGTGTCATTTTATTTTCAACCCTCCCCCCCCCCCTTTTTTTTTTTTTAATTTCCATGAGAAGCTGCATCATGGAAGTCTGAAGCAGACAAGGCTAGGCGCTTTGAGATCTGGCAGCTCTGGCAAGTCTCCATTGAGGTTGCAAAAGGGGGCTCATGCAAGCCTTTCTCCCTCACCTCACCTCTCTCTCTTTGTGTGTGTGTGTGTCTGTTGATGCATGCCATTGTCAAGGGGGTGATGGGAGGAAAGCTGGTTTTGGCAATGTGGTGCTTGCTTTGTCATTTTTGTCTCTGTGTGTGTATGTGTGCTTTAAACAATGCTCTCATGATCTGATCAGGCTCTTGTTTACACAGCAGCAGTGGCGGCGGCAGCAGCAGCAGCAGCAGCAACCAGGCGGTTCCTAAAAGCTCAGAATGGTGGATGGGCTTTTGCTTGAATCCATTGTCAAGAGATGCTCAGTGTGTAGCCCTGAGGAAAGGCAGCATAGGAGAGACAGTCCCTGGGAAGAGAAGAATGCTAAAGCAGCCTGCCTGGGCATGCCACATCCCTCAAAGCAGCAGTGTGTCTCATTTTCTTTGTTCATTCCATTTCCCAACAGGCAGCATTAGGATGATGTCTGGAGATCCAGCTGTCCCCGTGCAGATCTTTGCATTTGATGCTAGTCTAAATGTGGTCCAAATAATGCCTGAGTGGGTGCCTGTTAGCCCTGGGTGTGTTTCCTATATACAGACAGAGACAGACACATTCATTGCTGCCATCCCTTCCCCCACCCTGGTATTGCAATGAGAGGAATACAAAAATCCCATAAAAACATAAGCCTATCAACTGTTTAATGCAGGCATTTACTGGGAAGTCTAGAGGAAGGAAAAGAGATCATGCAGGGAAATCGTAGGGAAACCAGGATTCTGTTGTTTCTCTTCAATATGGATGAACTAGCAGGGTGTGATTAATATGCTTTGTTGAGTTGGGTTAGAAAACATACATTCTGCAGGGTTGCTGTTGGACATATTCCATATCAACACAGCATCTGGCTCCAAAACACATAATATAAACAGAAAAAAAGATGGGCATTCTGGAGGTATTCATAATGGAGGCATCTCTTGGTGTTTTATTTTTAAGCAGCACAACTGTTGGAAGGATGAGGTAGGAAGCAGGTTATTTGGAGGCAGAAACTGTACAATGTTATATTCTGCCAAGAAATCTGATTGTAAACAAGACCAATGTAAGCAGTCTTGAATAAGCCCAAACATCGCATAGTAAGTGTGCAGTTCTCAGGCACATTCCCTCAAACAAATAATAGTACTCCAACTTGCAACTTCCTCTGACTCTCCATAAATTAACATGTCAGATAACACTTCCTGACATCATTTGTATGTTAACTTAAGAACTCATAGCTTGATTTTTTTTTCTCTTTCTCCCAGATATTTGGATGGCATGACAAATCAGGAGGAGGAAAAGAGGATGTACTATGTGACTAGACACCAGATCAGTTCTGCTTTTGGAATACATTCTCAGTAAGATGTATGGGTCTATTTTTTCCTTGTTCATACATATAGATCATGAGACTTGACTGAGGCAATATTCATATCATCCATCCATCTATGGCGAACTACAGCCATGCAGCTGACAACATTTTACAAAATCTTTCCCCTTTAACTGCATTTTTGAAATTGACTTCGCTGGGTTTCATAATAGGAGTCAGTGTGGTGGGCAACCTTCTGATCTCCATTTTGCTAGTCAAAGACAAAACCTTGCATAGAGCTCCGTATTACTTCCTGTTGGATCTTTGCTGCTCAGACATCCTCAGATCTGCAATTTGTTTCCCATTTGTTTTTACTTCTGTGAAAAATGGTTCATCTTGGACATATGGGACTCTCACTTGCAAAGTGATTGCCTTCTTGGGGGTTCTGTCCTGCTTCCATACAGCTTTCATGTTGTTCTGCATAAGTGTCACCAGATACTTAGCTATTGCCCATCATCGCTTTTATACAAAACGGCTGACCTTCTGGACTTGCTTGGCAGTAATTTGTATGGTGTGGACCCTATCCGTAGCTATGGCTTTCCCTCCGGTGTTGGATGTGGGCACCTATTCATTCATTAGGGAGGAAGACCAGTGCACCTTTCAGCATCGTTCCTTCAGAGCCAATGATTCTCTGGGATTTATGCTGCTTCTTGCTCTTATCCTTCTAGCCACACAGCTTGTCTACCTCAAGCTGATTTTTTTTGTTCACGATCGCAGGAAAATGAAGCCAGTTCAGTTTGTTGCAGCGGTGAGCCAGAACTGGACGTTTCATGGTCCCGGAGCCAGTGGCCAAGCCGCTGCAAACTGGCTGGCAGGGTTCGGAAGGGGTCCCACGCCACCAACCTTGTTGGGGATCAGGCAAAACGCCAACACCACGGGCCGGAGAAGGCTTCTCGTCTTGGATGAGTTCAAAATGGAAAAGCGGATCAGCAGAATGTTCTATATCATGACATTCCTCTTTCTCACCTTGTGGGGTCCCTATTTGGTTGCCTGCTACTGGAGAGTTTTTGCGAGAGGGCCTGTGGTTCCTGGAGGATTTCTAACGGCTGCGGTTTGGATGAGTTTTGCCCAAGCTGGAATCAATCCTTTTGTCTGCATTTTCTCCAACAGGGAGCTGAGGCGCTGTTTCAGCACAACCCTTCTTTACTGCAGAAAATCCAGGTTACCAAGGGAACCTTACTGTGTTATATGAGGAAGCATCTGTAAAATCTTTAGCCTTGTGAAAACACTACCCTTCTCTGCTAAGCAATTGTGGCCTGTTGCCATGTTTTGAGAAGAAAGGAAATATATATATATACACACATATATATATCTCAAAAAGGGAGATGTCAGCAGTTGTAAGGATTTGGGCAACAACAACATTCTGCAATTTTTTGCAATAGCTCATCTCTAATCCTATTTTAAAAGCTAAACTTGTTCCTGCTGACCACTCGTGAAGGTTTGTAATTTAAAAGAAAAAGAAATAAAGGACTGAACCACTGCCCTAAAATGCTTTGATGTGGTTGAAATCTAGAAAAATGATTCAGAGAGTAGCAGGTGCTAAATATATCAGCACTAAATGCTGTATATATCACTCCATAAAGCAAGACCATCACAGAAAGATTAGCATTGGACATCTGAATCAGTTAAGTTTGACATGAGGTTAATGTGTTGATGAAACTAATTTTAGACACGGATGACCTTTAAATCATTTCATACAATTATTGTTTTTCAAAGACTAAAAATTGGTTAAGTCCTGTAACTGATGAGAGATGTGCCATGTAGTGCTGGATTATCACCCCATTCTGTTTGCCTTGTGAGTTCTGGGGAGCATTCCAAAGCAGGTTTTTTTTTCCTGAGTTTACATTAATTTGGTTTAAATTAAACTTTTATTTTCCTCTGTGCACATTTTTTTGGTTTTTTTTTCATCCTCCCCCACTTTTTTTTTAAGCCCATAATACTGCTCTTCTTTCAGGGTGAAATATTACTGGCATATAATTGTGTTCTGTGTTTTGTTTATTTAATTTTTGTTATTGCTGTTGTTGTTTTTTAATCCTGATTTGCTATATAAAATTTACTGTAAACATTTTATATTTTCGAAAGCTAGATATCGGTCTGTTAGGCAACATCAATGAGATTATCCAATCATAACAAAGGAGTAATCATTACACAGACAAAATCACATGTTGCCTTAAAGGGTTATCTAGTATCTTCCATTTTGTTTAGCATTTTTCTGCAACTAAGCAAAGAAAAGTGAATCAGTTAACTCCAGTCTGTCGTTTGGGAGTGCATGAATGATCACTTAATCCCCTCTTTCCTTTTTATTCCCATGATTCCCAAAATCAGTATGCTCATCACTAGGATGATATGATTTCCCTGCCCAAATCCCCACCTTTAGGTGTGTTGCCCATTCTAGTTTGTTCTGAGAAACACAGGCAGTCAATGTATGTTTATATTTTAAGACAACTGTCATGGGAAGACCGCTGCCTTAGTAAGATATCTTGCACAATGGTTGACGCATTTATTCTACTGAAGGCACAGTCTTGTTTATACTTTCTGCACATTTGGTGTATTGGTTGTTTCCATTTATTTCAATTTTAACTTGTGAAAGCATATAATATAATTTCTAGTATTTTAGAAATACATTAGAGTCTGTGAGTCTTTCCTTCTTTAAGATACAGATGTGTGGATTTCAATATAAAGTTGCATTTGCCAAAATTTACCTGTGTAGCCTGTTAATTTTCTTGGAATAAAATTTTACATTTTTCCACTTATACAACAACCTTTTTTATTATTAGTATTACTACTATTATTTTGTTAGAGAGCATGAATTATTGAGAATGTAGCGATTATGGATTATTATTCTTTGAAGTCACTGTATTCCCAAACTGTAAATGCATGAATGATGGGAACTGCAGGATTGATAAATGATATTCTCGACAATAGCACTGTTGTGTAGTTTATCATAATTACCCCGATATCTATTTGAATATGTCAGTTCTACTTAAAGGTACCACACATTATTTGAGATAACATGTCACATGACAGTTTTTGAACACAATGTAAAGTAGAAAAATAACATTATGATTCTGACAAAGAGAGATTTTTCAAAAGACTTGTTCCCAATTAATACTGGCTTACTCTGTATTTCACTGTAGTTCTAGAAGTAGCCATTTCTCATCCAAAAATTCATGGAAAGCAGTTGCTAGCTGATCTGTTTTAGGGATTTTATATTTCTTCCTGTTAATAAAAATAGTTCTATTTCTGCATATGAAACAATTGGTTAATGATTAGGATAGAAAACATAATTCAACCCATGCTTATGGCTAGCTTCATAAGTTGACCTCATTTGTTCTTCACGCTAATGTTGATGGGTTCAAAGGCTAAATTTAGCATGCTGTGTTGAAACACTGCAATAATCAATCTTCATGAATACAAAAACATTTCAGGTCATAATCCCCAAGAGGCCTGAAATAAATGAAGTTCCAGAGACATGTCCTACTGCCTGATCTACATATACTGAAGGATTTAATGGTGTAGTCCCACATTAACAGTAGTGATATTATAATTTTTAAACACATAAGTCCTCTTTACATAGTTTTTCTCTGCATATAGGGGTAGGGAAATTATGAGCTTACCCATGTACATGGTAATGTGTGGATCATGAATGTGTTGTGTTCACCTTGTTTATATGTGCTGGGAAACACTGCATATTTTCAGTACATATACACATGAGAAAATAGAAAAATGTGCAGAGTGGTTAAACATAAGGTACCTAAGTTGCTGGAGTGAGATCTATACCTATATAGGAAACAAATTAAATGATTTAGCTATCTACAATGGCATGAAAGGGTGCACAGTAGTGAAATAATATTTCACTTTATATAATAAGAATATAATTGAAAGTTACTATTTTTAAGACTGCTAAGGTATATTGGTAACTAGGTTCTGTTCAATAGTGACATTCATAAGATGCATCACTATGCATAATTAATGAATATCAGTAAAATAGCAGTTCTGATTATAGATATACAGATACTGATGTTTCAAAAACCAAAAACTTTCAAACATATCATCTCAATCAAGCTTGAGTTTTGCAATTGGTGTGACAGGAATGAGAAACTCACATTTTAACTGTATAGTTTGGGAATGTAAAGTGGGCCCCTGTTTCCCATGTACTGGTTTACAGTTTTACAAATAACACACTATAAAAATTACAAAGGGAAACCATTGAAAGCTTTAAAATCATTTATTTTGTATGTGTTTGGACAGGTTTTGCTTTCGTTTTGCTCTCTTGAGAAGAGGAGCAAAGGTGTACCAAATGAAATTAAAAGGCAACACATGAAATATTTTAATGTAACATACATTAATGTAACAAATACTTTATTTGTAAAATGCACTGTGACACCAAATTATACAGGCAAATAGCTTAATACAGTTCCTAAAAGGATTATATGCTTACATGGATTAAAATGGTGTATCTGGACAGCTGTTATAATTTTGGGTAGCATAATGTTCTGTGCATAGAGATATGGAGGTCAAGAAGAGAAATTTGCCTGTGTTGTTGCACTGCTGCATCTTGTGCTATGGGATCTTTTCTACCAAATGCTGGAAAGGGTACCACTGGGCAATAAAGGAGTGGTACATTTATTCCAGTTTGGCATTTCATGTTATCTTCAGAAGTCATCATTTATTGGTTTTGTTTAGTTTTGTTTTTATTGTTTAAGCTAATATCACAGTTGACCTTCATCTTCAAAGTACCACATGGTGCAATTCTCATTTGACTGTATCCACTTCAGAGTGCCGTGGGGTTGGGGGTTACATGGTTGAATGCTCATGTATATAAAAATGTCCTTGCACAGGGAAATTAAGCATATTGGACTACATGATGTTTTTGAATGTGTGGTTTTAAAGCTTCAGCATTTGGAATACTAACTCTGAGCCAGACAATGAAAGACAATATGGACAGTAAGCCTACTGAAATAAAATTGGGTGTCTCAATCTGTTCCCTTTCCCCATATGGCAAGGTGGGCAAAATGCAACCAGGCAGATGTTAGTGAATTGTAGCTCCTATCAACCCTAGCCAGTATAGCCAGTGGTGATGAATACTGAGTTCACTTGCCATTTGCTCACCCCTGCTGTAGAGTTTCCCTTCTATGTTTGGGTTACTCCTACCCACAAATTCAGTTAATGTTTTTCAATCCAGTTCTTCCTACATTATTAATCCCATCCTGACAGCTATTCCTGGTGTTTTCTTTTAAAATAATTCATAGATTGGGTTGCATTTCTGCACAGTTTGTTTACTTGGCACATGTCACTGACCAAAAATATCAAACCTCATACTATGTATGTATAACCATTAAATCCACAACAATATGATGCCACACATAGTGGCTGTGTACTATTTAGTTACTATTTGGTTAAATGAAATTCTGAAATGACTGCAACGTTTCTATGATGGCTCATTTTTAAAACCCTGAAGGACAGGCAGTTTTCTATGTGTGAACAAGATTGACAAATGAAAGCTGCAATTGTTTTCAGCAGGAGGTAACACCATGGGCCCTTTCACATTATATAGTTATAGTGCTATGTTCCACTTTTACTGCCATGGCAACATTCTATGGGATCCTGGGATTTGCAGTTTAGGGAGAGGCATGTAGAATTCTCAGCCAGAAAGCTCAAGTACCTCAGTGATTTACAGGCCCAGGGTTCTATAGGATGTTGCCATGGCAGTTAAAGCGGAATATAGTGTTTTAACCATATAATGGGACTTACCACATGGTTATTACTGGCATTATCATTCTGTTGAAGAACTTAAAATATTTTATATTGCCAAAAAATATAACTGTAACATCCCTAAGCATATAGACTTAATAACCTTTTATACATATGTGTGTATGTGATAGTGGTTTCAGCAGAGCACTGTCCATTTGTGACTCATGCTTGTGATTCATATCAATAGAAGGAAAGGCATCAATACTTCATCATAAATGTTAAGTCATCAGCTACTGTTAGATATGAAGTGGAAGCCATTTTTTAGTTTCTTTTTCACTGATTTTGGTGCAAAGTTTGTTTCTTTGTGAGGAGTATCATGATGGCATATGTAGTGGTGTGCAGAGTCGTTGCACACTCTAAGGCCTAGTGATTAATTGTTGGGGAATTTTAATGTGCTGTGCAAGTTGTGGTTGATTCATTTGCTGATTAAACTGAAGGTTTGAGGCACTCGTTGATTGAAGTTTGCAGCCTGTCCCCATATATATCATAGTCTGACCTATGCATTATCATGTGCTTGGCTGATCTGGAAGTGAATTTGTGGAGCAAATGAGCTGTCAGATGGGATGCTCATTTGCTCCACGAGGGTTCTCTATCCTTATGCGTCACTATAAAGATGGGGAAGTCAAAGAATTGCTTCCAAAAGGAATTTGAAAGGGCCAGAGAGTTCAATGGAAAGTCAGAGAATTAGGAGCACTTTTTCTTGTGCAGGTGTAAGAGGGAGAGTGCAAGATGAATAAACTTACTGCTCAGTATAGGTCAAGCTCTCAGCTGCAGGAAGACAAAGACATGGGATGATTGACATATTATGGAAGCTATAAAGTCCATCTGCTTTTCTTTTCATTTCTTCCATAAAGCAATGAAGAAGAGGTAGGAAGGATTTCTTTCATTTCTACCTTATGTCAGGTTTAGCTGTTGTTTTAATCCAGTTGATGGTGGCTATGTTATGTTTATTTATTTTCTGAATGCAAGGATTTTCATTTATTTCTATAACTTGGGTACAAATTGGGTACATGACATTATTTTTTTAGCTTGAACATGGTTTACTGGGTATTTGGCACTTTCATTCTTTTCTTTTCTCATTTTGGAATAAATTACTCTGTGCCTGTCTCTCTATGTGTATTATATTTTATTTTATTTATAGTTTAAAATATAATAGATCGGCTGCATTTAGGCTGTTGCTATTTACATTCAGTAATATATCTTCCTTTCCTTGAAAAATTACTAGTTATGAGCCTGGAAATACATCTAGCATAGTTTCATCAGACTGTGGTCAAGGATTAAGTGGACAAATGCATCTGAAATAAGAGATAAGACACTTCTCTCCAGCTACTGATAACAACTTTCATTTTCCACTTTCTATGCCATGGGCAACCATGAAAGCAACTAGGTGATAGAAAGAAAATATCTAAAAATAATTTTAAAAAAAAGATTTTCACATTTTCTCAAAGCAACGAAACATTTTAAATTCTTTTTCTGCTGTTTAGAACAAATTATAGAAATTTCAAAGGCTGCAAAGGGCTAAGAGTGCAACTCAATTACCTATTTATCTAAGGCTAGGTTTGGTGGTAATTGGGGACAATGAATTTAAACTTTAAAGCAGTGCTTCTCAAAGTGGTGGTCTATGGACCAATGCCAATCTCTGAGCCATTTGGCACTGGTACCTGGCACCATGGGCAGGGGAAGGGGATGCTGATCTCCCACATCAGATACGTAGCAGCACTTTAAAGCAGTGCTTCTCAGGCTATCTGACGTGAGGAGATGGCAATTATTTTTCCTGGACACTTGACAAGGACCAACACCAGTCCAGAAATCACCACTTTAAGGGCCTTACCACACATTCCCCACTCCTGCAGCAATTGCATCTATTTATTAAAAAATGCAAACATATTGCTTTCAGAGAAGCCATCACTGCACATCGTCTCAATCACATGTCTGTGGTTGCTGCTCCCATCGCTCTCTCACCCTTAACCCCACTTCCCTGCCCTACCCAACATGCTTTTGATTATTTTGATTTTTATTATTCACTTTTTCCCAAGCAATTCCAGAGCTCTGCTACTGTGGGTTATTTTAAGAAAAGAAATGAAATAAAAATAGAAATAGGAAAAAATTAATAAAGGGAATCAGGCTGCTTGGGAAAAGTGAGGGAATAGGGGGAGAAGAGGGAACTGCTAGTGACATTTCGCAGCTGGGGACTTGTGTAATTGTGAGATCATTGATAGGTTTTCCCCATCAATAGAAAGGGATGCAGTAGCTACAGATCGAGAACCTGACCTGGGCTGCTTTTTTCTTGGTCTAATTGTGGTTCAAAAACAGTGCGCAGTAATCTCCTAAATGGCCCTGCTTTAAAGGACTTTAAAAGAACTACCCAAGGTGCTGAACACCAGCCCCAAAACAGATTTGACATGTTTAAAGCCTAAATTAAAACCAGAGTAGTTTCACTTCCTGACTAGCATGGAATCCACCAGCTGCCCCCGAGTAAGTCTCGTTGAACTTTGCAAGAAGATTTGTAAAGGATTGCACTGTAAAACACACAGCCCTGAATTCTTTGGTGGTATAAATTAAATCAAATTTCTTGACTTCCAGCTGGCAGTCAAACATTAGAGAATCCTTCCGTGCTTAGCAAATAAAAGTCAAATATCTCATACAGCAAATAAATAAATTCTGTTACAAAATAGCTTTCAACTGACCTTAGGCCTTAGAGGCATAGAAAGCCTGTGTGTTGTGTGTGCTCCTCTCTCCTTTTAAGAATATTGTGTTTGTTCAGTTGCATTGTCTTTCCTCTACATTTCATATATGAAAGATTTTTTTAAGAGAAGCCATTGCTGGAGCAGCCTATATATGAGTAAAAAAGCTGTTAGACAGATGTTGTTGGGTTTTTTTTTAATTAATTAGAATATACCTTATAGGATACATGTAATTTCAGAAAATGTTGTCTAATAATAGAAGGTTATCAGTTACTAGCTATACAATATCTTGTAAGAGTTCAAAAAAGGAAAAAGTGTTCCTAATCCATATTTTTAAAAGAGGAGAATAAATCATAAAGATCACTCAGAGTAATAATGCATAACAATACCACTCTAAAGACATGGATGGAGGTTTATTCATAAAGAGATAGTCACTCCTCTCTTCCAGTTATCTTCCTACTTTTGAATATAATCCTTGGTTTCCAAAATGACAGTCATGCTCCTCATATCAGTAGCCTTAATCACAACAGGTTCACCCTTTCCGTAATATTGCTACTATCTTCTGGTATTTGTGAGAAAAATATGCCAATGGATCAATGTCGTAGAATAGATAAGATAAATTTTCAGACAATGAATAAATTTTCATAAAAATCCCTAAAGCCCATCTGTGAAAAGCAGAGGTATACCAAAGACAGCTGGATCCATGGGTGAGCAGAGTTTACTCTTCCAAGGTCTACTTTGTTTGTTAATTTATTTTTTTTTTCACCAGGAGCTTGGGATCCATCAACTGAAAGACCATTGGCTCAGGGAGGGCAAAAACAGAGAATAAACGCCATCCCCAAGAATTTTCTTTGCCTGGGGTGAAGCAGCAAAGGACACCATTTGCTGCTTCACCTCAGGCAACAACATGTTTTAAGGTTTAAGTCACATTGTGCAGTACTCAAGGCTGGCCAAGTTAAACTAATAATTTGTTCCCTTTTAATGATATCCAAAATCGGCTGTCTTGGTGGATGGAATCATTCTGTCTCATGTTTGACTAGCCCAGCATGGAATTACAGAACATGCCTAGCCAAGGTATTTGTTGTAAGTAGCAAAACCAGAGCTTGAAAATCCTTGCATACACCAATTGACTCCCTTTTTTCTTTAGCTTACATGATATTTAGTAACATGATTTAGGAAAAGGAGCCTTTTACTGGTGTTCCCCTGGATTCATGTTAGTTGCAAATCCTTGGTGATCTACTACAAATTATCTGGAGATATACCAATTTTACTTTCCTGCACCTCCTGAGATAAAATAGAATAGTTTTGGAATTGAGAATCAGCATGATATAGCTTTAGGTATGGGACTACAACTCAGGAGACCAGGATTTGAATCCCCACTCAGCCATGAAAACCCACTGAGTAACCTTTGGGCAAATTACACTCTCTCAGCCTCAGAAAAAGGCAATGGCAAACCTCTTCTGAATAAATCTGGACAGGAAAACCCTGCAAATATGGTCACTATATACTGGAGTCAATTTTCTCTCTAATAAATAAGATTTGCAAGGAGTTGTTTTATATTTAGAATCTTTTCAGCATTGCCAGTGTCCCTCTTCCCTCCCTACACAATTGTCTGAACAATAATAAGAAACCACTTGTTTTTGTATTAAAATAGCTTCAAGATTCCACCACTTCACTTTGCTGCTTCTGTATAGCAAGTCAAAAGCATTACAAAGTATGGTGGAAGTAATTTTGGCAGACGTTCTTTTGTATTCCAAGGAAAGGAGGACAGATGAGTATTTCCGAGGAAGGCATACCATGACAACACCTCAGACACCATGTCAAAGAAGTATACTTAGTGGGTGCCATTAGGAAGAATGGGACTTGAGGCCCTGTGTTTTTTATATCCATGGGGGGGAGGTCCAGAACGGATCCCCCGTGGATACCAAGGTCCAACTGTAGTATGATTCCAAGTCCAATTCTGTGATTAGACAATGGAGTTTATCACATGAGGGAATTTGGGGGTATACTCCAAAGGCAATCCGAACGCAATCATTGGGTTTCACGTAATTGCGTAATAACTTATCTCACACAATTTGTAATTGCGTAATAACTTATCTCACACAATTTCGGGCAATGGAGGGTCATTTTCGGGGAATGGGAAGTCACTCTGAACGCATTCTGAACGCAACTAGAACTCATGTAAATTCGCTAAACTAGCGAATTTACATGAATTCGAGTTGACTCCATTCGAAATTGGGAGAAATTCCTCCCATGTGATAAACCCCAATGTGAATTGGCTGCCCCAAGCAGCAGATTGTCATGGGCATCACTAGAGGGTGCCAGGGGTGAGGATTGCACCAGGTGACACCTTAAAGGAGATGACACCATTGCTTAAATATCTGCTTTTGAGCAAAAAAGGGGTTGTGGAATTCATCTGCATCCCTTTAAAAAGCTGAAGAGATGGTGTGAAGAGGGGGAGGCTCAGTGGGAGGAGAAAAAAAAGCAACCTTTTAAAATATATAATTAATTAATTAATTGCTTTTTAAAGCTTTTAAAAAAAATTCCTTACCAAATTTTCACTTTAATTGCATGAAAATATGTACATGTAAACACATTTAGGATGTATGTATGATTTTGTAATTTAAAGGCATAATTTTAATTTTTCTGGTTGTTTTATGTCACAACTATTGGCATTACATTCAATGGTCTATGGGAATTACAATTCATGGGTAACATTATTACAAAAAAAAAACATTAGCAATAGCAATTACATTTCTATACCACATATCAGTGCACTTAAGCACTCCCTCTAAGCGGTTTACAGTGTGTGAGCTAATTGCCCCCAGGAAGCTGGGTACTCATTTTAGTGACATCAGAAGGATGTCAGGGTGAGTCAATCCTGAGCCCTTGGTGGGTATTGAACTCTTGTGGTTTGTAAGTGAATGGCTGCAGTACAGGCATTTAACTACCACACCACCAGGTCTCTTTTCAGGATTCTGTATTACTAAGGGTATGGTAGGGTATGGTATAGTATGGTATGGAAGGAGGTCAATGCATCTGCATTGCAGAAATAATCACTGCTATGGAATTCCGGGAACTGCAGTTTTGTGAGGAATTTGGCCTTTGCTGTCAGAGAGCCCTGGTGCCACAACAAACAATAATTCCCAGAATGCCATGGCAGTTAAAGCAGAGTCAAATTGGATTATTTCTGCAGTGCGGATAAAGTCCCAGTGGCAAATCTTCTGTACTCTTTACAGGAAGAAGTTCCAAGCCTCTTCTCTCCTGTCATCTCCCTTCTCATGCTATTAAGTACAGGTGTGGCCCATCATGTGGGTGGAAAATCTAATCCCTTTGCTTCTGTAGACTGTTTGGAGTGTTGTGTATCCTAGTTACTACACCTGAAAAAGGATTACTGTAGAGCTCAAAAAGTTGCAGAAAATGATAAAGCAAACTAATGAAGGGGCTTCTCCTATGAAAAAGGTCAGACCTTGGAAGAGTTATATTTTTGGACAGTAGCATCCAGAATCCCCAGCCAGTATAGACACTGACATTGTGTCTTGGGAAAGGTTATTTTGGACTGGAGTTGAAGGCTTTCATGGCCAGCATCCATAGTTTTTTGTGGGTTTTTTCGGGCTATGTGGCCATGTTCTAGAAGAGTTTATTCCTTACGTTTCACCAGCATCTGTGGCTGGCATCTTCAGATTATTTTGGTCTGTTTAAGCATAGGAAAAAAGTGAGTAATGGGAAGCAGGATAGGAGTCTATGGTGCAAAACACACTGTAGAAATCATCCAGTTTGGACCACTTTAACTGCCCTGGCTAGGGAATTCTGGGAACTGTAGCTCTGTGAGACTTTTAGCCTTCTCTGTCAGAGAGCACTGATGCCACAATGAACTACAATTCCCAAGATTCCCTAGCACTGAGCCAGGGCAGTTAAAGCAGTCTCAGACTGGATTATTTCTGCAGTGTGTTTTCCACCTACAAAACTAGGCTTGGTGTGGAGAACATGAAAACACAGCATCATCCAAAGAATCTGAACAAGAGAGATTCATGACAAGAATTTACTTCACACAGTGCATAGTTAACCTATAGAGATGTAGTGATATGATGGCTGCCAACCCGGACAATTTTAAAAGGGGATTAGACAAATCCACAAAAGATAAGGTCTCAATGGCTCCCAGCCAGGATGGCTATATATCACCATCATTATCAAAAGCAATAGGCCTCCAAGTCTCAGTTGCTTAGGAAACATGACCAGGGGTTGCTATTGCACTCATGTCCTCTTATGGTCTTCAATTAGACATTTGGGAACAGTACTGCTGGGCTAGAGAGGTTTTGTGGTCCCATTTTACAGCACTTTTCTTATGAGGCCTATCCATCAATGGAAGTGTTTTCAACTGGATGTTATCTGGACAAGGGTGAAAAAGTGCTCCTAACGATAGATGCTCCCACAGAAATTTAGTATTTCTCATGTGTGTGTTTGTGTGTGTGTGTTTGTGTGTGTGTATTGGTCTTCACCCATGCACAGTTGTTTTTGATTTCTGTTGTGTCCCCTCACACAAATAATTTGTGCAAGGAGAACTTCAATCTTTGTCTGTGGTCTAAATTCTCAAATTCTACTTTTAAAATTAACATTTCTCTACAGTTTTTCTGAGGGTTATTTTTCATAGTTCACTCATATCACAACAGAAAACAGCAGATAAGAACAAAGAAGCATAAAGTTGGAAAGGATCTCAGGATATAGCTAATCCAACCCCTTGCCAGTGCAGGAATCCACTATACTCCTGAAAAGTGGGCATCCAATCTCTAATTTAAAAACTCCAACAAAGAGTCCGCCACTTTGTATATTGACAGAAAGTTCTTCTTAAAGTTTAAGTAGAATCTTCTTTCTGATAATTTGAATGCCTTGGTTGGGATCCTACCCTGTGAAACACCAGAAAAGTACATCTTCCATATGACAGTCTTTCATACATTTGAAGATGAATGTCATGTTACTTGTCACTGTTCTTCAGGCTAAACATACCATACCCAATTCCTGCAACCATTTGTCATAGGGTTTGGCTTCTATATCATTTACCAGATCAGTCAACTTCCTCTGGATCTGTGACAGATTGTCAGTGTCATTCACATACCAATAATGGCCCCAGTATTCCAAATGATGTCTGACCAATTCAGAATAAAACGGCACTATTGCATCCTAGATGTTATAGTTCTGTTGATGCAGCCTAAGATTGCATTGGCCTTATGTGCCATCGCAAAACATCATATTGTGGACACATGTTAGGCCTGTGAAACTCCTACAACTTTGTCACCTATGTTATCAAGCCAGATGTTACCCATTTTATATATAGTGAACCATTTTTAATCTGCTGGGGTTTTGTTCCAGGACCCCCATGGATACCAAAATCTGTGGATGCTTAACTCCTACTAAATACAGTGGCATAATAAAATGCTGTCCCTTTTATAGAATGGCAAAATCAAAGTTTGCTATTTGGAATTTACACTTTTAAATAGTATTTTTAAGTCATGGATGCTTGAAATGATGGATAAAGAATCCACGGATATGGACAGCTAGTTGTATCTGTTCATGTGATTCTTCCTGCCCAAATGTAATATTTAACATTTATTCTTGTTGAAATTCATTTTTGTTAGATTTGGTCCAGCTCTCTAAAGGTCATGTTGAATAATAAACAATAATAAATCTGTACAATAATAAATCTGAGTTATAAAAGGGTCTGTTTAGCATGAACATTTTTAGGCAAAACAATACCAAATTGGGTTGTTTTATTTTTATAGCTGCAATGAAAGAAGTAGAGATTCAATTATTATTGTAGATTTATCCTTCACTTTCAAGATCTTTAAAAAAGAGTTAATGGTTCCTTCTTTTCTTTTTTTAAATCTTTCATTTCACAGATAATGAGATGGTCAGTAGAAACACTCTGCCTAATAGTGAAACCTCCAAATTCATACTGTCTAAAGATAGATACCCACTGCTAAATATTTTATTAGCTTAAGTCACAAAGGAAGCCATTATTTGTAAGTCAAGTTAACTACAGTAGAAATAAAGCTAATCCTCTATCATCTTTAGCACATTAGATTTGGTCTTTGTAAACTGGAATGTTATTAGTGAGTGTGATGTCTGTGCACTAGAAACTTGCACAATTTGGGGTTCAAGAGTGGAGATATAATGAATCAAATACTATAATTTATTTAACAGTACAGTGCAAACCCAGATATCAGCATTTTTATGAGAAAGAACACAGAAAATGTAAGTGGTTACAGTTAAGCAAATGACTTTTTATAACAAAGTTTGTAGCCATTTTTATGATTCCTGCATTTTATTCCATTTTTTCCACCAGATACTCAGAACAAATATTTATTGTGATAGGGAAAGAAGGGTTGTGTGTGCATTTAGCTGCACTGACTTCAAGTACCTCTAGGCAGTGCCATTGCAAATCTGCAATTGACATATTTCAGGAAAGGTATGAGAGAGTTGGGTTCTGGATTTAATTTTTTTTCCCTATACCTGTAACAAGAAATGCTAAATTTGCTCATTATCTCTATTTTTGGTTAATTTGTCTTTCTGGTTTTACTTAGTGAATCTTTGGCCTGATCTAGATTGGCAAAAAAAAAAAGTGTGTTCATGGCTGCATGAAAGTCTAGCCTTTAGATGAGAAAAAGGGAAAGTGTGCCATGAAAATGCTTTTTTTGCATTTTAGGGGAGAAGATGCATCTTTTAAAAGGTGCTGGTTTTCCCAGCTTCTTTTTTAAAAACTGCGGAACAGCGCAGCTCCATCTAAAGGCTGCGGTGCAGCTGCTAAGCATTAAGGAAAAGGCAACCTCATGCCAGACTTTCCTACCAATCTAGAAAGCCCCTTTGTCTTCAACACCATTTCACTGACTTCACTTTCCCTTAGCTCCTGTTTATTTAAATTATATTGCAGCAGCAACAGCAAACCCATAATTTAAAGGCAACACATAGACATGTGATATTTTTGCACTTCAGCTCTGAAGGGGAAACTTGCCCGGTTCAAGAAGGGATGTATAGTGAATTGAAGACTGCAGTTTATTTAACAACATGGTGCCAGTCCAGATGTCAGCATTCCATCTGGGCAGTGTGGCACTAAAGCAAAGAAACACCTTAACATTTACAGCAGTTTTGGAAAATGTATTCCATTTACAACAAGATATAACAACATATAAGAAAATCCTGGAGATATATTAGCTAATGATGAAACAGCAGTTGTTAAACTATAATGGAAAATTATCAAGCAATCACCAAGTAAAAACTATTCCTGTTGAGCCTTTTCCTTACATTTCAGATTGTTATTGTTGGCCTTATTCCCACTACAGAATAAACTGGTTTTTTAGTTGAATCGATGAAGCGATGTAACATTGAATAGAGGTTTGCACTATTCGAGAAGCGATTGAACCTTACCTGTTTCAATTTAATCCACTTCATGTTGACATTCATCAATGAATCGATTCAACCGTCACAGTGCTGACTGTGCCACAGGGAACCGATTCAGATCCGTAGCTTGTTCACACTAGCCCTGAATTGATCCCTTGCAAAAGATGCGGGTAATTCAGCAGATCTGGAAGAAGCACTTTAAATGGGTTTAGCACTGGGGGGGCCCTTCACAAACCACGCCAGGGAATTGGCACATGTGCAAACAAGGTCCATTTAAATAGGTTCAGATCCACTTGCAAACCAGATTATTATGTAGTGGGAATGAAGCCATTATTAGTAGAAAGCACCAGTCAGTCAATGATAGGATCAGAATGTTCTTGGTAATGCTTAGACTGCTTTTCCTTGGAATTCCTAAGAGCTTAATAACTCCCAAATGTCTCAATTCAGCATACTTTAGCATTACTATACCTTGCTTTGGACGCGTACTCAACATTTGACCTGTCTCTCCCAGCTCCCATAATCTTCATGTCAGTTGTGTCTTGGAACCATGTTGACTGGCAGATTCTGTCTAGAGCTTTATATCATGTTATCTTTGAACTTGTGGGATTTAGTTCATCGCCAGCTCTTGGAATAGAAAAAAAAAAGCAGGATTGGACTCATTAAGCACTACATTTCATTTTCTTTGATGTTTTAATGTAAACAGGTCATTTTATTTCAATCGCACGTCCATGCCCCCATTTCTGCTCTATTTGCATATTATGATTTCTAATATATATATATATATATATATATATTAGGAAAAAATATATTTGGAATGTTATGTCAGAGAAATTTGGAAACCTTTCAGAAAGTCAAACACACATACAAAAATATATGAAATTAAATGGCAAGTAAATAAAATATAGGTTAAATATATGTTAGCTTTTATTTTGTTAAAGTCTTTCAGGCTTTCCTGGATTATGAAGTGCTGGGTGAGAGTAAACCAGTACTTAATTCCAAGGTCAGTTATGAAAATTAGCTTGTTGGAATCAGGAATAGTATGTGGTGTTATTTTTTCCATGTTACTTGACTTGTGTTTACTTATTTCAGGATGACAGAACCAGAAGCTCAAAGTATTTTAGTGTTTGTAAGACTACATTCTGGGAGTGCTCTGCAGAGGACTTATCTGCCAAAGAATAGGTGATGGAGACCCACCAGAGGCTGGGTCCCTGGATGCCATTTTAAATTCCCCACAGTGCCCCAGATTGCTGGCACTGAGCTCTCTGAGAGGTGAATTTTGGAAAGGAAAAGAGAAGAAAAGATGGCTTGACTGGGTGACCCAAAGCAGACTTCAGAGGACTCAGTGCTGGAAAGGTTGGGTTTGCTTGCCTTGCAGGAAAAATTGGCCATGACACCTCTGTGCATTATTGAGGATGCTGGGGCACACACAGGTAATTTAAATAAGCAATGTTATGAAAGATAACCATGTTAATCTGTTTTAAAATAAAAGGAATAAATCTTTGTCTCATCTTAAAGAACATAGAGCCTCATGTTGTCCTCTCCGGACGATACAGGCCACTCACCCTGGGCCAAGACTAGGCAGACCGAACATGGATCCAGCGAATTTAGCCCAATCCTGGCCCAAAAGGGCCTTAGCCTAGTCTAAAACACAAGCTGTTTGCCACAGAGTTTCTAGGAAACTCCGCTGCAACAGCTGGCAGACTGTACAGCCTCATGCACCCCACACCTGCCTCTGCCTTTGTATCTGGTCAGAAGACCCATTGTGGCCTCTGATGTGGAAAGGGAGCTTCTGGCCACATAGGTGTAGTCAGGCACCTTGTTTCTGCCCTTACCAGCAGCAACGGGGTCTTCTCAACAGATCTGATGACAGAGGCAGTTACGGAGCTTGGTAGTAACACAGTAGCGAGTGGACATGTAAACACCCATCCATTAGCAAACTGGCTCATGCAAAAGGATCTTGTAGTACCTTTGAGACTAACTGTATAGCAGAAGTTGTAGCACAAGCTTTCTCAAAGATGCTACAAGATCCCTTTGCATAGTTAAAGACTTAGGGCTGAAACAGATGGATTGGGGCTGTGGATTGGAGCCACAGCAACCACATGCTGCAGCTTCAAAGCAAAGAGGGGCCACAGTGTGTGGTTGCCGCAGCCCCAATCTGCCTTCAGAAGGGGCGGTTTGAAGCCACCCCTTCAAGGCTGTCTGTTTCAGCCCTAAATTTTTAAGTATGCAAAGGGATCTTGAAGCATCTTTGAGATTGTGTTCTGAGGCGCATCTAAGGAAGTAGAGCAAGTCTACGAAAGCTTATGCTACAACTTCTTCTACACACTTAGTCTCAAAGGTACAACAAGATCTTTTTGCATGGGCCAGTGTGTTGATGGGTGGGTGTTTACAAGGCCACTCGCTGCTGTGAGATGGCCCCAATCCACCTTGAAGCCACCCAAAAAAGGAGCAACAAAGTGCCACTCCTTTTCCAGGTGGTTAAAAGCTAGCTTTTCCCAGCTGGCTTTAAGGTGCTCCAGCGGCATGCACCATCTAAATGCCATGCATTTAGTGTGCCCAGAAGCCGGCCCACATGTGGGCAGTTGCCGGGCTTGAAACCAGCTTCTGGGCATATTAGGAGAGTGTGTCATCTACACACCATGCCCCCAAGACACCCAGAAGCCAGTTTTTATGCCTATCTATTCTGGTTCTAAATTAGTTTATTTTATCATAAGCGCATATGGATTAGTTTTCCTTCTGCAGATGCATCTGGGGAAGGGAGTTGTAGTCCATGAAAGCTTATGATGAAATAAATTAGTCTTTAGGATATCACAAGAGTCTTTCTTTTTGTTCAGTTCACATAAAACACATGCCAAGCCTTTTGACATTTACCATCCTCAGAGCTTGAAAACATTACCTGTTAGTCTATGGTTCCCAGAATCTCTCAGCCAGTGATGCTACTCCCTTGGCAATTCTTGGATTTGTAACCCAAACCAGTCACTTTTCCAAACTGTGACTGTCACTTCATGTAATGTTAGCAAATACCCTATAACACTTCACTGTGACAGCAGATTATATGGGAAGATTTCTAGTGGCAAACCCGCTGTCCTTCAGGGAAGCTTTGCTGATTTTCTCAGTGAGGACTCCTCAAAGAATTTTCTTCAAAAACA
The DNA here is from genome assembly GCA_034509955.1 of Urosaurus nigricauda. NCBI lineage: Eukaryota > Metazoa > Chordata > Lepidosauria > Squamata > Phrynosomatidae > Urosaurus > Urosaurus nigricauda. Next base: position 67,381,570 of record JAOEGL010000005.1, on the reverse strand, counting down.
ATGGATTATGTCAACAAAGGTTAGAATGAGATAACTACAGACTTCTGGGTGTCAGCTGGTTTTTCTCTTTAACAAGACTCCATTCCTCTTTCAAGTTCTGACAAGAGTTTGGGAGCTGTATTTTTTTAAAAAAAAATTGAGATAACTGGATTCATTTTAAAACATCTTTTCCATTTTATTTACTTATATTTCCTTTCCACTTCTGCTCATCTGGCTATCACTGTACCCTCACAAGCATACAAAGAGACAATATCCACATGTAGTAACAATAGTAATAGTAGTAGTAAAGATGGTGGTGGTGGTGGTGGTGGTGGTATTACCTCACCTTTTCCTCAAAACCAGAAGTTTACAAATTAAAACAAATGTAATGTAATTTAAAATATTTTTAAATTTTTCTTATGGAGCAAGAAAATATTGTAACCATTCCACAATGATAAGTAAGATCTTTATGGGCTTTATCTCTATGTGACTGGGGCAGTGTTCTCTCTGTTTTATCTTCAGTAACATCACAGCTGTAATTCATATATGTATGGCTCACAAAATACTCAAATACATGTTTTGGATCATTCAGGTCATCACTACCATTGACTTAGAGATCCTCACTTAACTGTGAACTACCATTTCTTCCGGCAATTAGGCTGGATTTAGACTGGCCTCTTCTGGCTCATTTTACAGTATAACCTTGGCAAAATTAAACCAAGTCAGGTTGTGGCATTGCCTTCTTCATATGCCATATACCGTAAACCCATTTTGGAGCATACCCTATTTTAATTGCTGGTCACTCTGGAATAATTGAGAATGTAGCTTTTGATCTGTCTTTTCTTCTTTGACCAGTCTTCAGAATAAGACAAAAACCCACACATGGAACAATGAGATGTATATTTTAGATTCACAAACACGATTATAGCACTGTAATTCCACTTTAACAGCCATGGCTGCATCCAACAGATTCCTGTGTTTGTCGTTTGGTAAGGCACTAGAGCTCTGTGGCTGACAATCCTAATGGCCCTTACCTAAACTGCCAATCCCAGTTAAAATTGAATCATAGCACTATAATTGGGTGTGAAAGGGCACATAGATTTTTTTTTTAAAATGAACTCTGAGATCAATATTAGAATAAGATGCTTCAGGTCTGAACTCAGTATGTGTGGAGACATGCAAGCAACATCAAGATTTTCAACCAATGATGGGAAACTGTCCCACATGTTTTTTGGATGCATATCCCTGTTCTAGCCAGCAAAACCACAGATGAATTGCACTTCAGTCTCCAGAGTGCCACACGCTCTCTCCTCCTGCTTCAACCAAATGAATCACTTCATAGGGCTGAAGGTATATCCCTGTGAGCTTGTTTCTTATGAGTGGAGATGGGTTGGGGATACATTGGTGATCCCCAACCTGCATTGAGAAGGTATCATTTTGCAATACCACTGGGATGGTACTGCAGTGCTATCTAGGGATGTACTCCACCAATTTCATTCTCAAAGGACAATTCTATTAACCAGTAATTTTAATAAGTTTCTTCCTGGTGCAAGTCTTCAACAACAGCTCAGTTTTTAAAGACTGATTGTAGTTTAGGACTTTTCCTGTGAAAAATGTGTGTGTGTGTGTGTGTGTGTGTGTGTGTAAAACAGCATTTTCTGCTCCAAAATATTATCTTCTGGCCAAAAATATTATATTATGTCCAGAAACATTATTTTCTTGATGGAAAATGATGTAGTTGGGGATTTATTCTGCATAAATTTCTGGAGAAAACAACATTTTCTGCAGAGTAAATAGCAATTTCTGTGTAGAAAATAGTATTTCTGAAATATTATTTTCTGTACAGAAAACTGTTTACTCTGCAGAAAAATGTTATTTTCTGTATACAAACAAAAATTCAAATGCAAACTCTGCGCAGACAGAATGAGTCCCAAGCTGCTAAGATTCTCATCAATCCCGGATTCTCATTTCTTGAGATTTATGAAACATGTTATTAGATCATTTTTGAATATTTTTGGATATTCTATCTACCAGTAGTGCTATGAAAACATGTTAGTAAGTGACACTGCACTGATCCAGAAGTCAGAATGTTTTGTGTAATTAATTGATTGATTGAGTGATTCTTAAGCAACAAATCTTAAACATGGACTGTTAGTTATAAGTTTTAACCCATTGATTATATGGAAACAGAACAACAGTTTAACTCCCTGTTGTTGTTGTTGTTGCTGTGTGCCTTCAAGTAATTTCCAACTTATGGCAACCCTAAGGCAAACCTGTCATGGGGCTTTCTTGGCAAGTTTTTCAGAGGAGATTTGCCATTGCCATCCTCTGAGGCTGAGAGAGTGTGACTTGCCCAATGTCACCCAGTGGGTTTACATAGCCAAGCCATGTCTCCAGAGTCACAGTCCCAAACTCAAGCTACTACACCACTATGGCATTCCCTACCCTACCCTATTTATCGCTGCTTAGCTCCCTACCCTATGATAATCCAAACTTCTATGATTACATGGATTTGCATAAATAAAAACTTTCTGAATAAATGTATGATCCAAAATTACATTATAAAATAATCTAACAAGAACTAAAAACAGATGCCAGAATCACATATGACCTATTATGTTACATAACTTTACATATACTAGCTACATAGCAGAGGCACTAAGAAACCCCTTTCATGAATTGCAAAGATGCATAACAGGACATCAGTAATAGTACCTGATACACATTGAGACTGATGTCCATCAGTGCACAATGTGCAACATTACTGTTCATCTACATTCAGTACAGAAACTACCCTAGACTTTTAGCATCTAAATTACATTCTATAGCCAATTAATTGCATTCTGTAGTCTTTTTCCAACCACAAAGGGGGGAGTATGACAAATTTCATTGGGCAATAAAATGGTTGGAAAAGGTAAAACATTCTCTTCCCACTTTCCCTCAACCCCGATCACCCCCATGGTTGCATTTGTGTGTGTGTGTGTGTGTCTGTGTGTGTGTGGCTGAGTTGAGGAAGAGGTGTAAAGGAAAAGAAAGAGTTAAATTCTTAGGACATTATCACATGGGGGACAGGGTGTTATTGTCCTGTCCCTCTCCCATGCTTGTCCTGTGCTTATCGCATAATTGCGGGAAGGAATATCACACAAAATCGTGCTTATTGGGACATTGTCCCATCCAGAAAGCACAACTGAACATGATCACGTGAAAGGCTTTTTCAATAAATCAAGCTGATCCCGTGAATGTCCCATGAATGATGTGGAATTGTCCCCTCATTTCCCCTAATTTTGTATTATTGGAAGATCCCAGTAATACAATTCCACTTCGTTCATGGGACATTCATGGGATCCGTGTGATTTAATGGGAAAGCCTTTTGCACGATCACTTTCAATCGTGCTTTCTGGACAGGATAAAGACACCTATCCCTGTGTGCTAAAGTCCTTAGAGAGGTGACAGAATAAATAGAGAACAGATCCTGTCTGATCTTGCAAGCTAAGTAGGTTTAGGCTTGACCAATATTTGGAACGGAGAATGCTAAGGAACATCAAGTGTAATGGGCTACATTTAGAAGAAGGCAACAGCAAACGTCCTCTGACTACTCTTTCAAACGGGAGGAATTTCTCCCAACTCCGAATGGAGCCAATGCGGATTCATGTAAATTCGCTAGTTTAGCGAATTTACATGAACCCCTGCTCCGTTCGGAAGAACCCCTGCTCCGTTCGGAATTACTTCCCATTACCCGAAAATAACCCCCTCCTGCCCGAATTTGCATGCGAAGCTTTAATTCGCAATAACATAAAACCCATGATTGCATTCGAATTGGCTTCCCTCTTGCCCGAATTTGCGTGCGAAGAGTTAATTCACAATAACATAAAACCCATGATTGCATTTGAATTGACCTTAAATTATACTTCCAATTTAGCCTCGTATGAAAGAGTCCTGAGTATTCCTTGCCTAAGAAAACCCTATGTATTTCATAATGTCAACAGACATGCATTGTTATAGTGCTGTCATTCCATTTTAACTGCTATGGCTGTCTCCTGTTGACAAATTGGAGCATGTCCAAAGGAGGGCCACCAAAATGGTGAAGAGCCTGGAAACAATGCCTTATAAGGAAAGATTTAGGGAGCTGAGTATGTTTAGCCTGGAAAAGAGACAGTTAAGAGGTGATATGATAGCCCTGTTTAAATATTTGAAGAGGTGTCACATATAGGATGACACAAGCTTGTTTTCTGCTACTCTGGAGGCTAGAACAAGGAACAATGGATGCAAGATACAGGACAAGAGATTCCAGCTCAACATTAGAAGGAACTTCCTGACAGTAAGAGCTGTTTGACAGTGGAATGCACACCTTCATCAGAGTATGGTGGAGTCTCCTTCTTTGGAGGTCTTTAAGCAGAGGCTGGATAGCCATCTGTCAGGGATGCTTTGATTGTGATTTCCTGCGTGGCAGGAGGTTGGACTAGATGGCCCTTGTGGTCTCTTCCAACTCTATGATTCTATGGAATTCTGGGATTTGCAGTTTATGGAGGGGCAATTGGAATTCTCAGCTAGAGAGCTCTTAGGTCTCACCAAAGTACAAAACCCAAAATTTCACATTAGGCAGCCATAGCTGATAAAAGGGAATAATATTGCTGCAACAGTGCAGCTTGACATTCCCCAACAAGACAACCTGAAGGCACATACAAGCACACAGTCTATACCCATTATAACCAGTCTCCTTCCCAAATTATCAATAGTTGACCAATGATTCACCTGCACCAGGAGACTATGTGCAGGTGTTGTTGTTTTTTAATGTTCAAAACTTTTATGTTTTAAAAATAAACTAGAGAATTTTATATGTTAAAATGGGGGAAATAAACACTGAAGAGACGAAACATGAGAGACTTGGGGGGGGGGTGTACATTTTTTGTTCAGAGTATCAGAAACATGTGTTATAACAAGTGAGTGCAAACTTTTTCTACTAGAAATACTCAGGGTGGAAGCAGCGTTCGTTTTTTGTCTCTCTTCTTCCTGTGATGCCTGTCTTGTGTAAATTAAAAAGCATTCTCATAAGCCATTTTTTGCCATTCAGCTATAACATCCCCATGAGAACAGGCCTTTAAGGGTGGTGAACTACATAGACCATGAGTGGGCAAAGTGCAACCTGCAAGCTGTGTGCAGCCCTTAGGACCCCAAAGTGAGGCCCTTGCCCACCCCCACCCCTGAAGATGCCTTCAACACACAGCCGCACCACAAAGAAATATATATGTTTTAATTTGGGTGCCAATTTGGGGGCAATTTTTTTTCCTTAAAATGCAGTGGGTTTTCCCTCCTATTGCTGCAAAGCCTCCCAAGCCTTCCCAAAACACACAAAAAGAGAGAATAAAAATTGGCCTAAAATCAGCCAAAATGGCAGCTAGAAGTGACATCCTTCAAGTGCACTGAAACTTGTTGGTACAGCCCACTGGATGGGTACTGGGAGGTAAAATGCCCCCCTTCCCTGTGCTATACAGATTGCTCCTAAGCAGTGGCATGCACCTGCCCCTTTCCTGGCTGCATCAGGGCTGCAGCAACCTCATGCCATGGCCCTGATCCAGCCTCTGAAGAGTGCAAAAAAGAAGTCGCAAAAAGCGGCTCCTTTTTGCACCCTCCAAATGGTGCCATAGCCATGGCAGCATGGCTGTATGGTGCCCCTTTAGCACTGCATTATGTGGATGCAGCGTCGGAGTCGCACCATGATGCCCTGGGAAGCTGAGTTAGGGCATCCAGTGTCACGATGCTGCACCCTGACTCCACCCACATCGAAAGATCCCATTAATAAAAAAGGCTTTTCCAAGGCTTTCTGCAAACGCTTCAGCAACAGAAGGAAAGCAGGAAGCCACTATGATATTTCAGAAGCACCACATATGATCCCACCTGTGGCGCTTCTGAAACATTTGGGCAACACTTGGACAACACTTCAGGAATGTTTTGGCATTGGCAATTGCCCTGTGTGATAGTCTACCAAACAATGCACACTGGATGAATCAGACATTTCATTTTTCCAACTGACGATCTTCCCTGTTATTTTTAATTATTTAATAAGTTAAAGGTTTCGACAAACTTTGGAAAAAAATTAATGGGCATAAGGAGGCTGATATTTATGTTCCAAGAAGTCTAGGTTTAAGTAAATAGCATTCAAGACTCTGAGTGGCTAAAGGATTCAAAGACAAGGTCCACAAAATTAAATGCTTTCAGCACTAAGCTATCCTCTTGAGCTCTCTGAATCATTTCATCTACATTCCATACAGAGGAAATAAATGAAAAAGTACCAACAAAAGGCCTTGACCTGCATTGCTGAGGTGAATTGCAGAGAGCAATAAATAATGCAACAAACAGAATGGTTTGACAATAGAAATATAAGAGCTTCAAGCCCCAAACACTAACCATTTTCAGCATTTCAAGGGAATGCATGGTGAAATTAAGCACTTTTCAATAGAATCAGAGGAGAATATTTTGCAGTTCATTTTTCTAAGACTAAAATCTAATATGAAAATGTTCCCTCATTCAAAAAGTACCAGGCAGGTTAGACCACAGAAACCTACTGGGTGACCTTGGGTAATTCACACACTCACAGCCTCAGAAGAAGGCAATGGCAAGCCCACTCTGAACAAATCTTGCCAAGAAAACCTTGTGCTAGGTTTACCTTAGGGTTGCCATAAATAAAAAAAATGACTTGAAGGCACGTACCAACAACAAAGTCAGATCCACGTGAGAGACAGACTCAGTTGCACTCCTGTTGCTTAGCTGTTTAGCTTAGCACTGAAGCAATAAAACATTAAAAACATCCAGTACATCAAATTTCAAATGGACATTCTTGTCCTGTTAATTCACTTGTAAATGTACCATGCAAATATCTCAGCTTGTAAATAGAATTTTAAAGGGCCTGAGAAAACACAAATTCATATTTTAGCAAACTGGAATGTATGGACATTATCACACGGGAGGAATTTCTCTCAATTTTGAAAGAAATAAAAGTGGGGCCAGTTCGGAATTGAGTGAATTCGCTAGTTCAGCAAATTTACGGGATTGCGTATTGATGCCACATCGCATTCGGAACTGCCCAAAATTGCTTCCTAGTGCCTGAAATTGCATGTGATAGTTTCTCATGCCGTAACGTGAAACCCCACAATTACGTTCAGAAGGACTTCCCATTGCCCGAAAATGTGTGTGATCGGCTTTCACGCAATAACATGAAACTCCATGATTGCGTTCAGATTGCCATTAGATTATACTTCCAATTCCCATCATGTGATAAACTTCTATGATTATCACATTCCTATCCTGCAGTGCCCCACTCACCAGAGCCATAAAATTTCATCACCCAGAATGGGTGACTAGCTTTTAAAGAGGGTTTCAGCGGTATTTATGGTAGTAGCAATAGTGCTACATAGTTTTTGTGGATTTTTCAGGCTATGAGGCTGTGTTCTAGAAAAACCCACAAAAAACATGAATTTTTATGAAAGCCTTCAAGTTCACAATGGTGCTACAGTTGCAAATGTGAATGTGAAGGCATTACTAGGTTGTAAATCTAGCTTACAACATTGTAACTGCCTAAGAGGATGCCAGCTATAAGTCTGTAGCTCAAAATGTGCATTCCTAAGCCCACCTTTCTCTGTCTTTGAGTGTATTTAATCAATGAGTGCAGTCTCACATCTGTTACTTACTTTTGTGACCCATCCTCTCTCAGTGGCAATTTCCAGTTACCTGAGTTTATGTTAGAAGTCTGAAGGAAAATCTAGATTTTGGAACAGAGTCTAACTAAAGCCTGATTTGCAGAGCTCTATACAAGGACTGCACAGACAACAATGGAGCCATTGGAGTGAAGAAGGAGAAATACAACAAAGCAGGGTAAAATCCGCAATACAGTTCTTAACATTTAAATTTCCATGGAGTCTGTTGTTTTTCATTATTTGTTTGATGTGGCAATATTATGCATTTGTATTATATGTCTCGAAAGAAACATATTACATTTTATGAAGAGCAGTTAGTGTTCTCCTGCTGTCAGATGTGGGAGGAAAAGAGTCAGCCCCACTATTTCCACCTTCTCTCCATGCCGCCTGGCCTCCTTCTCACCAGTGTTCCTGCTAACATTTGTATTTGCTGTCTTTCTACTCCTGGTCTTGCTGCAGTGTTGGAGGTGTAGATGCATGAAAAGAAGCAAGGCAAAGGGACAAGTAACACAAGTGGGATGGGGAGAGAGAATAGGAGGTAAAGCAGGTGGGTGCAAAGTGCTAAAGAGAGTAGAGAAAGGTATGGCAGCATGAGAGGAGGAGGAGAAGTGACGAGAGAGTGAGATATGTAAGTGGTGAAGTGCAAGAAACAAACAAGGGAAGCGTGGAGAAAGTGTAAGGTGAGCAAAGAGGGAAAGGGGAAAGGGGAAAGGGAGAATTAAAACTGCTGTAGTAGGCTGTGTAGTACAAGAGACAAAGGACCTTATCAGACGTTGGAAATTGAAAGTATAATCTAATGGCAATCCAAACGCAATCATGGAGTTTCACGTTATTGTGAATTAAAGTATCTCATGCAATTTCAGGCAAAAGGGAAGTCATTCTGAACGCAATCACGGGTTTTACTTTATTGCGAATTAAAGCATCTCATGCAATTTCGGGCAATGGGGGGTCATTTTCAGGTAATGGAAAGTCATTCTGAACGCATTCCAAATGCAACTGGAATTCACATAAATTCGCTAAACTAGCGAATTCACGTGAATTCGAATTGGCTCCAACTGGCTCCATTCTCAATAAAGAGAAATTCTTCCCATCTGATAAGGTCCATAGAAGATTATCACACAACGCTCATAGCATTACAATTCCACTTTGCATGCTCTGGCTGCCTCCTGTGGCATTCTGAGTCTTGCAGTTCAGTGAGGCCTAAGAGCTCTCTGGCTGAGAATTCTAAATGGCCCTCCCTCAACTGCAAATCCCAGAATGACACAGAAGACAGTCAGACCAGTAAAAGTGGATTAGCAGCATTATAAGAGTAGCTGAATCCCATTGTAGAAGAAAGGCAGGATATAAATCCTGGAAATAGTGTGGTATAGAAACAGCACCAACTGCAGCACTTCAGTCATAATACTAGTTCTCACAGAACAGTAGTTGCTATAACAATGGTAACAAGACTGAAACACAAGTATTAATGTGCCAAGTATACTTAATCAAAAGGCAAATAAATAATATGCATAATTGATAATAATGTGTAGATTATGCCTGGATTTGAGAGGCTGGAATATGGCAACTAGTGTAGAAATGCTTTGGAGGATACTTCATCTCTCCAAGTGAAGCTGCTATAGAAGCCTACAGGAATAGCAATATCCATTTTTCTGCCTGAAAAAACTGGGGTGGAGGCATCCAAGTAGCTACAGAAGGAGCCTGTGGAGGTATCCTTAAAGCCACGGGTATCCCAAAACTCCCACCTTGTCCCCATCCCCCGTGTAAGAACAAAAGGGTTCTACTTCCACCATTTTCCATGTGCAAGACTTTTGGATGTAGGAGATGTACTTCTATTATGAGGCCCACTGCTTGCATTCTGGATGCCAATGTGGCATTGCAGCTTAAGTGTTGGTCTAGCACTTTGGGAAATGAGGATTTGAATCCTTGGTCAGCCATGGAAACCCATTGAAACACATATTCCCTTAGCCTTAAGGGAAGGCAAGGGAAAACCTACTCTGAATAAATCTTGCCAAGAAAACCCTGTCATAAGGTCAGTAAGTTGGAATCAACTTGAAGGCACTAACAATGAACAACAGTCTGCTTTATGACTTGAAGCTCTCTATAATATGCACAGGAGCACATGCTTCATTGTTGCTGCTGTTGTTGAAATGAAGAACTAACCTGTTGTTTTCTCTGAGTCCAAGGCCTTCTTTCCCTTGTTCCCAAAAGTTGAAATTTCCCTGCAGGAAGTATACATCATTGTCCTCACAGACTACATCCCTTCAGATTGAAGATGACAGATATTTGAAATCCAAATGCCTTGTACATTATTCAGGGGGTTTAGGAGATTCTCAGATGTGGAGGGTGGGAGTTGGGAGTAAAAGGCACGCTCCTGGCATAATCACACAGTTGTGCTGAAGATTTTCAGACGACGTTGTGCTCATCCAGGACTTATCCTGTGAAGATCCAGGAATGCTCCAGCAAGAAACCATTCCTGGGACTTCCCTGTGAATGATTTGTTGCTGGAGCATTCCTGGATCTTCACTCAATAAGTCCTGGATGAGTGTGATGTGTCTGAATATCTTCAATGCCATTGCACAATTATGCCAGAACAGGGTATAAATACCATAAATAATCATAATATGCCTTTTACTCCCAGCTTTTTCCCCATCTGATAATATCCTTTGTCTCTAACTGTAATTACTCTTTGCGAAGCACAAGTGTAATAATGGAGATTCTGTCTTCTCCTGAGCTCAGGACTCTGTTGATTTCAAGGTATACGGAGCAATTCAACTGTCCATTTCATGCTTCTATAACATGAACTAATACTTCCCCCTGCAAAAAAAGTGAAACAAATTTTGCCCATAAACTGAAGGATGAGGTAGAACGGTTTTCCACGCTGAAAGTGTGTTTGTTTGTTTCATCTGATTATTGCTTATATGACTTTCAATACTGCTATACTGTTTTATCTTTTTGATGTAATAATGGTTTATGTTATTCTTACAGATTTCCTATAGCCCCAAGGGATTTAAAAATCCATTTACCTGCACCATCATAGTATAGAAGTATAGAAGGCTATTTATTCTCAAGAAGCATTTTGCAATGAAAGCCTATTCATTATTTACTATCCCATGAGATACTTTCAGTGCATCTGCAGAAATGGTTTTTGCATCCTTGCACAATTTTTGCATTTCTGCAAGGAAGATCCTAAGATGTTTAGTAACCTCTTGATGTATTTGTGCATTAGAGGTTATGCATGTATAAATTTCAAAAGGCTCCATGATGCTTTGGGAAACTAAGATCTAAATCACTTTGTTGAAAAATGAATAACTGACAGCAGAATTGGGGTTGATTGAAAGGCCATTGAAGCCCTAATGGCAGCTGTCTAAGCAAATATGCATTTTACTAACAGCCATGAACTCAGTGATCATGGGCATGAAAACTGATGGTTCACATAAGTGGGGATGACTTTTCAGTTCCTACAGTCACAGTTGTCTACCTGCAGCCCTATTACAACATCTTTGCAATATGAGAACATAATGTGTTTTGCAACACTGCATTTGCACAGCAAGCCCCGGCTGAAGTGCACAGCACGTTTCAAGAGCAGACCGTAGGTTTTAAAATGAAGTGCATGCATATCATTTCCAAACCTCCGCCATTTGAAATGTGTATCCTGGCTTACCAACAGCTATTCTGCCTCACCACAGTCTTGATAAAATGTTTGATCTCGCATATTCACAGCTTTTGCCTACTATGCCAGATACAGAGGCATCCCAAATGAGAGACCATTTTGAAACACTTTGGCCTCTCATTTGAGTCAAAACTAGGTCCAGGGACCTCACTGCTATACACTGCCAGTAATGTTTTTTGTTTTTTTTTATCCACAAACGTCAACACATTGGGGCTAAATGGGAATCTTAACACTTGGGCTGTGTTTAGTTCTCATTTTCCCTTTTACAGTGCATATATGTATGTGTACATGTGCTTTCCTCCCTGCAGTTATTATTCATGCTCCTAGCCTCAGAAAGGAAATCTGTTACTTCTTGTAGGTTACCCTTGCTGAACTATAGAAAATGCCTTTAATTATTTTTCAGAATTAACAACAGTGTTGGTTTATTGTTCCAATTAACATCATAGGGTTTATTTCACACTACACAGCAGCTGGATACCACTTTAATTATCATGGTTCCATCCAGCTTTATCCTGGGATTTGTAGTTTTGTGAGATATTTACAATCCTCTGCCAGTGCCTCACCAATCTGGACATCCCAGGATTCCATAGGATTCAGCCAGAATACCCAGAATCTATTGGGACCAATATCACTAAACTAGACAAGATTCTGAAGTGTAAAGAGATATCACTGAATACTAAAATTAGGATTTTCCACGCCATTGCATTTCCCATTTTCTATGTACGATTGTGAAAGCCAGACAGTGAAGAAAGCTGAAACAAAGAAAATCAACTCATTTGAGATGTGGTGCTAAAGAAAAGTTCTGCAGATGGACTGCTATGTTAGCATGGACTGCTAAGAAGACAAACACATGGGTCCTAGAATAAATCAAACCTGAACTCTCCCTAGGAGCAAAGATGATGAAACTGTAGCTGTTGTACTTTGGTCATATCATGAGAAGAATGACTCACTAGAAAAGATAACATGCTTAGCAAAGCAGAATGCAATAGGAGAAAAGGAAGACCACATTCCAGATGGAGAGACTCAATCAAGGAAGCCACAGCCCTGAATCTTCAAAACCTTAGCAGGGCTATTGATGACAGAATGATTTGGAGGTCTCTCATTCATGGGGTTGCCATTAGTTGAAGTTGACCTGATAGCAGTTAACACCAAAGCACTGAAGAAAAAAACAAAACAAAACAAAAAAGGTGACAACAGGACATAAGTAGCAATGGGTGAGAATTTCATTTGATTCGTTCTTATAAATAAAAACTTTCCAAAATCCGCACATTTCTTCAAAAATTCAGTGAAAAGAACATGAGATTTGAATGTGGGAGAAAGCAAAGATGACAGATTTCTTCATCCGAACAAAATGGCTTTGAGTATTTTTGCTGTTAAAAGTCTAGCTATTATTCCACCATGTTTACGATACAGGATTAGGTGTATAATTTATTTCTGATAGTCTATTCATCTTTAATAGAAACGAACAAAATGGCTCTCTTCATTCTGTTCCTCGATGTAAAGATGTATTTATTTATTTATTTATTTCTCTCTTTATAATTTATGGGGGGCCTGAGTGCTGTAGAAGCACTTACAAAATCAAAAAATCAAACCAAATATTTAAAAGACTGACACAATTACATTGCTACAACTATGTGTGTTTGAATAAAAAGGTCCTTAGCAGATGCCAGAAACAAAGCAATGTTGGTGCGTAGCTGAGATCAGCTGAAAGGGACTTCCACAGAACTGGATCTGATACCCTAAAAACTCAAATCTTGTATCAGATTTAGGACTGATTTGTTTTCATGGACTAAAATCCACTTCCAAGGTACATCTAGATGAATCTAGAAATTTCCCGCGATTGTGATCCTGCTCTTTCAAATAGATAGCAACCCCAAGCAGAACAAATAATCAGCCTGTCTCCTGCTGGTGGTAGTTATTAATTGCCATCAAATAGGCTTCAGCTAATGGTGACCCTATGAATTAGAGACCTCCAAGACACCCTGTCATCAACAGCCCTGCCTGAGTCTTGCAGACTCAGAACTGTGGCTTCCATGATGGAATCTATCTGTTTTGTAGACTTCCTCTTTTCTTAGTGCCTCCCACTTTATCAAGCATTATCATCTTTTCTAATGAGGCATGCCATACCATGGTATGTCCAAAGTCTGGTCATTTTGGATGCTGCGGGGTGTTCAGGCTTGCTTTGTTCTAGGACCAATTTATTGGTCCTTTTGGCAGTCCACAGTATCTATAGAACTCTCCCCCAGCACTATATTTCAAATGAGTTGATTTTCTTCCTTTTTCACTATCCATATATTCACAACCATATATAGAAATTGGAAATACTATGGCATGGTCTCCTAGACTTAGGAATTATTCATCTACAGGACTGTAGGTAAATTCATCTTGTTAGAGTTCAGCTTCACTTTATTGGCACAGTCCAGACACTGATTAAAGACCTGCGAGGCCATACCAGATTCAGATGTTACAGAGAAACAGAGCTGTTTGTTGTCAGCATATTGCTGGCACATGGCTCCAAATCCCCTAATGACCACTTCCAGAGATTTCATGTTAATGAAGTTATATAACATTGGAGACACTCCATGGCTCAGTAATCAAGGGGCTGAAGAATAATCACCCAATCTTTTGTGCTCGGAAGCTGATCCTGCAGGTAAGAATGAAACTAATGAAGTGTCGTGCTTCCAACATCCAATCAATGGAACCAGCCCAGGAGGATACCATGACCAGCGTGCTAAAAGCCAATACACTGAGCAGAATTAGCAGGGCCAAATGTTTTATTTCCTTTTCTTGACAAAGAGGCAGGTGATCAAGGCTGATTCAGTCCTGTGATCAAACTGCAATCAGAATCCTTGCTGAGCATCTGTCCCACCATAACCCACATAGGTACAGTGACTCCCTCCAAAAGGTTGTGCTTGCAACTGGGCAGTGGATATTGATTAATAAGGGCTCCAAACCTTCCATGCTCTAGTACTTCAGGATTGGTTGCACTACTGCTTCCTTGAAAACAGCAGGGCACATTCTGGACTCACCCACTCACCACTGCTAGTTTTGTTAGCCAAGAGAGGCAAGGATCAAGCCAGACACGAGCCTCTCGTGACTATCATCAGGTCACAACAAATAAAACTGCTCCCACTAAATCAGACAAGAGGTGGTGACAGACGCCTCAGCTGAATTGTCCATGTCAAAAGCATCAAGTCTGTCATCAAAATGAGAGAGTTTATCCTCAAAGAGATGTACAAAGTTATCATAATTGGTCCTTTAGGGACTCAGGGCTCCATTTACTGGAGAGAATGGCATGAATCCTAGTTAGTCCCGAGCAGAGCAAACCCACTGAATCAATGAACTGTATGTGAGGTTTGACTCACCGTTCAGTAATTGATTCTATAGTACTATAATAATTAGGTCTATCAGTATGATAGACCACCAGTCTCCTAGGACTAGTGCAAACCAGCTAAATGGGTCCTTCAACAAGATAAGGGGGGGAGCTGATGACGAAAGAGCAGATCTCAACAGGAGATGTTCTGATTGTTGTTTACTCTCCTTCCTCCCAATTCAGACGACATATATTTTAAGTAAGGATGTAAGCCCTACTTTGTCCTTGTATGCAGGGACAAATAATCATGGTAGTTTGTTACTCACTGGTGGAAGGATTAATCATCTGTAGTATTCTTCCTTTATTTGGACATCCTAAAGTGTAGTGGAAGGATTATTCTGCAGAGAGAGAGAGAGAAAACATAGAATTGTTTGTGTGAGGGTTTGTTTGTTGTAATTATTTTTGCACAACCCCTCCTCCACTTTTCTGTGCAGAAATAGGTTTTCCCGCACAGGAAACCATTTTTTCTATGCAGAAAATCATTTTGTGTACAGAAAATGGTTTGTTTTGTTTTTTTAACAAAAGACTCACATGTTTTTCTCCGCAGGATAATTCCTCCACATTGATATATGGGGAGAAAACTGCACAAAATTCTGCCCAGTCTATTATAGATAGGGTTTCTGTTACCCAAAATGCCAGGATCCCAAGAGGGCACCTAAAATCAATATTTTAATAGGAGAATTTTATTAGCTCAATTAAAGCTGCTGAGAGGACTTGGGCAACTAAAAGCAGGGATCAAGCCTACATATACAGGTTCCAAGAAACGGAACACCAAAATGCAAGGTCCAAATGTAGGTTTATTTGTTAGAGGGAATCACCACTCACACAAAAGCATGCTCACACACACTCACAAGAACTAACAATATAAAAGGTGGTACCAGATAGCGGCTTTAGGGGCTCCAGATACTGTACCGATTCCAGATGCAGGGCTCCAATCAGGGGACACTGTGAAATGAAATGGCTCAGCAACTGCCAGCAATGCGAGATACTGACAGAGTGTCTGTCTTGGGGGTGCCTTGGAAGCATATTTATGGGGAAAAACATATCCCAGGGCAGATGCTGGGATTAAAATGAAGTTTGCAGGGGAGAAGAATGAGAAGGGAACTTGTAAATACCTGGCAATCAGTGCAAATGTCTTTGGAAAGTGGAGTATCTCCTCCAGAGGGAACCTGGGTTTCTGTTCATTTGTAAATACAAGGTCTATCACCCACCATCACTCCTATCAATTAAGGGGTTATGCAGATTCCGATCTTTATTGATCTATCAGGGTCATGTGCTCTTGAACTACCCCTATTCTGAGCCAGTGAGATCTCCTTATATAATAATAATAATAATAATAATAATAGTTTTTATTTATATTTCCTGCCTCTCCCTACAGATCGAGGTGAGATTACATCAATAAAATAATACAATGTGAATACAAAAATATAATCAATAAAATACTAGCATTACTATTAGTCCAATAAATAGCTAGATCATCCAATAATCATACAGTCTTAATCAGGAATGGAACATTTTATCTTTAAAATCTTTAAAAGAAGGTCAAGTGGATAGGCCTGCCAGAAGAGATCCGTCTTAAGTGCTTTCTTAAAAGCATCTTAATTGGTAATAAGACGAATCTCTTCCAGTAAGCTCTTACACAATCTGGGGGGTGCGGCAGTGAAAGCTCTATGGGAAGTTGTTATTAATCTGATTTTATGACATTCTAATAAATTATATGGCCACAAATGTTCCTATATGGCATGGCTAGTTCCTGCACTGGGGGTGCCTTCTCGGCTACATGCGTAAAGCATCCATCCCTTTTGATATCAACTAGATATTGAAAATGAGGTGGGGTGCAGACCTTGGGGTAAAGATTTCCTGACTGTCAGAAATGCCATTTTTCAACCTGGGAATAATTACAAAATCTCTAGGAAGAGCAAATCAAAGGTGTGCTGTGGTTCGCACATAGGACTGATGACAAACAAAGACCGCCTCATGGTTCCCATGAGATCCCAAGCCAGAATTTCAGAGGTTGCCTTAGGCATAATCAAAGGTATGGGCTCTCGCTACATTCAAACCCGTCTCAGACAGCTTTTACTGAAAACATTGTTTTCCCCTATTCCCCCTTGACAGAAATGAAAATATTTATGTTTAAATATTTGTGCAAGTAACCTGGGCTTGTCTGTTGGGTAAACAGATTATTTAAATATTTAATGTGCAGCTGTGTTGAAGAAGAACACATTTTGCTTTAAGTCCCTGCAGCTGGGAATTTTTAAAAAAAAATCTGAAGAGAAACAGATTATGACAGTAATAACTAGCCTGGGGAACATAGTTTTGAACGCATTGTTTACATTTATCAGTCTCAAAAATAATCATTTTTATATGCATCTTATTATAATTTCTTTTCTAGCAAATTAATAACAAGCTGGAAAATGTTCTTGCTAATGACCAGCTCTAGAAGCACTCCATATTAATACACATTACAACCACAATGTAGCAACAGCAATCTGTAAACCAAAACAGAGTTCCAAGTATAAATAATTTAAAGAATAAAGGCAGGCCTGGTATCAGCTCCTAGCACACACAAGACATTGCAGGGCCCATGTATGGTGATACCTGTCCTGTCCTACACCAGACAGATCAGTTTGTGAGACAGCATCTTAAATTTCTCACAATGCCCTGTCACCAAAACTACCATCTTAATGCTCTAGAAGGTCACAGACATTGCATGGGATTTTGTGGGAGATTAAAATAGTGATTTCTAGGGACTGACTGAGGTCTAATCTACACTGCAGCAAAAATGCAGTTTGACACTGCTTCCATTGTCATGTGTCAGTGCTACAGTATTCTGGGATTTGTAGTTTGTTGTGGCAGAAGAGTTAAAGGAAACAAGGTCCCACGTGGGGTTGATGGTCCAAAAACTTTATTACATATGGGACTTTGTTTCCTTTAACTCTTCTACTGTGAATAGATGCTTTTCAGTTTTGTTTTGTTTTTGGTTTTTCTGTTCTGTTCTAGTTTGTTGTGACTCCAGAGCTCTCTGACAGAGAAAGCTAGTTAGCTCACAAAACTTCAAATCTACAAATCTAATTAAGCCATAGCAATTAAAGCAGTATCAAACTGCACTATTTTTCCAGTGCGGACTAGACTGCAAACACAGCCAAGGGCCTGCCAGCATAGGAAAGGAGAGCACACTTACTGGGGTCTCCTCTACACATAGGAGGAAAAGTTCATCAAATAAATAAATGGAAAATTTTCTGAAACCTTAACAGAGCTAAGCAATTAAAATGGGGATTAACCCCTTACACACATACACAAGCACACATTGTGTTATTTAGGTATGAGCAATTTTACTCAGGTACTCACTAATATGAGAAGGTGATGATCATAGACTTAAAAAAAACAATATCAGAACTAAAACAACAAAAGTGCACCTGGGTTAGACGGAAAGAAGAGACAAAATATATTTCTATATCAGTTAGTATTATCCCTGACGGTCAGTAGTTCCAACAACTGTTAATTATATCATTCATGTCCCAGATTCACTGGTCCATCAGACTCTTGCAAAAAGTAGAATTCCTATGAAAAGTAGCATGTGTTGCTTTTGTAGTGAATTCTGTCTTTCTTCAAAATTTATAATCATAGTTACTTGAAGCTCAGTTGCAGAAGACTTCAAAACCTCTATTCCTCCCTGTGTTTTTAAAATCATATCTATGGCCAATTTTGACTGTCCTATACTTTTTTTCCCATTTTGGTGAGCACATTAGACTCTAAGCTTTTACTGAGCTGTGAACCTACAGTTAAAGTGGTGTCACATTATTAATTCTGAAATGTGGAAACACCCTGTGTTGGCATTCCTGTGAACCTACATTCCTGTGAACTTGATAAACTCACAAGGCAGATTAAGTGGAGGTTCCCACCACTGGCTAGACTGGCATATTCATATGACCTATGCAGCTCTTTTGGCATAGGAGCCAAAATGAAGGCAATGTCACTATAGCAGAAGAGCAAGACATATCGGCCCATTTTAGATTGGCAAAAAGAGGTGTGTTGATGGCTGCATGAAAGCCCAGCCTTTAGATGAGAAAAAGGGAAAGTGTGCCATGAAAACACTATTTTGGCATTTTAAGGGAGAAGAAGCGCCTTTAAAAAGGAACTGGCCCATTTTAGATTGACAAAAAGAGGTGTGTTGATGGCTGCATGAAAGCCCATCCTTTAGATGAGAAAAAGGGAAAGTGTGCCATGAAAACACTATTTTGGAGTTTTAAGGGAGAAGAAGCGCCTTTAAAAAGTAGCTTGATTTCCCCACTACTTTTTTAAAAAGGGCGCAACATTGCTATTGCATCTAAAGGCTAAGATGTAGTTGCACGGTTAAATGGGGCTCTGTCTCTTTAAAGCACCCATTTAAAGGCAGCGATACAGGTGCGGATCATAATGGATCGTGGGTTGGGAGCACGCGTGGTGTGGACTTCACTTCTAATTAAAATGCTCAATGCCCTGCAGGTGTAAAAGCTGGGGTTTAACAGCGAAATTTTTTAAAGCTCCCAAACCCTAGCTCCAGCCTTAATCCGAACCCTAGACATGCGCAGTAGGGACTCTGGGATGCCGTTGCTATTATTCTACTGTGGATAACATGTCAATTCATTCACAAAATAAAGGGGTTCATTCATGATGCACCAGTGCAACGGCAGGCGGAGGAAACGCAATGATAATTTGACGGATCCTCATAAGTATACATTTGTCCTGCGCAACTGCGCAGGTTTGCCGGCTGCCAGCTGCGAACTGCGCAATTGCGCAGTTCGCAGCCGGCAATGATAATCTGACTGTATGGTGTAACTGCGTTTGCGCAGTTCGCAAACCTGCGCAGTTGCGCAGGACAAATTATACTTATGAGGATCCGTCAAATTATCATTGCGTTTCCTCTGCCTTTTTAAACTGTGCCGTTGCACTGGTGCATCATGAATGAACCCCTTTATTTTGTGAATGAATTGACATGTTATCCACAGTAGAATAACAGTAACGGCATCCCAGAGTCCCTACTGCGCATGTCTAGGGTTCGGATTAGGGGTGGAGCTAGGGTTTGGGAGCTTTAAAAAACTTTGCAGTTAAACCCCAGCTTTTACACCTGCAGGGCATTGAGGAATTGCGCAGTTCGCAGACAGCAAGGGAAAAAAATTTAAAGGTTCACCGCGGCTAAAAGCCGCGTTCATTACCGCCCATGTAGCTGCTCCGCCTGTGTTTGTAGCGTTCTGACCGCTTCCCATGTAGCTGCTGATCCACAGAAAAGACCTCAGATAAGTCGTTCCCAAACCCCTCAGTCTAGCAGCCCTGTACCTTTTAAATGCACACCTGGGGCTTGCAGTCTAGCTGCTAAGCATTAAGGAAAAGGCAACTTCATGTCACACTTTCCTGCCAATCTAAAAAGCCCCATCAAGTTCACACTAGGACTACTAAAAATGAGCATATAATCTTGACCTCAAATGATGTCTATCTACCATATGTGGTTGTCTGAAAGGCAAAATCTTCCTATGAATATCTGTTTGCACATAGGTGCCCTGTGTGTGTACATCCACATGTACACATGAGGTGCCTGCATACAAAGAGTATTCACATCTAGTGCTCTCCTGTTAGACTGTCATGGTTAGCTAGTTTATGCCTGTGACAGGTCTAAGCAGTATAAATTTATGCTTAAATAGATCTTAATGCAGGCAAAAAACCACTCCTAGAATTGCAAATGATAATGTGGGCCAAAATGTACCTCTGTTTGGACTGTGAGTTTCATTACCTTGGAAGTATACCGGCAATAGACACAATGGTCTCAAAGATGATGTTCCATGAGTCCGGTTGCACCCATTAGTCTGTTCCTGGATATTAGTCTGTTCCTGGAGGACATAAAATATATGTAGATCAAAATGCATTGGACTTTATAATAAAACAGCCATCTATTGAGTACTCTGAGATGTATCCCTTGTTTTTCCTGTGAAGTCCTCTGAGTTCTCTCCAATTTTTGATTCAGTTAACTCAGTCAGAGGAAGAGAGGAGAAGGGGGCAGAATCTTGGCCTTCCCTTTATACTCAGATAAAAGCAAACTGCTGCTTGTGTTTTCTACCTCATTAATAATGTTTGACATCTTGAACACACTCTGGTGTTGCTCAGCCACACATGTCCCAGTTTTCTTCTGCAGTATGTAGGAGAGTATGCAGCAATTAGTTACTTGCTTTGGTATCATTTTATTTTTAATGCTAGAGATGGGGAAGAGGCACTTATAAGATTTTCTTCCTCGTGTGAGAAGAAAGGCTGGCTAGCTTATGATACAGTACACTTTGATTTGGGTGGGTGGGGAACATCCCTCAGGCAACAAAATATCATGGCCAGTTAGAGCAATGCCCCATAGCACCAGGTCTCTAAACCTGTTGCCTTTTAATTGCCACAGTGAAGGGGGGGTCTTCTCTATACCAGTGGCATTACAATGAGGTGCAGGAGGTGAGGAATGTACTTGGTGTACCTGGTCCCCTTCCAGGCACATGCACTGGATGACACCAATGCGAGGGATGCCACTGCTCTATACATTCCTATTTCAGTCTCCTTGCTTCTTGGTATGTTCAGGGAATGAGATAATTTTGTCAGCTTTCATTGCAACAAGGGCTGTGTTCATTTGACAGGAGTGATTTTGAAATAGTGAGCTTATCTTCCTTTCTCCTCCCTCCCACCGCCCCCAGAGGTGCTGCATCTTTTAGTCTTCAACCCTCACCTCTACGTATCACTGATCTGCATGCAAAAATGGTACACATGATTCCTATCTCCTTTTCAGAATGCTCCTGAGTTTTTCTTTTTCCATATTTTTTCCTCCTAAAACAGCTAAATTCATGGGTAACTTTCCAAAGAGATTAGCAGAAGAGCACCGAGAACAATGAATGTTACTTAAAATAATGGGAGAAGAATTGAGGAGACAGGCCTATCACAATATATCTAGCCTCCCTATTTTTCTAGGATTTGGTTTTATTGAAGGATATTTTTCTGTAGATAAGAGTAACAAATCATCAGCTTTTCAAATCATATGAAAGCACAATGGCTTAATTCTTCTCAGTCTCTTCTGAGTGTCTGTGCTTCATTTTCGTACAAATGAGCTCCTTGTAAAAATGTCACATCACAGTGCTGCTGCTTCAAGGCTATTTAATATTCCTCTTTCCCTAACACAGATATGGGTTCCTTCCCTTTACATCTGAGATTGCTTTAATCAGCCTTGCATAATAGCATAGCTCTCCAAACTAGGCTGCTTTACTCAGTTACAGAAAGGGAAAGCAAATTATAAAAATTCTGACCTACACAAATCAAGTAACAGTTTTTTGGCCAAAACAGTTATAAAAGTTATAAGAACAAACAACATAAATTTCAATGCATCTTTTTGTGAAATGTCAAGTCTGACTGTTCAGGTTCAGGAATCCAGGTCATTACTGAGCAGTGATGCAGTATGGAGTAAGGCAGAGAGATTAATTTGCAATGCAGAAACAATAGACACTCACTTTCTCCTGTCCTCTGTGTTTGTCCTTGTGCAGATTCACCCATCCTTAGTGCTTTTTTATGCCAGACACACATGCAAACAGCAGTGAAGACCAGGAAAAGTCTTTTCCCTACTACTAGTTTTCTACTGCAAACTGAACTCTCTCCAATGCTATTTTGCAATTGTTTAACTCCTGAGCTAGGATCAGCTGTCAAACTCATAGATGATTGGGCAATTATAATTTTGTAAAATTAGTATTGATCATGTTATCCTTAACATGGGGGGAAAGATGCAACATCAGTGCTGAACTCAAAGGATGCTCATCAATGGCTCCTTTTCATCCTGGAGTGAGGTGAAGAGCGGGATAGCAGAAGATTCTGTCTTGAGTCCACTGATATTCAATATTTTTACCAATGACTTGGAATAGAGGGCATGCTTATCAAATTTGCAGATCATACCAAATTATATAGGGTAGCACATACCCCAGAGGACAGGATCAGAGTTCAAAATGACCTTGACAGGTTAGAAAGCTTAGCCAAAACTAACAAAATTAATTCCAACAGGGAAAAAAATGTAAAAATGGGTAGTAAAATTGAAATGCACAGATACAGGATGGGTGACACCTGGTTTGACAGCAGTACATGCAAAAGGGATCTAGGAGTCTTAGTGGATCACACGCTGAACACACAGAAGTGATGCGGCAACTAGAAAAGCCAATGCACTTCTATGCTGCATCAATATAGTGTATAGAAGTATAGTGTCTTGTTTGAGGGAAGTAATAGTGTCACTTTGCTCTGGTTTGGTCAGCCCTCACCTGGAATACTGTGCCTAGTTCTGGGCACCACAATTCAAGAAGCATATTGACAAGCTGGAACGTGTACAGAGGAGGGCGACCAAAATGGTGAAAGTCTTGGAAGCCATACCCGATGAGGAACAACTTAGGGAACTGAATATGTTTAGCCTGGAGAAGAGAAGGTTAAGAGGAAATGTGATAGCCATGTTTAAATATTTGAAAGAATGTTATATTGAAGATGAAGCAAGCTTGTTTTCTGCTGCTCCAGAAACTAGGACATGCATCAATGAATTCAAACTACAGGAAAAGAGATTCCACCTTAACATTAGGAACAACTTCCTGACAGTAAGAACAGTTTAACATTGGAATATGCTGGGACTGGAGTATTTTATTTCCTGCTGACAAAAAAGGCTTCTGGCAAAATTACATGGGCTGGCCCTATATTGATTCATTAATGCATAAAAACTTTTCCTGCTCTCATTATAGCAGCCATAATAGTGAGAAAACATTCTACACTACACAACTTCTGAATAACTGCCAGCTAAATTCTGGATATTAGGCATTTTTATGTCATCTTGATGAGAGTTGTGAATGATATCTGATCCAGGCAGAGCAGCAGGGCCATGGTATTGCACAGTAGCCTGTTGTGTAATTTCATACCATTCACTTAAAGAAGCACAATATAGATCACAGAGCTGGAAGGTGTCACAAAGGCCAAAACATGGTGGCTGACATCCTGCATTGGGAGACTTACAGAAGTTCTGTCCCCCATTGTGAACAAAACAACCTCTCACTTTGTAAGTAGCACAGCCCTCCCCAACATGACCATTTTTGTGTTGTCAGAGAGTGGAGGAAAGAGTGGGGCAGCGTCAGCTATGTACCTGTAGCTGGATGCACTGTGGTAGGCATTTGCAGAGACCTCTGGGTCTTCTGAGCTCTCTTCAAATGGTTCTACAAGAAAATAGCTGGACAGTGTGGACACACTCCTGTTCATGCCCTGCCCCACTCCCTGACAACACAAAAATGGCAGTGCTGGGAGAGTCTGCGCTGCTTAGAAGATGTATTGGTGGGATTTCAGTGATCAGACCGCAGTTCTACCCTGCACAATGGACAGAAAAGGGGATCTGTTTTATGCCATCACAATTTACTACCAGAGTGACTGATGATATTTTTAACATACTATCTGAACATATACCCTTATTTTAAAAAACATTGCTTGTAATACATCTATCTACTTGTCTGTTATCATCATGCTGATAGATGACTTGAAGATAAAATAAGTTCCTGCCTTGAACCCAGAGCCCACTATGCTCAATTATGTAAATATAATTTCTATATCAGTGTTAGAACATTTATATTGCATTCACGTGACTCCCTCTGGTGGTTAATGGAACATTTCAAAATGTGAGATTGGGTCTGTGAGGAGGGGGTGACGTATTGTATTCAATTTTTTTTTTCAGTTATTGGTGTATTGTATATACTCGTATATATGTCTACAAATTTTAGTCAGAAAATTGACCCAAAAACCCTGAGTCAACTTATCCGTGAGTCAATGTAAGTACAGTACTTTAACTCTTATTTTGAAAAGGAATCATTCCCTGGTGATAAGCAAGAATGTAATCTGCCCTGGAAGCACTGACCTCACTCCATTCACTCATCCATACAGCCTTTAGCATGAGCACAAACATGCCTGCTGGAATTTTGTAAATTTTTGGCATTGTTTTCCTTTGCTTCATCCTTTAGATCCTTTGTTACGTGCCTCTAATTCACAGGTCATATCAAAATCCCTAATTTTGGCCCCAAAATCTGCCCGCAACTTATACATGAAGTCAACTTATAGTCGAGTATATACAGAAGTTTACTGTATGTTTTTAAAGACTCTGCTGGAAAAGCCATCAATAAGCATACACATGCACACATGCACATTGGTACATGTGTACCAATACAACGTGTGTATCTGTCACACGTTAAGCAAATATAACCTTTTAATTGGGAAGGGGCCATTGCAAACTGACTTTTCAGAGATTGGAATTTAAACATTGAGGGGAGGAAACTGCAGCATAAAGTTCTAAAGCTTTTTGCCAATTTGCATAACATAATAAAGTTTCCAAATGAGTCCTTCCAATCCAGTCTTTCACAATCGTGATGATGATCATCACCATCAATATAATCACCACTATAATGGTGCTGTGGGATTGGTTCTATATAGTAGTTCCCAGCTGAGAATTACATGTTCCGTGTTTCCCCGAAAATAAGACAATGTCTTATATTAATTTTTGCTCCCAAAGAAAATTAGATTTTATTTTCAGAGGCTGTCTTATTTTTCCATGAAGAAGAATTCACATTTATTGTTGAACAAAAAAAATGAACATTTATTATACACTGTATATATATTTATATACAAAAACTTTGCTAAGTCTTACTTTCGGGGGAGGCCTTATATTTAGCAATTCAACAAAACCTTTACTAGGTCTTATTTTTGGGGGATGTCTTATTTTCAGGGAAACAGGGTACCAGGATTGCCCTTTTAACATTTAAAATCCATAGTTTGGACTAGTCCTTTCCATGGGTAGACTGAAAGGATTTAAGATACCCAAGAGGTAGCCAAATAATCCAGTATTTAGTTTACTGCTAGCCACTGGGATATCTCAGGCCCTCTGTCACTATTAAGGGAAATCCACATTTGTATCTGTGAACTTTTTGTAAACATGTTCTCCCCTTCCATGTTTTTATCAAACACACTGAGTATTATGCATACTAATGTAAGTGTTGTGTTATCTGGCCAGGCCAGAGCATTCATTAACTTCAAAAGCCCACTAAGAATGTCACAGGAATAATTTTAATTTATCAACAATCATATCATGTACTGAATGTCATGTAAAGACTTTCCCTGTGCAACTTGACCTAACAAATCAAAAAGAATCATCTGATCTTTGATGGAAAGGAACAATTATAGGAAAAAGAACGTCTATTTCATTCCTTCCTTGAATTTTCTACTCATTTTAGATTTGACATGGTGCAATGTAAACTGATCAATTGGGATTACCCATCAAGAAAAACAGGGCAATTTTTTTTTGCTGTCCAGTAAATTAGCTTCATACAACCTCAGTCCTATGCAAGTAATGATTTACACAAGATTGCCAGTACAGTTGACCCTCTGTATCCACAGATTCTGCATCCATGAATTCAACCATCCACAGTTTGAAACTATATTTTTTTAAAAAAAAATTCCAAAAAGCAAACCTAGATTTTACCATTTTATATAAGTGACACCATTTTACTATGCCATTGTATGTAATGGGACTTGAGCATTCAGAGTCTGGTATCAATGGGGAGTCCTGGAATCAAACCCCAGTGGATACTACTGTAATCATACACAAATGATCGCAACCCAAAAATGTCATGTTGAAAAAGCACACTTCTAGTTTTAGGAGACATATACATACCATAGCCAAAATCTAAACCTGGAAGTGTTACTTTTTTCAGTACAACTCTGAGAATTCATTCACCAACATGGAAAATTTTCATACCTGTGCTTACTGTGGGTTAAGCGCTGGTAAAGCACTGGTAAAATGTCACTGAAGCATGAGGATGCGAAAGCTGGTCACACTTCTGAAATGTCAGTGAAGCGTCCCCTCACCTCTACCATCCTTGAATTGTTCAAGGAGCAGCCATTTCCATATTCCTATTACTGCAAAGTTCCCATTAACAGGAAATGGCTGCTATGCGAATGATTCAAGGAAAGTAGAGGAGAGGGGACACTTCACTGATGTTTCAGAAACGCAACCAGCTTTCATACCCTTGCTTCAGGGACGTTTTACTGGAATTTTACTGGTGCTTAACCCACAGTAAACGCCAGTCTGAAAATCTCCATGGCCATTGGTTGCACTTGCTGAGGGATTCTGGAAACTGTATTCCAAAAAGCATCACTGGTACTTCCAGTGAGATGTTCATTTTAGGTAACAGACAGAGGACCTCCATCTGATGGATTACTCCTCCTACTTCCTGCTCGAGACAGTTTGATCAACCAATTTGCACGGAGCTCCCTTTAGTGCAGGGGAGCATCCTAGCAGGAAACAGTCATAAGACTCAACTGAAGCAAAACCTTAAGACAATGCAATTAAAAGTCTTTGTTGGTGCTTTCAAGTAATTTCTGGCTTATGGTGACCCTAAAGCAACCCTAGTGTGGGATTTTCTTGGCAGAATTTGTCCAGAGAGGGTTTGCTCTTGCCTTCCTATGAAGCTGAGAGACTGTGCAATGCTTTCAGTGCTGGGCTAGTATTCTGAAGACTCAGCAATGGAAACCCACTGGCAAAGGCAAAGCCTCTCTGAACAGATCTTGCCAAGAAGATCTCAAGATAGCTATGGGGATGTTTTATTTATTCCCTATTTAACTGTAAAATAATTCATTTGTAGGTTGGATATCAATCTCAAAACAAGTGTTTCAATATTTTTATCAGTATTCTGAGAATCCTCATCCAGCATGGTCACTAACCATGCTGACAGAGAGTTTTAGACCAAACAATAACTTTTTCCAAACTCTGTTAATATATACATCTCCATTTATTATTTGTTATTAAAGAGCGAGCAACTCTATTTTCTAAAAAATCTTGAAAAACAAATTTTAAAATCACAGCCATTGGACTTTATCTATCCCGCTTGACCTTTAGATACTATTTTAGAAACGTGGCCAAAAACAGACTGTAAAATTTCATCACACTATTTTTCCTTGTGCATTAAAAAACGTTTTCCATGTATCCCCCAGCCTTTGCATTTTTCCAAAACCTTACCCGCCACTCTTTCTACCACTGCTTTGCAAAGACTGTAACATGTTATCTATATGCATCTGTTCTAATAACACATTTCTGTCTTACTGAACTTTGTTTTTCATTTTCAGTTTCTGTGTGATTTAATGTAATCTATATTTCTTTGATGCACTTGCAAATCCTAGCTAGAAACATATTTCCTTTGAAGTTCCGCTTTAGGTGGGTGTTCAGCAGACAACTATTCTTATATGGCACTGTAATGGTTGCTTTTGATAAGGGCATCTTCAACTCTGGGATGGCAGCGAACTGTATTAGTCACCTTTAATATTGCCCTGCTTAACACATCAAAGCAGTGTTTGCCAGGTTTTCTTCACAAAGAGAGATTTAAGAGCAGGCCTTATAGACATCAGATGACTTGCATGCTAGCTTATGCATGTTTTCTCAACCGAATAGGTTTTCTCCAAACATCCAGTTACATGGCAGGCTGAATTAATGAAACAGCCTTTGGGGGAGGACAGGATTGATAAGCGTATTTCAAAAATGAGTGACAACACTCTCTCAACACAGTTACAGGCATACTTCAGTTAAAGCCTTTGACAAAGAAGTTCCTTATCACAGAGTCTTTTTATTCGAACTCAGGCCCTGTAAAAAGAACCCGGCTATTAAGGCCAGCATGGGAACACATGCCCGACTCTGCCCCCCAGGGTGCCCTGACTCTGCACACCACTCCTTTTTGCACCCTCAAAAGGCCAGATTGGGGTCTCAGTGTGAGGTTGCTACAGCCCGATCTGGCTTGGAAAAGGGTGGCATCCCACTGCCCCTTAGGGGCTGTATGTACAGCACCTAGTCCCCTCTTCATCATTTGTCTAGCTGGAAGTCTTTTTAGAAGCATCCATATTGGAGGATGCTGGAGGAAAGCTGGAGAACTTGACTTTCAGTGTCAAGTTGCAGCAAGTTTTAAGTAGTAAACACGCAATAAACAAAGTTTATGATCGAAGACAGAACATCAAATGAAGCAACAGGACATCAGATGTAAGAGAAGGCTCAAGGGGAGATACTGAAGTATGAACAAAAACTATGGATGGTGATTTGCAGCCAGATCAAGGTGATTTCGGAGATTTAGATGTGATTTTGGAGGAACCAAGGGAAAGTATTGGATCTATTGGAAACACTAGATACTTTGAAAACATTTAAAAGGAGAAAACTATTTGGATGATTGTTTTGAGACACAGTCAAGATTTTGGAAGGTGGAATAAAATCATTGGAGAGGACCGTGATATTTGGCTCTCAGCTAGATCTTTGGAAGTAGAGAATGACAAGGACAAAGTTAACAAGATCAATATGAAGGTTCTTTTTTAAATTTTTATTTTGATGACTAATGTTCATTTGGGTGCAACTGAAAGGGTTTAGCAACAAACACAAAGGTTAAATTTTAAAATAAATGGCTAAAGGAATTCTGCTGCTTGCTATATGAGATTGAAGAAATAAGGACTGGGTTTACTGGAGTAAGTAAATATGCTATACTGTTGCTTGATGTTTGATGTTGGCCTAGTTTAATGTGTGTTGTGATAAAATAAGTTTTTGTTGGTATATGAAACCTAACACATTGTTTAAAATTATATTAAGGTTGATTTATTTGTAGGTTGGAGCATTGGATAATTAGAAGAGATATCATTATGAAAAGGAAAGTGTTTAAAGTATAATCAAGAGGAGAGGCTGTCTTGCGAAGGAAAAGAATAACTATAATGAGGCTTAGATCTGTTTTTAAAGTTGAAAGATTAAGTATCAATCAATTCATTCATTTATTATGACAAATAGTCAGCATAACAGATTAAGTATCCAGTACAGTATCTGGATATTTTATATTATCATAAGCTTGTTATTAAAATAGAAAAGTTAGTGTAAGGTAACTTGTTCTGTTTAATTTAGGGGAAAATTACTACTAATATCTGATAAATATTACTAACCTTTTATTTAATTTCTATGGGACATTTGTATGAGATTTCATTACTTTTGATATTATTAGTAAATATTTGTTGTCGAAATGCGAACGATGATTTAGTGCAATAGATAACAGAAGTACACTCGGATTATATGCTTCAATAACCTCTGAGGAGCAGTTCAGAAGTAACTTTTTATCTTTTCTATTTTTCTTTTTCCTTTCTTTTGCTTGCTCTGGTGCTACAATAAACTACAATTCCCAGGATTCCCTAACCAGTTAAAGTGGTCTCAAACTGGATTATTTCTACACTGCTTTTGGACCAATGTCTGAATTTAACTTGCAAAACATTTACAAGAACAGTCAATCTTCAGACTTTAAAAATTATTTTATAACTTTTAATGTAGCTATATCATTTGTTTGTTTGAAAAAAAAATCAAAATCTTATTCAACTTTCTGCTTTCTTTTGTTTTAGGTTGAAACAATTCCAGGTGTGTTTAAGAAATTACTAAGAAATTGGGGTTGCAGACTTAATAGCCTTTCAAAGACTCACAGGTTGGTGGAATTTGGCCTACAGTCTCACCACCAAATCACTTTGCTTATTTTGACTTCTACGGTCTCTGCAGGCTTAGCAAGGCTTCCAGACCCTTGTGGGTAATATCTATGTTCTCTCCTCCAAGGAGAGTTTCACCAGCCGGAAGCTGCCTCCATGCCAGTGTTTATCGCTGCTGCAGCTATTCCTTTCATGGAGCTCCATGAAAAGATGTCATACTGCCATACCTCACCGAGACATCAGGCCTTCCTTAGCCAAATTTACCTCTGCAACATGTGGCAGTATTTTGCAGGCCCCCTCTTTCTGGTCCTCCCTCCTCCTCTCCTATTCCTGTCGCTGTCTGTTGTACTGAACCTCACTTTCAGAAACAGCTGATGCCCACCACAGAATAAAAACCTCCAGCGCGAATGTGCAGGAAGCAATATAGGAAATGTAACTATTCTCCAACATTATCCCTAGGGAATTGTCATAAAATTATACTAGAAGTTGGTGTGGAAAAATATACTTTATGTTTGGAATTAAACATATTTTATTTAATTAAAAAAAACATACACACATATAAACACACACATAACCAACATGCATATAGCAATGTCTTGGTTCTGAACTCTGGTTACAACACCTGAGTGATACAAGAAGTCTCCATGATCAGAGACGGTAAAAGAAAACACTGTTTACAAGTCTTGCAAAAAGGACTGGGGGGGGTATATGAAGGGTCTGCCTAGAGCCCACATATACTGACTTGTATCCAGATAACTTTGAACATAAGTGCTTTATAAGACAGGGAAGAAGTTGCACCTTCTTTGTCTTAGTGCCTTTACATTAACAATCACCCTCTCTTAAACTGGCTTGTAAAAAGAGCTGCTGGAATGCCAATAGATGTATTTTCATGTAATGTTTATTTTGGCCCCCAGGTGCATCTGCAAGACAGGGACAACCTGTGATGCTTTAAATATTAGCAAGACTCTCTGTGTGTGTGTGTGTGTGTGTTGTTAATTCATAAAACAACATATCACTCCAACACAACACATTACATATATCACCATACACTCCACTGCCATGCTATCCACCACCACAATAAGACCAGCAATAAAACAAAACAAAACACTCTCCTTTAGTAAAACATAAATTGTGACTTCCTGAGTTTCCCTCTAGACCTATCTCTTCGTTGCTTTAGAGATTTTCCATTTTCATTAACACACTTCTCCCCCTGCCTACTTATAAACTTTAACCCATACAAAATACAAATATTGTTGTATACATTACCATACAAAATACTATTATTCTTTAAACTAATTAGCTAGATTAAGCCACCATCCATATTTCATTGTTGTTTCCTTTATGTTAAGCCAACAATATTTTCTTCTCACCATTCTTTTTTGGAAAAAAATTTACAAATGGTTTCCACTATATCCGCCATAGTGTGGAAAGCAAGACAGTATATATAAATCACTTCAAATGAGCTATCTACATCCTAAGCATTACTAGTAGTGTTACTATATGTAAATATTTGCTGAATATACTTGGCTAGAGAATACATTTTTACTGAGATGTAGATGCATTCCTTCTGTTTTAGTGTTGGTTTTC
The DNA here is from genome assembly GCA_034509955.1 of Urosaurus nigricauda. Taxonomy (NCBI): domain Eukaryota; kingdom Metazoa; phylum Chordata; class Lepidosauria; order Squamata; family Phrynosomatidae; genus Urosaurus; species Urosaurus nigricauda. The sequence continues at coordinate 67,349,736 of JAOEGL010000005.1, read as the reverse complement.
ATAAACATATCCTATTTAATTAACAATGTGCATTTTGAATTCCTTCATGGCAAGCCATCCAAGAGTATCTAATTTTAGCATGATCTGATTTTTCTCTGTTTGCCATTCCAAACACCTGGGGCCAGCTGCATGAGTAAATTAGATTGTACTAAAATGTGTAGTAATGAAGCTCAAGCAATGGCTCCCCAAGGGGGAACTCATACTATATTTAGCTCTCTTCTTCCACCCCCCCTCCCCCCCCCCCACTGCAAACTTTGTGGCTCATATGTTATCTATTCTACAGAATGGATGAGAAAGAATCTAGAAAGCAAAATGCATATGGGTGGCTGATAAAGTACAAAGATCTATGTTTGAATGGGAATCACAAAACAGCCTATGTATACTGTTGGGGTCACTGGCAAAATATGAGGGCTGAAAAATCATTCATCAAAAGCCCTCTGTGATTAAGCTTTTTGTGGAACATCAGAGGCTGCCTTATAGCAGGTCAGACCATTGGTCCCTCAAGCCTAGTAGCTTGACTGGCATCAATTTTCCAGTTTCTCAGGAACTGGCGGTTTCCATGTCAGTAGGGCAATTACAGTCAGCCCTCCACATTTGCAGCTTTGACATTTGAAGATCTAATTATTCACAGATTTGATTAATTTGTTCTCTTCAGGAATCTCTAGATCTTACAGCGTGAATCTGCTGGATGTTGACCATACAGTCACACTGGAGGATCTAGAGGATCCTAGAGAAAACATTTCACTTGGCATTTGTAAGTACGTCTGCATGATTCTGTGGTCAACTTCTGCTGGATGTTAACCACAGAGATGCACTAGAGGACCTAGAGATCCCTAGAGATGTGTTCTCTCAGGTTAAAAAATAAGGTAATTTTAATTGCAATTTTTCCATTTTCACATGGGTCCTGCACCCCCTAAACCCAGCAAATGTGGAGGTCCCACTGTACTCTGTTCTGAGTCTTAGTTCTGACTTTGAAAACAGTACTAAACCCTCTTCTCCAAACATTTTCAGCACCTTGGATGACTTCTTTTAAGATTGGAATATAACTTGAACTGGATTGCCTGTCCCATGATATCCTTAGCTGCTACTGTCCAGGCATATGATTTTGCCAACATTTGCTATCTCACTCACTTAACACAGGTTCAGCAACTATGGAAGGACCCCACAGGCAGATCATGCTTTCCCTACCACCATTTTAATTCCAAGGACTGTATCGAATACCTTCTTCATGCAAAGCAAATGCTCTACTCCTCAGCTATGGCACTTCCCCATTCCACCTGCCAATCATTCACAAGAATCCACTTGGCCAAAAAGGGAAAAATACTATCTGATGAACCACTTCCACCAACATGATACTGGAAATAGAAACCTACCATATCATATACTGGGCTGTATCCTGAGAAATGTGAACAAAAGGAAAATTGCTACTAGCATTGCCTCACAATTTTTCGTCAGGACCTTATGCAGGAAAGAGTTTTGTTTATGTGATAGGTAAAACATTTTTTTTTTAAATGGGCCTGCATTTGGCACTATGAAAATGTAAATACATTTAGACTGTACATATAATATCATAATTTTTTATTTAATTTTTTATTGTTCAAGACAAAAACGTACCAACAAATAAAACTCTACAATACAACACATAAAACATAAAATTATAATTAAGAATCTAAATAGCCACTATTATGTCCCTTCCAAGACCACCTTAGAATACCTTACAAACAAGTTTATCCATGTTCTTTTCTTAATGTCACTCTTACATTAACCTCTGCTACACAAATCAATTAAATCCTCATATTAAATCATGTATTAATATTACAATATAGATCCACACATGTCCAATCTTCTTTTATCTTATCAGCTGAATTATCCCTCATGATGGCTTGTCTCCTTGTTTCTCTTAATCTATTCAGCCACTCCTCTTCCTTAAGAATTAATGTACTTTTCCAATATTTAGCATAAAGAATTCTAACCAAAGTAACCATATACAAGATTAATCTAGAAAATTTTTAGCTGTCTCCGTTTCAAGTTTACAAGTCATATTAAGTAAAAAAATTAAAGGGTTTGGCAGAATATCCAATTCCACCAGAGGTGAAAAAAAGTCCCTACACTCTTCAAACATTTCCAACATTTCATCTCTCCAGTATTATAAATTTTGTTGATTTTAGAGAGAGTCATATATGATCTATATAACATTTTCGTGTAATTCTCTTTATACTTTTGACAGACCTTAAATTTTTTTTGTTTCCCTCCAAGAATGTTTCCAATCCTCTAATTCTATTGGCTTTCCAATATCCTTAGCCCACATTATCATAGAATGTTTTACTACCTCGTCCTCTAAATCCCTTCCTTTAGCACTATGTAAATTTACAGCACTATATAAATAAAGTTAATAATAATAATAATACCTTTCATCACCTTGTATTATTTTGATAGATGTTTATTACCATTATCTTCTATGATAAATTCCAAATCATTACGTAAGTTGGTTATTCCCATATTCTTACAGTCTGCCTTAAACTTTTCTACTAACTGAAAATATAAATACCAATCCAATGGATTATCTGCCAATCCTAGCTGTTCTCTTGATTTTACAATTGCCCTGTTAGTGTTATCCCATAACAATAAACCTTTGTAAGTAATCCAATTGGTTGATTTGGTTTTAGTTCTTCCATAAAAAGCCTCTTGAGGAAATACCCATACAAGATCTTGTACAAATTCCCATAAAATAAATCCTTAATTTTCAGCCAGGTCCACAGCAACGCTCTTCTAAGGAAGTGGTGTTCAAATTCCTTATCTTGCTTAAGCTTATTATACCATAAATATCCATGTAGGCCAAATCTAGAACCCGAACATTCTAAGGTAAGTACTTTATCATTATTAAGTCTGAACTATTCCTCTAACCATCATAGGCAAGATGTGTAGTAATACAGTTTAAGATTAGGGAGGACACATCCCCCTTTTTTACAATCTTCAGTGAGAATCTTCCACCTAACCCTGGCACACTTTCCCTCCCACAAAAACTTCGAGAGTTCTTTTTGCCACATTATGATATCGTAATTTAAAGGTATGATTGTATTTTTGCTAGTTGCTTAGGGCACAACCATTACCATTACTATCAGTGATATATAGGAATTATGATTTATGAGTAACATTAGCACAAAAAACATTACTAAGGATTCTGTATGGTGTAGAGTGATGTAGGAGGAAGTCAATGGGGGGGGGGGTAGGTGTGACACCATAAGCTACTGCACTGGGTGATGCCAACTCTAGTTATACCACTAAAAGAAAGTATTTTTTGTGTGTGTTGCTAATGGAATTTAAATTTTATTTCCTTGACTTTATGACTCTTTGTCTCCCAGAAGTAGGAGTGGCCTGCCTGGATGGATATCCTTCGGATTCCTTCCATACCATCTTAACTGAGAACAACAGCAACATCATGACAAAATTTAGGCCTGTGACTCTAACACCATCATATTTTCTTTCTTCTCTAAGTTTTTAAATATCTTTCCCTGAAACCAGTGAAGTTTCAAAAGCTTGCAACATATATTTTTGTGCATTTTTGTTGGCCCAAAAATGTATCACTGTTTTGTTGGTTTTGAATATTATTGTACACTATGTAATAGATAGTCCAAGATCTTGTACAAATGGAAGAATGTCTTTTGATGCTGTTCCCCTTTTTTCTCATATATTGTATCACCTTAAGTGTAAACCAGCTCTTTTGCTCTTTGAATCCAACCAATCCACTAATGTACGTGTCAAAGTGTAGTGAATCCTATGTACATACATCACAAACACAGATATGAGTACACATGGTTGGGATGCAGAGTCAGAAATCCTTAGGAATCTATGGCAAACCCAGAGCTTACTTGTAACTACAAATACAAAGTTACTTTTACAGAAGTTACAAAAGGAATTGGGACGGGAATGGGAGGTGGCATAGAATGCAGTTTACCGCACAAGAGAATGCCGGAATCTGTTCCGGAAGCATCCCCCAGGAGGCGATTTTCAGGAACTGTAGCATTCCTGAAAATTTCCTCCCGGAGGACGCATCTGGAACAGAATGGGAACTTCTGGCACAACAGCAGTGTTCTCCTGTGTGGTAAACTGCATTCTATGCCACCTCCTGTTCCCATCCCACCCCCTTTTGTAACCCACCAGGCCTGTTCCAGGGGGCTGTACGATAAACTCCACAGTTTATAAGGACCTTCCTGGCAACACTTCATGCATTTGAAAAAAGTAAACTCGGGACCAAAACACATGGCCATGTAGGGGTGGCTTGATGCCACCGCTTTGAGCACTGGATCAAGGCCATGGCAATCACATGCCACGGCCCCGATCTAGCATTTTTCCAGCCCAAAAAGGAGTGGCAAAATGCCACTACTTTTTGTGCTGGAAAAAGGGCAACCTTTCCACCACTGATGTGGCATTTAGGTGCTCTTGCAGCATGCAGCTTCTAAACGCCATACCGCCAAAGAGACGAAAAGCTGCTACAGTGTAAATGGCTAGGTAGCTTCACTGTGGCTTCCTGTCAGCTTAGGGGCATGCTTCGTGTGTATGCTACACTGCCAAGCAGCCAGGAAGCCGGTCTGTTCTGGCCCGTAGTCTACAAAAGCTTATGTTAACAACTTCTTTCACACAGTTAGTTTCATAGGTGCTACAAGATCCTTATGCATATCATCATCATGATCTCTTTGCATATCGTCGTCGTCATCATCATCATCATCCCACCCTTTTTCTCAATCTTGGACCCAAGGTGTCTTACAAAAGTAAAAATAGATGCAGCTAAAAAAATCCATCATACAAAAGTTAAAAACACAATTAAACTATCAATAAAATTAAAAGTAGTTTAAAAATATAAACATTAAAAAGAACAAATATAAGCAACATAAACAACACATCACATAAAAGGCTCTTTTTCTTGAGCAGCCAGGCCCAAAGCTCTATTAAAACAAAGAGGCGTTTACTCACCTACCAAAGGATAACAAAGAGAGTGCCTCTCTCAGAAGGGAGTTTCAGAGCATGGGAATAGTCACTGAGAAAGCCCTCTTGCATGTTCCCATGTACCTATGAGGGTAATAGGACAGAAGCATTGGAGTCCCCAGATGATTTCAAGACATGGACAGACTCACAGGAAGATAATGCTCCTTCAGATAACCTAGCATTATTTAAAATAACTAGAATTTTAAGTTACTTTTGAGAATTACATATTTAATATTGTAACTAACCATTGGGAAGGCTCAGAACTACAGGTGAAACTAATTACTTTTTAAAGTCCCTTCCCAACCACTCTGCAGATCACCTAGAGGTCTACCATTTGTTCATTCATTCCATTCATGAGTCACTTTCCTCTGCTGATGAAGTTTCAAGGCTATATATGAAAGAGAACATATCAGTAGATCCAGAAGTACCTTCTGCCCAATCACCCCACTTTAAAAAGCATGTGAAGACAACCGGCTAAATGGTGATTTACACTAATGTTGGTTTAAATAATAATAATAATAATAATAATAATAATAATAATAATAGAAGCTTCTGAACTTGGTACAAAGGTAGCCCCATGTAAATCGTATTGCAGAAGTCCAAACGAGAGGTTACCAGTGCATGTATCACTGTTTCAAGGTTTACATTGAAATCTGCCTTAATAAATACATATATCATTTTAAAAGTTATTTGAATGGAAACTGTTAAAGACACGTAATCATCTACTTTTATTTTTGCTTTGTTTTATACAACTAACCTCAAAGACAAGGGAAATAGAGCTGATATTTAAATACGCAGAGCAACTGCTCTCTCTCTCTCTTTTTCCTCTTCAGTGCTTTAAGAAGCCCTGAGGACAGAGGCAAATTAATCAGAAATAGAGGATGATGAGAATAGGTAACAAGGGACTGCCTCTTCATTTCTGTGTGCAGAAGCAATTAATGTGCACAGAATGCCTATTAATTGGAGCAGATCTTTATTGCTTCAAGAGCACAGCTATATACACCATCCCGACTTCTGCGCCAGAGCTGTTACTATCATTATTGTGTAGTGTAATGAAAGTGGCATAACAGTATCTAAGAGATGGGTTTAACAGCAGGAGAGAGTAAGAGTTTGTCATCTACTTGAGCAAATAAATACTGTTCTAAAACAACAAAAAGAGAAGCAACTGCAGCAATTTTACTGTCAATTAGATGCATACAGATACATAGGATTTATACACCAACTAAAAGTAAAGAGACACTGGGGAGAATCTAATCTGAAAGCATCTCCCAGTTCTCTAGCATTCCTGTCACTGCTGCTGTCTTTGAAGAGTCTGAACAACCACAGAGAAGTTGCTTCAGCCAGAGCCAATTCCAGAAATCAGCCAGGGCTTTGATAGGATCACTGGCCAAGAAAACAGGAAACCTCCAAGAGCTGTCAGGAACTATGATGGTCCAGTGTGTAAGTCTCCTGGAGCAGACCATCTTAGTCAGCCCTCCACCTGGCACAAGCTCCAAGTCCGAGCAAGTCAAAACCCCACCAGACAATGATCAGTCCATGACAAAAGAACCACCTAAAGTTCCTCCATACCCAGATTGCCATTATCCTACCCAGAACAGAAAAACAGGTCCTAAGTTTGTCCTGCAGCATGGGTGCACCCAGATACCATTGGCACTCTGCATACACCGATTCTTTATCCAGGGATTCAAGCGTTTATGGTTGAGAAATTCTCTCTCATTTTTAATCTATTATATTTTGTTCACCAATCAAGAAGTGGTTTATAGCTGTTGATTAGCTATTCTATTGTACATGGACCGTTAATATTATATTACCAATCTGGTAAATCAGTTTTAAAAGGGTATATTTTGTTTTCTACACAGTGGCTAACATCAGAATCCTATCCATGTTTACTTAGAAATAGAGTCTCTTGCATTGAATGTTTACTCATAAGTAAAGGTGTATAGGCTGCTGCCACACCAGTTTAACTGTCATGTCTCCATCCGATGGAATCCTAGAATTTGTAATTTGTTGTTGCATCAGAGTGAACTGACAGAGAGCACTACATATCTCACAAAACTACAGTTCCAAGATTTCCATAGCTTTGAGTGTGGTGGCAGTTAAAGTGGTGTTAAACTGCATTAATTCCGCAGTATAGACACAGCCCTAGAGCAGCAATTCTGTACACACTTTCCTGTGAATACGTCCCACATTGAACAATTCACTTCAAATCACGTTTTGCTATGAAAGAATCACAACACTTATTGGTAGGTTGTGTGAAATATATTGTGGTGGTAGTGGAATTATGACTAAACAGCAAATGATTGAAATTCATTGGTTCATTAACTTTCACAAGGTTGACAGCTATTAAAAAGACTGCATTTTTATGAACACATCAATGATACAACATTGCTGAAGAACATTACTAAGATTAATAACCAGCCCAAGTATTCAGAAGGCTGTATAAATGGAAATAAATGGATACCACAGCTACAAGTACCATTTCAGTTAATAGTTACATCCAGAGGAAGCGAGACCATAAGCATCCTGATCTACCCAAGGGCTCTTGACCAACAGGGCAGAAGAAAGGAAAGCAATGAAGAGGGGTTGTTCTTACTGTTTCTTTTTTCACCTTTAAAATACTATTTTCTTCAGTTGCCCTGATGTAGAATTCTTCTGGCGTTGCGGAAGATCCAAAACTCCAGTGCTGGATAGGTAACGGTTGCAGAGATTTCCACAAGGGGAGAACAGAGCTTGGAATTGGATGTGTTGCCTGGGGATTCTGGGAGTTGTAATCCAGTTCCAATCAGTGAGGGCAATATGATGAAGAAGGACACAGAAGAAAGCCTTTTCAGCTGTAGCTCCTCACTTGTGGAATGCTTTCCCCTTGGATGCCAGATTGGTGCTAACATTGCTTTCTTTGCCATGTAAAATCAAAGCATTGCTTTTTATTAAAGCCTTTGGAGTCTAATGTACTTTTAAGCATGTAAATGGTTTTAACTCTTTTAGCAATTTAAAAATCTTTTTACTGATTTGTGGGGTGGATCATCTGTACCAGGAAGTGGATGTTGAAGTGTTCATATGATCTGTCACAAATCTGGCAGGTTGGGGATGTGGTCGGATGAAACTGGTGAATTGGCTTGAGTACCTATCATTCATAAGTAATGGGAGTCCTCTTACACTTGGGACCAAACATTCAGGGATGTGCTCTCAGCTTGGGAATTTGCAATATATTTATAGAACTCTGAACAAAACAAATGCTTAAAAGTGTACTTTAGGAGTAACAAATCCTTGACTGAATCTACCTGTAAATTATTAGTTTGATTTGTTTTCCCATGTGTTCTCTCATCCCTCCTGCTTCTTCCTCAACCCAAATTGCAAAGTTTCGCCCCCTACTTCTCCTGGATGCCACTGATTTGCTTCAACAACCCAGCTCCTCCTTTCCTTTCCACATCTTTGTTAGAAAAAACAAACAAAACCACCACATGGTCAGCAACAGTCTTCTTCTGAAGCCCTTTGAAGCAGTAATAAACCTGTTGAGCTAGAGAGGCAGACTGATACAAGGACAGCTTTTATGGTTTGGAATAAAGGTCATTTTGCAATTTGTCCTGGATATAAGACTGAAACGTAGGACATGTCCGGGAAAAGGAGGACCTCTGGTCACCCTGTCTTGGGATCTGGCCTCATCCCAAGCCAACCTTCGCTCTGTTCTAATTAGTAAACGTTGTGGCCTGTTTCATTCCAAATTGGTATGTGGTATCCACCCCAGTGTGCTCCACCCCAGTTCATTTCTGAGAACCCCAGCCAGTGCAACTTCTTCAAGAACAGTGTTCTGTGTTGTTTGTATGGCATCACAGTCAGCAATCTCGCTACAGCATTTAACAGTTTAATAGGTGATAGATTGAAACAGATTGTCCAAGAGCTTCTTCAAATGGAAAGACAGCTTTTGATGCCATTTCCCTTTTTCCTCATTGAGTATGATAGCATGAAGTTTAAACCAGCTCATCTCTCCTTTGATACATTTATCTTTTCCCAAATATTTTTCATTGCGTATGCCAAAATGGAGTCAACTTTATGGACATGCATTTGCAAACGTAGATATCATGTGGTTACATTTTTAGAGAGCTGAGATGAACTTTATCCCTCTGCCAAGAGTGTAGTTGGCTGTTTTGGTGCCACATGTCAAATGGTCCTTGGGCACAACTAGCTTGAAGTAACAGAAGAGCTTTGTAACAGTGTTGGCTTGTCGACCCGACTACATTATTTACTGGACTGTATGGTCCAATAAGTCCTAGCCATCTTTGTTAAGAAGTAATCCCCACTGAGCTTGATAAAATTATTCCTTGGTTAAGTGGGTTGTACAGGATTGCAGGTGAAAATTCACTGAACTCTGTGGGACATACTTCTAAACAGAAATGTGTATGACTGCACTGTTATCTGGCATAAATCCCTAATTAATAATCAGATTCTTATTTTCTCATACTTTCCCTCAAGCACTGAGAACAGACTACATACTGCACAGTTGTTGTTTTTTATTTCATCTGTTGAGTTGTAATTCATGTTCCTCAGAGCTATTACAGTTTATTTGAAAAGGACTGTGATGCCATAGAGAACATTGCACGTATGTCAAAACAATTTTCTATCTAATTTGCAGTCCCCATAGGACAAATGCAAGCATTTGCTTATCACACTCTGTGTAAACAAGGAGATGTAGTATACACTGAGGCTATACAGTTATGCTGCTTGGTTGGTTTCATAAGGTTGTTGACAGAACATTCTTCACTATGCATATGCAAGATAAAAACAGTGGCTAGGATTCTGTGTCATCTAAAATAGGGAGGGGAAAAAATAACTGTAGGACAACAGAAAAGATTTTGACATCTTCAGGGATTACCTTGGCCTAATGATTTCTCCCTGGAAGCCAAAACAACTAAACTGAGACCGTCATGCTGTGGACAAATTATGAGATAACATGACCAATTAGAAAAGATTACGACGCTTCATAAGTTAGAAGGCCACAGGAAAAGAGGAAAACTGCATTACTGGGGGATAGCATCAAGCAAGAAAGACATGGCCCTGAGTTTGTAAGACCTTAGCCATGCTGTTTATAACAGATTGTCTTGGAGGTCTCTCATTCATAGGGTCATACCATAATAAGCTGAAAACAACTTCAAGGAAATTAACAATTGATTTCACTCGCTAAATGACTATTTGCTACTTGAACTCAATCATTAGCACAGTAGCCAAAGGAAGTGACTATGTAAAAGAAGTAACTTAGAAAGTTATTTTTAAAAGTTAACAATTCCTATAACTTCTATAATTCCTATAACAATTCCTTTACGTTTGGTGAAAGAAACTGGCAAATTACCTCCGAGTATTCCTTGTCTAAGAATTCATGTGTTTGCCATAAGTCAACAGGCGATTTGAAGGCACACACAACACACACATATGTTTGGTTGCAATATTTTTTTCAGCGATGTGGCAATGTTTGGAAAATAACTTGTTACATTGGTTGACATGATGCTTGCTAATTGTAGTTACTTTTTCTTATCTTTGAAAGGAAGCTTAAGGAATAGCAAAAAATATTTTAACATTCCTGTCAAATTACAGTAGCTTTTTCCAAATCACAGGGGATCTGTTCTGAATCCCCCTGCGAAAATGGCAACTCGCAAATATTTGAGTCCCATTAAAAATAATGGAGCACGCCCTCGAGGCTGTGCAAAAGCGCACACCGCCATTATATCCCTCCCCACTTGTCCCCCCCACGAACAGCAAGACAGCAGACTTCAAGTCCACAAAAAAGGAGGGGAAAGTGTATCTCCAAAAAGGCCTTAAAATACTGTTTAACTATTGGAAATAACTAGGAAACATTACTCATTACACCAACAAAGTAACTTGCTTCTTTCTCATTTTGTTACTTTAAAATTGTAACTTCACTGCACCCACATTGCTCAAAAAGATAATTAAGTGGAATTAACTATGTTATTTGTAATGCCTTAGTTTCAAGTTCCATGAAAAGGCTACAAATAAAAATGATAAATGTCCTCAAAACATTAAAATTGTAAGGAGAGGAGCTTGACAAGTTTGAGCAGAGTTAAGCAATCAGAGCTGTCAGAATGCTATGGGGATAAAATAAATCCAGAGGCCTGTCTGTTAAATTGATAGACAGTACCGGTTACAAACAGAGTTGGAACCAGATAGGAATAGAGATAGGGGCAGATAGGGACTGATTAAATCTTAAAAGGAACAAAAGTTAGGTCCAGTTAGGAGCAGAGAAAACGATAAGACCTGAATAGGGACTTTGGTTCGATGGGAACTGAAAATGTGGAAAGAGTTCAAAGAGAAGTTTTGCTTTGTTTTAAAACAAGGTGTTCCACTATACTGTGTATGAAGCCAAGGTAAGGCTATATGTTTAACTTACTGGTTATACAATAAACCTTTCCTGGTTCTATTTCCTACATCTCTGTATTAATAAGGAGAATTGGTCACATATTACCACACTGAACCCAGTGATCAACAAAGCCACTTGTCCATTTTAAGTGTCACCTTGGGGGCCCGAGAACCAAGGAGTGGTTTTAAGGGTAAAAGGACAAGCCCAGTAATAAGAGCCCATGGGCCCATCACAAAAGTTAACAAAATATGTAGCAAGAAGCACAAGCTAGTTTTTTCAACTAAAATATATAGATGCCTGACACCTAAACTGTGGCTTTTTTACTAACAGAAAAATATTGTTTTGTATGCCTTTACACTTTAAAATCTTTTTGAGGTTTAATAGTATTTTTCTCACACTATTAATTAATAAATCTATTTCTGCTGTCGCTGGTTTTTGTTTTAAGTTTATGTCTTATTGCTGGTTTTTGTTTTGTTTCATCTTACTATTTACTGTAAAAACGCCAAAGCTCTTTCATTATAGGGAAATGTTTCAGCCCTGTAAATTAAAAAATAACTTTTTTAGATAATGTACTTTGGCTCCTTTTTTTAAAAACCCACCCATTTCTTATGAGTTAAGTAAAAATGCATGTCATAGCTCTTGAAATCAACAAGACTTTACACTGCTTCCAACAGTTCCACTGTAAGTAGGATTAAGTCCATATAAAACTCTAGCTGGCATCCTGTTAGTGAGTGCTTGTTGTCAATTGCAGTCAAGTAGGCTCCAACTAATGGTGACCCTAGGAATGAAAGACTTCCGTTAAAGCTTGGCATCAACAACCCTGCTCAGGTCCTGAAAACTCGGGGCCATGGCTTCCTTGATTGAATCAATCCACCTATTGTGTGTTTTTCCCTCTTTTGCTACTGCCTTCCCCTTTACCAAGCGTTATCATCTTTTCCACTGAGTCATGTTATCTCATGAAATGTCCAAAGTACAAAACCCTCAGTTTAGTCCTCTCTATGTTTAGTGAGAGCTCAGATTTGCTCTATGACCCATTCATTTGTCTCTTTAGCAGTCCATGGTATCTGTAGACCTCTCCTCCAGCACCATGTTGCAAAGGAGTTGATTTCCTCCTGCCAGTTTACTTTCACTGTCCAGTTTTCACAAAGAAACAAACAAACAGCTTCATTTATATACCGCTTCATACCACCTAAGGAGTGTCTAAGCGTTTTACAACTGTAAGCTACTTGCCCCCAACAATCTGGGTACTCATTTTAGCGACCTCGGAAGGATGAAAGCCTGAGTCGAGCTTGGGCCCTTTTGCTGGTTTTGAATTCGCCACCTTATGGTTTTGAGTGAGCGGCTGCAGTACAGGCATTTAACCACTGCGCCACCAGGGCTCCTGGTACAGACGGCCAAAAAAGGCCACTTGTACAGCGCAATTAGGGTTACAGAGGGCGCAGCGTTTGCACCCTCCCTAACCCTAAAGCGTATGGACACCACCATTTTAAAATTGCGGCGTCCATACAGACACACCGTGATATTGTCATGGCGCACCGAGGAAGGCCGTAGTGAACTCCCTCTGAACAAATCTTGTTAATAAAATCCCTTATGGGTCACCATAGATCAGAAATGATTTTTAAGGCAAACAGCAACATATTTATTGTACAGATAGGACCTCCTCATTCTGTCACTGGTAATGAGGCTGAAAATTTACATAGCCTTGAACAATATAGATTCCTGCGGCCAAGAAGGCACCAAATAACTATACAATTTGGATTGCATCAGAAGGGGGACATCTTCTGTGCATCTGTGCATGCAACACATACAAGTCACAGAATGAGGCCCCTAAATAGAAAGTCCATTGCATTAGGCCTCAATCATACTTGTAACAGTGCAGCCTGCAGTTTTGCTTCATCAGAAATCAAAGCAATTTTCAGAGTAAGTGTTTTGGTAAAAGCAAACTGCCAGTGCTTACAAGGAAATTAAAAAAAAAACTTTAAAGTTAAATCTAGCTGTTTTGTTGCTATATTTACCCTGAGGAAGGGAATTCAGTTGGTCTCACAGCTGCTTTTGTAGCTGATGTCATATCCTGATACGCATTCCCTTCAGGTATAAGAGCTTTTGAAAAGAAATACGCCATTTAAGTGAGGAAGCAAGAGTACCAAATGATGTTATTTGAACCACTCCTATGCTTTTTATTCATGCCTGCAGGACATGTTAATTGCAATTCTGACTGTTTTTTTGATCTCTCAAATTATCCTCTATAAGCAAAATGGAGTATAACAAGTACATGCCATCTGCAGCAAACAAATGAAAGTTTCACAAAACAGTTTCTTTTGCAAGCCTGAATTTCCTGTTTGAAAGTGTTTGCCTCTATAGTGGCAAATATAGCAACTGTAAAATGCTTGCTCCATCCAGCAAAAGAGAACCACCTGGGTAAGTAGACTTCTTCATGTGTTGGATTAGGAACTATGGGATCTAAATTAAATACACATCTAAACACACACCTCCTGTGCTCCTTTCACACTACACAACTATAGCTCTATGTTCCACTTTAACTGCCATGACAACATCTTATAGAAATCTGGGGTCTGCAGTAAGGAAATACAAAGAAGACTAAGAATGGGGAGGGTAGCTATGACAGAACTAGAAAAAGTCCTAAAATGCAAAGATATGCAACTAAGCACAAAAGACAGAATTGTGCAAGCAATCGTCATCCCTTTTACCATGTACGGATGCAAGAACTGGACAATAAGAAAACAGATAGAAAGAAAAATAAATTCATTTGAGATGTGGTACTGTAGAAGAGTGCTGAGGGTACTATGGACAGCCAAAAAACCCAAATAAATGGGTCCTAGAATAGATCAAGCCTGAGATCTCCCTGGAAGCCAAGATTTATTAAACTGAGGCTGTCATACTTTTGCCATGTCATGAGAAGACAAGACTCATTAGAAAAGACCATAATGCTAGGAAAGGTGGCGGGGAAGAGAAAGACAGGAAGATCACGTGCTTCGTGGATATATTCCATTAAGGAGGTAATGAGTATGAATCTGCAAGAACTAAGGAAAGTGGTGGAGGACAGGGAATCTTGGAGATGTCTCATCCAGAGGGTTGCCATGAGTTGAGATTGACTTGAGGATGGTTAACAACAACAACAACAACAACAACAAAGATGCTAGAGCTCTACAACGGATAATTCTAAGTACTGTACTCTCTCCCTAAACTACAAACCACAGGATCCCATAGGATGAAGCTATGGCAGTTAGAGTGGAGCCAAAGAGCTATAACTGTATAGTGCGAAAGATCCTGGAATAATTAGAAGTTGCAAAATAACATCAACCACTAACGTCTGGGTGTTTGGCCTTCTCAGCAGGACATATTACTAAGAGTATGCGCCTTTCTAACATGTTTAGAAAAGGCATCATAATAAATTAATAGTAAGTGAGGGTCTAAAGGCACCAGATACTGTCTTAAGCTTAGACGCTAAGAAGCTTAGAAGCTAAGCAGGTCAGCTCTGGTTAGCACTTGGATGGGAGATCACCAGACACAGTAGGCTATATTTCAGAGGAAGGAACTGGAAAAATCACTTCTAAGTATTCCTTGCCTATGAAAACCCGATGAAACGCCTTCAAGTCACCACATGTTGACGTGTGACTTGGAGGCACATCCACATGCACACACACAATTGTGTGACTAAGCTTTAAAGGGTCCTATTTTCATTTAACAAAGCCAAAAAAGGTGTTCAATCTGTGCTGAACTCAGCAGTTGAATTCATCTCAAAAGTTACTCTTAACAGATGAGGCTTTTAAAAATTAACCTTGGACACATAAGCTTTTTGTCTTTATTTTATTTCATTTTATTCCATTTATAAATAATAATTATTCATTAAGCATTTTTCACATGAAAACATGCAGCTCCCATTTTCTGAAGATGGATTTCTGGAAAGAAAGAAAAAAAATGTGATAGAAAAGGTTGGTAACCTCTGCAATTTCTGATGACAGAGCTGTAGCAGTACGGTAGTAAAAATAGCAGCAGCAGTAGTAGTAATACTAGCAGTACAACCCACACAATTAAAATATGGTCATAAAATTACAAGATAATTACCATTAAAATAATAAAGCAACAGCGGATGCATAGCAGTAACTTTAATATTTTTAAAACTAAATATATCACTAAAGAAATAAATGTTTTCTTTGGAGATGTATTTTGTGAGATAAACTGGAGATTTCCACCAAGTTTTTAACCCATTTGAGATATACATTTCCCCAAGTTTTTAAAATTCCCAAGTTAACCTTGATTTCCACCAAGGTCTTGATCCTTCCATTTGAAATGTACACCTCCTCTGTGCTTCTTTCGCAAAAATGTGACGAACTCAAGAAAAATGACCAGCATTGATATTTATGTATTTCAATGAACTCCCTTTGGGGTTCATGGGACCAGGAAGAAATAAATAAACCCATGGGCCATTTCTTTCTTCAGTGCAAATTTTTATAATGTTTAACATCTTTATACTTGTGGGGATGTGAGGATGGAAGAAACTGCTCTAAGCACCTATAATAAAAATAAAGGGTGTTGCCTTATAATGTCAAGCCATTGCTCTATCTAGCTCAGTACTGTCTGTTAGGAATGGCAGAGATTTTCCAGGATTTCAGGGAGAAAATTTTCCCACTGCTTTAAAGTAGTGTTTATTTCAAATAACTGGTAATGTTACTTTTTGGGTCATGAAGTTACTAATGTTGTCACTTTTAAAAAGTAATATAACAACTGGTTAATATTATTCTTTATGGACAACAAGGCCTGCTTGAGAATAGGTTTTCACCAGTGCATCAGAGCTAAAGCCTTTGCTAATGCCAACTTGACCTTAGTGTTGCATAGCTCTGTAAGCATTTTTTGCAATCTGCAGATTTGCAAAATTGTTCCCTATAAGTTGAGCTAGCAGACATGTTTAAATTAGAAAATGCTATTGTCAGCCACTTTGCCCCAGGAAGAAAAAACAACAACAACCAGTAGATCACTTAAAAGGAGCACAGACATCTGCAAAGTAAACTTGTACAAACACAAGTACCGGTAAGTACGTAGATGTTTAAGACAGCTCAAAAGAGTCTAATAGAAACACATGAGGAAAGTAGAAACAAATGTAAAATATGTAAAAAAACAAAAATAACTTGCAATTCCACCAATGTCATGTATGTGTTTTGGAAGCAGTATGTGGAGAAAACCACCGTTGGTCTTCACACAACACTCAGGAAATTAGAAATTGTCACCAAAAAAGGTGGAAGAACCTATTGCAAAACATTTTAATTCTGAAGGTCACAGCCTTACCCACAGGGCCAGATTTCCAACATGGAAACTCCAGTACGATCCAACCATGCTTGAGAAAAGAGAAAACTTACGGGTTTACAAACCTGACACCTTGACACCGTATGGCCTTAATTTAGAGGACAAGATTACTCTTATCTCCAGCACCATCTTAATTCCATGCTTATACCCTGGGCACAGGGTATAATTGGCACAGGATGTTCTTTATGCCCCAATTCCAATAGACATCACTGACGAAAGTGGAAAAGGAAACATCTATTTTTTATTATTGTAATAATAATAATAATAATAATAATAAAAAAATGGAAGTCCAACATCATGTGAAGTGCCACATGTTCTTCTTATTTGATCTAGGAGAATTAACAACCACAGAATCCCCCCATCTATTTCCTATTAGACCTTTAGTTTCAACCCACACTGCTCTATCAATCAATTTAAGCATTAGTAGTTATTATTATAATTTTTGTTGCTGTTATCATCATCGCCACTATCAGAATCATTATTAAGCATTCATATCAGAATCTTGAATTACTGAAAGCAGGGAACATACAAAAGCGCAAGTATGATCACATCATATCAAAGTGAGAAAGGAGATGGATAAAAAAATATCAACACATAAATTATACTAGGAAAAGAGAGTCAAGAGAATCAACAAACATTCAAGTTGAAGGCCTGATAAAATAAAAAATATTTTCAGGTAGTACAGAGATGCCAAAGAACAACTGAAGAGACCTCTGAAGATGCCACCACTCTTGAGTTGATCCCATCAACTAGGCTTCAAATGCTCGAGGGATACAGAAAATGTTTTCTCTGAGTGTTGTCAGCGGAAACACAGAACAATTTGGGAAGTGATTGTGCGAGTATCATAATATTTAAAATCTGTGTTGTAAGAATAAAGATAACCTTGGATCCACAGGATCCAAAGTCCTCCCATAGCTGCAGCCATGACGCCAATATGAAGAAACACACCAGTTGTGGAAATTTCCTTCCACTGTGGGTTTTGAGAAGGATGAAGAACTCTGACCTTAGACTATTCCAGATTTATTGTAGAATTGCTCTAGTATTAAATTTTTTGCTTATAATATCAGAATGATGTGAAAACAAAATCCCTTACTGCCAGCTCTTAGGTTTATATTTCACAATTTTTATAGCCTTTACATTTCTTGGTATTGAAAGGCTGCTCTAAAGAGTGTGACTTACTTAAAGTTGCCCATTGGTTTTCCATGGCTGAGCAGGGATTTGAACCCTGGTATCCCTGGTCCAGTGCTCAAACTGCTGCTAGATGATGTCTCAAGTGGTTGATAAATACTTGTAAATAATTGATAAATAGGTCATCATAATATCATGTAGGCTGTCCTGTGCATATTTGCTCAAACTCAAGTTCCCAGAGCTCAGTGGGAATGAGCATGCAAAATAAAAGCAAAAAAGTTATGACAGATTCCTGAAAAGAATGAGCCTAGCTTTGCAAAGTTTTACTTAATATCTTAAAACTAAATTATTTAAAACTATAAATGTTTTAGCAATCTACAGGCAAGTTTGATTTGCATCATGTAGCACAGGCTTGCATCATGGAGTTCATCCAGACTGTGTTACAACCCATTTATTGCATAAATGTTCAGGCGTTTAAATGGTTTAAGACCTGTTTTTTCAATGATGTCAGCCTCTTCAGATTAGCCTTCCCTACATGTGCTGCCAATGCCATCCTGTCATATCCCGACATCAGTGAACTTTCCTCTGCATACTGCACTTGAACTGACTCGTAAGCAAGATTATACATAGCAAGTGCTGACAGAATCATGAATCTGTGCAAAAGACAGAGAACAATTTTGAGTGACATCACAACTGAAAAGCTGCTTGATCCAAATGGATGTTGTGACAACTTTTGCTAAATTCATAAAATAAACATGAGAATCATATACTCGCAAAAGGTCAACAGGAAAGAAACCTGGACTGATTTTCAGCAACAGTTTGCGCAAGAGGAAGAGCAAAAGAGTAGCCAACAAGATAACTCACACAGAGTTGTTTATCGTACGACAGAATTTGGGGGTATGATGCAATGGCAATCCGAACGCAATCATGGGGTTTCACGTTATTGCGAATGAGTGTATCTCACGCAATTTTGGGCAATGGAAGTCATTCCGAACGCAATCATGGGGTTTCACGCAATTGCGTATTAGAGTATCTCATGCAATTTTGGGCAATGGGGGCTCATTTTCGGGAAATGGGAAGTCATTCTGAATGCATTCCGAACGCAATCAGATTTCACGTAAATTTGCTAAACTAGGGAATTCACGTAATTGCGAATTGGCTCCATTCGCAATTCAGAGAAATTCCTCCCATGTGATAAACTCCAGAGTAAACATGGAGCATGACTCAGAAGAAGCAATGTTGGGGCTGGACAGGTTCTCCAGCATTTAGCAAATACAGATTCTTCCACAGAAGCAAAAACAGTATACAGTATGCCAGTAGTCTGCTAATAAAATCAAGATGACCACAATGGGGCAGTGTAAATAAATAGGTGACCTGGAATATTACCTGGAATATTAAATGTGTGATGTTTTCAACCTTTAAAATTTGTGTTGTTTTTTTTTAACAAAACCTGTCTGCATTTTTATGCTTTTGTATTTTGTTTTTAATGTGCACTGTTTTAAATTTGTTATTAGCAGCCTTGAGTCCCTATATGAGAGAAAGGCATGATAACAACAGCAGTAATATTTCTGCAGTGTGGCTTCACCCTTGAAGGCACAGACACTCTCTTCCTTACAGCCATGGAGGGAAGTATTATTATTATTATTATTATTATTATTAATATCATCATCATCATCATCATCATATTTCCGCAGTGTGGCTTCACCCTTGAAAGCATGCTTGCTGAAAATAATAACAATTATAATTATTATTTTTATTATTATTTTAATTCTGTAGTGTGGCTTCAGCCTTGAAGGCACACTCTCCTTTTTACTGCCATGTTTTGGAAGAAATAATAATAATAATAATAATAATAATAATAATATTCTTCCTGTCCCAAGAGTGTTTTCCTATTATATTTAAAAATATATTTATTAAATATATTTAAATATATAAATATATATTAATAATATATTTAAATAGTGTCTCCCTATCATTTTTAATAAATATTATTAACCTTTATTTATATAACACTGTAGGTTTGCACAGTGCTGTACATATAAACTTATAATTAGACGGTTCCCTTATGTTTATCAAATCTATTTAAATATATAAATATATATTAATAATATTATATATTATATAATATTAAATATTATATACTTAAATGTTATTTATATATTATTAAATATATAAATATATTTTAATAACACATTAATATATATTAAATAGTGTCTTTCTATCATATTTAATAAATATATTTATCAAGTCTATTTAAATCTATAAATAGAAATTTAGATTTAAATAGTGTCTTCCTAGCATATTTAATAAATTTATATTTCATAAATTTATTACATTTAGTAAATTTACAGTGCTATGTATTTATTTAAAGCTTAATAAAAAATAATATATAATAACAAAAATAATATCTTATTAATAGAATAATAATAATAATAATAACAATAATATAGTGAACCAAAGCCTGATTGACAGAGAGAGAAGGAAAGCCCTTCCCATTTTTGCAGTGGTTCTAGTTTTTGGGCCTCAGACCTTTTGGACTTCAACTCCCAGAAGCCCCACTCAGTTGTCCTCATTGTTGAGGAACGCTGGGAGTTGAAGTCTCAAAAAAGGTTGAAACAACTAAACCGCTGCGTGAACCGCGTTCTAAAGGGGGCGGGGCTTTTAGTATTAAACCAAAACGCCACCCCAAAACTACATTTCCCAGCAACGCTCGGGAGAGCTTTGTGCGTCACATGACCGTGTCCGGCGGCGAACTTAAGACCGTGCTTAGGGTTCCGCCCCCTTTGAGTCAGTCAGTGAGCGATGGAGGAGGAAGAGGAGGCGGCGGCGGCGGCCGGGGTCTTCTCTGCTGCTGCTTTAATCCCTTCTTCTTCTTCTTCTCAGCCGCCGCGGCGGGAGCAAGAGCGGAAGCTGCAGCAGGAGAAGCTGTCCGGGGTGGTCAAAAGCGTCCACCGGCGCCTCAGGAAGAAGTACCGCGAAGGTAAAGGGCTGGAAGGACTGGGCTGCTCTCACTCGGGCACAAAATGGAGGGGGTGCGTCGCTTTAAGGGCTCCGGGTGGGACTGGCACAGCAGCAGCAACAAGAACAGGGCCCTCAGGAATCATAAGGGATGCTCTTTGGTGAGGGTCATACAATGCATCATGGCCCAGCAATAATAATAATAATAATAATAATAATTTTAAATTATAATAATTATTTAATTATATAATTATTTTTATAATTATAAAAATAATTTTATTTAATTTAATTTATTTATTATTATTATTATTATTATATAAATGATTATAATTATTTAATTATATAATTATTATTATAATTAAAAACTTATTATTATTAATTATAATATAATTAATATAATATATTAAAAATTATAACTATAATATAATTATTATTATTATTATTATTATTGTACAATTATATATTGTTAAAGTAATGACAGTCTAATGTAAGGATTGCAATGTAATATATTGGTAATGCAGTAATAATATGATAAAAGAATTATAATGTATTATTAATGCAATAATAATACTGCAAGAATTGTAATGTAATATATTGGTAATGTAATAATAATACAAGAATTATAATGTGTTGTTAATGCAATAATAATACTACAAGAATTATAATGTAATATATTAATGTAATATAATATTAATGTAATAATAATATAATATGTAATAATAATATAATATAAGAGCAATATAATGTTATTAATATAATACAATATATGAAGAATAATAAAATGTTATTAATGTAAAAATACTGTAATGTATTAATAATATATTATTAATTTAAGAATAATATAAGAAGAGGATTATAATATATTATTAATGTAATAATAACATAATATAAGAATAATAATATAATATGTTATTAATGCAATAATAATATAATATAGGAAGAGCAATATAATGTTGTTAATATTATAATAATAATATAATGTAAGAATATTATGTTTTAATGTAATAATATAATATAAGAACAATATATATATATAATAACATAATTAGAATAAGAAGAATAATATAATAATGTAATAATATTAAAATATATTAATAACATAATATAAATTTAAAATAATATAATATAAGAAGAAGAATATATTATTAATGTCATAATAATAGAATATATTATTAATGTAATAATAAAATAATAATATAATAATAAATTATTAATATAAGAATATAATATAATGATAATAATAATATATGTTATTATAATAGTATAACATAAGAAGAATATATTATTAATATAACAATAATAATATAATATAAGATTATTATTATTATTAATTGGATGATTTCTCCATCAGGCTATTTCCAGATGGAAAAAATCAAGCAAAAAGCTAAAAATAATACAATTTAGAAAACAAGGAGGAGTAGTAGCTGTCTTGGCCATATAGTAAATTGAAACAAAAATCCACCAAACAGTGATGCCTTTATTGGCCAGCCAAAACGCACAATTTCCTTGTAAACTTTTGAAGCTCTGTGGGCTTCTTCATCAGGCAAAATATTACAAACCAAACAGGAGAAAAGCAAAAGAACAAATGGAGATGTTAGCCAGACGCCTCCATCTTAATTAAGGACAGAAACAACAATATGCAAGCATCTTACTAAAATTTGTTCTTGTTCTTGTTATTATTATCAAACTTTATAATGTGCTGTGAATTTGTACTGCAATGTACAGAATAATCAGATTAATTAAAATAAATATATATTTTTTAAAAACCTGCAGGAGGCATACATTCTAGAAGCAACGATTACAAATTAATCCAGTTTAAATAGGAATGACAACTATAAAACATCATAGATGACTAATAATAGGTCGGAAGAGACCACAAGGGCCATCCAGTCCAGCCCCATTCTGCCATGCAGGAACTCTCAATCACAGTAAAAAATGACTTGAAGACAAACAACAACAAACAGATGGCTTGTTCTTGTTGTGTGCCTTCTTTAAGTCATTTCTGGCTTATGGAAACCCTAAGGCAAATTTCTCATGGAGTTTTCTTGGCAGTTTTTTTCCTCCAGGGTTGTTGTTGTTGTTGTTGTTGTTTTGCCTTGGCCATCCTCTGAGGCTGAGAGAGTGTGACTTTCCCAAGGTCGCCCAGTGGGTTTACATGGCTGAGCCGGATCTCCAGAGTCATTGTCCAATGCTCAACCAGTACACCACACCAGAAGTTATATACAGTTAAAAGAAATGAACTTTTTTATTTAAAAAAGTGGTGTCAAGGTGGATTATTTCTGCAGTGTGGATGCATCCATAGGAGGAGATTTGGGTTGGGGTCAAGGTGGCCAGAGGTCCTTGCCGCCAAGGAGGATGTTGGAGAAAAATGGAAGGCATGACCCAAGAAAAAGCTAAAAGCACTCACAGAAATGTCCATTTGTGCTTCTTAGTCCTGCTTAAAATGGAGGGTATTTGGGAATTCCTCCTGGACAGAAGGTTGAAATGGAGGATGCGTCCTGGAAAAGGAGGACCTCTGGTCACGTGGAGGTGAGTCATCTACACTGCAGAATTAATGCAGTTTGATACCGCTTCAACTGCCATGTTTCCATGCTGTGGAGTTCTGGGATGTGCAGATTGGTGAAGAATTTAGCCAGTGAGCTCTGATGCCGCAACAAACTACAAATCTCAGGATCCCATAAGATGGTGCCATGGCGTCACAGTGGATTAATGCTGTCCTTTGGCAGCAGCCCCAGCTGAGAGGATAAGGGCTCCCCTCTCTTTGTAAAGCCTGCGCTCCAGGTTTCTAAATCTCTGTCAGCTGAGGAGGAAGAAAAACAACCAAGCCTCTTTCTTAGCCTTGCCTTTTAAGGTCCAAAGTCCGATTCTTCGCCACCAGCCCAGTATTAACAAGCTGCTGGGACACTTTAACCAGGCAAAGTTTAGGACAGCATAGGAGGTCAGCGTGGTACAGTATAATGGTTTTGAGTCTTGGTCTGTGACTCTGGAAAGCAGGAATCAAATCCTGGCTCAGCCATATAAACTCACTGGGTGACACTCTCTCTCAGCCTCAGAGGATGGGAATGCAAGCCCCCTCTGAAAACCCCATGGATAGCATTGCCTTAGGGTTGCCATAAGTCGGAAACAACTTGAAATCATGCAACAACAACAACAAGAGGAAGTCACAGGCAAAATGGGTGGAAGTTCTTCTTGAATGAGAGGCCCAGGAAAGGAGTTTGCAAGGAAGGTGTTGGGCAAGAGCAGGCAAGGGGGAAGTAGAGTAACCCCCATCATCTCCTCAGCTCTGAAGGTGAGAGAGAAGAGCTGAGGGTTGCTTCATACCTAGTTGTTTGGAAGCACAGGTCCAAATCTTTGGAGAAAGCTGGGTGCCACAGGCTTGGAGGTACTTGTGTGCTTCCAACCAGGTACTCTCCCACCATTTCCTGCTGGGAAAGACCAGCGTGGGCTGCTCAAGAAGTGCTCTGAATGATCCCATTCTACATTATCTAAACCACTATGTCCCCCACCCAGCCCTTTCATCAGAAGAGGCTACCATGTGTGACTTGTTGTTACCATTTGGGACTTGGTGAGCAAAACCACTTGTAGATTATTGCTCTCCAGACCACTTTCCGGAACGTTTTTTTAAAAAGGCAAACAAAGTGTAAGATGTGAGGAAATCAGCTAACCTAGAAACAGAAATCCTGGAATATGAATTCAGAAAATGAGTGTCAGCTCTCAAGGTAATAAGGTTATTGTACTGCCAGTGTTGTATTTACTTGCTGGCTTCCTATAAAATTAAATTGAATGCTTGACTGGACTGTAGCGAGAACCTGAAATCTTAAATGCTGGGAATTTTGAAAACTCCCAATATTCCTCACTCATCAAATTGTCTCTTGCTACTGTCACTTCTCATTAGTCCTTCGCCCTTTCAAAGTTTCCACGTTCTTTTGCTTAATGCTATTGATACATTGCATTTCTGAACAAACACGCCCAAAAAATACCCTTTCACTTGTTGGATTCCCCCCCCCCCCCCCCGGCCATGAATATATACTGGGACTGGCAAACATGCAATAGCTAGTTTAATTTCTTGTGAACATTGAGTAAATCCTATTACCAAAATAAATGACTTCATATCCTGCAATATGTAAAACAGTAATTTCAGGGGAAAACAAAACTTCATGTCTCTTCAAAGAGATGAGGAAAATTGTAGTCACCATTTATGCATGTAACATATCTCATGTCTAGTTTATGGATGAGGGGAAAAAAGACTTAATGTAACTTATTTGCTGTAGACTACAGAGTTTACTAAAACGACATATGCATTCTTCTGCATTTCAGGTCACAGGCTTCTGCAATGGCATCTGAATCAAAAGAGTTAGCTAAGACAAACTTACATGCCATATGACAGTGTGGCTTTCAGACATGTAAGATTGGTTTAGTTACCTTCTTGATGAGATTTACAGGGAAAGAGTCTTTACTCCTTATATTCTGTATTACGCCATTTATTTCTTAGTAACATGTTCTGAAGGGTTTTGGGAAGACAATAATATATTGACATTTTAAAGTATTCAGTAATAATATCTGCAAATTAACTGGATTGTACTTGGAGTAGGGTCCAGTAATACATCTTGTTTACATTATAAAATTGTACATATTTACAGCTGTATACAGAATAAGATACAACTCATTTCTTTGTTGGCAGCAGAACCTTCATAGGGTAGTGTAGTGGTTTGAGCGTTAGATTAAAACTCTGGAGACCAGGGTTCAATTCCTGCTCAGCCATGGAAACCCACTGGGTGACCTTGGGCCAGTCACACACTTTCAACTCCAGAAAACCCCATGGTAGGTTCAACTTAGAGTTATCATAAGTTGGAAACTACTTGAAGGCACACAGCAGCAACAACAAATCCTGGTAGCGGTCGTAGGAACTTCCTGTGTACTGGACTTGGATATCTCAGTAACTTCTGTAGGTGGTGGAAACTTTTTGCTGACACAGTTGTGTTTTCTCCCCTCCTGCATTTTCTATGAATTATGGGTGGGACTATTCCAGCCTTAGCTCTTTGAAATTAGAAAAATAAGTGAGTGTGGTATTCCACTCAGGCTATTTTAGGTGTAATAAATGTACTTTCTTGGATATTTTTCTTACAGATGTTTGTTAAATCGATGCATGCACGTACTTTAAGCCAATTGCTTTCTGCCACAGTATCTATAAGAGGAGTCCCCAGCGTTCTTTATTCTTTGTCCAGGGGCTCTAATGTACCCCCATAGGTCCCACAGTTAAACTGATGAGACCGCTTTACATATACTTCAAAAAAAATTACCTCATTCTGTTTTCAAGTAAGTCTTTCAGCTTAGTCTACCTGGGGCAGAGCAAAGAAATGGAAAAATTTCAAGCCCATACTTATTGAAAGTAGGACCTTTCTGTAATGGAAAGATTTAAAGATGAGGTCTTCAGGTCAGAGCCAGATTTCTTGCCTTTAATTGCATGATTACAAATCTTTGCTGGTTTGCACAGCTATAGATCTCTCTGTTCATGTCTTCTTGAGCAAGTGGGAGTGAATATGTATAGATTTATAGCTGGACAATTTACATGCCAGTGCTCCACAACATGGGTTATGTCTTAAAACTGGTAAAATAGCTTTTCCAAAGAACACATTACTGTATGAGGAAATCAGTGGGAATTTGTTCTTTGCTGGCTTTGAGAGAGAAAGGCTTGATAATCTTACATTCTAATCCTAAATAATTTGTGCCTGTATATTTTCAAGTGTTGCTCTCATTATATAGGCCTTGCAGCACTTTTATATATTTGGGGTGCTTCTGTCATTAGTGGTGGTCATGGAGGCTTTGGCATTAAGCTGTTAGATTTCTTTTCCCTGTTCATTATGAAAACAGTGTTGAGTCATGTATTCCTGATATTTTTGGCTGGCAAATATATTGGAAAGCCTGAAGCTTGTGTTCAAGACTAAATGTCTGTTTTTGTCTGTCTTTTTTTCAGAAACATGTTATTGCCAACGTAGGGCTGCAAGAAAGAGACCTCAAGATGAATGAGCCAATAGTTTTCTTTGTAGCAGGGGAGGATTTTGTTTAGTCACTAGATGTTTTCAGTCACTACTCAGCACCTTACCTCACCTTACCAGCATGTGCAGAGGGCTTTGAGGGGAGTAGAAATTGGTCATTCAGTTCCTGGTGAGCTTTGATGTCCAGAAGTGATGTGAGTTGCTCGTTGTATTTTGCTTTCATTGGAGGCTGGTATAAAGTGGCAAACCCATACCAAGATCTCTGCAGTGACTGGATAACATGGATCTCGGTGCTAGCAAGTAGATGTATTTGGAAGTGAGGGAAGAATGGTTACCATTGGAGCCTTTGCTATGGGTTTGTAATGCAACTTGCACATTGTCACTTCCACCAAGTCTGGTCATCTCTTTTCTCACTTGACTTTTTCCAGTCTGTATTTCTGTGTTCTCCATGGACTTCTCCATTCTGTCTTCATGTAAACTTTTACTGTGAATGGTATATGCTTACCCCAAAGATCATGTTAAACTTCTCATATCTGACGCACATGTAAAATGTGTAGAGAATTTTGGTAGTTATGCACTTAAAAGTATGGGAGACAGTAACTTCAGAGATTCTGTATTAGCAGTGAAGTGAGTTACCTGTATATACTCAACTATAAGTCAACTTCATGTATAAGTCGAGGGCAGGTTTGGGGGCCAAAATTATGGATTTTTTAAGACCCATGTATAAGTCAAGGGTAATACTTAGGAGCATGTAACAAAGGATCTAAAGGATGAAGGAAAGGAAAACAATGTCAAAGAACGTACAAAATTCAAGCAGGCATAACTGTTTGTGCTAATCCTACTGTAAAAGCTAGATGGATGAGAGAGTAGAGGGGAAGCCAGTGCTTCCAAAAGTGATTATATTTTTGCATTTTAACAAGTGATGCTTGCTTTTTTAAAAGAGTTAAAGTACAGTACTTACTTTGGCCAGTGGATAAGTCAACTCAGTTTTTTGGGGTCAATTTTTTGACTAAAATTTCTAGACTTATACATGAGTATATACAGTACCCAAAGTTTTTGCTGCCCCAGCTGATGGCAAAATGGTTTGGCATGTCTGTTTCATTTACGATAGATAAACAAACTAGAAAATTGTGGTGCTAATTTAAGGTGCTGTATAAATATGTGAAAAGTGTTCTGGTATCCAAAAGTAGCTGAACTGGAAAAAAATGCTTGGTTAAAGGGAGAATGAAGTGCCTAGAGTAGTCTGCAAACCACATTCAGACAAATACAGAGGTTTAATTTGAAGCTATTTTTATTGGAATATTTATAAATACCAACTAAATAAATAAATGGAGTTAATCTCTTACTTTAGGCCAGTTTATGAGAATCAGCCAAAAGTTACAGTTGAAAGCAGAAATAAATATCAATAAATTAAAGAATGGTGCCCACCTCCTTGGTCAAGCAAACACAGAAAATACTCATTTTCAGGATAAAAGAAGGGAATTTTACTTATACTAGGCTAAATCCAAGTGGTGGTACTACCAATGGCTAGTAGCTCTCTTGAATCGATGGAACTTAAGTGGTGGCAAACCAAGCTCAAATGAATCTGCTTTTGTTGGTACAAACAGTTAGGCTTAGTCCTTTGCATTAATACACATTGGGTAGAAATATTATTAATTTAACTTTATTAAGGGATTAAGGAACGGATAATAATAATAATAATAATAATAATACTTTTTATTTATACCCCGCTTTTCAGCCAAGGCCAGTGAGGACTTCACATTAGTAATTTTATTATACAGGTTGAGTACACCTTATACAAAATGCATGAGACTGTGGAAGTGTTTCATATTTCAGATTTTGGAATACTGTGTCTGTATTTACATACACATAGTACACATGTGGGACACTGTGACCCAGCAGTTAAGACACTGACTCTGAGGATTGCAAGATTGGTGGGTTGGCAGTTCAAGGTCCAAACAGGGTAAGCTCCCGTCACTAGTCTCAGCTTTTGCCAACCTAGCAGTTGAAAAGCATGTAAAAGTGCAATTAGATAAATAGGTACCACTTTGGTGGGAAGGTAACAGCGTTCTGTGCAGTCATGCTGGCCACA
This sequence comes from Urosaurus nigricauda, assembly GCA_034509955.1. NCBI lineage: Eukaryota > Metazoa > Chordata > Lepidosauria > Squamata > Phrynosomatidae > Urosaurus > Urosaurus nigricauda. The sequence goes on along the minus strand of JAOEGL010000005.1, from coordinate 67,320,890 downwards.
TGATCATAGAGTTGTCTATGACAGCGCTGGCTCTTCGGCTTAGTAACGGAGATTAGCACTGGCCCCTGCAGCTTACATTGTCAAAAGAGAAACCTTTACTTTTTACCGTTAATACACAATACACAGCACAAGTAACATAGTACACACTATATTTATGAGGCTGGTGAGAAACAGGCTGGAGAGAGACTGAGGATCTGTGAAATGGTGGGAATCCAAGCATAGGGCTCAGTGCTCTTCCATGCCTCCCACCATTTCACAGATCCTTACATCTTTCCCTCCAGCCTCACATCTTGTTAATTCACTACTTGTGTATGAAGATGGAGAAAGACTAAGGATCTTAGAGACAAACTAGCAGGAGAGCCACAGCTGCCACTTCCAAAGGAGGAAGCAGGAGCTGGCAGCAAAAAGATTCATTTTGTGGAAGTTTTTGGATTTTGGATTTCCAGATTTGGATGCTCAACCTATGCTATAGTCATGTGCATAGAATTGAGCTTCTTATAAACTTAGAATCTTACAAAGTGATTCATTTCCAGCCGGTCATCTTGTGTGTTGAAAGAAACTACACAAGCCAATCCTCTAATATAGCATCCTTGTATCTACTTACCTGCATGTAAGCACCTCTAAATTTGATAGGATCTATATCTATGTAGCCATAAGTATAAGATAGTATGTTAAAAGCTGAAAAAGCTGGAGATAGCAGATAATTTTGCACTGTCCCTGGGATCAGAAAGCAAGAGAAGAGCAAATGGCCCAAGTGTTGTCAGGCACAAGTTTTTTGCTGATTTTCAAAAACTTAATTCCTTCTTAAAAGGATGGATGAGAGTGTCATTTATCATCCTTGGCATTACCTGTAGGTAGAACTCAGGAAAAACCTGTTCACAATGCACTTGTATAATAATACTTGTTTTTGTATGTGTGTGTGTGTTCACATAGATAAACCTCTTTGTATATGAAAAATGAAACATAACTTCTGGAACAGAAGTAATATTAAGCAAATATGTCAAGAAAGAAATGTATGTTTTGATGCCAGTTGGCTATGACAAATGTTTATAGATGTGATACATTCCTATTTTTAAAGCATTTGGGGTGGAATTCTTGCAATGCCATATAGCTCATTTTAAAAAATAAAACTGAACAAATCCAATGTACTAGCTATAAATTTGCTGGATATAAACCTCTTTAGTTTAATACTGTTCATAAAATGCAGTGATATTAGCCAATTCACAGAAAAAGAATAAATACTGGGGAGTGCATCTAGTAGGATTTTATGTGTTTTAAAAATATTATGGATAGAGTATGACCTTACAGCCAGTGAAAGTTATTTTAATTCCTTTTCTTGTAAACTCATAAAATTCCCATGGTATATTGAAATCAGCATGCAACTCTGCTGCAAGTGGACTTTTTTTAAAATTAAAAAAGAATCTCAGAGATTTCCTTAATTATAAAACAGTTCTATGAAAAAACAACTTTTTTTACAACAGACACTTCCTGCTGAAAGCAGGCTAAGATCAAGTGTATGTGTGTAAGAATAACTGGCAAAAGAATAGTAGCACTTTTAGATAAAATGAATGATTGCAAAATTCTCCCATCGTGACAAACCAAATGCATATGGGAAACCTAAAAGTGCTTCTCCTTCCCTTGTTAATGCCCATCACTACATCTTGTAGAAACTATTTTCATAGATTACTTATAAACTAGGAGGGGTGGTCTGATCCAGAAGTTCACTTACTGACTATTCTGGAGTAAAAATTGGCTTTTCCATTAAGAAGATAAAAAAAAATCCAAATGTCCTACTGGTTAATCTTGCTGGACTATGGAGTTGTTTCTTTCTAATCTTTTGTTTCTGTTAAGTAAAATCTCTTCATTGTCAAGCCTCTTGCAAAATTGTGAAAGAATTTATGGTAGCTGACAAATAAATATGTGTTAGCAATGTGGTTCTGCACGTAAGACCAAACCTATCTCACCTGAACCTACAATCAAGTAACTGTGGTACTAGTAACACTCCTCTGCTCAGCGCTGGTAAAACGTGATAACATTCTCTTCAGTTATATGTATTACACTTCAGTCAAGATTATAGATTTGAAAAAATGAGGATAATAAATAATGTAAATGCAGATGTTTATTAAGAAGGGCTTAAGAAAATGACCATACCTAACATAAGAGAAGAAGAGAATAAAAGAAATGAATCTGTTGAAAGCAAGCTCAGTTGGCCAAAAAAGAAAAGCAACAGGAAGGTTTGAATAAGTTCCATACTGTAATGGCATTGTGAGCAGTGAAGGAAGCCAAGCTAGATAAGTTGTGGAATTCTGGTCACAGTGAACAGCTGGACAGGTATCTCACAGAATTAATTATGTATAAAACATGTTACTTTCAGTGAGCAGATCCAGTTCAACATTGGTTTGATTTTTAAAATTTTCCAACCTTCTAGTTCATATGCATTACTTAGAGTAGCTTACAGTAGTTAAAACCAGTAAAGCATAAGATGTGTACATGTATTCTAATGTTGCCTGCCAACTTATGGAAACCCATAAATTTTATAGTGTTTTCTCAGGCAAGGAATACTCAGAGGTGGTTTTGCCAGTTCCTTCCTCTGAAACATAGCCTGCAGCGCCTGGTATTTGTTAATCACCAAACAACCAACCTGGCCTCCTTTACTTCTGGAGCCAAGGTTCCCTATGAACAGACTACCTTGAAAGCTTGTGGGCTTTCGTTTGTTAAAGGTTTTTAAACAAAGCTTGAAAGGCTTGCACTGTAGTTTCCCACACTGAAAGGGGGATGACCAGATGACCATTAGGGTCATTTGTATTTTATGATTCTATGAAGGTACACCAGAGTATTGGCACAACCCATTATCTTTCCTAGAACTACTTCTGTGTTATGCAATGGAATATAGTACAGTTGTTTTATTAGAAGAACTAAAACACAAAAGTTATTCCAGTCTGTCTTTGCATGATGTCCCAAACTGATGTTCTCAGAATACTGGATTCACATTCCTTTAAAGTTGTAGAAAATATTCAGGTGACATTTGGCTACTAATAATATATATGACTTGAGTCTACATTACATGGTTGCTGTAATGCTAAGATTCAGCTCCTAAGGTAGTAAACCTGTACTTCATTAACCTGTCCCTAATAGTAACCACAGCACACAAAAAAATACTGTGTTTACCCTTTGAGACAGTTTAAAGAATCTGTGTGTGTGTGTGTAGCAGAGGGGAAGTGTGTATACAATGGGGATTAATTCAGTGTGTGTATGGCTTAGATTCAGGTATATTCCGTTGCCAAAAAATGAGAAAGAGACTATGCTTACAGACAATTAACAGACTTGTAGCTTTCCATTTCGTGCAACATTAAGTGGTTACTGAACATGAACTGATCAGCAAACATCTATCAGTTATTTAGAAGGAATTACACAGCTTTCCAGTGTCATTACATCAGTGTGGTTAGAAGGTTCAGGAAATAGTGGTTAGAGTAAGCTTCAGTCTTCAACAGTCAAGGGTTTCTCATATTAGTAATCTGATATTGTAGTCTGTTTGCTGAACCAGAAAAACAAGCAAAAAATTTCCATTAGGGTGTTGAAGGCCTGACTGCAGACATGGGAAGGGAAGGGAATGAATGTTGCTGGGTTTGTTCATTTCATCAGAATTCAAGCACTTGATGTGTCTGGCTTTCCTAGCATTCAACTGAAACTGTAACAAGTGTAGACCTTTACCAGGTTTCTCCTCTGAGTTGGGCCACTAATGGATGCTCCCATTCTCAAGTGAGTCTGGCAGCAATATATTCTGCGAAAGGGCAGAGGTCTGTGCTTTTGTTGCTTCTCAGTATAGCAGCCATATCACCTGTTTACTCTTTCTTTTTACCTGAAGTTGCTGTATTTTTCCTATCTCTGTAGCTATCTAGTGGTCTAAACAACTCTTAAAAGTTCAAAGAAAATATATTGGGTGTATGAAATCTCCAGGAGAGCTTCCTTTCAAGAAAGGTTCTTAAGCATGTTTGAGTGAATCTTCTTCCTTTGTAAAAGTTTTTAGTAAATTCCACAATAAAATTGTTCATACATTAAGTCTTTCATCCAATGGGAATGTGATGATATATTTTCTTCAAGAGTGCAGTATCCCCTGAAATTCCTCAAATGGAAATGCAATTCTGGGATACTATATACACCTCATAGAAAAACAAGTACCTGCCTTTAGTTCATTTGTTTCTCTTACTGATTAGTGGTATCTCCTCCCCTGTGATGAATGTTTGCTTACAGGATTTACAGGATACTATTCCTCTGTTACTCATACCATTATGTCATCTTTGTGTGTATTTTAGTGGGGGACTTTGATAAAATCTGGCGTGAACATTGTGAGGATGAAGAAACTCTGTGTGAATACGCTGAAGCAATGAAAAACCTGGCTGATAATCACTGGGCTAAAACCTGTGAAGGAGAGGGCCGCATCGAGTGGTGCTGCAGGTACGTCTTTGCATGGTCTAGCTAATGGGAATGTAAGAATTTTGGAAACATACATAATGCAAATCTCTGCAGGAGAACAGGTTACTCTGTTACGGTTGCATAGAACTTCTTTGAATGTAATTGCTTTCAGATTTTGGAGATTAACTTATTGAATTTGTAACAGTCTTTACATTTAAGCAACTAGTGGAAGCATTCCACTGGTGGTCAAGATCTTTTAAAGTTGTTTGCTACCAAACATTATTTTCAAACCAAGTGACTGGCATCAGACTGAACTGTGGATTAAGACTGTGCAGTACCAGACATATGGAGATTAAAAGGAGTCTTTGTTTGCTCCAGTTACACAAATAGCTCATTCCATTTTCTAGAGCAGATGTTGCCAGTGGTGGTGCAGTACTGACATTTGTTGATTGTATTAGACTGCTTTGTATAGCAACATAAACTCCATGGTTTCACATACACAAACAGATGAAAGTACTTCTGTTTCAAATAGATGGTTGTAAGTTTGGCAGGTGAAAGAGGGAGGTGAAGAGTAGCCCAGTGGGGATTTAAATAGAAGCTTGACTGAGAAAACATTGTGGACGATAGAGACTGAAGAAGAAAGAAGGAAATTGAGTATGGGTAGTCAGTGGAAATGGTGGAGATCATAGAATTCTACAATGCAGTCTGTTTCATTGCATTGGAAATTTTATGAGCTGTACTGGACAAACAGATGTAGAATACTAGCAGGGATTACTTTGATCAACATTTGGTGCCAATCCAACTGTTAATTTGTATATGTTTAGATTAAAATAAGCTACTTTAAATGAATAGGAATGGTTATAATCTATTCCAATTTACATGATAATAAAGTGCATTGGAAAATTAAAGTACCATATACTTGACTTTAAGTCAACCTCACGTATAAGTCAAGGGCAGATTTTTGGGCCAATAGTATGGATTTTGATATGACTCATAGATAAGGATAAACTTAGGGGCATGTAACAAAATATCTAAAGGATGGAGCAAAGGAAAACAATGTCAAACAACTTACAAAATTCCAGCAGACATAACTGTTTGTTCTCATCCTAAAGGATGGAGGGATGAAAGAATAGAAAAGGGACAGTGCTGCCAGAATAGATTATGCTCTTGCCTTTCACGAGGGGATTGTTCCCTTTTATATAAGAATTAAAGTACAGAACTTACATTAACCCATGGATAAGTTGATCCAGGTTATTGGAGTCAATTTTTTGACTAAAATTTCTAAACTTATACATGAGTATAAACAGTATAACAGCTATGTATTCTTTTGCCTTTTTTGAAGTGTTTCACGGGAATATTTTCAAAATGGTGGAAAACGGAAAGCTCTGGAAAAAGATGAGAAAAGAGGAGTCCTTGCAACCAAAGATGTTCAAACCATGGGCATTCATACAGCTCCAAAAACAGAGAGTTCTTCAGAAAATTCAAGTCATAATCCTTTAACAGATGAGTAAGTATATAATAAGGTCAGATATTATTTCATGTGTGGTTTGGGGAAATAATTTTCTTAAACATTTCCACATTGAAATCAGTAGTCTTTAAAATGCTTTACTTTGGCTTGATCATGTTCACCAGGAGCCCTGGTGGAGCAGTAGTTAAATGACTGTACTGCAGCCACTCACTCAAAACCATAAGGTGGTGAGTTCAGGACGAACAAAAGGGCTCAAGCTCGACTCAGGCTTGCATCCTTCCAAGGTCGCTAAAATGAGTACCCAGATTGTTGGGAGCAAGTAGCTTACAGTTGTAAACCGCTTAGACACTCCTTAGGCGGTATGAAGCGGTATATAAACGAAGCTGTTTGATTTATAGTGCATATTTACTGTGTATACTCGACTATAAGTTGATCTCATGTATAGGTCAAGGACAAGTTTTAGGGCCAAAGTTATGGATTTTGGCATGCTCCATTCATAAACTGAGGGTAAAAAATTGAAGCTCCTCAGGTAGGTCCATGGTGGCTTCTCAGCATTTCCTTGGCAGTGGACAGAGGCTGTTTCTCCGCAGCAATGAGGAAGCACCAAAGAGCTTTGGCTGCAGCCATTTTTTCCTTGGAGTGGGGTTAAACAGTCACAAGCACTCTCTGCCCTGTCAATTCCACCAAAAAACCTACTTTTACAGTAGACTCTCCCCAGAATAGGAGCTCTTACTGTTGGCCTATCCACAGTTGTCTGCAGAGGCAGGCTTGTCTTCTCACAGAGGGTGAGAAGGAGGCGGGAGTGAGAGTCATTTGGAGGGAGAGCCAAATGTAAAAGGAACCGAGGGAGGGAGAGAGTGTGTGTGTGTGTGTGTGTGTGTGTACACATGCATGCATGCTGGACTATGGAAAGTGGGGAGGAAGATGTATGTGTGTGTTTGTGACTAGATCAGCTGTTGCTCTCATAGAAATAAAAATTGCCCTGCACTCTCTTTGCTTCTAGCAGCCCATTCCCAAGCATGGAGGGAAAGTGGGGAGGAAGGGGTGTGTGTGTGTGTATGTGTGTCACTGAATGAGCTGCCATAATCAGCATTACCATAAGTCAACCCAGGATTTTAGGGTCAATTTTTGGCCATAAACTTCTCAACTTATAGACAAGTATATATGGTGGTTTAGTGGTTAAGACGCCAATTTTGATGGTCGGAAGATCAGAAGGTTGGCAGTTCGAGGCCCGAGTGCTGCATGATGGGGTGAGCTCCCATCTCTTGTCCCAGCTTCTGCCGTCCTAGCAGTTCGAAAACATGCAAATGCAAGTATATAAATAAGTACCACTTCTCACTGGGAAGGTAACAACGTTTGGTTATAGTTGGGACATACTGCAAAGAATTTTAAATATCACAGAATAAGCATGCCAATTGAGATTTTAAAATTATATGTAACTAAAAAAGGGTGGTGTTTTTTTTTTCCTAACGTGAAAAATGAGCTGATTTGAATCCCAGTATTTGGGGGGAAAGTAGGATATAAATTAAGAAGCAGAAGAAGAAGCAACACCGTTACAATTAACATCTAGTGTCATAGAGTAAATTTATGTATGAGGTATCTGACAGAACCTGACATGACTTAGAAAGTTGGGGGGTGGGGGGGGGATGTTGTTGAAAAAAATCAGTTCATGTGCAAACTCACCGTGTGGCCTTAATGCTGCAGCTCTTTTCATAATGAGACAAAACCAGAATGTGGTGTTAATGAAAGCATTGTAGAGATGCTGGTATACTGCAATTGTTGTGGGTACTTAGGTAAAGACTAAGCATAAATATTATTTGTTTAACACTTATAAGAGGAACTATACCATACAGTAACTTACCTAACAAAGAGATTGTACAGTATTTGAATGATTGGGGTACTTGCTAGCCCTGTTATCAATAGAATGCTGTATTTCTAATTGATGCCTTAGGATGCTTGAAAGAAACTAGGGAAATAATTTTAATAAAGAAAAATTTGTGCTGGTGCAGAAAAATAATATACCGTAGTTACATATAGACATCCTTTCAGAAATGGACATTTGCCTCTACAGATGCATACAGGAAAAAAAAACTTCTTGCACATTACAAGCTGCTTTACAACACCTGAGAAATCTAGGTTTCTCAAGAATTGCTGGGGACCATCTGTTGCTTTTAAATGGAGTTTATGCTTTTATTTGGTCACATGCATATGGGTACATGCCTTCAAGTTGCCTGTCGACTTATAGCAACCCCATGGATTTAATGGGGTTTTCTAGGCAAGAAATACTCAGAGATGGCTTTGCTAGTTCCTTCTCTGAAATATAGCCATATAGAACCCCTCACTTGACCAAAATGGGGAGGCTGAAAAGCAGGAAGGGTGAGAAGTCATCAGTTTTAAAACTGCAGTTGCAGCAAGTTCCCTACTTCAAGCAGTGTTTCAAATTCTAAAAGATTATATAGTATTTTGAAAAACTGGTTTGACAGATTGAATTCCTCTCCATTTAGATTGCTGCATCCTTCAGGGAAGATCAGATTACTTGATGTTGGCAGCTGTTTCAATCCATTTTTGAAGTTTGAAGAATTCTTGACTGTTGGTATTGACATTGTCCCAGCTGTTGAGGTATGAAAATTGTGAGGAGAGATAAATCCCAACATACAAATCATGGTTCACTTGGATATTAAGATATCTTTATGATTCTTCTATTTTTCCAGCAACAATACCAAAAAAGTAAAACTAATAATGAATATAGTAAGTGTACTTTCTTAAAGGTGATGATAACCTTGCATTTGGTACTTGAAAACTGTTTTTGGAAGTAAGGCTGCAGAAGAGCTTGAATAGTCACTAATCTGTCTAAATGCTGTACCCTTATTCTCTCTTTGGAAAACATTTTGCGTTATTTTAAGTGTTTTAGCCCAATATTTTGCACATATTTCTTAAATATTTATATTTATATAAAAATGTAAGATATGCTTTAGAATAGGGTCATGATGTATAATTGGTTTAATTTAGTTTTTTTAAAAAATGGTTAACTGATTAAATAGGCACCAGATTGTTTTGGGAGGGGAATGATAAATGCAGGTAATTGGGAAAAGAGCAGATGGGGTAAGCACCATTTAAATAAGTATTTTTTCTTTTCTCTCATGTTGGAGGAATGTGTCTTCTAAACTGATTTAAACTCTTCTAAACTAGGGGCATGTGTCATAGCCTAAAATAAGGCATGCTGTTTTCATAATTAAAAATGTTATCCATATGGCAATTGCATGAGTTGAGTAAAACCTCTATGGCTGTTTTCAAGATTTATGTGTAACCTTACGTGAAGAAGTGTGTTTTAATATATACAGCTTACACCTTAAGAGTCTATAACAGCATCTGTGTTTCTTCCTCTAGAGTGTCTACAAATGTGATTTCCTAAACCTTCAGATTCAGCAGCCTCTTCAGCTTGCACAAGATGCCATTGATGCTTTTTTGAAACAGCTGAAAAATCCTATTGATTGCCTGCCTGGAGAATTATTCCATGTTGTGGTCTTCTCCCTCCTCCTTTCTTACTTCCCTTCACCCTATCAACGGTGGATATGTTGCAAAAAGGCCCATGAACTTCTTGCTTTAAATGGATTGTTGCTTATTATCACTCCTGATTCGTCCCATCAAAATCGCCATGCTATGATGATGAAAAGCTGGAAAATTGCTATAGAATCCTTGGGTTTTAAACGTTTCAAGTACTCCAAGCTTTCTCACATGCATCTAATGGCATTTAGGAAGATCTCTCTTAAAACAACTAGTGACTTGGTGAGCAGGAACTATCCAGGAATGTTGTACATCCCCCAGGATTTCAACAGTATAGAAGAAGAAGAATTTTCTAATAGTTCCTGCTATATCCGGTCCGACGCTGAAGATGAACAACTTGCATACAGTTTCATGGAGCTTCCAGATGCTCCTTACGACTCAGACTCAGGGGAGAGCCAGGCCAGCTCTATCCCTTTCTATGAGCTAGAAGACCCTATATTGCTTCTGAGTTAATGTAACAATTAAAATCTGCTTTGAAGCCCAAATTCCATTTACTGTAAAACTAGTTTTGCTAAACTGACATCTGCTCTGAACATATAACATTTGCAAAAAGGAAATACTACAAAGGGTTTTTGAGAACAGTCACTATTTTTTTCTACCTATCAATTTTAAAATTTATTCTTGTACGGAAAAATTGAAGCGTGCGTGTTATGCAGAATGGCTCATGTGATAGCATGAACAGGGTTTACTTTAATATTTGTATCAGTAGAATATTCCAGAAAGGTAACATTTATCCTTCCCTACAATGCTGTGAACTGTGATTCTGAAATATATACTGATGTGTCTTGATTTGATATTTTAGTTTCTGTATTGGTTGAGATTCATGCTAGCATTTCTCAAATGTTTAAGCAAATAATAATATGCACTGTTAAATGTTGAAGAAAGATGCTTGGAAAGTTGCTTAGCTTTTGACTTGGAACAAACAACAACATGTAGAATGAACAGAGTTTAGCTTGAATTGATCTGGTAAAAAGAAAAATATCTGCATAATAACTTAAAGTTGTCTGTAATGTTGCAACTGGAACATTTCACAGGATACCATCCTCTCTGCCCTTGGAATAATAACCTGCAGGTTTAACCAGTCCTCTCCTCCCCCCGCTTCAAAATTAGAATACTCTGACAATTTATATGACTACACTAACATGCTACAATTTTTCATACTGCACTGTTTTACAAAGCATTCTGCAGCAAAATGTTTGAGTAGGAATGTGATTGACAAAATTTTGATAATCCTAATCTTGCAAACGTTAATACTTTCTTTGCAATGTGCCCCATCAAATGTGAGTAATAGAAAATGTTTAGAAGTTTGGAGGGATGACCAAAAGGCTAATCTGCATATATTTTTAACAGATATTTGGAGTCAAAGAGGACAGGGTTTTTTTGGAAGATGTTTTAAAAAGTATACTGTATTTTCACAACTCTAACATATAGTGAAACAATCCCCTTTTAACCAAGTTTGTTTTATTATCTGCACTAACATCTTACTTCTTGACTGCATCACAGTTTTTTAACTGTACGGTTTACATAGAAATGCTTCAAACCAAAACTTTTTAGGAAAGTGATTTTTAACTGTAAGAGTGTAAAATCATTTCTTTATTGAGTGTTGGTTTAAGCATTTGCATATGGATGACTCTTGGTTTAGGCCAGTATATGTTGAAATATAAGAAACATTTGTTAAGAACAAAATAATTGTGTAGCTTCAAAAGGATAGTGTTAGGAATAGGCAGAACTGCCATTTCAAGTGTATCACTGCACAGCCTGAAAAGTAAAGGGGACTGTGTTTTGTCTTTTAAAAAACAGATGCAACTTTCACACTCCAGTCCAAAATTTACACTCAAGTTTCACAGCTAACCTCTGCATTTGTTTTTTGCCTAGTGTGCTCTGTAGTTCATATATAGAAGTTTTTGTAAATTGTGATATAGCTTTGTATGAAAACATTTTTGTTTTGTTTTACCTCTTGCATGTAACAGTTCTTTTTAAAACTCATGAATGTCCTAATTAGCTTTCTCGCAGTAACCCTACTAAAGTGTTTCACAGTATGAAATCTAAATAATCTTAAACTAAGGTTTCTGGGCTTCTAGGGATAACAGCCTCAACTAGCCATAATTCTTGGGCATAGGAATAGATAAAGTAGTATGTTCTCTTACCACTCTCCCAGTTTCTTTATTACTGATATGTCAATGGATATTGAGTTTTGGACAGCGAGGGTTAGAAATACTCACTTGCTGATTTCCCTGCCAGCAGTCTCTTCTATAGCTTTCTTCTCAGGGGATATTTTTATGTCAAAAATGAGGATAGCTGCTGAAATGAAAGTGCTGGTGCTGGAAACTGGTGCCATCTGAAGAACATTCTGTCCGTCCTTGTCACTGTAAACCAGAGTATCAGGCTACGAAAAGTTGAATACCAAATTTGATATGAATTATCCCTTATCTAAATGAAGTTCAGGGTTATAAAATGAACTTTAAAAAAAACTGGTCAGCAGCTTCCAGCCCCTAGGTGAGACTTAAACATTCATTTGCACACATTGCAGGCTAAGGTAGACTGTCGATGAGCTACACCTCTAATAATAATAATAATAATAGTAGATAAACCAGGACTTGACACTTTTGACATATCACACCCTAGGGGGATTTTCAAAAGCCTTTGAACAAAATGTGTTTGCTGCTGATGCTAATAGCAGTTTGCTTACATCTAATGTTAAATATTTTTCATAGCTAGATTTTTTTTAAAGCTTCCTAGGTTTTTTGTTTTTAGTACTCTTGCAGTAGTTGAAACATGTTGGTGCTGTTCTCTCAATTATATAATACTGGTTACTTCTCTAAAATGTGCATGATGTGCTGTTAAATATTAGCAAAAAATTCTCATAACTCCTTAGCACAATGCACTTCTGTTATATTGTCTGTATTAATGTCACTGTTTTCCCCATTCATTCACATGATGGAATCCAGATCATGGTGTATGTAGTTGAAATTGCTTAAAATATGAATGTTAGAAGTTGGCCAGTAATAACTGATGGCTTGGTGACAGTGTTATGAGTGTTTCATTAGAGAAGAAACTTTGGTTATTGTTGTTGTTTCAGTACCCTAATGTAGATACCTCTTTCTAAAATGATGTTTTTTCTGGAAGTGATAGTTGTGGGTATGGTAATTTTTTTTAAAGGAACTCATATCTTTGCTTCTTTTGAGAAATTGTCACTGGGGTTTCACTAGATCTGGGAGGCTTCTTGAGATTCTACAGTTAATGAAAAGGAGAATCTAGATCTATATGAGGAAGAAAGCCACCAAACCTTGCATTTGTTTTTCCTTATGTTCTGTGAGAGAGTGCATTAAAAGAAAAGTGCAAACAGCTTTTCAGGTGGTGTTGATATGTTCCTCATTTCACCCAGCTGCATTTTTGCTGTTAGGAGAACACATCTGTGATGACTATCTTGTTGCAAAAATGAGTGTATTGTAGAATGTTTTGGTGCAGAAACCATACTAGCAGCTTTAGCTTTAGTACTGCAGATTTTACACACAGTTGCAAAAATAATTGTTGACTAATGAAAAACATGTTTATATTGCAACATAATACCTTGTGCTGGTCCTATCCTTTTCTCCAAGTAATTTCAATACATACATTAGAGAACATTTAAACATTTAGCTATATAGTAAGAGTTAATATTTAAAGTATTTCAGTACCGTATATACTCGACTATACGTTGACCTCATGTATAAGTCGAGGGCACGTTTTGGGGCCAAAATTATAGATTTTGATATGTCCCGTGTATAAGTCAAGGGTAAAACTTAGGGGCATGTAACAAAGAATGTAAAGGATGATGCAAAGGAAAATGATGCCAAAGAACTTAGAAAATTCTGGCAGACATAATTGTGCTCATCCTAAAGGCTGGATGGATGAGAGTAGATGTGACCCATGTGTCTTTTTGGTGCTCCCAGGATGGACTAACCTCTCTTCTTTTATCACTCTATTCAGAGAAAGGAGAATAATCCTTTTATATATAAAGTACAATACTTACATTGACCCGCTGATAAGTCAACCCAGTTTTTTTGGGTCCGTTTTTTGACTACAATTTCTAGACTTATACATGAGTATATACAGTAGTTAAGCCATCATTTTTATACAGCCAAGTGGAGATTACGTGTTGCCACATCCCTGGCATTGGATCCAAGCTTAGTTCTATGTAACCGGGCTGGCAGGTGGGTTTTCTTGCTCAACAGCAGCCTTTGTGTCCCCCACCCCAAGCTACACAGGGTTTTAGAAGACACTACTAAATGGGATAAGCTTGGAAGAGGGGAATCCTTCAAATCAAGTAGGAGCACTTGTCAGTGAGGCTTCTTAAAGGTGTCTTTGTTTAATTTGGGGGGATTCCTGCCCACAATTCAAACCTTTCAGAAGGATCTCCCTTCCTCTTAATATTTGTGAGAAGAGGGATGACTGCCTCTGGTTGCTTATGCCTGAGTCTGGGGGCCCATTGACAGTACACAATTTATAGCACAGTCATCCCAATTTAACTGCTAGGGTTTCATCTTATGAAAATGTAGCATTTGTAGTTTTCTGAGGCTCTGGCTCTGTATGACCCTCCCAGAGCTGCCAGCCCAGAATCCCTGCAGTTAAAGTGGAATAATAGTTTATGCAATTTATGCAATCATGCTTAATTTACAACAAGTATAATATCAATACTTGCTGTAAATTAAGCAGGATTACATAAATTACATTTGCTCCAGTTTTTCTATGTCAAACTGTTAAGGATTTCTACTGTGTTTGCACAAAACGTTGCGACAAAACAGCTGCTCTTTTCCATATGCATTGGTTTATATTTTTTAAGAAAAAACAGTTGTCACAGGGACATAATGAAAACTCGGAGCTTTTCATGCTTGATTAGCACACCAGTACAACCACTTTATGATCTAGATTTCTACTTCCAGTACTGATACCTTTGAGAGGTAATATAAGGGTGTGATTTGCTAGTTTTAACACTTCTAAAACAAAAGCTGATCCAGTTCTTTATGCAGCTTTGCAGAACTTTCCACTGTCCGCACTGGCATATATTCCCCTCCCAATCTACTTCCAGAACTGGAAATTTTGGTCAAATGTTTGACCCAAGTGAGGCAGAGGAACAACTCTCTTAACTCCTTCAGCTTCCTCCTCTAGGCTGAATCTGTGTCATTCCAATGGTCGAAAACACACTGCAGAAATAATCCAGTTTGAGAACGCCTTAACTGCCCTGGCTCAGTGCTAAGGAATCCTGGGAACTGTAGTTTTGTGAGACTTTTAGCCTTCTCTGTCAGAGAGCTCTGTTGTCACAATGAACTACAATTCCCAGGACTCCCTAACCTTGAACCAGGGCAGTTAAAGCGGTCTCAAATTGGATTATTTCTGCAGTGTGTTTTGGACTGTTATGTCACACTCAAACACACACAAACCTTCCATTGAGGCATACTATTTGGGAACATTTTGCATTTATTGAGGCAAAATGTACTCTTTTTTTAAAACTTTATTTACATTGAAACATATATTACATGATATACCAAGATGTAACGATATGGTACTTTTTGTGTTTAGAATCACTAAAAGTTTGGAGATGACGACGATGACTTCTATTGCAGAAGATCTTCTATTTGAATATGGGAAAAACGCAAATAACAAAAACACCATGTTTGTTGTCTGAGAGGACACCTCTCTAGGAATCTCTAGGTCCTCCAGTGCAACTCTGTGGTCAACATCCGACAGACACTGACCATAGAATTGCGCTGGAGGAGCTACAAAGGCCTAGCAGAGTATTCCCTCTAGGAATAATCTCTAGGCCTTTCGGTGCAATTTTTAATAAAAATTGACCATAGAGTTGAATTGGAGGACCTAGATATTCCTAGAGAGGACATAATAATCACATCCACAAATTTCAAAGCTTGCTATTGTATTATTATTATTATTATTATTATTATTGCATTCTGGGACTTGTAGTTCAAGGAAGGGGCCACAGGCTTCTCAGCCAGAGAGCTCTTAGGCCTCACTGGACTACAACCCCCAAAATGCAACAGGCGGAAGCCACGCCCCTTTAATGAAGAAAGAACCAGGCCTCAGGAGGCATAAGCTCCGCCCCCTTAACCAAGAAAACCAGGCCTCAGCAGGCATAAGCTCCGCCCCTTTAATAAAGAATGAACCAGGCCTCAGGAAGCATAAGCTCCGCCCCTTTAATAATAAACCAGGCCTCAGCAGGCATAAGCTCCGCCCCTTTAATAAAGAATGAACCAGGCCTCAGGAGAGGCAGAAGCTCCGCCCCTTTAGAACGCGGCGGCAGAAGCTCCGCCCCTTTCCGTCTCAGGATGGAGAGAGAAGCAGCGAGCCGTGCAGGAAGAAACAGAACAGTAGCTTCGCGTTCTGTTTGTTTTTGGAGCCCTTTCGCTCTCCGTAGTCCGTACCCTTCTGAGAGCAAGAGGGCCTAAAATGGCGGCCGGAAGGGAAGTTTTGAGCGGAAGTGGCCTCGGGTGAGTTTGTTGCTGAGGAGGAGGAGGCGAGGGTCGGCTTGGGCCTGGTTTTTAGGCCCCAGTGCCTCAAAAATGGAGGGCAGGTCCTGGGAAAAGGTGTTTGGGCTCTTTCTGTGGCTCAAGGCTATGGAATTCTGGGAGTTGGAGTTTGTTGTGGGGCCTTAAGGCCCCACAACAAACTCCAACTCCCAGAATTCCATAGCGAGTGAGTCAGACAAAGAGTTAAAGCACTCTTATTAGTAAATAATAATAGTAATAATAATATAAAGCTCTGGAACGTGGCAGGATCAGTAGGGGGTTGTGATGATTTTTAGTTTTATCATTATATTTATATATACAATAATTTTGAAAAGGATACATCTAAAACATTAATTCGCATTAAAAATAATACAGTGGTCCCCCGGTTTACGAAAACCCCGGTCTACGAAAGAGCCGGGGCCGGAAAAACGGTTTACGGTTTACGGGGGGAAAAAAAACCCGGTTTACGGAAAGAAAGCGGCGGGAAATTCAAATGGTGCGGGGGCTGGTTTAAGGGGCCCCGGTTTACGAACTTTTCGGTTTAAGAAAGGGGTGCTGGAACGAATTAATTTCGTAAACCGGGGGACCACTGTACTAATATTAAAACATAACGGTTGAAAATACAGCAGAGTTAAAACAATTTTTTAAAAAAATTAAAAATATTAAAGCATGGAAAAACAGCACATCAATTGCATACACACACACACTGCATAAGTAAGGGTCAAAGAACAGACAGGCCAAAATAAAGCTGCTTCGGGTCACTTTGGAGGTATGCTGTTTAAATGAAAGACACATCTTAAGAGGCGAGAAGCTGTGCCAAAGCTGCGCTCCAGTCCTTAGGACCGGAGCGTGGCTTTGTTGTGGCTTTCGGTCTCTTAGGACGCATGCAGCATTTAAACAGCACGCATCCAAAGTGACCCGAAGCAGCTTTATTTTGGCCTGTCTGTTCAGGCCTTAAAATTCACACACCAAAAGCCTGTCTAAAGAAGGCCTACCACTCTAAACATACCCGATCTCGTATGATTTCATCTGTCTAAACAAAAATATCTATCTGCCAGTGAAAAGAGAGCAGTGGGGACTGACCTGACTTCCTGTGGAAGAAAGTCTGTATTTGGGACGCATCGAAATATCGTAAAATAGTTCCACTGTGTGGGAGCAGCCATGGAGAAGGCGCTCTGTGGGACTCAGAGAAAGCCTCCAGTGCAGATCTTAACACTCAGGCTGGAGATGATGATGATGGTGATGGTGATGTCCTCCTTAAAGACTCAGCGCTCTATTTGTTACACACCAAAATCTTGTAAAATAGTGAGCACTTTTCAGTTGCTCCAGAACTCTTTTATCAGATTTGGATGCTAATCAGAACAGGCATCTGAGCAGGTTGGGGATGATGTTAAATCTCCAAAGTCTGATGTTTGCAACATTTGAAGGATGATTTATAGAAGGAGTTGTGCAGGCTTAATTTGATAGTCCTAAACAGGTTTCACATTGAGGAGGGAGCAAGCTTGTTTTCTGCTGCTCCAGAGAACAGGACTCGGAACAATGGATGCAAACTGCAGGAAAAGAGATTCCACCTCAACATTAGCAGGAACTTCCTGACAGGGCTGTTCGACAATGGAACACACTCCCTCAGAGTGTAGTGGAGTCTCCTTCCTTGGAGGTTTTTAAGCAGAGGCTGGATGGCCATCTGTCAGAAATGCTTTGATTGGGAGCTCCTGCACGGCAGGGGGTTGGACTGGATGGCCCTTGTGGTCTCTTCCAACTCTAAATTTCTATGATTCTATGTTGTACCAGGTGCTGCTAGGGGAGGGGGATCAAAATATACACCCCCACATACATATATGTTTATACACAGATACTGATTTTAGGTATTTCTTTCCCCATATGAACCACCTCAGCTACCTAAGCTGTCTGTGTGGATAGAAGTCTGTTTCTCCATATCTTTTCACAAGTGTGTCCTAGTTCAGTGTATGTTAGTCACTGACACTTGAAGCTGTTTCATGTGATCCCAAAAGAGATAAAGTTTAACTTGTAAAAGTTTATTTGGCATTTTAAATGAATAAAAGAGGCTATGGATTAAACTCGTTCCTAATTATCACAAGTCAAAATTAATAAAAAAAGTTGAGACAAGGAATTATGCTTTATGTTGTTAAAAAGCAGCTCTGCATACGTAAAGTTTTAGAGCCCATGCGGGAAGCTTTGGGGATGGACTTTGGATGTCCATATCCCTGTGTGCTGGAGGATTTCAGGAAGTGACACCATGTCCCTTGCCGTCTCTAGGTCCCTTGCTGAACATCTCCAGTTGATATTTCATCCAGAGGCCCAGCGTCACTGCTGTTTTGTCTCCATATGGAGAAAACAAAGGAGTGCTGAAGTGAACTTTAGCACTCTTCTTCGTCTGTCCCAGCATGGGAAAGGACTGGAACATTCCCTTTTCTCTCCAAAGAGAGGGTGAGGAAGGAGTAAGTCAGGCCATGCTGGTTCCTTTAGTGTTAGCTCAAAGCACCTTAACCCCCACTCCCTGCTTTCCCTGTGCAGGACAAGAAATTAAAGCAATAGAAGTAGCAGCTGGGAACCCAAAGACATCAATAGAATGTCAACAGATCTCTCAATAGGAGTAGCAACTGGGGACCCAGTGACATCAGGGGAGTAAGAATGACCCTGACCTTTGCAGTGGGATCCTTGTGGGGAGATTTCAGTTGGCCACCCTTGCCCTGAAAGTTCCACACGTCTGGTTTAAAACGTGTGTTTGTTTGTTTTTGCGATATCCAAAGGGTGGTTGCAATGCCAGATACGTTTCCACTAGCGCAACCAAGAATTCATGGTCACCCATGCAGCTAAACTCTTTGGAATAGTTTTTAATGACTGGTCACGTTCCTTTGTTGTATCTAAATAACAAATAATCATGTGACACCATTAATGCATCATGCTCTGGAGAAATTGCGGGGGGGGGGGAGGCGGATTAAAGGGATCTGCAAGGGAGGGAAGGAGCGCTGTTGCGATATTACATCTAGGCCAACATCTGTAAATATTGTAAATTC
Organism: Urosaurus nigricauda; assembly: GCA_034509955.1. Classification (NCBI taxonomy): domain Eukaryota; kingdom Metazoa; phylum Chordata; class Lepidosauria; order Squamata; family Phrynosomatidae; genus Urosaurus; species Urosaurus nigricauda. Next base: position 67,301,907 of record JAOEGL010000005.1, on the reverse strand, counting down.
TGCATCTTGATGTTGTTATGTTTGTTTTTTTCAGGATTTCAGTGATCTGAGACGACTATTGATGAACCTGTATTCAAGAAGGCTGATTTTGCATCATATTTTGTAGATGAAATTCAGACACTTATTTTCTGAAGTGGATACAAACCCTACTAGCCAGCTTACATGTGTAGATCATTGCGTTACTGTGTTAGCCATTGTCTCTATGCAGCAATGACAAGACTGGAAGAAGCAAATCGAGAAGTAAACATGCACTCCTCTGTCCGATATCTGGGCTATTTAGCCAGAATTAATTTATTGGTTGCAATATGTATGGGCCTTTATGTCAGGTGGGAGAAGACTGCGGATGCATTAATACTTGTAATATTTATCCTGGGACTTTTTGTTCTTGGGATTGCCAGTATACTTTATTACTATTTTTCAATGGAAGCAGCAAGTTTAAGTCTCTCTAACCTTTGGTTTGGATTTTTAATTGGCCTTCTCTGTTTTCTTGATAATGATTCTTTTAAAAATGATGTGAAGGAAGAAGCAACCAAGTATTTGCTACTTTCCTCAATAATTATAAGAATATTATATGCATTGGTGCAAAGAATATGTGGCTGCATTCATCATCGACCCACTTTGCTGACATCGGTTGAATTTCTTGAGCTTGTTGGATTTGCAATCGCCAGCACTACTATGTTAGTAGAAAAATCGATGAGCATTATCTTACTGGTTGTGGCTTTGGCAATGCTAATTATTGACTTGCGGATGAAGTCTTTCCTAGCAATTCCCAATTTGGTGATCTTTGGAGTCCTTGCCTCTCTATTATTTTTTCCATCTCTAAACATACCAACCAATCCATTTGCCTTGGGATGCTTTTTTAGCTGTTTAGTAACAGATCCTCTTCTTGACGTTTACTTCAGTGGACTTTCAGTAACAGAACGCTGGAAACCTTATTTATATCGTGGTAGAGTCTGCCGGAGATTTTCAGTCATTTTTGTTGGGCTTATTGAACTTATTTCTTTCATTTTGTCAGCTCTTAAACTGGGTGATTTGGATCTCTGGTATTTTGTGATACCAGGTTTTTCTATTTTTGGCATTTTCTGGATGGTCTGCCACATCATTTTTCTTATAACTCTCTGGGGATTTCATACAAAATTAAATGACTGCCACAGAATCTATTATACACACAGGGCAGAGAACAACAGCCTTGATAGAGTCATGGCGTCTAAAGGAATGCGTCATTTTTGTTTAATTTCAGAGCGGCTTGTCTTTTTCAGCCTTCTTTCAACAGCTGTTTTGGGTGCTGTATGTTGGCAGGTACGTTACGATGTCTTTACATCCCATTCTGTTATTTGTCTCAACAGGAGAGATGATACAGTAGGACCTCAGTATCTACAAACTTGCCATCTGTGGATTTGAGCATCCGTGGATGGCAAGCCTGTGTTTTGCGCAATGGTTGCGCATGCATGTGGCCACATTGCCATTAGGGCCAGCCCCTATTGTCCCTTGTGGTGGTGCATGCATGCAGCCATGCTGCCATTGCAGACAGTGCAGACTTGAGCATCCATGGGTATTGGTATCCTGTGGCTTTTGGTAAGCCCCGTAGATACCAAGGTCTCAGTTACATCTGAATTTCTGCTGTATAACAAAAACATCTGAGATGCTTAGCTGAGCTATTTTACATGGTACCATGGAGGCATCTTTACAGTAGTTTACAAGAATCACTTGCTGCAAGTTTACAGCACTGCAGTGAAGACACATTTTAAAAATTGCCATTTATATAATAATTTGAAGTTAACTACCAGTAGGTTGATATTAGTGTGTGTATATGTGTATAAGAGGAAAATTGAGTTTGCATTGAACTCCTCACTTGAGTACAATATATATCCTGTCTGCCACTAATAGGGAGTTGATGGGCTTTGTACACAGTGTAGAGTCTGTGCTATCCCTGTCAATAGATAGTGGATAGTCTACTGGTGGGTGGGATTTTATTCCTATTGCACCATGTAGTTGCAACCCAGGAACAAATGGTAACTTCTGGGCAGAGTTAATCTGTTCCTTGTCTATTTTTAACTCAGTCCCAAAGAATCAAATGAGAATTATTCTGAAGTGGACACTTGTCTGTATACTGCTGTTCTGGGTTGTATTGATGAGCTTCTTGTGTGTAACAAATTTGGAAACTGGTTTTTATATATTTTGAACCATCTATCTTAAACAGACTTGTACACTTTTACAGTGTCAGAAGTACTAATTCAACATAAAATTAGTGGCTGGCATCCTGTTGGTCAGTTACAAAGTCATAAGCCAGGTTTATAACCTTGCAACTGTTTCCAATTCACATTTACCGTTGTGGTACCATTGCCACAATCATAAATGTCCCTGAAACCCACCTTGTGCCAGTAAGCCAATGAGTTCCTGCTTCTGGTCAGAGTACCCCTGGTTGCTGGCATGAGGGAGCTGGATGTATAATCTTTCAACACCACACTCTCCATTGCCACATAATTCCACCCCTTGGTGGAATTGGCTGGATTTTAGGTGGATTTTGGGGGTGAGATTGGCAGATGAAGCTTCTCCTAAAGGATTGAGATATAATATTTATGCTGGCTCTGAGCTTGGCTCCATGATGTTCTTTCTTGCATTTTCTAAAGAAAAGAGAGATTCTCTTTTCGGTCTGCATGAACAATGTAAATCTTCATATTTATTTGGAAGCCTAATAATGTCATGAGTAAAGCTGCCACTATCACATCAGTGTGGAGATGACAGTCATATAAATAAGTTCAACTTTGAATTGTTTAAAAATGCTGCAGCAGTTAATTATCATCCTTTCCAGTTATTCTTTTAATGCAGACTTGCTTATTAAACTCACAGAAATTACTAATCTACAGTCCTTTTTCAAGTTTGCCTTGACATGCCCACTCATGTTAAACATTTGAGCCATTGATTCCTTTGGAATCAGAAAGACAGAATATAAATCTTCAAATAAACAAATTATGAATATATTTAACTAGTTTACGAAGTCTGGTGTAATGACTGTGCTTGCAAATCTTTACATACCGGTACTTCTACAGGGGTGATATTTGTAAACCTACACTGTATATAGACTTTTTCACAGGAGATTGAGTTTAGGACCAGATTAATTTTCTTTGTTGCTGAAGACAATCATATTTTAGATTAGGTTTAATGGAATGGTGAATTCAGCTGTTTCTATAAACCTGTGGGTTGTAATCAGGTTGTTGTTACTGTTGTTGTTATTATTATTATTATTTCTTACCCGCCTCTGCCTATGATTGAGGCAGGAAACAACAACAGACCTACAAATGTGTATTGGTTAAGAACGCAACATCAATTTAAAAGAACAAACAAGACACATATGTCAGTCTATGTTTAAAATTCATTGTTTAAAATTTAAAATTTTAACTTTTTAAAGTTTTATCTTGTTTTGTTTGCAAAGTCAGATTTGATCACTTCTGTTTAGGGTGGTGAAAGAAAACCTCCAAGTTAAATTTTTGAAATGTTTATATTTACGCACTGCTCTAATGTCATTATAAATGTGCATCTTCTTTTGCAGAAATCCAATGGAATCTTCATGAGTGTTTTTCTTATTGTTTTGCCTCTTGAATCCATGGCTCATGGCCTATTTCATGAACTGGGAAACTGTTTAGGAGGAACATGTGTTGGCTATGCAGTTGTGATTCCTACAAATTTCTGCAGGTATTGTGACGCTTTACAAGTTAACAGATAATGCAGCTGTTACACGGTATTTGGTGTACCTAAATCAGCTTATATCTTACTAGCTAAATACTGCTTTATTGACTAGATTTGCAGAAATTTCTAAAATTGACATAATTGTGGTATGCATGGAGATGTCATTTAAGTTAACTTGCAAGGACCCTGGCATAGATCAAACCTCCTTTAAGATTTAGGCTGGAGAAAAGGTTGCTGAAATTTTGACTGCTTCTTATTCTGTACTGGAATGTTCAAATAAATAAATTATGAATACGTTTGGCCCTTGGAAGTCATGGGGGATCCTTTCCAAACCCACCCCTCTGCAAGTTCCAAAACCTATGCATATTCAAGCCCCATAGGCTTTAAAGTGGTGTGCGCCCCATTGACGTTAATGGCTGACACCCCTCTGTGGATTTTCAAGTCCGCGCATCTCAAGTCTGTGAACTTGGAGGGGTGACTGTATATTTAAACAGATTACAAAGTTTAAAACTAGTGGAAACCAAATGCCAGCTTGGAAAAAGATGACACATTTTTAGTTTTACAGAAAATAAAACAGCCTCATAAAAACTCTTGCTTTTGATCTGCTGTCCCAAAAAAAAGTAGCAAGACACTAAGAGAGAATTTTAACATTACTCATTTTGCCTGTTAAAAAATATGTCTGTTCGAGGTTACCTATCTGTCTCCCCACCCTCCACAATTTGTTAATGACAAGTACATTAAAACATTTTGAGGACAGAGATATTTAAGACAAATTATTACTAAATGAACATGCCTTGAGTCAAAAGGTGTAGTGTTCTATTCTCTTAAAGTGAATTAGTCTGTTTGAAAAGAACTTTGCATGCTATAATTCTCTGTTCATTTTAATGCAGCAGATTTTAGTAGTAACTGCAATAAAAGGACTGATTGTCATCAGTATTTCTATGCACTTCTTAAATTATACTAACACAGCATCCAATTAGAGGGGGAAAGTGCTAGGGCTATTAAAAGTCCTGCCAAAATCTAGTTGTACTATAAAACACTATGTGCTGCTGCTGCTGTTCTGAATTGAAAAGGACTTTATATGCTTCTACCCACTTAAAATTACCAGTAAGTCATATCAGGCTGTGTTTGTGAACACAGAGGGTGTTCAAGGACTTTCTCTAGACTTGGATATGATTTCTGCATTTAGAAATTGACTTTAGCACTTGTCAGTAGTATGCTATAGAAATTCATATTTTTGAATGGCAAAGTTGGGAAGTTAAGCAATACCAGACATGGGACCAAAGGGGGCTCAAGGATGGGCACAAAGTATGGGTAATCAGTTCCTGAACTCTGTTTAGAAGGCAGTGTCAGATAGCTCACTAGAGCTGTATCCATAGTTCTGAAGGAATCCATTTTGACACCACACATTAACAGCCATGGCTCAGTGCTATGGAAATCTGGGAACTGTAGTTTTGTGAGACATATAACTTTCCCTGTCAAAGAGTTCGGTTGCTACAACAGACTACTGTTCCCAAACTTGCATTGCATTGAGCCACGGCAGTTAAAGTGGGGTCAACCTGGATTGTTTCTGAAGTGGTGATGCACCCCCAGTTAATAGACTGTGGGTGATTTTCTTCTATACTGAGACAGTCATCGTTTCCATTGTTGAATATTACAAGTCCATAGTGAGGTTGAGAACCAGTGTCTGGGCTGAATGCTCCTCTGTACAAAGATTTGTCCTCTATATAAAAGAGGGTATGGCAGGGAAATTATAGAAAGATCCACATTTACTACTAGGCTTAGGTACAATGTCTGTTGAATATGTTGCCTATAGCCTGCAGATCTGCTTAGAGGCTTTGGCTTGTAGTTCTGTTTTAAAATGTGTGTTACAGGACATACAATTTTAAAATTGTTAAGTTATTGCTGTGGTAAGGGAGCTCAGGTTAGGCTACTTGGCAAGGTTGAAGGCAATAGGAAAAGAGGAAGTCTGTATTACAGATGGATAGAATCAATCAAGAAAGGCACGGCCCTGGGTGTGGAAGAGTTGAAAACAAGGTGACTTAGAGGTTTCTCATTCAGTGGGTTGCCATAACTTGAAGTTGACTTGATAGTAGTTAACAACAAAGTGAAAAACTGTCATGAAGAATCAATACCAATATTTGTGCATGTCATTGATTTATTAATTGATGATAATATATATTCCTCCCTCCATTTCCCCTTCACATAGTCCTGATGGCCAGCCAACATTGCTTCCACCTGAGCATGTACAAGAACTAAATTTGAGATCAACAGGCATGCTTAATGCCATTCAAAGGTTTTTTGCATATCATATGATTGAGACTTACGGCTGTGACTATTCCACAAGTGGACTTTCTTTTGATACTCTTCATTCTAAGCTGAAATCATTTCTTGAACTTCGAACATCTGATGGACCCAGGCATGATACCTATGTGTTATATTACAGTGGCCACACTCACAGCTCTGGGGAATGGGCACTTGCAGGTAATGAGTTTTTAATAGTCTCTTCTTGAATGTGTGTATTCTTACTTAGGTGTAATGGTACAGGGGTTTTTTGTACTGGAGTTTGATACTGCATATACATGAATTAAAAGATGCATGTGTTTGAATCCTTATAACTATATAAGCAACACCTGCCTCTATCACTTCATTTTATGAAAGGAAGGGGGAAGCAAAAATGATTTATTGGCCTCTTCTACTCATATGATAACCAATTTGCTTCAATCTTTCATATAAAGCTTAAGATGGTAACTTTGACTAAACAATTTCCATTTTGAAAACTAGCTGTACACGCTTCTAATTCATTTGAAGTATACAAAGAGGAATCTTTCAAGTTTTACCATTGTTAGGAGAACATTCCTACAACCATATCACAGAATGAGATTTGTTCTTTGTTGTGCAGACATCTTGCATCATTTGTGACTTTCATTCACAGGCTATTTCATTCTTTAGAAGTATATGAAAGCAAATAGGGGTGCATTGATATAACTGAAGACTCTAGCATGCCATACAGAGTGAAAAATGGAAAATGCAAGGAGTTGCTGACTAAAAGTAATGCAGGCTCCATTGTCTGGAAAGATAACACATAATTCAAAATGATTTCATTCAAGATAGCAAATTGAAAGTAATGCCAAAGAAATCGGGGAAGGCTCCATAATGGAATCATACATGAAGCTTGCATGTAAGAACTTGGTCATATTTTCATGAAAGAAAATACCATTCATCTAAAAAAAGGAAAGGGATACTAGTGACAGATTGATTTTGGATCAGTTTGCTTGGTTTTTAGTTTCATAGTGAAAACTGTAGCATGTGGTTTGACGTAGTGGTTGAATGCAAACAGAGTTTAAAAAAAACAAAAACTCACTGATGGGAGTGATTCCAGCTGCCCTGCATGTGAGTTATTAGTTTCCTCTGAAACTTTAGCAGTATTCCTTGCACTATATTATATACTGTTCTGATGAATTTCTAAATTTTTAGGAAGGAAGGTGTGCAGAGGGAGAAAGGATGAGAGAGCACCAATGTGCATATAGTTATTTAAATGCAAGCATATCTTTAATTTGTATTGTTTTGGGGAAGAACCATTGAGTTGACAATGACCATGGATGGAGGTCATCAAGTCCAACAACCTGTTCAGTGCAGTCTCTGAAAAGCAGAATGGAGCTATGGCATTCATGAGAGATGGCTGTTCAGCCTCTCATTAAATGTCTCCATTGATAAAGATTCCCAAGGCAGTTCTACTATCAAATTGCTGTTACCACTGAGAGCAATAGAGAAGAAGCCTGACACACTTTTAAGATACTTGAAGGATGCTATATAATGCCTTCTTTTGATCTTCTCTTATCTGTGTTAAGTATAACCAGATCTTTCAACCTTTCCTTACACAATGTGGTTTTTAAGTTCTTCACCATCCTCACCCTTTCTTGTATATACAGTACTCTAATCAACATCTTTCTTAAAATGTGGTAACCAGAATTAGATATAGTACTACAGATGTGGCCTGACTAGCACAGGATATTCTATATATACTCAACTATCAGTTGATCTCATGTATAAATCAAGGGCAAGTTTTGGGGCCAGGGTTATGGATTTTGGTATGACCCATTCATAACTTGAGGGTAAAACTTTGGGGCTCCTCAGGTCCATGGTAGCTATTCAGCGTTTCCCTGGCAGTGGACAGAGGCTATGAGATTCTACCCACTTCATCCTTGAACTTCTGGAAACAGCTTTCCTGCAGTCTGTGCTACACATCAAGCTATGGCCAGTATTCCTAGCCCTCTATCACAGCTTACAAAGTTTCTCAAAGTTCCACCGTCCACCATTTGAGGGATACCTGCAAGACAACCAAGGCAAAAATTCCTTGGACATGTCATTCTTAACAGAGTTACCACCAGTCAGCATAACTGAGACCTCTATTATCACTCCAGGTTTTTTTTTTAAAGTTTTGTTTTGTTTTTTTCAGAAAAGCATCATCCATATCTTCCCAGTTGCTGAAAGAGTGTATACTGTATATAATATTTTTGTTCCTCTTTCAGTGCTGGACTTTATCCCCTCCCACATTACCATTCCCTTTTGCTTATGTTTCCTATCTTATTTAGATTGTAAACCTGAGGGCAGGGAACTGTCAAATCAACAGTTTGTAAGCCGCTCTAGGAGGATTTTTGCTGAAGGGAAGGTTATAAATATTCTAGACAGACAGACTGACTGATTTAAATGATGTGACTAGTTTATTTGTTGTATTCATTTTTGTATGTAACATCTATATTTCTGTTTTGCCACAGGTGGCGATGCACTGCGTCTTGACACACTTCTCGAATGGTGGAGGGAGAAGAATGGTTCTTTCTGTTCACGACTTATCATCGTGTTGGACTGTGAAAACTCTCAACCGTGGGTAAAAGAAGTAAGAAAAGTCAGTGACCAGTATATTGCAGTTCAAGGAGCAGAACTGGCTAAAGTGGTAGACACAGAAGAATCAGACCTTCCACATCTTGGTGATTTTACTAGAGAATGGGTAGAATACAACTGTAATCCTGACAGTGACATCAGCTGGTTTGAAAAGGGACGCACAGTGAAAGCCATCTATGGAGTGTCAAAACGATGGAGTGACTATACTTTACATTTGCCAACTGAAAGTGATGTTGCCAAACATTGGATGATGTATTTCCCACGCATCACCTACCCACTAGTTCATCTGGCAAACTGGTTCTGTGGTCTTAATCTTTTCTGGATCTGCAAAGTCTGTTTTCGGTGTTTGAAAAGATTAAAAATGAATTGGTTTCTTCCCACAGTATTGGACACAGGACAAGGCTTCAAACTTGTCAGATCTTAAGAACCAAAGATGAGCAGAACTGAGAGGTCTTAAATCTTGGAAACATGATGAATCTGTAACTTTTATTTGTAACAGATTACTGTTTCAAGAAAAAAACTTTGCTACTTTTGTAGCTATATTCCATTTGCTCATTATCCTGAGCAGCTATAATATTTGTGAAGGGTAAGAAACTTCCTTAAATAACAGGGGCAGCATAGTTACAAATTAAAAACTGTTACTGAGCTGGATCTGAATGATCTAAAAGCCATTAAATACACCCATGCACTTGAGAGAAAGGTGTGTGCACTTGTTTGCTTTGGAGTGGTCTGATCAGAATAGCAAAAATTTCATTATTTTAACTATTAGACTGCCATCCTGTAGACAGATATAGCCACATCAGTCCTGACTCCTGTGTAAAAGAGAAGAGCTACCTTATAGGCTCCTTTTGCCTTGGTGAATTTCAAGGCTTTCTCGAAGGGCAATGAACCAAAATTAACCAGCGAACTCTCTAGTAGGTAGCTGTAAGTCTCAGCAGTCTAGTTCACACCAAGTGAATGTATGGTTGATAGCTTTCTCTGCAGCTTCCACATGTACCTGTTTCAAACCCCTGATCCTGAACATACATATGTAAGTGTAAGCATTACTGATACCTTTATTTCCAAGTATCTTCAGGATTGCAGCCATTTTTTTTCATTTTGGAAATTAGTTAATATTTTCAACATACCTAATATCCTTAATTCAAAATCACACAAAGGTAGGCAGCTCATGATTTGTGGAATTCAAATAAATGGACTTTGTGTCCAATCAGTGCTGCCTTTTTCTTTGCTTATTTGGTGGTAGCCAGATTCTACTGATGCAAATTATCTTAACTGCGTAAGGGAATAGGCATTTGATTGTAGGGGGAAAACAATCTGATTTTACCTCCTTTGGCTTCAGAATTTGGCCTTAATCCTTTTAACTGTAAAGGTGAATGTGGAAACATGCCTACAACATGAGCTGGAAGGTCTGCTAATCTAAAACTGACATTAAAGCACTGCATCTTCCTCTTGAATACTTCCAGCTCTTAGATTTTTAGACTGATAGCTCCATAACTAAAAGCTACCTATATTCATGCACCTTTAGTTTTAGCATTCTGTTCTAGCCTCAATTTATAATCACTGTTGCCTGTCCCAAACTTAGAACCTGGACAGACTGGCGCTTTGCGCTGGCCTCGGCCCAAACTAGGAGTGCACCGGGGCTGAGCGTTTACATGCTCAGCAGCCCTACCGTGCACCCCAGGTGCCATCTTGGTGTGCCCCCATACAAACGGGGCACACAACAATGACGTCCATGCAGCACAGCACCCAAACACTGCCATGTTGCAGGGATGTCATCAGCAAGCGCAAGTGCGCCAATGGCTCCCTGCGCGTGCCCTAAAACCCCACCAAGAGCGGGTTCCTTTTAGGGCTCCCAGAGGCTGTGGCATTTGGTTGCTGCAGCCTCTGTCCGGGGCAGAAAGAGGCACCGTCCTGCCGCCCCTTTCTCCCTGTCTGTCAAGCCCCTTAGTTTACTGTACTGCAGAGGTTTAATTGGTAAGCTATCTATCTCATGGATCTTTGAAACTGTACATAGTAAGGCGTGGTGAAAATATGCATACCAAGGCAAAACTTTTGATAATTATTTTTAAACATAGCATCACATCCAGATTCTTGTATTTACTTTTTTAAAATGAAATTTTATTCTGTAACTGTTTTTCATACCTGTTTTTCAGCTGTGAACATTTCTAACAAGCACTATTAAATAAGTATTCACTATTTGATATATTAAGAATTATTCTCGTGTCCAGTCAAACAGGTTGCAGGATTTGTCTGAAAATGTCCATGTACAAAAAAATCTTATCAGTGGGAGCTTTGCTACACAAGGAAGCCTCTTTCTTCAAATGATCATGGTTTTATACATTCAGGAATTTATGGGTGGCAGTTCCTTCTTTTGCGTAGCCTATCCACAGTAAAACTAATGCTCTGTAGAAACCTTGTGGCCCTAAGCTAACCAATTTACTTGTACAGATTATCAGAGATGCATATGAAGTCAGGTACAGGTTGTGCAACACAGACATAGGCGTATTGGGCCTTCCATGATTATTAAAATGGAATGGAAATCTGATCAGATGTCAGGGTGATATTCCAAAATGAGCTGGGTACACATTTTGCTAAGACATGGCAAGTCCTGGGAGCATAATGGCTTATTATGAGAGACGTGGTGATTGTTTACACATGTAAGGGATGGAAGAGGCGGGCATGAAGATACCTTGGGGTGAGAGCAAGCACTCACCGCAGCCCCAGGGCACCAGGAATCTGGCCCAAATAGGAGTGGAAAAAATTCAGGGTAGCTTCTGGGTTTGTGGCATCTAAATGCCACGGCCCCAAGATGTCTTGAAGCCACTGCGGTCCCATTGACTGGTCAGCTTCAAAATGTCTTGGGGGCATGTGGCATCTAAGCAACATGCCTTCAAGCCACCAGGAAGTCAGTTTTTAAAAATACTGTGATTTTGGAAAAGGTTCCACCAAGATACCATCTTCAACCCAGATGATTAGTTTACATGGGTGTATGTAACACCATGCTTCATGGAGTTCAAGAAACCAGACTGAAAGTGATTTTCTATGTTGTTTCCCATACATTTATTTTTAAAAACAACAAGAACAACATCATTGTAGATTGAAATATTTCTGGGCAGAGATTATCTTGGCTCTTTACATTTGTCCTCCTTTTTATATTCACATCTCCAATAATGTGCAGATGCTGATGTCTCCAAATAGCTTGCATTTAATTGGAAAGCAGATAGATAAGCAACCTCGGCAAAAAGGTTAAACCATTTCCTTTCTGTGACGATTGCACTTTCATCTATTCCAATTTCTTTAGTGATGTTTTGAAGCCTTTTCCCTTTAGTACTGAAAAGTTAACATTTCGCTTGGATACATTGTGCTTCCTTGGGTTTATAAAATGCTAAACTGATATAATAGCGATCTAAACCTGTGTGTTTAAAGGGTTTATTGCCAGCAGTGGATAACATTTCTCTTGAAAAACTTCCTTATTACCATTCAGGGTTTTACATTTGTATTTGTTCTATAAAAGTATTATTTAAATATATTTGGCTCTTTTGTATGATTCTTCTTTCAGTTTGCTTCTCCAGTCCTATGTTCAGTTATCTCTTTTGGTACTCATTTTTAAAGACTATTTTAATTGTATCAAGATATAAATCCCAATAGCTGGAGTATTCTTTAAACCTTTTTTCTTGTTGTTCTGGAAAATGGATAGCAAAACAAAGAGAGATTTTACTTTTAAAGAACTATTTTATTTCGCTGGAATTTTCTGTAGATAAGAGCCTATTTGATGAGATAAGAAATGGTAAAAATATATTCTTTGTTGATTTTCAGTGGAAAGGTTCCCTGTGTTTTTTGTCCAGCCTGAAACAAAACTAGTGGTGGAAATAAAGATATGCATATACAGTGGGCCCTACGTATCCGCTGGGGTTTGGTTCCAGGACTCCATGAAAAACAAAATCCATGGATGTTCAAGACCCATTAAATACAATGGCTTAGTAGAATGGTGTCCCTTACATAAAATAGTAAAATCAAGGTTTGCTTTTTGGAATTTATGATTTTTTTGAAATCTTTTCAAGGCTTGGATAAGGAATCCATGGATATGGATACTACAATACTACAGCTCTGTATTATGCACCATAGTGCTGTGATGTAGATACACTGCTGTAGTCGGGATATGTTTATTTTGGTTTTGTAAAGTTATCTGAATTGGCGTGGTTTGTTTTTTTAAAAAAACTCTTTTCCTGGCATCTGTTCCATAATCTAATATCAGTCCTCTATAATTTGTTTCAGCTTGATGCTAAGATACATCAGCATTTAAAAAGCATTGAGTCTTTGGAATATTCATGTTTGTTTGTGGAATACTCTTGGAGGGGGGATGAATTAGAGCCACAGTGCAGAACTCCGCTTCTTGAGTTTCAGTCCAGTAGAAATGCAACAAGTGAAAGAAAAATATTTGCTAAGAATAGGGTGGTTTCGTATTCTGTAAACCCTTTGATAATGCTTCTCAAACAACTGGAACCTCTGGACATTCAGTATTTGTTCATCAGCATGCCAAAATGCCAGTTGTGCTTAGAGCATAGTCATATTTCTTTGTTTTTAGAAGATGCATGGAAGAGCTGATCTGTATCAGTTCTGTGGTAAAGAGAAACAAAAGGCTGTTTCCACTTCACAGCAGTTTTGCCACCGGCTAAAGCTCTTTGATCTGGTAAGGCAGTTATTGTCTTCAGGTGAAGAAATGTTGGCAGGTGACACTACTTTTGGACTAACTTGTTTTAGGGTGGAATTCTAAGTATGCTTTTCTGGAAATAAAGCCCATAACCTGTGCTGTGAACAGAGAAGGGCTTATGTCTAGGTCTGCATTCTTAACTACTTTGTTTAGCGACTTTATCATCATTAGATTCTTTGGAGTGTTACTTCTCCCAATTTTAAAATGTAAAAATAAGCAGGTCTGGGTTTTTTGTTTTTTGCAGGTTTCCCTTTCTGTTATTTAAATATAAATGCATATTGTTATTTTTTTAATTAATGCTTTCTTTCTATGAAGTGGTTTCTGAAAGTGGAATAGATTTCAACATTTGGCATGAGGAAAAACTATAGAAGTGAAAACTGTTTTGTAATGAGAAATAATAGTTAATGTTCTTGTGACATTTTCCTAACTGCCTGTTTAAGTTTCTTGTTCACATCTTGTATTGCCGAGTCGAGTACCACAGCATATTAATGCACTAGAAATGTAATTAGAAAATACTTTAATTAGAAAAATATTTCTACTAGAAGAAATAAGCCAGTCATTGGTTAGTAACACAGTCGTCTTCCTAATATTAGTGAAGTTGTACAGAACAAAGTTTGTTCAGTCATGATTGTTCAGAATGAAAAGTATGAAACATGAATAGCAGAACCTCTCTAGCTTTATAGCTTTCCACAAGTATTTTGTTGACTTCAAGCTGGACATTTTCAGAGTTATTTCTTAACCGCCTCCCTGAAGTGAGGTTAAACATTAGAATGCAGGGGAGTTAACAGAGATTAATATATTTGGCAGGGAAAAAAATATAAATATCCCTGCCATGGATGCTTATGGAGAACTGAACAAAAATGCAATAAATCATTTCTGAAATGGTAATTGTTTCTTAGGGTCAAACTGGATATGAATGACAATATCTGTTCCTAGAAATTAACTCATTTTCCTTCCCATGACAGGATTTCTTTAAAGTTACATGCCTCCTCAATCAGATGTGCAAATTGAACTCATTTTTATTTTTCAGTGACCACTCACAACAGGAAAAAACCACTAAATGTAAGATATATTGAGGAAGAATCACTTGCTGTGGCAAATATCTTTCTCAGTACTTGGATGAGAAACTCTACCAAATAAAATGCACAATAAACATACAGTCTAGTTTGACCTTGAGTTTCAGAAGTACATTTTCAAAGAAGAATAGCTTGTGGTTATTTCTTAAACTGTTACATCCTCTTTTATGAATCACAGATATGTCCTTTAACTTATTCCTTCATTTAAAACACAGTGTGGATTTGAGGAGGACTAGTTCACCAACTTGAATTACTGGTTCTTTGGCATCATTTTCCCATACTTCATCCTTTACATCCTTTGTTATATGCTCCTACATTTAACCCTCGACTTATCCCTGGCTCATATAAAAATTCATACCTTTGGCTCCAAAACCTGCCCTCGATTTAAATGTGAGGTCAACATACAAACAAGTATATATAGTAGCAAATAGGTAAGCTTTCTTGTGCACTGAAGTAAGACAATGTATACCAGCACTTCAGCCTGCAGTATGTCACAGGATAGTGCCACTTGAAATACCTAGTCTGGACTGGGTTTAAATGCACATTGTTCAATTCTTTTTAAAGCAGAAATGCTGCTTTTAAAGGCAGGAACACTTGACACCATTGTGAAGACAGACCAAGTCAGGGGGACTATGGGAAGCCTACTCACACTCACCATTCTGCTTAAACCCATAGAAACCTTAGAAACACACTTACTTGGAAGCCATCAAAGAGCCAGCAAACTCAATGAAATATACTTTGGAGTAGACTGACCTAGTGTGTTCTGTAAGTGTATCTAGTTTGGGTTGGATTCAAAACTGATAGAACAACAACAGGGCAGACCAATTTTGTGCCAGTTTTTATTTTATTTATTTTATTTTTATTTTTTTGTATAGCTGGTTGGGGAAATGATATGATACACGATATCGTGTATTTCTAGATAACTGCTAGAGAAAATGGAAGGTTGAAATGGCTGGCCATGATAAGTAAAAGAATAGTTTTAGTACTGCAGCGAGTGACTAGTTGACTCATTCAAATCCACCCAAGGAAAGGATAAAGGATTTAAAATTAATTCTCCTTTCCCCTCACTTACTCAAAGGCACAAATCTATATTCTTTATATAGCAGTTCTTACTTTCTTATGGCAAAGTTTTTGACTCTTGTAAATGTCTCCACATATTGATTCTAGTCAATCATCAGTCACACCCCAAATAAATTTAGTATAATTCTTAGCCTTTCCCTGACAGGGAGAGGCAATAAAGAGATTTAATTGACTTGTGTTACTAGACATCTTCTCTTTTACAAGAACATCCCTTATTCTGATATTGCCATGTGGGTAATAACTTGTGGCTCTCTTGAATGCAATAGCTTCTGTGGCTGCTTCAGTTGTCTGCACCCTTTCAATTTAACATTTGTAATTTCAAGCAGCTGGCTCTCACCCTTGCACCATCTACTGTCTATGCATTTAAACTGCACACATTACTGTTTTGTGTCTGAGAACTTGCAGAGAATTTTGGATGATCACTGGTAAGATTTTAAAAAATGAATGCGGCACAGTATAACCATATGGTCTGTACAGGCAAATGCACAAGCAGAAGATTTTTTCCTTCCTTTCAAGACTGACTCTACGTGGAGATGGAACCCAGTGCTTTCACTCAGATGTGTAAAGCACCTGCTGTATCTATTCCCTCAGACCACCACACCAGCTCTAAATAATTCCTTGGCAGCATGTTGTTATTGATTTTGGCTAAATTGTATCATATTTATAGTTACATAAAAAATAGCTACAAATAACAGAGCAATGGAGATCTTCCAGCCCCCTCCTGCTCCTGAGCTGCACCCTGATGCACCCCACTTGACCACACCACAGACCACCATTGCTTGGTGTTTATGAATGAAAAGATATAGCCGTGTTAGTCTGTAGAATCAGTACACAGAGAGATATTGTGGCGCCTTTGAGCCACTCCACCAAATTCATCTGAGGAAGTAGAGTGAAGTCTATGAAGGCTCAAGCTGCCAATTTCTTTCAGTTAGTCTCAAAGGTGCTGCAAGATCTCTCTACTTTGGTGTTTATGTGTCAAGCATTTTATGATCATGAAAACTGTCACAATTGTGAATACATAACATAGCTGAACACAGAGCCCTTATGGATCCATAATTCTGAATTTCAAAGCTGTATCTGCATTGTAGGATGCCAGCCTTTATTTATGGCCTGTGTTTTCTTCATAACTGTCATTCAAGGTAGCTGATCAGCAAAGATGGGAGTTGCAGTACAGGTTGAGTCTCCCTTACCTGAACTGCTTGAGACCAGCAGTGTTTTGGATTTTTGAATATTTGCATATAGATAATGAGATCTTGGAGATGGGGCCCAAGTCTGAACATGAAGTTCATTTGTTTTGCATACATCTTATACACATAGCCTGAGATGTCAAAAGGATCAATGCTGATTTGCACACACTAGAAGGATATATGAAAGAAGTCGCATCAATTTCAAGGAACAAGATTTAGTTAAGCAGCTAAAAGCAGTAATTGCCTGCCATTTTTCAAGGAAGAAAACAAGTATACAGATATCAGATATAGCTTAGGTCTAGTCTTATAAACGGTGCTGTATTTCCATTCATGAATAATAGATAAAGCTCCTTTTTGTGTCTCATTGCTCGTCACAAAGTAAAAGATGAGCATTATGTAAATACAGTGTCTCAAAATGGTCTTCTGTCAAAGGCATGCAGCTTTCTGCTTCTATGTTTTAATGTAATTGACAAAACACTGGATAGTACTGATTATGCCCTCCCTTGTAAACAACTTACTTATGCCCATAAACAGCTGTGTTTATGCCTCTATGAATTTCTAACTTCATTACAAAGTTGTCATCACACTGTGAAAGAGCGATGTACAAAATCCTCAGAATTCTGCTTACCAGCTGGCAAAATACATTTTTAGTAATAATGGTAAAATTCATGAACTTTGGTATACTCCTAAGGTTTTAGAGTTTTGCTGGGATTTGCTCTCTTGCCATTTCATTTATTTGCCTTAATTTTGAAGCAGAAGCACCCAAAAAAGACACAGGAAAAATAGGGCAGCTCACATATTTAATATTTCTAACATGATTCAGTTGTTTGGGGGTAAAGACACATTTGCATAGCAAAATCCTACAGGCGTGCTTAGGAGTAGAACAGGACTCATTCCTTGTAATAAACACACTTTAACAGATTTTGTGCCATGGCTCCCAGCATTGCCTCTACTGACCTTCCTTGTTTCATTACATGAACTTTATTAAGTAGCTGCAGGTTATTCCAAGCCAAGAAACAAGACCAAAAAGATGAAAGGTAACACTAGAATTTGGGAAAGTAGTTTTATTGGTTATATAATTGGCTATATAACCAATACATATTAATTTATTGTAATAAGAGCAAGACTAAATAAAAGGGGGTGTCTTAGGTTTTGAGAAACAAACATTTTTAACAAATCTGTTCATAACTTTCCACCCTCTGCAATATTTGAAAAAATGGGCTGCAGATAAGAGCAAAGGAAGCACTCATCTTCATGGTATCGTTACACAAATTTTGCTCATAATGATGACATGATCATTACAGTTTTTGCAGTACGGGAAGAAAAGTGCAAACACTGGTGTCAGCAGAGCATATCAGGGGGAAAATAAACCAAGTGAGAGGGCATATTCTGGAAAGTATTTGTTCACACACACAAAAAAAATCATGTATAATTTATACCATAAGCCTATTTATACCACAAGCTTCCTCAAAATTATGTCCCACTGGGTTCACATATTTATTCCCAGAGAAGTGTATATGGGATTTCAGTCTCTGTCACCAATTTGCCAAATGTTTTTATACGCTGGGGATAGAGAATAATTTTTCAGGTACTTGGCAGTGTTGCTTTCACGTTTGTGTTCATTTCTACCCCTCATAATTGATGTATCTTTTGACTCAGTTCTTATTTTCTTTTGAGTGTATACTGCTTTTATTCTGTTAGCTGTCTTGTGGAGCCAGGAAAAGGGACAAAAAAGCAATGTGTTCATCATAAAATTTATCAAAATATTGCAGTGTTATCACTGAGCAAGGCATGCACATTCAATGTTTCTCTCTACTGTGGTTTCTTGTTAAGCTTTGCAGGTTCTCCCAGAACCTCCAACAGTGCTTAAGAAAAGCCAAAACTGGTCTAAAACTTTATTAGCAAGAATTACAGTAGCTAAAAAATGAGTATTTTTGTGCAATTACCACTAATGCCTATTTGCTTGTGTCCACAATATCTAACAGCACATAACCTTCCACCCAGGTTTGGGTCAGTTTGGGAATCATTTATACATTTAACAGTAGCCGAAAACTTCTATCCTCTGTCACAGTAGTTCCCAACCTGGGGTGTGTGTACTCCCAGGAGTACTCAGCAGGACATTCAAGGGTACACGGATTTGTTTATTTTTAGTAATGATGAAATAATCGAGGAGGCTGAGAAGCAGGAGCTACTGCTTCCAATGGATTGGCATGTGAGAAAGCAAAGAGACAAGCTGACCATGGGTGGAGGGGAGAGTGGGATGGAGCAATGGATACCATGAATTGGGTAGCCATCTCCTTCACATCCATCCAAGCCAATGCTTTTCTCACTCTCACAGTGGTGCTTCATGGTGGTTCAACGGCATCTTGTTCAGAAATATCTCTTGGGTCAGAGAAAGAAAAGAAGTAGAGTCCACCACCCTGCAAAGCAGTTATTAATGGCTGTTTTGTAGTCATATCTTTATTATTTCTCTTGTCTTGCTGGAGGAAGGGCAAGATATAAACATTTAAAATAAAATAAATCCATCTCAGTGTTATGTATGTGTGTATGTATTATTAAAATACTTATACCCCGCCCTATATTCCAGAATTTCTGGACAGAGTCCAATAAAGTAAATTTTCACAATTAAAGGGCAGTTGGACTGGTACATTTGCAAGTTTGCAGTTACCACTCCTCAACAATTCTTCCTGCTCCTAACCAAAGCTGGAGGCTGTTGTGTGAATATGTGCATAATAGCCTCCAGCTTGAGGAGTGGGGAACACGAAGAATTGATGCCACTAACCCCCTTCCCGAAGCCATTGCTTCAATGTGCACACAACAGCCTCTTCCTGAAGCTGGAGGCTTTTGTGCCAAGGTGCATACAAGAGTCTCAAGCTTCAGAAATGGGATAAAAGCTATATGCCTCAAAACACGCTCAAGGATCACATTAAACATTTGTTGTGTACAAAATATTTGTGGTGTGTTTTTATGCACTGTCTGTTCACCTTTGTTATTAAATTGCTTTTTAATCCTATTGCTTTTCAATTCTATTATTGGGCTATTTAGTTATAGTTACAATTTATAAATTTGAAATAACAGTAACTATATTAATTGCAAATGTTTTGCTAGCATGAAGGGTTTATGGAAATGGGCTGATTTTCTTTTGAAATTCTTTCATACTCTCCATTATCCAATATATGTTTGCAATATGATATCTTGTGCCTCTTTCTTTCCTGAGCACAGCTTGAACATCTGTCATTTCTCACTCCATATAGGCTAGAATTTTTTTCTTGTAAATTTTTGAGCATCGTGTAGCTTGTGCAAGAGATTATTGCTATAGTCCTTTAGCAACTGAAATCCTGGTATAGTCCTTTGGCTACTGTCCCCTTTCCTGGGAACTGGAATATATATTGTTTCCAATCTGTGAGCCATTCTTCTGCTTTCTGTATTTGTTGAGAGATTTTAGTTCGAACTAGGGTAGATTTTGTCTCTGTAGCTTGAAATAGATCTATCGATATGTCATTTGTTCCTGGTGATTTATTTCTAAAATTGGAGGTTCATCTTCAAATTCAAATTCTTTGAATAAATCTGTTATCCTGGTCATACAGCATATCCATTTTTGGTTTAAATTTTCCTTTGATTCTTCAGATCTTGGAGAAAAGGTCCTTTCTTCCTTTTTGTTGTTGTCCCATTTCTCTGCAATGATTATTATAGTAATTTTCTTTGTCCCTGTTCACAAATCACTGAACATGTAGTCAGGGTTCTAACCCTGTTTCTGCCCACCCACCCCCTTTTAATTCTTGTCTCTCCTTAAATTGAAAATTTTCATCTGTCATACATTGAACCTTCTCCTTCTTTTTAACATCTTTTTACATTCCTCCCCGACAATGTTTGTGGCTTCTGTTTTTCCCCCCATTATCTTTAAATTCTACAGGGATAGTCTTAAGTAGTACTTTTGCACAATGGTTGGTTTAATGTTCATGGTTTGTGTCAAATTCTGCTCCTGTTCTTGTTTTTACAGAAAGAATCAAGCTTCTCCATCTTCTGCTGCCAGTTATGTAGTCTATTTGATCTTTACATTGGCCATCAGGGGATACGCACAAATGCAGTCATCTCATTAGGTATTTAAAGTATGTGTTTGCAATGAACAAACTTGGGCTAGTAAACTTCAACCAGTCACTCCTTTGCTTTACTTCTTGATCCTAGGCCACATTTTTCTATAAACTTTTATTCTGCTCTGTGTCCAAGATGTAGCCCTTAATAAGGAAAAAAAACCCTTCAACTTATTTAAACATTGCATCTGTATTCAATAACACTTTTTTTCAGCTTCTATTTAGAAACTTCAGAAACTGCTTGTGAAACAGTCAGTTTCACCATACTGTTGTGTAACTATCAAATAGATGTAATTAGAAAGTAGGGCCAGAAGTCTTCATGGGTTACTTAGTTACATTTACATATCTGTAAGTATGATGCCAAATTTTGGCCTAGGTTTTCTAATTATTTCTGTTTATAATAAGTCCTCTGTTATATAGTTATGATGCCACATATACTGGATTAGGGCTAGTGCTACCATTAAGAGAAACACTGTTCCTCTTTCGCATCTAGTTTTATTTTTCTTTGCAGTATTTCTTAAGCAGCGGCATCTGCACCAGGCTGTCTCCCAGTGCAGGGGGCAGGGCTTTGGCAGCAGAGCCAAAAGGGCCTATTCCCAATTCCCTGCCCTTTGTGGCCTTACTTCAGAATAAAGCTTCATGTGACAGGGATGGGGGGGGGCACCGGGCTCTCTCCGTCCCTGTTCCGGGTGGCTTTACTCTAAAGTAAAGCTGCACAGGGCAAGGAGAGGGGGTGCTGGGCCCTCTCCCTCCCTATCCTGCATGGCTTACTCCAAAGTACAGCCGTGTGGGGTAGGGACAGGGGTTGCTCAACCCTTTCCTCTCCTGTCCCATGTGGCTTTACTCTAAAGTAAAGCTGAGTGGGGCAGGGACAGGGGTGCCAGGCCCTTTCCCTCCCTGCCACATGCTATGGCACATGGCAGAGAGGTGGGGGCACTCACCAGGTATCACTCCCTTCTGTGGTGTCACCCCCCTTCAGTGGTGGCACTTGATGTGGTGCACACACACACACACACACACACACGCTGCACCTTATCTTGACACTACAGTTCTTAACTGGTAGAACTGTTGTTTATCACAGTCACTAGGAAATTCAAAACACTCACCTTTTTGGGAAAATAGTACAAGCTCTCTCAAATGGCAAAATCAAGCAAACCAGTTTTTTATGACCAACAGCAGGATTGACGATGTCTCAGTCCCACACTACCATAACTGCACCAATGCATAATGTAAGTGGAATTGGGACATAAGTATGAATTGTCGTAGTACACCTATACACAGATCCCAGGCTGTAGCAGTGGAGAATCTGCTTCCAAGGAATGGCAGAATTTACAACATCCCACTGTAAAATATCACTCACATATAGTTTTGAGGGTTTCCTGCTTGTAATTATGAAGGAAGTCGGATTGTCAGAAATGTCAGGATACATGTTACAGGTTTTTAATGCTCAACACGGGACCAACACTGGAAATGTTGTACCTCGCCATATACCAGGCCACCAAGCTACTATTGAGTTTGATCTCTGTTTCACAGATCTCACTTGGAACTTGATCCCTTTTTCACAGGTTCCAGTTTACAGTTGAACTTCCTTTCTTCTTTTTAGCTACATTTACTTCAGAAGCCTTTAAATCTTCACTTCCTAGGGATTAGGGAAAAAATTGCTGTATTCAGTACATTTTTGTACACTGGCATTCTTAAAATGATCAAGTTTTAAACAGGCCATGACCTAATTCTTATAATATTTATGCTTCGGCTATACTGCATACTAAAAAACAAAAACAGCCTACTTGTTTCAAACATTGTTTCTCTATTCACTAAAGCTCAGATATTTTACCAACTGAAGATACTTTTAGGCAGCAAATTTACATTGAAATATTAAAACACATATGAACAAATGTGGAAAGAGTAGCTATCATGACCAGTAGCTATCATTCAACTAAGCATTATAGCCCCCTTGCCCTGAGTTCTGGAGAAAAAGATTCTGTTAGGGAGACCCAACATGGCATAACAGTTTGAGAGTTGGATTATGACTCTAGAGACCAGGGTTCAATTCCCAGCTCAGCCATGAAACACCCTGGGTGACACTGGGCGGGTCACAAGCTCTCAGCCTCAGGGGACGGCCAGCAATGCTTGCCAAGAAAACCCCCTCAACAGGTTTGCCTTAGGGTTGCCATAAATTGGAAATGACTTGGAGGCACACAACAACAACAATACTGATTCAGTATCTTTTCATACACAGCGATCACTATGAACCGCACTATGAACCCCAAAGGTCTTCTGGTAAAATTCCTCACTACAACATCCTAAGAAAACAAAACCGAAACAGGATATGGAGGACAGATTCTCTATGGAATAAAAGACTCAGAAGCAGAAAGAAAAGAAATAAACACAGTTTTCACAATGAAGAAAAATAAACAAACAATGAAGTATTCTGGCTGCATCTATAACATCCTGAGTAATCTTGCACTATTTAATCTGTTCACAGATCTATCTGTCAAATTATCAGTTAGATGATCATGCTACTGAATTAATGAGAGTGGTGAGATGACAAGAAGAGTAAAGCTATAATTACAGCCAATCCTACATTCAAAGACCCACACTTGCTTTGAAAAAACAGTGGAACCTCTCCAGTTGCTTTGATGTGAAATCAGTCGATGCTTATGCTTAAAAAAGGCCCTCTTGCTGATGGTGTGACTGAGCTGAACATCTTTTAAGTATGAAAGTTATATTGATTTCAACTAATTTGCATGGCAAGCACAGAACCTGGACTAATATTTGGCATCAGTTTTTAAATTGCTAAGACTACAATCTGTGCATATAACAGAGAATAAATTCCAATGAATGCAGTGAGACTGAGGGGCTGAACAGACAGTCTCCTGCTGCACACAACGGACATCATCATGGTGTGTATAGTCTGGATGGGCATGCGCCAAGATGGTGCCCATGGCATGCAGTAAGGGCTTTGAGCGTGTGAACACTCAGCCCTATTTGAGTCCTAGTTTGGTGCAGGCCGGCATAAAGTGCCGGTCTGTAACCCCCCCCCCCCCAATTGCAAGCTTTTATTCACAGGATTGCCCTGTAAATTTGCATTCTCATGGATTATTCAGTTGTGAAATATTATGGCTTAAAAACAGCTTTCTGAACAGCCCTGGGCTTGCCAATGAAAGCCCACATCAGCTTCATGATGAACACAGGAGTGGAAAATTACTAGATTCTCTCAACATTTTTACAAGATCTTGTAAATACCTATTGCAACAAATCTCTCTCCTATGCCTCTTGCACGAGATTTTGCAGGGGAAAATTAATATGACAATCAACTACAACACCATCTCCTCTGCCACCAGACAAAGTATGAACAGTTGAAGTGGGCAGAAGTTTAGAACTTCAGAGAATTGCATCTCTGTCCCTGAAGACATCCTCGCCCTTTGACAAACAAATTGAGCAGGAAGGTAATTTGTAGAACCCTTGATTTGTAGGACATAGGATAGCTTCATAGAAAGAAGGGGCCAATTGAGGCTTCGGGCAACATCTATTTGGAAGTATTATACTAAATGTTATTTTTAATAATGTTTGTTACTTATGAATATCCTAAAAAGAAAGGTCAAATTGAATTTTACTGTCCTTGACTCTCATTCTGTTGGCAAAAGCCAGGTCAGGCCAGGCCAAAAAATCCAAGGCACATAGCCTGATCCATTCCAGAATACCAAGTCTTATCCCTAGAAATTCCAGAACCCAGAAAAACACGGGCCATTGGATAACCGCTTCTTGAGCTTTTGGCTAAGATCAAGTGAAGCATAGGCTATTAGATGATTGTTATGTGATCTGCTGAAGGGCTTCAGGTTCCCAGGGTAGGTGGCAGGGCATCTAACAACAATATACAGTTGGCCCTCTGCATCTGTGGATTCTGCATCCACAGATTCAACCATCCGTTGCATGAAAATATTCCCAAAATTCCAAAAAGGAATCCTTGATTTTGCCGTTTTATATAAGGAATGCCATTTTATTATGCTATTGTATATAATGGGACTTGAGCATCCATGGATTTGGTATCTATGGGGGTCCTGGAACCAAATCCCAGCAGACACCCAGGGCCCACTGTACCTAGCAGATGGGAAACATGCTGAGATATGGCCCAGCTGCTTGGTATACACATTCCTGCCATATATATATGAAGCAGAACACATTTTCAGGCTTAGTTTCTTCAGCTTTTGTTGAAGACTTGAGACTTACTAAATATTTGTAGGCTTTTATATGCTAAGTTTTACATTAGATTATTAAAAATACATAACAATTAGAAAAGGAATGTAAAGCAATAATCGCCAGATTCCAGTATTACCAATGAACTTGATTCTTTCTTCACTGAGAATGCCAAGAAATGTTAGGATATATTAGGAAAGCATAGTAACAAAACTGCAGATATCAAGACATTATACAAAGCTGGTATACTGTTCAATTTGTTTTGTAGAAGGTTGCTAATATTTCTGCAAGCTAATATGAGAGAAAGGTAGCATACTGAAAGGACAAACTGAATTCATAAATAGCTAAAGAGTATTAAAAACACAAAAATAGTATAACATTTTTGCCTATATTTTGCTAAAGATTATTAAAAACAATAGGAACAGTATTATAAAAAATAGCAGCAATTAAAACAATAATTACCAGATTCCTGAACTATTGATGGTCTTGAGCCTCTCTTCACTGAATGCCAGGAAATGTTAGGATATATTAAGAAAGCAACAACAAACAAAACAGTAGATATTAAGACATTATACTAAACTGGCAAACTGTTCAATTGATTTTGTGTAAGGTTAACATTTTTGCAGGCTAATATGAGGAAAGGACCTAAATACCGTAAAGGCGCAGGTCCTGCCTGATCTTGGAAGCTAAATAGGCTCAGCCCTGGTTAGAGATTGGATGGGAAATGCTGCAGGTTACATTTCAGAGAAGAATCTGGCAAAACTATCTCTGAGTATTTTCTGCCTAAGAAAATCTTATGAAATCCATGCAGTTGCCGTATGTCAATAGGCATCCTGAAGATGTGTGAGAGAAAGGTAGGATATGTGTGGGTGGGAACACAGTTCAAAAACAAATGGATCAAATGTAGGAGTTGCTTCCTGGTCAGTGGAGACTGGAGGACTCTACATTCTCTACTTAGCTACAAAAAGATCATGAATACTAACAGTCACAAGTGTGTATCTACAGTGGGCCTGCACAACAACATATGGCCCGAGAGCCGCATATGGCCTGCCAAAGAATTTTGGGTGGCCCACGAGGATGTAGAACCATTTGAAAGCAAATCCACTGCTCAGCCTTCTCCTGAGGAGAAGGTCAGGCAGCAGAGGAGGAAGAGGAGATGATGATGATGATGATGATGATGATGATGATAGTATTTATTTGTATCCCGCCTCTCTCTGTGTTGGATCCAGCTTTCCAAGCAAGGCTCCTCTACCATCCAACTTTCTCCTGAGGAGGAGGCTGGCCAGCAGAGGAGGAAGATGGGCAAATATTTGTCCTACAAGGCTCCTCCACTACTTGGCTTTCCCCAGAGGAGAAGGCAAGGTGGAAGATGAAGGTGGCTGAACACTTGCAATGTTCCTCCACTGCTTGGCTTTCTCTTGAGGAAAGGGCCAGGCAGACAAGGACAGCATTAATATTAATTATTTAATTAATATTTAATTAAAACCTATCTGTGGCCCAAAGAAGTTAACCTATTTTAATTTTAGCCGCTTACAACTGCCAAGTTGTGCAGGTCTGATCTACAGGCTTTCAGACACAGAAACAGGATTGCAACTCTTTGATGCTGAATGATATATTTAGCTGAATATAGCAGTTAACAACAAATTGAATCAATAATTATCAGATTCCCAGACTAATGATGGACTTGAGTCTTTCTTCACTGAGAATGCCAAGTAATGAGGGAAAGGTGTGTTACTGAGTGTGGAAAAAAACTGTAATAAGCTTGAATTTAAATATGCAGAGCTTCTGAATGTTATATCTTGCTGCAATTCATTAAGAACAAAGGGGGAAAAATAACAATTTAAAAACAGCAAATTAAAGCAAAAGTTACCATATTCCTGAAGTAATGATGAACTTGAATCCTTCCTCACTGAATATAGTAACACAAGGAAAAGGCAGTGAGTTGAGAGAGGAAAAAAACATTCAAAGGTCAATATGAATTTAAATATGCATTGCTTCTGAATGTTACATTTTGGTGCAGTTAGTAAGAACACAGCAATAGCATCACAATACTTACCAGTTTCCTGGACAACTGATGGACTTGAGCCTTTCTTTGCTGAGAATGTCAGATAATGATAGGATATATTAGGGAAGCAATAGCAAACAAAATAGCAAGTATCAACAAGACATTATACAAAACTGGAACACTGTTTAATTTATGTTGTGACAGGTTGTTAATATTTCTGCAGAAGGAAAGGCAATGTACTGCAGAAAACCAGACAATGCATAACAAAATGTGAATGTCAATGTAGGTAGCTGCTGCTCTCCAGTATTATGGTTAGGTTCAAGTATGCCTGAATCATTTATCTAATCTGCTAATCAATTTTAAAAAGCTTAAACAACTAAAAGGTTTTACCCGATTAGGCAGCTTTTTAAAAAATACACATGCACTTTTTAATTCAATGTTCTTTCACACTATGCCATTATGGCTCTATGATTTTGCATCTGCCATGACAACATCCTACAGAATCCTGGGATTTGTAGTTTGGTGAGCCACTTTAACTACCTGGCTGAAAATTCTGAATATTTAGGAAATTCTATTCTCTAAATAATAAACCCCAGTATGCCATAGGATGGAACCAGGGTAATTAAAAGAGGAATCATAGCACTATACTTGTGTAATGTAGAAGAGGTATGAATGGTTTAGGAAAACTAGATGGGTCCCCTTAATCTGTTCTATTTCCTCTTCTAAGAAAATACCTTCAGCAAGATACATGGGTGCATCTTTTTAAATTGCTCCTCAATTCAGAACAATTAAACAGGGGAAACAATCAATAATTAAACTGAAACTCATATAATAAGAGGATTGCAGCCCTAGCTATAAATACAGTTCACTAGATTGATATCTGGGGTTGATCCCAGATTTAGGTGATACTAGATTGGCAAGAGTAGATTTCTATGTCCTTTTCTCCTCAAAACAAGACAGCCAAATAACACCAATGGATCTTGTGGCCAATCTGTGCCAAAGGAGGAGAAGGGATTCCTCACAGACCAAATTTGATGCAGCTGTTTTCCGTGTTTTCCTTTCATCCATGAAAGGCAGATCCTGGACCCAGTCCATTAAAAATTTTCATGTACTTTGCTATTGCTATTGCTTTGTATGCTTCATTTTAAGTGCCGAAAACAATTTCTGAGTGGTATTGCTGATACTTCGCGGCAAAATAAAACTATAGAGACCACTAAACCAGTAAATCAAGAGTTACTTGTGGGGTTGTGATCAGGTCATCTAGTACCAATCCATATCTGGAATGCCAGTTCGCAAACAATTCAAGCATTTATTCTTTGGCATATAGATGGATTACAGCAATGTTATTAAATTCATTACACTGCTAATAACATGAGAAGTCAAATTCTCAAATTGTAGTTGCAACTGAAGCTATTAGGACTTTTTAGATACTAGATTTTGATATGAAAAATATAGTGCATGGGAAAGTTAGTCTTTTGGACTATACCTCCTGGAATCCACCAGCTCTTATCAAAAAAAACAAACAACTTCTCCCCAAACCCTACAAGTCCCATTGATATCAGTGGGGCTAACTTCCATGAAAATGAGCACAAAATCTTACTGTAAATGTGCTACAGCCATGTAAAATTAGTGAAACATCCTAAAAGGAAAAACACCATGACTGATAACAAGCACAATTTGGGGGGGGGGGGGGGGAGTATAGCATTCTGTCATGCAAAATCTGGTAACATATAAAATGGATCACATTCTTAGTTTTTTTTTCCCCTGAAGCTTCTGTCAGCTATATTTTGAAACAGATAGTCTACAAAAATAATAGTAACAGGAGCAATAATGTAATTACCAGATCCCCGCCTTGAGACTTCATCAGCAGAAACACCAGTCCAGTATTCAGAGACAATAAAAATGCAAATGTGAGGATTAGGAAAACAATGTCACACAATATCTTGATCCTGGAGCTACATGACTGTGCTACAGATTCACCTGTCTCCCTCTTTACCAAGCAAACATTTATGGAATTGATTGGGGTTGACAGATTGTACAACTTCATGCAATCTACCCAAAGACATAAGCATCCAGATACATACTGCAGGAAGATGGGGTTGTTTATTCAGCCAACAGGTATTGTAATTTGAGTCTTGGACTAGGACTCTGGAATTCCAGGGTTTGTGTCCCAGTTTGTCCAAGGAAACCCACTGGTTGACTTTGGGCAAGTCATTAATCTCTCAGCCTCAGAGGAAGACAAAAGTAAATCCTATTTCAACAAATCTTGTTAAGATAGCTCCACGATAAGTTCACTTTAGGATCACCCTAAGTCAGGAATGACTTGAAGGCGCACACCAAGAAGCCTCCCACATGTGTCTGAAGCAAAGGGCCCAATCTTTCCTTGCTGTGTATGGCAATTCACCTACTGGATGTACAGTCAAAGGCTAGGTGAGTTCATCCCGTCCTGCCCTATGGTTTATGACATATCATATATGGCTAACTACTATCCAAGATGCCAGTTCATCGATGATGCTAACACTTACAGATTTACAAGGATTTTCAGGCTGCCAGAAATTTTTGGGTACCCAACAGGATCACATATGCCTAGAGCAAGGGTGGGCAATTATGGAATGGTAAAGGGTCAAAGTAGCCCCTCAGGACACATGAGAAGGCTGCACCCTCCCACTCCCATTAAAAAAAATGTCTCAAATGCTTCCAAGACCGTAGGGGACATGGGGGACATTTTATTATGCTTTAGGGTCTTCCTGGGCTATCTTAGATCCAGGAGAAGTCTTTTTTAAAAAAAACAAGATGAAGTACTACGGTAGCTCAGAATATGGTGGAAATGCCCTCACACCCACTGGAGGGCATTTGGGCCCCCAAAAGTTTTGTTTTGTTTTTAAATCAAAATTGCAAAAAAAAAAAAAAAAAAAAAAAAAAACACCCTTGTTTGACCTCAGGGAGCCTCCAAATAGTAGAAATGGTTGCCATCTAAGGTCATCTGGGGACATTTGAGATCAAACAAATTTTAACCCCCAGAGGGGGAGACAAAAACAACGCTGCCTGTAGCCTGCGGGCCTCACTTTGTCGATCCCTTGTCTACAGTGAGGGATAGAATGCTTGTCTACAGTGAGGGATAGAGCTGCTTGTGCTGAGGTGAACTAGATTGCTCAAAATATACAAAGTAAGCTATGTTTTCAGATGTTGTTTTTTTCAGTCCCTTTTGAAGCATCAAGGACTTGTTGACTATTAAGGTTTTCAAATGCTAGTTTTTGAACTAGCTGCATGAAAAATAAAAAGGAATATGGATCTGATTGCCAGATGCTACTGACAAACCGAATCTCTCTTGACTGAGTCCAGTATACGGGCGCAGGAAAAGAGATGCATGATAGGATTGATTAGGATTAGGAACATAATTTAAAATGGAAAACAAAAAGGAAAATATCAACAAGGCTTTACATATATTGAAATTTAATTTAAAAATTTTGGCAGGATGAGGACATTAATTTAGATTGATCCTTAATTAATTTTTGTAAAAAAGTGCATCATTCATATTTCTTTAAAATATTTACATCCCACCTCACGTTATTAGTTCTCTGGGCAACATATAATAAAAATAAGTTCAAACAATTTAAATTTAAATTTAAAATTAGAAAAATAGCAATCTAAACAATAAAAGCAATAGTTGGGATCCTATATGACTTGTTATGTTACCTAGCTATGTGGCAGAGGTCTAAGAAATCCCTTTACAAGTAAGAGTGGCCAATGTGCATTGGTGCTTGA
This sequence comes from Urosaurus nigricauda, assembly GCA_034509955.1. Lineage (NCBI taxonomy): Eukaryota > Metazoa > Chordata > Lepidosauria > Squamata > Phrynosomatidae > Urosaurus > Urosaurus nigricauda. Next base: position 67,271,206 of record JAOEGL010000005.1, on the reverse strand, counting down.
TGCACTGGAACCATTACACATTAGTCCCATTGAACATGGGACGCCAGAGTACATTAGGCAGATCGCTGGCTTTGCTATGTAGTAATTCCTGTGATCCTTCCCTTCTCCCTTCTCCCATCCTATTGAGCAGAGTTCCCTGACAGATGGGGATTTTTTTGCATGTCTGCCAGAGAGAGGGTGAAATTTACCTGCCACTCACCACATTACTCTTTTCTAGATTCAGCCCAGTATTTTTAATCCACACGCTTATAAAACATGGTTTGTATACAAATTACTTTGCTTCTTAGTGTAACCCTGTTATTCTTTTGTATTTAAGAATCTTTGTAACTATTACCATTAAAAATTATGCCTGCTTCCATGCATGCCTGTATGTATGCTTTTCTCCTTACTAACGACATGTTGTCAGAATCATCTTCATAGCCATGCCTAAATGGTTTCAGTGGAGTTTGTGCTCTTGGTCCTTTGTTTGTGTCCACTGTTAATTCAGGAATATGAGAAAGAAGTTTTGTGAATTGAAGAATTTTAAAAGCACAGATGCACCATCAGTTGCCATAAAATACATAGTAATACACAAAATCAGAACGTGCATGAACCTCCTGCATGTATCTTATAGACAGCATTAATTACTAAAACAGTAATCTCCTTTAGAATACAGTAATGTATAAAGATATACTGTAATTTTCTAAAGAGTAAGTTATGTCTCATGAAGCAACTGATAAATGTAGTCTTCCCCCTGCATACAAGTAACTTTCAAAAAGAACAACATGAAAAACTAATGTAAGAGTCTGTCTTCTCCATAAAAGATATCTATGCATACAAGTGACAAAAGAAAAGAGTTTGGGGTTTTCTTAGACATCTGCTGCATTAAATATTTTGGCTTATAATTCTCATCAGTCCCAGCCAACATGGCTAATGGTCAAGACTGATGAGAGATGCAGATTAAAATATCTGGTGGCAAACAAATTGACAAAAGACTAGTTTAGGCTTTTGCGTATGAAATACACAGCTATAAAGTTGTTTTTCTTCTAGTCTTTCTGTGCTGATGTTGTGGAGAAGCAACATTCAGAGAGAAAAAAATGAGAATAAAGTGAAAGAGAATGCAGAATCTTGTATTAATGGTTTATTTATTAGATACAATCTGATTGCACAGTATTACACAGATTCAGTTAATTACACAAGTATGCCAAAGCAGACTATCCTACTTCTAACAAAGTATTATAAAGCTTTATTTTAATTACTTCACTGCAAGCCTTTTACAAACATCCTTTAGGGAAACCAAAGAAGGGACCTGGCAGGGGTCTTAGTTTTTAAATTTGAATGCCTAAAATAGAATTGTGATTTATGCAGTGCATTTGAGGCGTTTAGACCAGAGTACATCTATTATCTATATATCTATTCTATATTACAACAGTGCTATAAACTAAATAAATATTATTATTCCCATGTTACAGATAGCAAGTAGGGGGTTGAGGTTAAAAGACCAGCAACTTGCCTTCCGCCACCTAACACATTATAAGCAATAAAAAGCTGCTTTTACTCCAGCTTTTGTCCCCAATGTCTTTCTAAAATTCCAGTCTCTCCCTTGACAAAGGCAGGGCCATCTTTTTTCTTTTTAAAAGACGAAAATGTTTCCTTTTATTTCACTGAAGTATCTGGACACACATGATGGACGGGGTCAAAATGGGGCTCAGAGGCTTCTCCACACTACACAGTTATAACATTATGATACTACTTTAAATGCCACATACTGCATCCTATGGAATCATCTGTACAACATTTAGTTGACAAAATGCGTGACAGCATCTATTGTGGTATAAGCTGCACCTTTTTTGCTCCTACTAAAGTCATAACGACAGGCGTTGTGTCAAACTAGATGCTACCACAGACATGAAGTAGCAACAACCTCAGCAATTATATTATACAAGTGCCAGGTTCTCCTGAAATTTTGGTGATAAAAGCAGGGAAATAGATGGATTTGTCCAATACTTAATTGATTCACTTAATTTATAACTCACATTTTCTCCAAGAGTGGGATTCAAAGCAGTCATAGCTACACCCCTGAACAAGAGGAAGCTTTGTTGAGACCTACAACTCTTAACAAGAGAAAACTCTGCTGTATGGGTTGATTTTGTATGACACCATCTTTACCATCTTTTATCATCTTTACAAAGGAAAAAGCAGTGTTCCCCAGAATGAATTAGAAGAGGATGCTACAAGACAGAACTACATAAAACATACTAGTTTTTAAAATGTGTTAATCAGCCTATGGGCATGTGAGGAACAAGAACAAACGGGTGCCTTTAGCTGTTCAGAGTACAGCCAGTGAGTAAAACCACTTGCTGAAATAAGCCTATTTGGTTCTACACTTCTATCTTAATCTACAGTTCTGGCTTGAGTAATTAAGCTTATTTAATAAAATATTTAATATACTAAGCATAGTTCTATAATCAATGTATAATTTCTGTAATACATATTAATTAAAAACACATAGCGAGGAAAATAAAGTATTTGTAGCAGAAAAGTTTCAGAAACATTCACTTGCTCTTACAAGTGGTCGAAAATGTAGCTCCAGCAAAGAGGTTGATTTCTGTTATGGTGTGAAACGCATTGAGGGACCTCAGAAATCTATCAGAAGACAAAGAATATTACTTCAGTAACATTTATGCAAAGCTTTAATATGTTTATACACAAATTACTTTATTGTTCAGCACTTCCACATGTCTTTCAAATGTCCACTGTGCTTTTGAAAGTTTAATTCACCCACACTACAAAAAATGCCTGATTGTAATGTTAGTTAACAAACCAAAGGAATAAACTGAAGTATGTGTATTAGTTCTTCATTTATTTATTTTTGATTGTGAAACAAAGTTATTTTACTATTTTAAAAAGGAAACTGATGAGAAAAGTCTAATGATCCAAGCTCACCCCTCTTTATGGAGTATGTGAACTGAATAATTAAGGAAAAATTAAACATCAATTTATTAGCAATAGTGTCATAGTGCTGAATAGGGAACACTGAGAGAGGCAGAAGCTACAGGAAACTTCTAATTAAAGCTACAAGGAACTATCACTGGATGGGACTTAACTTCTGATTAAACATTATCAAATATATTTCTTTTCATTTATTTTCTGTCTTGAGTAGTCTGCCTGGATCTTCAACTCCTATGTGTTGCAGGAAATGGCTATTTGTTGGTTTGCTAGAATAGAATTCTGAGAACATGTGGTGATACATAGCAGCAGGTCTGAACTACTTGCATGTTATGGAAGAGTATAGGATTTGGTGCCAATTTCCCTGAAGCAGAACTTCAATAGCCCCAGTGAGAACAAAATGGAGTGAGCATGAAAAAGATTACAGCGGACTCTTGAGATCTGCAGGCTTGCCATCCACAGATTTTAGCCTCCACGGATGGCAAAAACCGTCGCCGTCAATGGGGGTGTAAGCACATGACTGCACACACATCACACCCACCACAGAGGACAATGGGACACGAGGTCCCATATTTTTCCTTATCCACAGGGAAAGGGGATCTGGAACCGACATCCCATAGATACAAAGGGTGGCCTCTTCTGCTAGAGTCTTTTTATGAACCATATACCACAAATCATCATGCAAAAAAGGAAAAAAAGAGGGGAAGAGTTTGTATTTACAGTAATGTAATACAGCTAGATGTGAAAAGACTCTAGCTGCATGCAATAGCCAATTATGGTCATACTCACTTATCATAGAAATAAGGCATTTTAGGACTATGAAAATCTTCCACATCAAAGAAACTTGCACTTTCCGGGCACAGTTTAAAGGCCTATTGGAAGTCAAACACAATTACCACAATTTATATTAGTCTAATCTAATCTACTGCCTTTCTGTTCAGAAGGCATTATTAGACACATGAAATGTAACAGTTAGGAAAGAACCTACGCAGGATTCCAAACATATATAATGTTGTAAACTGAATGACTTATTTGTGAATTCACTCGCCATCCTTCATTATTTTTTTAATCACACTGGGGAAATCAACCTGTCATGTGGTGGCCATCTCTATTGCATCATAGCATAGAGTTTACATCCAGTAAACCTGCCTTTCCCAGTCAGTGAGAAGCTTTGTTGTATTGTTAGGCAGGGAGAAAAAGTATCCTGCATAGTTTCATTACCGTAATGAATCACAGATAGGAAGTGGACTGGGCTGGGCTACAGACTTCCTTCCTCTGGTCTGCTGCCAAAGCTCGGCCCTGCCTCTCCAGCTGGGTCAACCATGGATGTGATTGATTATCTATAGAACAGACTGAAAAGGAGGTTGACATCAACTGTGGTGCCTCTATAAACCACACTGCAGCTTCAAGGTGGAAGAGAAGGTGTCCCAGTTTCCTCTGCATCCTCACAGGGTGCAAACTAATGACCTCAGGTAAGCCAAAAGCCTACTTGACTATGTCATTACTGTCCCAGGCTAAATAAGAATGGCGGATAAACCAAATGGCTATGTGGGAAAGTTTATGACATGTTGAAGATCTCTACTACTATTACTACCGTATTTCACTGAGTCCCCCAAATGATTGTTTGTATTTTTCACTAATGGGTTCAAATTGTTGCAGAGTTCCCTGGGAGTTTTAAGTCTGTCCCATTTCATTACCACAGATTAATTACTTTCTTGGCTATATGAAGCAGCACCAAGCCAGTGTGAAATGGATGGTTTTATGGCTGTAGTTTGATGCTTGTTCTCTTAATATACTTTTTAAATCTAGGTTTCAGATCTGTTTCTTGTTTTTGCAAGATCGCTGTTATCCAGAATAATTTTTTAAATGATTTATAAAATACCAATTTTATAAATAATACCCCAGTGTCTGTCTATATTAAGATTTGCTAATTGCATTTCAATTGAAAAGCCATCATACATTCAGACAAGAAATAAACCAATGAAATCATAATCATCTGAAGAACTGAATTTACCTTTTCTTGATCTTTATTTGGCTCCAAAGAAGACACTCCCCCAATAGATTTTAAAATAGCTCCCCTTAATATCAAAGTGCAAACATGAGATGAATTTATCTTGAAACTATAGTTCAAATCATGAAGGGCTCTGTTTTTTTCTTTTGCTGAGCTCCACACAAGAGCCCTGATACAGTACACATCCTAGAAAAAGAAAAGCACAACTGTCAGTATAAACTAAAAATAACTCAGAACACAATTCAATCTATGGCTGCGTAACAAAGCAAGTGCTACCTGATGCACTTGTTAGACTATAATTGAACAAACCCAGGTTCAAATCTCATTCAGCTATGAAATTTACCTTATACCAGTGAGTACCAGTGAGCAGGGGGATTTCTAGGGGGGTGCAGACTGCACTGGGTGGCACCTTGGCACCTTTCGGAGACTGAAGGTCCTGGAGAGGACCCAGTCCACCAGCCTACAGGCAAAAGGAAGATAGCTGGGATGCTGTCAGCATGCTCCTGTGAAAACCTCGGGGGCACTCCCTTCACTGAATAGTGCCTAAACCCCTTCGGGAGTTGTGAACAAGACAGAACAGCCTGGTGCACAGATGGTCCCATCAGGTGTGCTAATCCACTAGTTGTCGGCGTCAAGTAGACCAGAGCCTTTCTCTTCCACAGTGACCCAATCTACTCCTGTAGGACCATTGGCCTGGCAAGGAGAGGGGGTGTTAGGCAACCTGGGGGTTACCACAATGGGGTAACCCCAATTCTAATAACACCACTGAAAATGGGAGGGGGAGAATCAAGCCAAACAAAAAGCTTTAGGTGTCCAGCAATCCATTCTTCCAAAGGAAATCGAACCTAAATACACCTCCTGGACCCTTTCATGAAGAAGAGAGAATAATAACAATATGTTTTTGCTGATATGACAAGCAAATGCTAATGACTTGACAAACAGCAAATGCTTATCACATCAGCTTATGTTAGGAGACTTTTTATGGTCTAGTGCCATTTGAATGGTGATCAGATTCATGAATTGACTCAATACAGCTGTGGCCACATGTCTGTTTGCTTACTTCATATTGCAGAAGTCTATAAAGAAATTCAGAAAAATCTTACGTTTTCATCACATTGAAAAATTCAGAAATTTTCATAAAGAAAATTCAGGAAAAAAAATCATAAAGTTTCCTCACCAAAACAAAACACATTCTGTTATGACTACTAAAGAAAATGAGCCCTATTGTTAGATCCACACAAATTAGATCATTATTACTCACAGGATTTGAAGGGTCAGAATGCACAGCTCTTGTAGCGTCATTAATTGCTTCCTTAATCTTGTCTAGGAATAATGAAGTAAAAGATACAACAGCTAAGATGGGATTTGACATTACCTTGAGCTTAAGTAAAACCCCAGGACAATGTAGTCTATCTTGCACACTTTTTGGACAAACCAGGAAAGCAGTCCCTGGATTTTAGACAGCTTGTTTAGCAACATTTTAAAACAAAACAAAACAAAAATCCTTGTTCATAAATCCACTGTGATTAGTCAAAAGATGAATGGCTATGACAGAATGCTAGAGTTCAAAACTCTGCTCTGGTTTGTCCATTTAGTACTAAACTACAATTTGGCACCGAATGTGAACAACAATAGTTTCGTCTGTGATCAAATTACATTCTGCACTAAAATATAAAAACTCTTTTAAAAGAATGTAGACAACGGTTTCCTCACTGTCAGTTTTCAGAAAGATTTTATAAGGATTTAAAACAGGAAGGATTGGAAATGGGGGAAACAGAATTGGATGGCCTACTACAAGCTGGAAACAAGCAAATTATAACAAAATTATACAGAATACTCTTAAGCAGGGGAAAGGAACAAGACATTGTGAAAGACAACGTGAATAAATGGGCACAAAACAGAGGCAACACAGTTCAGTTAGACCATTGGGAAACGGCATGGAATAAAATTTTGAAATTCACAGGCAGTTATAACCTAAAGGAAAATTTCTGTAAGATACTTTTAGGTGATACATAACCACAGAGAACACAGCCATTAAAAAAAAAGAAAAGAAAAAAAAAGAACGCTTACTATTGGAAGTGCAAAGAGATAAAAGAAAACATTATGTGGTGGTATTGTTCCCTTGCAAAACAAACAAACAAATAAAAACAAGACAAACACACCTTAATAACCCAAACACTAAAAGCCAATTACCAATTGGCTCCCAAATTATATTTAATAAATAATAAATAATAATTTTTGTATCCCACCTTTTTGCCTGGGCAATCAAGGTGGCTTACATGAAATAAAATGGATTTAGACAAAACATTGCCTGGATAAAAAGATAGAACCCCCCTCCCCCTTAAAAGAGAATTAAATATAATACAATTTAAAAGAGAAAAAACACAACAGTTAAAAACAACAACATAATATAAAAACAGCGATTTTCCGGTATGTAATGTTGGATGGAGTGGGGAGAGCTCAGAGTGATTTGGAATGCTCTATTCGGGGAAGGCCTGCCAGAAGAGATCCATCTTGAAAGTTTTTTTTAAAGCTGTCTAAGCTCATTATTTGACGGATCTCTTCTGGCAAGGCATTCCATAGCCTGGGAGCGGCAGCAGAAAATGCCCTATTTATTGAATATGTTAATCATTCTACACACACAAACCGAGAAAAAATATTGGAAAATCCTATTATATATGGCAATTGCAGCTTGACTAACTTGCACACAAAAATGGAAAAGCGCGAAGATGCCAACCAAAGAGTATTGGCTACTCAAATTATACTAGACGGCTGAAAGGATATACTGACAAATCTAATAAATGATAGATAAATCAACCAGTGTATAAATTAATGGAAAAAGTATCTCCACTATGGGAAGACCAGTGAGGAAAACTAGCAGTAACATTTTTGAATACGATGTGTATTTATGTTCAGAATAATATCTGGCCACAAATGAAGTAGCTAAAGACAAAATTCAATGATCACACAGAATTAGATAGCTTAGAAATTAACTAGAATTCAAGAGTAAAATAGTAATGGATGAATGAGAAGCAATCTAATCAGGAAAAAAAGTATAACTAAAAAAGACTTTACGCAGCAGAAGAACTTGGATTTTATAAGGGAAACTACCAGACACCATATCTAGGAAGTCAACATTTTTTTTAAGTGAAGGGGAGAAAAAAGGAAAAAAGAAGAGACAGAAAAGAAAGAAAGAGGAGAGTGAGATAATAGTGAGACAGATTTAAGGAAAACAAATATTTCATATTTTAAAAAACTAAAGGAAATTTAAGATCTGTTTAGATGAGAGAAATGATAGGCAGGAACAGAAATACAATAAATTAAAGAAATAGCTAACGATAAATATGAACAAACTAATGAACAAGGTTAATTATAATGGCTCTAGTATTATTAAGAAAGAAACTTAATTTAAAGGCCAAGTATGGTGATGAAAAGTAACGAGATAGTAAGTAGGAAGACGATGAACAAGTGGATTTAAGATTATTAGGAAAGATAAAAGGGAAAAGACAGATATGAAGAAACATAACAAAGGATAAAGTATGTTGATGAGAAGCTATAAGGAAGTAAAAAGAAAGGTGATAAGTTGATAGATCAAAGGGTACTATGAAAGACAAAAATGGGAAGATAAAATGAATGAATAACTAGGAAAAAATAACAAAGATGGGAAGGCACAAGACAGTGAGTAGGAAGGCGATGAGGAAATAGATTAAAGATTACTAGGAAGGATTAAAAGGGACAGTTAGATATGCAGAAACAAGTAGGAAGAAGTAATGAAGAATCAAATAGGACAATGGAAAGGTCAGAGGAAGTGAGAAGGAAGTTGAGGAGTATGTGGACTAAAGAGTATCATGAAGGATGTAAAGGGATAGACACGAAAGAACAGGTATGTAAATATAAGTAAGAAAAAAAGATGGAATCAAGAAGATCAAAGTTAAATAAGAAGTATGGTTTAGAGATTTCAAAAGATGGAAACTGAATAGAGGGCATTACCGGTGACTTTGTATATTTATAAAAGAATGTGCATATGTTTTTATTTTCTTCTATTTTTATTTCTTCATGTTTAACTTCTTCCTTATCTTGTAAGACCTGTACATATTTAATAAAAACACATTACCAAAAAATTGTAGAAAAAGGCTCCCAAAGAGGCTGGCAATCCACATATTTTAACGACTGAAGACATAATTTTAAGTTTAATACAACCCTGCAAGAAAATCAATTGCTTTAACTTTAGCAAAGGACCAAGCCCGATGGCCACAACAACAAACCAGAGATAACTAAACAATTAGGTTAGTGGGTAAAGTAAGCCAGGGCTCCTGATGGAGGCAGACAAGGTTGAGATGCAATTGTACTCTAAAGCACACTGAGCTAAGCTAAGATCTAAGAAGGGAGAAATAGGCTAGGTTAGACAACAAGATGCATAAAAGCATTTGTTATTGCTTAATGAGGCAATTAAATGCTAACCTGTGAAGAGTGGTTAATCCTGGTTATTAACCAGAGTGGACTTAATTCTGAGTAGACATGTATCACATTAGGTATTAGACCACCAGGTCTATTTAGACTAACAGGTGTTGCCGTGATATTTTCTTTAATATTTTGCACTATAATGGTATAGTTCCATACACATGATTTAATCAGAGATAAGCTCACTGCCTTTATTAAGACTTACTTCCAGGCAAATGAGAACTGAATCACAAACTATCAATTTAAGGTCAGCAAAAGACTCTGGAACAAAGCTGTGCTCATTATCCTGCACTACTGTCTACCATCATTTGCAAAGGAAAGGAAGGATTATTGACCTGTCTGTAAATGTACTTCTCTGTTTATTATACTGTCAAAATGTTGATAACACAGTTACTTTATTCACTTCAAGAATCTGGATTATAAATGGACACAGGCAATTTGGTTTGTGTTATATATCTCTATTTTAAGTATCATACACAGTGCAGTGCAAAATCTTATCAGCATTGCTGGTTTGTCTGAGTTCACTTTAGTTTTTGAAACAAGTAAAAAAAATGCCCACAGATTTCCAGCTTGCATTTTTAATGTTCAAGTAAATTGTCAATCGTATGCCTAAATGGGTACATAATTGGATTTCCATGTATTATAATCTATTCAACAGGTGGTGCTGAACAGCAGGCTCTCTACTATGTTCCTAAAGAAATATAAAAATGTCTTAGCAGCCAATTTAAAAAGGCATGAGTATTTCATCCTCTACAATTAGGTAGAATTTATATTTCAGAAAGTAAAAATCATATTAGACATACAGCAGGGCTGAGCAGATGTCAGACTTGTTTGTTGCTAGAATGTGTTAGATTCCATGCCTGATGAACAACACAGTGGTTTGCACATCAATATTAGAGCTCACCTTGCTCCCTCATATCCACTTTGATCTTTCTCCAACCTTTCAGCAACCTGATTTTAATGAGCAACGCTCCTACTTTTCATGGTTGGCCTTACTAACCAACTACAAGGCAAAAGCTTCCATGGGCCTACTACTCAAAAGATCTTTCAGGAAATTCCACACTATGTTTTGCCTGCCTCCCAATATTTAAACATTCTTTAAACATTAATAAGTTCTCTTTTTGTTACGCTGGGCTTTTTTTTCTTTAAAAAAATTAAGGCTAAACTAATATTAAGGCCTAAGCTACAAAAGTTAGCTCCAGATTGCTCACACCAGAGACAACACATTTGTGACAAAATATGAGCCTTGAAAGAAAACTCATGGACTAAGTGTTATATTCTTCAGCCACAGACACATTGCTGCAAGATGCCCTTATGAGTAAACTAATAAGCGGGACAACATGTGTAACTATGAAGCAGAACTGAAATTCAGTCCAAAAGGAACTTAAAAGATCAATTTGAGGATTTTAGGCATGTCTAAAGTTGCTTTCTGTTCTTCAGCTATCCGGTCCAGCAGTGGCTGCTATGACTAGCAACCAGTTTCCAGAAAAAAGGCTTTCCTAACATCTGGTATCTGATTCCCCTTTTAACTTGAAGATACTGGGAACTAACTGGGAATATTTGTATGCAAAGTATGTGCTCCTGTGCCCATGTCCTACGGTTTATAATTCAATGTTGATTTGATATTCCAAATCAATCCATTAGATGGGAGTTTTGTTTTATGGCTGCCTACTAGCCCACCTCCTTGTACACTAATCCAAAATATGTAAGTAGGATATATGTACAGTATCCTACCAAAGATACAGAACATGCATACATAATAAGGGTTCTGTGAATACCTTTGGGTGAAAACATGGAGGTTAGGGAGTAGAACAATTCCCATTCCACCCTCAAATTTTCACTGAATAAAGTAGAACATGTCCATACCATAACAGTTTAATTCTATTTTAATGCTCTCTATTCTTTTAAATTGTAAACTGCTTTGGGTCCCAGTTCTGGGGGAAAGCAGGAAAATAAAATAAAATAAAAAGGAGGAGGAGGAGGAGGAGGAATAATAATAATTAATAATTAATAATTATAATAATTATTATAATAGTTTAATGTAGAAGCACAACCTAGTATGGGCCTTTTCTTGCTCTCCCATAATGCCAAGATTGAAATAATATGTTTCAATTATAATTTTTACTTTCCCACATAAACACACTTATTGAGTTTAGTGACAAAATCAGTGTATCTTACCACATTTCACATATGCATACGCTCTCCTTGCAAACACAGGTGTGTGGTAGAAAGAGATGGTAGCACAGCCAACTTTACAAGCCGTCTGAAAAGAATAGGATGCCATTCTGAGCTGTAATATTGTTAAGCCGAACACAGTTTTACAGTATACTCTATGGTTATGCTACATAAACACTGCTATTCTGGATATAATGGATTTTTGAGCCATCCACATTAGCTTCATTGCTCTTTTATTTATTTCAAATTACTGGTCTTATTTACCTCAGCAGGGTTCTATAAGATTACTCCCTAGACTGTTCAGACTCCTACGGGGATGATTTATGTCATCATTCCAGTATAGCGTTTCCCATAATTGTACTGAGTTTAAAAAACATTAGAACCCAAGGGGCCAGAGAAGGAACTATAACATTAGCAGCATGCTCATACAAATCAATTTACTCCCTTGCAGGGGAAAAAAAGAATGGAAGAGGGATTTAATGAGATTGTACAGGAACTACAAAGGCACCATGACATTCATCAGAACATGTGGGTAACCATAAGTATAAATAGATCACAGACATAAATTGCAAAAGCAAAAGAATATAGATGGTCATTTTTCCAGAACGTAATTTGAACAAAGAGGAAACAATCCGGGCAACCAGAAAATCAGACATTTTATTACTACTTCTGCAAAATTCTTCATTCATGTTCCTTAACATAGCAATGTGCATCTGAAAAGACCACTTTAAAAAATACAAACAAAATAATTTAGAAGGTTGGTCCAAATAAAAAGTATTGTCCAGCTATGGATTTTGAAACATGGCAATCATTTCTCATTACTTCCATGCTATTTATGTCACCATCAGCTTTTTGGAGGTTATCCAGAAACAGCAATTACTTTCAATATGAGGCCTGATTCACAGGCCCTCAGGTCCAGCAGACTTTGCATTTATATAACAGTACATGCAGCTCTCTATGTGTCAACTTACCAGTCTGGTGAAGGTGGGAGTGTAAGATAAATCAAACATAAACTCTTTGAGTTTGGTTTCAGCACAAAAACTAAATATACATGCTTAAATTTTCCCCATTAAAATAAATTAATCTGTATCTTGCTTGAAGAGTCACTAGGCATAGACTGTCCCTGTCCTTTTTGTGGCAAGGAAAAGCATTTTTCTTTCCCAATAAGCTTTTAAGAACCGAGTGTACAAGTTTTTAAAGGTGTACTTCTTCGTCTAATTTTTATAATTGTCTTTTAATTTATTTGTTTCAAATAATTTTATTGCTATAGATTGTTTAACATTTAAAATGTTTTCACCTTTGTATTTGTATGTGCTTTTAATTGTGTTTGTTTTAAGTTCTGTAAGCTGCTTTGAACCCTAGTATTGGGGGAAAGGGCAAGGTGTAAATAAATTATGAAGAACAATGATAACAGCAACAATTTTGGTTGAATGATGACACTCCTAAACCGATGCTAAATAGCTGAAAATAAAGATGGGTATATGATATCCCTTAAGGCATACAGTCATGGTGCAGAATTAGGCATCTTATCCAATAGATGTACAAAAGTCTATTGCTTCAATCACTGTGCTTCCTTTTGTTCACGTGGGAATGTACACAAACAACAAACTACTACCTTACTTTGTCCCCCTTCCTCTTCTACCCAGAACTGGGAGAAGTTAAGTTTTTGGACTTTAACACAGAATCCCTGGCTGGTTCTGGAAGTTATGCTCCAAAAAGTAAGGCCTGTCAAAAGAGATTTGTGTTGACAGCCTTCTTAAAGCTGTCAAGAATGGTTATTTGACAGATCTCCTCTGACATGCCATTTTGTAATCTGGGAGCAGCTGATGAGAAGGCCCTCTGGGTAACCGCAGCCGATCTGGTCTTTATAGGCTGCTGTAAATGTTTCCCAGAGGACCTAGGTGTGCGGGGTGAGTTATACGGAAGAAGGCAATCCCACAAATAGGGCTTTAAAGATTACCAACACCTTGTACTGTGCCCAGAAACTAATGGGTAGCCAGTGGAGAGATTTTAAAATTGGTGTTATATGGTCACCTCTGGTTTTTCCTATGACTACTCTGGCAGCAATATGTTGAACTAGTTGAAGTTTCCGGACTAAACCCAAGGGTAGCTCCATGTAGAGTGCATTGCAGGAGACCCTTTTTAAAAAAAAAAAAAAATCAAAATTAATCAAAAAATTGATAGAATGGTTTAACAGCATTTTCAAGTAGTTGCTTGACCAATCTAACGATTTTTTCAGTTAATTTTATTTTATTTTTTTAAAAAAGGACCCTAAAAGGCCGCAAAGGGTGTGTGTGTGACATCTCTGGGGAGGGATAGTACACACCCCTCTGCCATTTGTCCCCCTTCAGAAAGAATAAATTCTGATCTGGTGTTTCCACTTATTGGACACGCTTCAGAATTGATTCTTTGGAAAAGAACCGCAGGAAAACCCAGGGTTTTTTTGTTTGTTTGTTTTTGGTTTTGTTTGCATTTGCCCTGTTTTATCCCAACTGAAATCAACTGAATAAGGATCAGAATCGATTTCAAGTGGAAACGAGGGTCATATACCCAAATCATGATTCGCTGCAAATTGTAGTGGTAACAATCCCTTAGAGTGTCAAAATAAGATGGATGTTCTCAATGCGATGTACTGTGACTGTTGTTTTAATAGCACCCTACTACCTCAACCATCTGGTGGTAAATACTGTATAGAATTTAAAAATAAGTAGAATAAGAACTGCATATCTATGGTAGCAGTGCATCTCTTTGACTGATTTACTTTGTCTTGAATATAAGATGTCTATCTTCTCCCCCCCCAAAAAGCCTCCCCCCCCCACATACACACCATGATTGTGTACACAATGACTACACGCATTTTGGACATTCCATACTTTGGGGGTGTTTGTTTCTTCCATTGCATATGTAAACTCTTCAAAAGCTTCACGATGACAATTTAATTTTTGGAAAGCTACTCCCATATGATAGTAGGATTCAAAGATCTGAAATAAAAGAACCAGGATATCTGATTATTCATAATGCTTTCAGGGATGTTATAAACATGCCTAGCCATTCTTTTCCTATTTTTAAATACTTGTGCAAACTCCAGATATTCAAAATCATGAGTTTTGCCAATCTAGTGTGAACACATAAACATGCAACTAGGGCTCCAAATTAAGAATAATGATAATTTCCCCATTTAAAAAATGAATACTTTAAAAAAGAACTGAGTAAGAGCAGTAAATACTGGCTTAGAGGAATAAATAGTCTGAACTGCTATAAAAGTATTCCATGCATTCTGTTAACAGGATGTGAATTGTCAAGTAGGGATAGGAAAATCTAAGAGAAAGAAAAGGAAGTGAATCATAGGGGCTATACAGATGGGTGGCATGCAGCCGCCCCTTTTTGCCCCAGATTGGTGCCACAGCTACCACACGCAAAAGCACTGATCTACTCCTTGGAGGGAGAAAAAAGAAGCCACCCCAAGCAGCTCCATGGAAGGGGTGTCATAAGTCCTGCAGTGTGGCATTATGTTGCCCCTTCCACACTGTGCCATTTGGGTGCTGCGCCACAGTGGCGTCATCATGGTGCATGCTGTGTAAATGGGTGTGTGCTAAAAAGGTGTCATGGGGGGCAGGGTTACTGCATTGAGTGTGCTGACGCTATACGCTCCTCCACAACATGCTCATTTAACATAAAAATTTAACTCACCCACAATCCTGCTTTATAGCAGAAGAGGAGAACCTGTGACTCTCCAGGCAGTGATGGACTTCAACCTGCAGCAATCCTAACTAGGGATACTGGGATTTGAAGCCCTGCAATATTTGGAGCTTTCTCATCCATTTTTTAAAACAAGAAAGCGTGCATTTAATAAATATTGAAGCATCTGAAATATTATACTGAAATTACCAGCTGAGCGTACCCAGGACCAGGCACATATTCAGAAGGAAACCTCTTTCTGTTCAAGCAGTATAGTAGCTTTCTGTAATATTCAATTGCCTACAAATAAAATAAAAACAACACAACAACTTTGAGTAGGATGAATACACTGAAGATGAGGTTATGGTGGTGGTGTGCCATCAAGTCATTTCTGACTTATGGCAACCATAAGGCAAGCCTACCATGGGGTTTTCTTGACAAGATTTGTTCAGAGAGGGTTTGCCTTTGCCTCCCTCTGGGGCTGAGAGTGTGTGACTCACTCAAGGTCATCCAGTGGGTTTCATGGCTAAACTGGGATTCAAACCCTGGTCTCTGGAGTCATAGTCCAACACTCAAACCACTACACTACACTGATTCACACTGAAAATATTGCTTAATTCCATTTAAATTGTCACTTTTGTACATTTTTAATTCTGCTATGCTTTTAGACTGTAAGTTGCTTTGAGTCCCAATTTTAGGGGAAAGGCAGGATGACAACAACAACAACAACAACAACAACAACAACAGACAGCAAGAAATTTTCTGTTAATGAAATGTATAGCAAGGCCTTGTCCCGCTGTGCACACTTTTGCTTTTGGTGAAGGACAACCTAAACAGAAGATGTAAAACATAAATGCAAAAAATATAAAGAAAGAAATTAATTCACAAGGATTCCTAGCTTGCTCGTGTTTTGCTGTGCCATTGTGTCAATGGATGAACACAAAAGCATGGAAATTCCAGAATGGAAGCGACTCCAAAATTCCAGCTGCCTGAAACTTTGGGCACGATTCAGATCCGTCCAGAGAAATATAAGCAGGAAAGAATTTCCAAATGGGCAAAAACATAAAGAGCCATATAGAAAATTATGATAAAGAGTAGCCTTAGTATAGAGCCAGCATAGTGTAGTGGTTTGAGTCTTATACGACTCTGGAAGCCAGGGTTCGAATCCCATCATGGCCATGGAAAACCACTGGGTGACCTAGGGCAAGTCAAACTCTCTCAGCCTCAGGGGAAGGCAAAGGCAAACCCCCTCTGAAGAAATCTTGTCAAGAAAACTCTGTGATAGGGTTGCCTTAAGTTGAAGAGACCAGTAAATCCAACTGTCCACCAAACCTTATGCTATTACTCTTTCCCCATGGTGCCAAGGCCATACTTCCAAAGAATGATTTATTTTAGATATTGTTTTGTTCTACTATTCTTGTTTTTAATTCTGTGTTAATTTAATTCTGTTTTAAGGGGTGGGAGGTAGGGATTGGGGTGTAAGAACTTTTAATTGTAATTGTTTTTAATTTTGCTGTACCCCGCCCTGATTGCTCGTTCAGAGGGGCGGATTATAAATAAAACTTTATTATTATTGTTGTCGTTGTTGTTGTTGCGTTACCTGGAGCCACTGCCGGCCCCGCTCGCAGGAGATGGCATTGTGGAGATAGGCCTGCGCTTGGCCCTGGATGCGCGCGATGGCAGTGAGGAAGGCCGGGGAGATGGTTTTGACCTCTGCAGGAGGAGGATAGGCCTCAGTGGAGGATTTTTGCAAAGGGGGCACATCCTGGCCTGGCCCTCCTCCCTGGCGGCGCAGGATGGTCCCTCGCGCAGCCGCCATCTTGCCCACTGAGGCGCTGAAGCAGTGGACGAGGAGCTCCATGATTGCCATGGCAATGGCAGAAGGAGAACCCTCAGGACCTTCTCAGGCCACAAAAGGGCCATGGCCTCTATTTTCTCTCTTGTGGGAGAAAAGCGGGATATAAATCCTTGAGATAAATAAATAAATAAATACATTTTAGCCTATGCTGAAGTCTACGAAAGCTCATACTGCCAACTTCTTTATTTCTAAGGAGTTTATCAGACGACGGAAATTGGAAGTATAATCCAATGGCAATCCGAACGCAATCACGGGGTTCCACGTTATTGCATATGAGTGTATCTCACGCAATTTTGGGCAAAAGGGAAGTCATTCCAAACGCAATTATAGGTTTTACGTTTTTGCGTATTAGAGTATCTCACACAATTTTGAGCAATGGGAAGTCATTTTCAGGCAATGGGAAGTTATTCTGAACGCATTCCGAATGCAATTAGAATTCACGTACATTCACAAAACTAGTGAATTTACATGAATTCGAATTAGCTCCATTCGAAATAGAGAGAAATTCCTCCTGTCTGATAAACTCCAAAGATATAGCTATGTGGAATCAGTATGTAGACAGATCTTGTAGCACCTTTGAGATAAAGAAGTTGGCAGCGTGAGCTTTTGCAGACTTTAGTCTACTTTCTCAGATGCATTTAGTGGAGTGGAAATAAATAAATACATTTCAGCCGCTGCACCTGAGGGAGTAGACTGAAGTCTATGAAAGCTCCTGCTGCCAACTTCTTTCTTTCAGTTAAGTCTCAAAGGTGTTACAGGATCTCTCTATGTACTGATTCTACAGACTTAGAAGGTTATCAGATGGGAAGCTAAGTGCTTAAATCACATGCAGGAATGGGATTTAAATCCCGGGAAAATCTCGCAAAAGTGGGATCGCTTTCAGATTCATTGGGAGCATTGAGCATTAATGCAAAAATAACCCACACAGAAAGTGGACAAAATCAGCCACTTTTTACTTTTGGGAGAATCCTGAAAGTAAAAAGCAGCCGATTTTGTCCACTTTCTTGCAGGTTAATGCTGGATTAATGCTCAATGCCCCTGGCGGCTTTGAAAACGATCCCACTTTTGCAGGGTTTGTCCACTTTCTGTGCGCCTTAATGCATAATGTTGTGTGAAGGTGGGATTTTCCCATTTTAAATGCCATTTCTGCATGGGATAATCCATGTGTGATAAACTCCTAACATGGCTATATCTTTGAAATAAACAAGTCAGCAGCATGAGCTTCCACTTTACTTCCTCAGATGCATAGGTTGAAATGTTATTTATTTATTTATTTATTTATTTATTTATTTCAAGGATTTATATTCCACCTTTCCACTCCACCAAAAGCATCTAAGAAAATAGACTTAAGTTTACAAAAGCTCATGGTGCCAACATCTTTCTTTCAGTTAGTCTCAAAGGTGCCACAAGATCTCTCTACAAGAGTCTGATTTTGGTCTTCTGTCCAGGAGGAATCCCAAATGCCCTCCATTTTGAGCATCACTAAGACTCATGGATTTATATTTATATTTTTTAGCATTTATTTGGTCACATCCTCCATTTTTCTTGAATGCCCTACATTTTTGGTGCCTTTGCAATTAGGACATCAGGTCCCAAATATAATAGGAGGTTTGGGGTGATCAGACATCCTCCTTTTCCAGGACACATTCCTCCTTTTGTCCAGGAGGGAGCCCAAAATATCCTCCATTTGGAGCAGGACTGAGAAGCCTGGATTTACATTTATATGAGTGTTTTGAGCTTTTTATTTGGTCATAGCCTCAATTTTTTCTTGAATGGCCTTCATTTTGCAGTGCCTTGATCTCATTTGCACTTAGGACATCTAGTCATCCTGTGCAGCCAAAAATACAATGGGGATCCATGCAGGGTGATCAGACTCATCCTCCTTTTCCAGGACATATACTTCATTTCAGCTTTCTGTCCAGGATGCATCCCAAAATGCCCTTCCTTTTGAATAGGATTGAGAAGCATGGATTTTGGCTTAAGGTGATGAAATGTCTTGACTGCAAAGGAGGACGAGACACCACAAAATGGAGTGTTTTGAGCTTTTATTTGGTCATGTCATACATTTTTCTCAGATGTCTGACATTTTTGAAATGCCTTGTCCTCCTTTGTAGTGAGGATGTCTGGTCACTGTGCAGTGTATGTGAGGGAAGGGTCTCTTGATGTGTGCACAACACACTGATACCTTTATTGTTGCTGTGTGCCTTCAAGTCCTTCCTGACTTATGACCCTAAGACAAACCCATCATAAGGTTTTCTTTGCAAGGTTTGTTCAGGGGGTTGCCATTGCCTTTTGAAGCTGTGAGAGTGTGACTTCCCCAAAGTCACCCAGTGGGTTTCATGGCTCAGCAGGGATTCGAACCCTGGTCTCCAGAGTCCTAGTCCTACACTCAAATCACTACACCACACTTGGTCTCCCTCCATTTCATTTATTAATGCATATCTTAAAGGAAGGGGCATGTTTTGGATAACTCAGGCAACCACACACCTTGCTTGGACTACAACTCCAAATAGAAAATTTTTAAGGAAGGGACTAGAGGAGTGTTACGTTGTTTTAGCTGAATTGTTTTAAAGAGCTTTTTCTCTTTTTAATTGCTTTTTATTTTTTTAACTTGAGTTTCAACTTTTAACCACTATGCCACACTGGCTCTTTATTATGTATTGCATTAAAAGTTTGTTGAAACATATTGAATTCTTCTTCTTGGTGATGCTAGATTCTGTCCCTGTTCTTTCTATGTTACTTCTGCCTCTGATGTTTCTGTTAAAGAAGGCATGCTCAGTAACACATCTGCTTCATTAACTGATAATACTGTATGTAGCTATAGTTCTTGGTTTGAGGTTCATTTTTTAAATGCAACATAATCCATGAGTTTATTATACTAGCCATAAGCCATGACAGATAGATGTAATTTTTTAATTAAAGAAAAAATGTGATTTTTTAAAAAATGAGTATGTTTTAAAAAAACACTTTTAAATCAGATTCCAAAATGTCCTTTAAAAAGTTCAACTTTGGTCAAAATGTACTGTAATGAAAACTCTTTTAGACACTTTGTAATTATGTCTTATGACTGTGTTAGCTAAAGTTTATGGAAATGACAGATAACCTGATCGGATCTGTTTTGCAGGCAGTTCACATGAAGGGCAGTCATGCTTTCTCTAGGCCCAGCCTCCCAGTAAGTGTTAGGATTCTGTTTAAACTGATCAGAATCATTAAAGTGAAGTCCTTTGAAGAATTAACTTGGTTTAAATTAAATCAACCCTGGTCTTTACTTGGGTAGAGGGGATAGATAGGTTCTCCCAAATCATATTGCAATACAGCCTGGTATTTCATTATTGTTTGCTATTGACAGCTATTGCTTTGATCTCCCTAATCCAGGATAAGCAATTTGTGGCCCTCCAGATGTTGGCTGTTGTGAGTAGAGCAGCTGAGAAGTGACATTCAACAAAATATTTCTGATAAACGAAGGGTTTAATTTTAGGAAGAAAATATTTTCCCACTATTTTAAAAATTGTCAGTGGTTTTAGGTGCCTTTTCACCTATCAGTAAGTGAATTTTTCTGTACATTTTTGGGAGTAAGTCCTTTTTAACTAAATTGGACTTGTCTCTGAGTAAAAACATGCGTAGGATGAGGTTGCTCATTAGCTGAAACATGCATGAGGGAGTTGTGTCTTTAGCATCACAATGAAACAGTTACAAATGCATCCCTGTATGGAGGCCAAAGGAATTGGTTTAGTTTGAATTAGCCCTTGATTTCCTTTCTCAGAAATCTTTTAAGTGACATTTTTGCCTTTATTTCAGAGACGGAATTAGGAATAATTCACTCTAATGGTCTTTCTAGCAGTACGAGAACTAATTTTAATCAATACCTACTAAACTATTTTCTCTCTTTATTCAGTCTGCCCTTCATGATGAAGTGCCAACCCTCTCCACAAAACATACAGGCAAACCATTTCTATAATAATGGCAGATTTCCACCACCTAGTGGATAAATTCTGTATTCTGTGAAATTCCTTGTAGACATGTACCCTCTTGAGAGCTATTCATAGGTTTCATTAATTTCATGCAAGTAAGCAAAGGGATCTTGTAACATCTTTGAAACCAGCTGTGTGGAAGAAGTTACAGTATAAGCTTAGACTTGGGTCTACTTCTTCAGATGCCTGGACTGAACTGATGCCCTGCAATGACCTTTATAATCAGACTGTATGAATAACCGCAGAAATGTAACACGTGGGTATTTGTGATGATGATGTGACAAGTTCAGTTTTAACTATGACAGGCCTAAGAACAGGGTGGGTGAATGACCATATGAATGGTAGAAGTGTTACCCAAATTGCTAGGGTCCTGGGATGACATCCACAAATTAATATGTTTTAGGGAAAATTCAATTCTTAGCTCAAATGGGATTTATAGTGCAGATGGGGCAACAGTGGCCTGAGATCGTAACACCAATATATATGAGGTCTAAATCACACAGAATTCCAGAAGCAATTCCAAATTAGTTGTAGTTTTATTAAGGAAATCCACAACATACACACAAAAACACATGCACTCTCACACACAAAACAACTGGGAATCAAAGAATAAGAGGTGAATAGATTTTGAGGTCTTGCTAAGTGTGATACTCACCAACGAAGAGGTTTGGTTCCACTTGATGGAAATCAGAAACAGAAAAGGACCCATTAGCTACTTTGAAACAGGGGTGCAGATAGCTGTTGGAGGGAATCTAAAGGAAGACCAGCAGCATGATGGTCTGCAGGCCAACTAAATCCCAAAGAACTAGATGCTAATGGTCAGTATTTATGCTGTGAAAGCACTCTGCTGGCAGAAATCAAAGACTTGGGGTGATTAACTATACCAAATGTTTTTCAGGAAGGAAAGTTAGATGGGAGTTGCAGTAGGATTTGTCCATGAAGGTTTGCCTGGAAGACTGATGGGAGCAGCAACATTTACACATTAGTGCTGAGAGTTGTAGATTCTAGAGAGAGATGTTATTTCCCAAAACTAAGAGCAAACTCACACCTTGGCAAGGGAGATCTTTATCTACAAAGCCACCACCATCTTCCTTTGCCTAGCTACCCATCAACCTCCTTAGGTTTATGTTGATATCTCTGTGTGATCTATTGAGAAGAGCACTTCACATCACTCCCTGGCTAGTGTCAGTTGGTCTGGAGAAGATGCCATTCAAAAGTTGTAGCATAAACTTTTGTAGATTTAGGTCTATGTCCTCAGATACATGAATTGAACTGGTGTCCAAGAAGGACTTTTATAATCAGACTGTATGTCCTTCACCATCAACAAAACAAATAACTACAAAGGAAGACTGGAAAGAGAAACAGCTGAATTGGAACATACATCCAAACTCCAATCCATCAACATGAGCTGAACAGAGACAACAACTTCTGACACACTACATACTGTATATACTCATGTATAAGTCTAGAAATTTAGGTCAAAAAATTGACCCAAAAAACCTGAGTCAACTTATCCATGGGTCAATGTAAGTACTGTATCTTAACTCTTATTTAAAAAAAGGAACCATCCCCTGGTGAAAAGCAAGAGTATAATCTGTCATGGAAGCACTGACCCCCTTTGCTCTCTCATCCATCCGGTTTTAAGAATAAGCACAAAGAGTTATGTCTGATGGACTTTTGGAAGTTATTTGACATTGTTTTGCTTTGCTTCATCCTTTATAGTCTGTCCTATATGCCCCTAAATTTTACCCTCGACTTATCCATGAATCATAGCAAAATCCATAATTTTGGCCCCAAAACTTGCCTTCGACTGATACATGAGGTTGACGTATAGTCAAGTATATACAGGCATACTATACCCCCGGGTGACCTTGGGCAAGTCACACACTCTCAACTTCTGAGGAAGGCCATGGTAAACTTCCTCTGAACAAATCTTGCCAAGAAAGCCCCATGATAGATTGCCGTTAGGGTCACAATAAGTCAGAAATGACTTGAACGCACACAACGACGACAACCTCCAGAGGATTTTGAGGACTTTCCTAGTATTTAAAATGTGTTCTCAAACCATGAAAAACTGGGGTCTTGTGGGTTGAAGGCTTCTCCAGCTATATGCAAACACACATCATCTTCTCCCTTTCTCCCCTCTGCAGCTTGAAGACGTAAGGGGTATATATCTTTCCAGAGGCAGGGGGATTACAAGATCAATCTCCCCCTCTGGGCTCTGTCTCCCTGCTTGGAGGGGAATTTCCAACCTTCTCTGTGACTGGTCCTTTGCTATACTCAGGGACCATAGACTGTACTATTATGCAAGTAAAAGTGTTCATTCATGTAGCCATACACAAGAAAAACATCATTATATTCTGTGGTTTATATACGATACCTAAGGGTGGTTGTTTTGCAGTGTAATTCTGTACACCTAATAAGTTTCTGATCATCTTGAAAAACAGTACAGTGCCCCCATTCCATACAATACATTCTGTTTGAAATTAAAGAGTATTACAAACAGTTTGCAATACTGTACAACACTGTCCTGTTCCAAATGGAAGTAAGTGTGTGTGTGTGTTTTAAAAAGACCCTGTTGGGCTGGTGTAACCCTGCGATATGACCAGAGTAGTTCTTTGGGTCTTAACCAAAGTTAACTTTCATTCATAAATGATATCTCCCTGATAAATATACCTTAAATGTTTGCCTCGTTGATTTTGAATCACTCTGCTTACCACCAGGTGTCCTTCTTCCCTTATTAGTGCACATTTGCCACTGGAAAGGGAATTTGCATTTGAGTTGCAATTTTTACAACCAAGACTGACAGGAATGTAAAGGCAGTAGTATTCCAACCTTTAAAGGGGCAAATGGACAAGAAAAAGTCTGCAATATTGAATAGATTTTTTAAATCACCTGTTGAGAAGCAAAGACCTAAAGTATTTCCCCCATTTTCCCTTAAAAATTGGAAAATATGAGTTGGGGGATCAGATTATGAAATATTTTGTTTTAGAATGATGCATAGAATACATCCAGTGTGCATCCTATTAGTAGTCTCAACTAGAATAGGTCCACTAAGTCAGTTGAATTCCACATGTGTTCACTCTCCGTTCAACAGGTCTGCTTTAGTTGAGACTAGTTGAGTCCAGTAGGACTGAGGTCAGAATATTCATATATTGCTTCTTGATCTTCACTGTCCCAAAATTATATCTAAGTGCACTTAGGACTTGAGAAAGAAAATCTCCAGTGTTGCAGAATACAGAACACCTTAAGGCACTTGATTCAGGAATGCAATCTAAGATTCCATCAAGCATACCTTCCCTACAACATGGTGGCTAGATATTTACAAAACGAATCTCTTGTGCCCCTTGTTTTGCACTGCTTCTAGTTCCTTCACCTTCTGCAGGATGTGAAAACAAAGGCTTTTCCAGGTCTTTTCTGTGTTTTTGCAGCAGTCCAGTGGAGGGCTGCTAGAAAAAGTCTTCTCAGTAATGTATCTATGGCCCTGGAATTTATCATTATTTGCCCAAAGAGAGCTATTGGTATTATGAAACACCTGCTAACCTTACTGCAAAAAATTAGACAAGATCACCTTCCATTTCCTTTTATAGTGCAATCATTTTGTGACTGAACAGAGGTTATTACCATTATTTTCAATTTTAAATATTAACTTCCTCCAGTTCAAAAACTGCCCTGAAGAAAGTGTGTGTGCGTGTTTGTGTGTTTTCTGCTACTTTAGATTCAAAGGGGTTATTGTTTGTGTGTTTTCTGCTATTTTAGATTCAGAGGGGTTATTTTGGCACCTTGTAGGCAAGGTATTTTTTCAAGCTGAGTAAAATAGAACAGAAGATTGATAACGAGAGCACACAACTGGTAAACATAATACTTTATAGGTGCTGAAATTCCCTTTCCACCAATCTGCAAGACTTCATGTTCTTTGGAGTTATAAATTATCAGCACAGATGTGTCTGCTGCTTCTAGAATAAGCTCATTGCTATTCAGGACTTTGAATCAGTATAGCGTGGAGTGCATTTCAAACAGTAGCCAAATAGGTAAGAAGTTACCAAAGAGGAAATAGAGAGGCCCCATAAATCCTTTCCTGAACTAAAAAGCTGTTTCTCTAGTTGTTTATGATTCATTCCTATATACAAATCTTTGGTTATAAAATCCAAACACTGCAACTACAGTTAATTTATGTAAACTGAAACCTATAAAAATTCTCTTCCCTTTTGGCAGGAAGCACTGACTTCTGTCATGCCCAGACTGGATCCTTAAATGAAGCACCTGACTTTAGGAATTGCTCAGTTGCTATGTTCCCCAAAAACACTTGTTTCAGTATAGATCTGACCCTAATATTGGGCAAACTGGGGCAGTAGCTTCAGGCAGCTGACTTCGGGCAGCATGAAAGGACAGCCAATTGGCAGTTATTTAGCATACTGAAAGGAGAAGAGGCACTTTGGTTTTTCTGTTTCAGTGCCAAAATAACTTCACCAACCTTGAGTGCTATGTAGCTTGACATAGGAGAAAGCATTTACTATTCTTACTCAGGCATCAAAATGCCTTTTGTTTTCTTTGGGAATGGAGTCTTGTGACGCTCTTAAGTGTTATACAAGCCATATATAATAGCTATTAGCTATTCATCATGTAAGTATTCCTTGCTCACCCAGTCATGCTTTAATGCACATAATTATGTCACCTAGATATAGTGTGAGCATTCTAGTGGTGCTCCCACTTAGGCTATTGAGTGTGAGCATGTGAACATGACATGTGAACATGTGGCATGTGAACATAGACAAGCAACATGGGAAGTATATGTAAACCTCACTTGGTTTTCATAGAACACTTTCATTACAGGAATGCTCTCCAGATGTAGGATTACAATCTGCTACAACTCGTATAATCCTTCTCATTCATCCATGCTGAGTAAAGCTGATGGGAGTTGGGAGTCCAAGAACATCTATAGGACCACAAATTCTGTTCCTGCCTAAAAGAGTTTAATTTTGGTCTATTTGTTTTGCACTAGTTAGACCTTACTTACCTTATAGAGGATAACAACCCCTGTGTTTTTGTCAACTTTGGCTTTCTGGGAAAGGAAACACCCAGCCATTATTCTAATCATATGTTGAACTGAATTATTATCTGCTATGAAACCTCTGCTTGCTTGCCTCATCAATAACATGCTCCTGAAATATCAATGGATTCTTCCCCTGGATTTGAAGTCTTCTGTAAAAAGTGGACTTTCCATTTGCAGAAGACAAACTTAGGGTCCAAACTTTTACATTGTTCAGTTGCTAATGATGTTCAGCTACTAATATATACAGCCTTGCAGAAAGCTGATGCTGCTTCTTCGGTTTTCCATTTACGGTATACTGCACTAGAACATGTACCATAATACAATATGCTGAACCTTCTGCATGTAACTAGATGCACCACCTCCAAATCAAATGTGTGTATCAAGCTCATCTGTTCATCTGTCAGTACCCACAAAAATGATCAAGAACCTAGAAACTGTGGAAAACTAGATACAAGTCTCTCAGTATAAATTCTACATGATAGTGTTCAGCAGGCTTCTCTAAGAGTTGTGGAGCATAAGGAATTATGAATAATAGGCCATGCTACATAGAACTTGTCTGAAACTAAAACAGTAAACAGAATTGTTTTTATTACACAGAGTGATCCACCACCCCAAGGCCTTCTGCTCAACATTTGTCAGTCAATAGCCTGGAATATCAGGACTTGGTTATCTTGTTTGCACTGTGCTAATATTTTCTATATTCTCCATCAATTCAGTCTGGTTGAGGTACTGTAAAATCATATCATTAAATTTCTTGAGGTCTTCAATGCTCTTCCTTTCCAATGCTATTTTTCTTGAAACTTCATCCATCTTATCTCCAGTGTGAACTACAAAAGAAAGTAGGGTAATATTTTAGACTTAATTAGCCTTATGAAATTAAACACAACCCATACTACAGCATATTTGATAACCAGGATGGGTCCTGTCAGCCTTGTTCTTTCAGTGAATGGTTTTAGGATTCCTGCCACAGAAATTTCTGCAGGTTTCATTAGCCTTTTTTAGTTGTTTGATGTGAGTTTTCCCCCATCCACCGCCACCACCAACAAAACTTCTACTGGATCTATTTCTATTGTGTCTCCAAAACCAAATTCTACTATGCCCAAGGATGGGGCAACAGAAAAATAAATAAAATATTGATCACTAAGACTGAACAGTTCTCAGGAACTAATCCTGATTCAGTGTCCTCATGACAATGTCCTGCTTTGTTACTTTCATAGCCACTCATGCTCTTCTGGAGTATAGTATCATTTTCAATAGCAGAGATTTTCAATAAAATGTGTATATATTTTTTCTACATTG
This sequence comes from Urosaurus nigricauda, assembly GCA_034509955.1. Lineage (NCBI taxonomy): Eukaryota > Metazoa > Chordata > Lepidosauria > Squamata > Phrynosomatidae > Urosaurus > Urosaurus nigricauda. The sequence continues at coordinate 67,243,772 of JAOEGL010000005.1, read as the reverse complement.
AGAACATGGCTCCTACATGACCACTTAAATTATTTTTATGAAACATATAAGATTGGATACATAAAATAACATTGATAAAACAAAAAAATACACACAAAATAAAACAATAACTCCCTCAACGTAAAATATAAAATACACCATAAACTAATATATGCCCCAAACTGAAAACCTTTAACCCAAACAATATTAAACATCCAAAACACCATATTCAGGTTACTGTACATTTCTGCTGTAAACACATTACTCTTGCATTTATAGAATGCTGTCTTATGAAACCCAAAACCAATAAATTCCTTCATTGTAGTCTCAAAGAGCTTTATCACTCTAGTAAAGATGGAGTCCGAGAGTAGCGCCTTTCTGTGTGCCTTGCCGCATGATAATGTAGTGCATTAGTGTTCTTCTTGTGGGAAATGAGTCTTTTGTCTAGCTGGAAAATTTTGTTTGACAAAAGACATGTTTGATTACTGTCTCCCATGGAAAGAGAAATGAAGTGCTACCAACAATATTGGAAAGTCATGGAGAGTTGTGGAGAAAAGTGCTATTCTTTGGCTTTCTTTTCTGGTATGATAAGGCTCATAAAGTTGATAAACACATCCCAGACTTTCTTAAAGTTAACCAGAGACTTCTCTTTGATTCACATTGCCAATTTGTCATTTCAGCAAGCTCATGAATCTTCACTAATCAATCTTCTTGTGTTGGAATAACAGATTCTTTCCAATAGCATGACCCTTTAAAGAGATCTGAAGTCCCCTCTTTCTCACATACAGAATTTAAAATTTAGAAGCAAACTTCTAGTCAGTCACATAAACTGCATGTATTCACACATTCATTCTTTATTTGGCATTCCTCGGGAGAAAAAAACAGAGACTGTGATGGAGGAGCTGGGAGAGGTGAGAGAATATGTTTGAGGAATAACATATGCAAGCCAAACAGCATTTCCAGAACACTATGGGAGAAGGTAATCAAATTGCATTACCCAGGTCTCTTTTCATATAAATCACCTGTACCTTTATGCCAGCGGGGAAATAAGCCAATGTTGAATTAGCTCCTTTGTTCTTTCCAGAGCTCTTTACTAAAGGACTTTGTTTATGTGTATTGTTCGTTCATTGATGATTTTATTAATTGTGCCACATATCAAAAATAAGAGTATGTTACAAAACATATATAATGTCATTAAATTCCAGCCACTCCTCTCATTGCAGTCAATATCATAAACACTAAAAAAAAAAAAATCCCTCACTTACCTATTAAGATTATTACAAAAGAAACAAGTGCCAGGCTGACAATTAAAGTAATGATAGATGTGACGAAGAACCAGCTTTGGCATCTCAGGCTGTTTTGCATCATCAAACAGCCAGTGCTCTCTGTATTCTCTTCCCAGACTGCTGTGAAGAAAAGAAGAAGAAAAAGAAGAGGACAGGAAACCCCGGGATTGTAAGAGGAAAGTATTTAAGACAATTATCATGGCAAAGTATTTCTGATTCTAAGAAGAGAATAGTGCAAAGCATTCATGGCCTCTGTACTGAATCTATCTATCCCCTCTCCTCCCAGTAGCACACAGAAATTGTATCATTCCCCCCCACCCCAAAAAAACCAAACCTCAAAGCAAACTATAACTACTATTTTTAGTAAGAAATGGTCATCTCAATAATAAATTTAGGACAGATCTTTTAGGAACCAATGCGGTAAAGCAGTTTAGAGTCCTGAGGTAGAACTTGTGGGATCCATGTATGATGGGTCTCACTGGGTGACTTGGGCCAGTTGCTTTGTCTCTCGGCCTGACCTACTTCACAGGGTTGTTGTGATGATAAAGTGAGGATGTAATGGAACATTAGGATGGAAACACTTTCTTTAGTATGCTCCATTCATGCATTTTTTAAACAAAAGAACATTGCTTCATTTATTTTTGAAGTGTCTGTGACACTTCCTTTTGGGATAAAAAAATTAGTAAAGTAATATTCATTCATCATACATGCCCTGAATCAAACTTAGAGAGCAAGAGAAATCCAGTATAAATGTTGAACTATTTTTATACTGTGTTCCTGGAGAAATCCAGTATAGATGTGGTGAAATAACATTTAATCACCTGCCCAACTGGACATGAATTTGGAGGGAGGGAGGAAAGGGAACAGTTCCATCTTAGTTTAGGTCAGATCTTAATGTAACCCTTCAGGATGTCTCAGGATCTTTAAGGAGTAGACCCAAAAAATGTTCCGTTCTGGCACTATGTATAGATTTGTCTACATTGTGGTGAGATCCTTGCTACACTATCATTGCTACATGCAGAGAAGCTTTGCATGAAAAGACAGTATTGCACCACTGTAGAGACATATAGATATAGATATGCATATAGATATAAATATATAAAGATAGCTTGGCTATGTCTTCCTGGCTGTGAAGAATATTTGATCTCTGTACTGGGCCTAACCAACAAGGAGGGCCAGTCACAAGGGCAGAATGAGCTGGAAGTGGCTTTGAGGTGCAACCTTGCCTGAAAAACAACCACATCTTCCTGGCTATGGTGGTTTCTGTGCATTCCCATAGCTGGCTCTTACTCACCCTTGACTGGCTGTGATAAAGAATGTTTTATAAATATAAAAACCAAATGGCCATCCAACCTCTATTTAAGACCTCCAAAGAAGGAGAGTCCACCCCTTCCCACTGAGGCAGTTTACTGCTTTGTCAAGTAGCTCTTGCAGTCAAGATATGCTTCCAAATATTTATAATGCTGTCTGTGATGGTGAGGACGGATGGAACGTGCAATACAAAAACATCTGGAGGCCAATGATTCCTGTCCCTGCCCTATGATCTTTCTGCTAGGAATGGAACAGAACCATAGATGAACAATTCCTAGAATATCTGACACAGACAACAGTAACACAGAAGTGAGGAGAATTGTGTGACCTTCCAGTGTTGGGTTCCAACTCCCATCAACCCTAGCCAGCATAGCCAGGAGCAAATGATGAAGGGAGATGCATTCCTCCAAGATATAAAGGGCTACATATTCCACGTTCTGCTCATAACAGTACTAAACCAGTGTCATCTTTTGTGCGCAAAAAGTGGTGCTCATCCTTCATCTGAGTAGTTTGCAAGCTCAGAAATTCGCAATGGCAGAGGCCCAGCAACAGTGTTATGTCCTGATAAGATTAGAGGTGGTCCATATCTTTGTAAAGGAAAAGTTGGAAACAAGTGATAGATGGCGAGGAATAACTCTCCCTGTCCCAGTATAAATTACCAATAACAACAAAGGAGGTCTTTGGACTCATATTTACTGTGCCAGAGTGTATGGGATATTTGTGCCCTGCACCACACACCATTTAAAGATGTTGCTACATTTTAGAGGCTTGCTACTGAAGACCAGACCAGGAAGTCACATATTATTTTTAAATATTTTATATTTCAGTATAATGTTAGAAACAAGTGCCTCAGGCAAGAATAGCAGGGGATCAAGAATCCAGGGCTGTGAGGAGTGACTGGGGATGATAAAGGGGACATAACCCCTTATCTAATGACAAATCTCCATTAATTGGATCCCTCAGGCCTCTAAGTCTCTGGAGAGGAAAATCAACCATGCACTTCCAGAGCCCAGTGTTTGCAAATATTGAAGTTGCTTTTCTCAGAGAGCCAGATTTTGTTTTAGATTCTGTTTAAAATGAACACCAATGTATAATTATGAATTATAATGCACCATAAATATGAACATGAGCACTCTTGGCCTGTATAAGCCCTTGATTTTTGCATATATTAGATATGTTTTCAGATCTATCTCATATGTCTTCCTTCCAGAGGGTAAACTCAAACACAATAATTTTAAACCAGTGTCCTGCCCCACCTTCCTCCTGTCAATTTCCTTAGCATTTGTAAGAAGTGAATTATGCACTGAGTTTATTAAACTCCACTACCACTGTTTAGGGTCACCACAAGTTGGAAACAACTTGAAGGCACAAAACAACAACAACAAACCACTGATGCTGCTTCTGAGACACACGAAGTAGATACTGCTGGCATGGGCTTTCAAGCACAGTTAGCTATCAGCAGAATACTGAATAAATGTATCTTCTCTGCTCTGCCTAATGAACAGTTTCCACTGAGGGAGCTAGCTGTGAGTATCTGATTAAGAGATTGTAAGTAATCATTGGCAAGGAGCCCCACCAAGCTGTTTTTTGGGGTTTTTTGGCTTTAATGTTCTTGACCAAAATGGAAATGCAATTTAGTCACAGTGGGCCTTTGGTATTCACTGGGATTTGATTCCAGGACCTCCCTATGGATACCAAAATCAGTGGATGCTCAAGCCCCCATTAAATATCGAGGCATATCCTTATACAAAATGACACAATCAAGGTTTGCTTTTTTGGAGTTCATATATATATATATATTAAATATTTTCAAACTGTGGGTGGTTGAATCTGTGGATAAGGAATCTGTGGATCTGGAGAGCTACTATACTACCCAAAATCAATTAGGAACTACAAGTTTAGTCAAAAGCACAAGTTCTCATATTTCTTTCTTTTTTAAAATCACAAAATAAGGCCTGAGAGGGCTAATCAAGATATTTAAAATGATTCACATGAAATGATAAACTGATGCCTTGAAGACAGATGTCCTTCACCCCTGCCTCCCCTAAATGTTTTGTGATTTAGAAATCTGACCACAGATTCCTTGGTGAACAGCTGCCAGCTATAAAGAGTTCCTCTGACTGAATGTTAGAGGGCAACAACATTCCTCTCTATGGATGACTTTCTGAAACCAAAAGTCTAGTGTGTAGATCTCTAAAGTCAAAGGACTGGAAAACAAATGGCTCTAAACTGCAGCCCTTTAAACCTTCCCAGACTGAACTGGCCTGCAAACTCTGCTGTTGAAAATGAATTATTATAATGAAAGGCAGTAGTGACTCTACATTGGACTGAGGGGCTACAAATAATGCAGTGACATTCCCCTGTCAATCTCTTCTATTTTAATAAACAGCTCTCATATAATTACTGCCCACAGCCAGTGTCATTAAATAGACAGATGCTTACTTTGGATGAAACCCTCCCCCCTTTTTAAAAAAAGGAAGCACTCAGTGCTAAGCAGCCATTATTTTAAATTCTCACAATATCCAAGAGCAATTCTATGATGGGGGCATTCAGGGAAAATTAAGCGCCAGATATTGTGCATCTATCAAAGGAACATTACCAAGTCACTAAGGTATCCCCATAAGCATAGGAGGGATCCTTGAATAAAGGCCAACACACATTGTGGCTGTTGGGATAGAAGGTGTGTTACCTATGGGTTCTCTCTCATACACACACATCACAAGAACCCCATTTCCCCGAAAATAAGACATACCCATAAAATATGCTGTAGCAGGATTTCTAAGCATTTGTACAATATAAGCCATACCTCGAAAATAAGACATAGTGATAGGCCCGGCATGGAATGGAAGGGGGCGGGAAGGGAGTGGAAAGATTGGGGCCAATTGTTCTAAAGGAAATGGAATCACACGAAATTCAGGATGGAATTCCAGGTATGGAGAGTTATGACAATGTTCCAGAAGAAGATGACTTAACTATATTTGAATAAATGTAGATTGTTGTACCATGCTTGATAAAAATAAGACATCCCCTGAAAATAAGCCATAGTGTGTCTTCTTGAGGAAAAATAAATATAAGACAGTGTATATTTTCGGGGTAACACAGTATGCACACACAGAGAATGTCTTACAGCACCAGGACTGGATTAAGATAAACTAGGGCTCTAAACTGTGTCACTGTTTTTTATCAGTTACATTAAATGTTAAATGTAGGGGTTTGAGATTGATTTGTTGTTGTTGTTTTTATATGTGGAGGTGGTGTCTAAATGCCCATCATAATCTAAACTAGAGTTTAGGACATTGCCTGTAGTTTACTTAGCATATACATAAAATCTGGTTCAAAGACTCGAAGCCTCCCCAACAATCCTGTCAATATGATCAGAAATAAATTGATCTGTAAACTGGGTGGGGCGGGCAACCTTCAGTCTAATCTTCTATCTGTATACTTTGTCGCGTTTAGAACACACCACGGGATTCTGGATCTATTCAAGCAACAAAATGTAGAACATTGCCGGGAAAGTATAATTTCCAAAGAGCTTTGAGAAAACAGCAAGGGAGTTGGGGTGAGACAGCTAAAAATAACCTTGTTGCCATGTGTACGTTAGAGACAAATATACATGATAATAAAATTAGACCAAACATACATGGTATGAAGGAACTGTTGGCTTGTCAAAAGAATATCATGGTCAGTTGAGTGCAACCCCAACTAATAAAGCTATTTGCCCCTCCTGTTTAAATTCCATTTACCCCTCCTCTTTAAAACTAGACACTCCCTACAAACTCTTGTAAGAACAGAATTACTAGAGTCTTATTTCATAAATTGGTTAAGGGCATGGTCTGAAGGCACATGAAGCATTCTCCAGCCACCTTGCTGAAGACAACCATCCTATCCCAAATGCATCATCTTATCTGATTTCAGAAGCTAAGCGCGTTCAGGCCTGATTAGTATTTGAATCACCAGGGATCTTCAAATATTGCTAGGTGAGACTCTTGCTAGTCTCTGCCCCTTTATACTGGGTATATGGATTAATGTTTTTATTCAGTACAAGGCAGCTTTCCATCCTGTTTTGTCCTATCCTAAGCATGCCTTGGTGCCTTGATGGGAAGCTGCCCATGAGCCCCATATGTCCTCTACCTTTTGAGGCACCATTGGGAAAGAAAGGTGAGCTATCTTCTAAATAAAGCAATAAATATACTAATGCCAAATAAATAATATACATCCATTTACTTCTCTATGAACATAATAATAATAATAATAATATAATTTATTTATTTATAGCCCGCTCCTCTGTATCCATAAGACTGTGCTGATTGCATTCTAAACATTTCAGACTCAAAAACAGCAGCAAGAATATTAGAGGAAGAAAAAGATACACATTAATAGTGTACTAGTGGGAAAGGCACAGTATTCACAGCTTTATAAGCAGTCAGTAAGTCAGCAGTTAACCAGCTGCTAAAGATATACAACTTTATAGAATAGCAATTCTTGTTTGTAAGTCATGATATTGTTATCCAGGTGAGTAACGTGAAACAGAATGAAACAGAAAATAGATTGCTTATACCTTTAACCGTTACCCAGAAGAAGGCTTTTTGGCTGCTACACTTCTTATGTCTGCAAGACTGTGGCATTTGTCAGGCTGCAGCTGCTAAAATTCTTTCTTCAGTGGAACTTAGGCTATGTCACATGCTCCATCTTCTGTTGCATGGGCTTACCCTTTCCAGTTGCAAAATGAGTATGAGTGCAACCATTTTTACAAAATTAATTAAAATTAAAATTTAAAAAGTCAGATGGATTTAAGGTATATACATATAAATACTCATCTTTTTGGGGGGGGGGGTATTAATATCTGTTAGTTTAATACTGCAAATCACTTATTCACATTGCTGTGGTTCCTAATGTTGTCCTGCACCTATGTATAAGTAAGAACACTCATTTACTCTGGGGGCTATTTATTTATTTAGGGAACAATTTAATACCTCAGTTACATTTTGCAGGATGAGGCCTGCCTTATGAAAGATATTGAAGGTGCACAAGTACAATGGTGTCACTATTTTGAGACTATGGTTGCCAGATAGTTTAGATTGGGTGGGCAAAGTGTGACACTCCCCCCCTCCCAAGCAATTTTTCAGCCCCTGAGCCCTAGAGGAACCCCCTGATTATGCCACTGGAAAATCATCAGTCCAAAAAAAAAAAAAGTGATTTTTTTCCAGTCCTGAAAGTTACTAGAAGCAGCAATTTTGCAAAAAAATAAGGTGTAGAACACTCTCCAAAAAGAACTGGATATGGACTTCCAGACACTTTGCTATTTTTATTCTTTTTAAAAAAAGAAGTTAGTGAAGATGGCAGTGAATTTAAGTTGCCCAGGTTTAGATATACTGATTAATATCTGGCATCTTTTGTCTATTCTAAAACATTCGCAGGACACAATTGACTCACTAAATGTCTCAAAACAGCTACAGCATTTGTTGATGAATATTCGCCAGGATACATACCTGGGTGCTGAGGATGAACGAGACAATGATTTTGCTCATTTAAGTTGTTCAAGGAATCAACAACGTAAAGTCTTCCTTCATCATGAGAGTTTTCTTCATCATTTTCAGCAGAACTGTCCATCATACCTACGGTTTGAGACAACAATGTTGTTACTACTTCTTAAAATAATGTTCTTTCTATGAAAGAAAACAAACAAAAAATCATGATAATATAAAAGCAACTATTTGTCTTCATATCTTGAAAAGATTGGTGGATCAAATATTATGTGGCAAAAAATTGACCAAGTAGATAAGTGAGTTCCTCTGTGTGTGTGTATTAAGCTCCTGTAGACTTATGGTGATGTAGTGAAAATTTCATAGGTTCATCAGTTTTATGACACATTGCTAGGGAAAGACCTGTATTAGCTGGCAACATGTTTTTAAAGCCCTTTTTGCTGCTCTTTCCATTGCTTAGTGATTTCATACCTTGCTGCCATTCACAGATAAATTATTAGGTCTTTCTCGTTGTTTGAGTGCTCAAAGAGATTAAGTAGGGCTAACTGTGACTAAAATGTAATCTGTAGCTGGTCGTTTCAGTCAATTCTCACTCAACCTTTCCTGAAATGTCTACTACCATGTAGATAAATATGCACTCTCTCACCTTACTGAACCTTACCTTATGATATAAGAATTTTGTCAAAGTGTGTTTGTGTGTGTGTGTGTGTGCCATCAAGTCAACCTATGGCAACCCCATGAATTTCATAGGGCTTTCTTAGGCAAGAGATATTCAAGAGATGGTTTTACCAGTCCCTTTCTCTGAAATATAACCTACAGCACCTGGTATTTATTTGGTGGTCTCCTATCCAAGGTCAAATCAGGGCTGACCCAGTTTAGCTTCCAATATCAGACAGGATCTGGTGCCATTAGAGCTTTGGCAAAGTAGCAATAATCAAAACATGGGATTTCATGCTTCTTTCATCACATGTGGCAATGACAGATCCAAATCAGAAAGTGTTTGGAAAGAGAAGAGGTTCCATATAATGTAGAAACTTTGGTGGTACACAGAAGTGTAGTGCATCCAAGGTCAACGCCCAAAGACTTTTTGATAAGCAGGGCCTATGAACACCCTTCTTTGACTTTCTTAGTTATGCTGAGTTTAGCTACTATCCCTACATTAACTGGTGGGAAAACATATTACGTGATAGCCTATATCTGTATTGCAACGCATAGTATTTTGAACTGGCATGGTCATGAGTGGGCAAGAGTCATAGCTTTCTAAAAGGCGTGCTTCTAGTGATAAACTGTAAGGAAGTGTATTTACACATCTATGCAGCCTACATTTTTTAATACTCTCATTGGGGTGTAGCTACAGGGGAAGTCATGATCAGGTCTTCACTTCAAAAATGCACCACTACACCACTGATGGTTATGTGCTCATTGCTATGCTGATGACATTGGTAGCACACTTCTGTGGATCGTGGGCATGGCTTTTGACCTTCAGGAGGGGGCATCTGTCCCTGGAAAGTCTAAAATGTATTAATCCTTAGACCTTATACCTTGAAGAATGGGGGGGGGGGGGCATAAGGTGACATAAGAAAACATAAAGAGGAAAATAAGGGGGAAATACGGAAGTAGTCATAATGTTATGAGTTTTTATCTCTCTCTCTCTCTCTTTTTTATCTTGCTCTGTTGCAGTTTATACATCTGCTCAGTTTTACCCTTCACCCTTTTGGCAGTTCACCAAGGACATCCTGAAGGACATAAAGGCCGCTTGCCAACTGTCCTGCCCTGGCCTTGGTTTCTATGGCACTCCACACAAATTTCCTGAGTCATTCTTTCCTAGGCACTCACTCTAGCAGGGCTTTCGTGTTTTTATAATTTATTTAATTCATTTTATTTATTTGCCACCTTTCTCCTGAAGTGGAACCCAAGGCAGGTCACAAAAAGGAGAAACAAATTAAGCTGTTCCCCTTTACAGATGAATCGGTTACTCACTTCCTCTGCTGAACAGTCATTGCAATACAAGTCACCACTGCAAGCAAATCTACAAAATGCCATTCATTTCCCCTAAAGCCTGTTGGAAAGCAGCAGAAAGTATGATAAACCTGTGGATTGTACCACTTCAGTCTGGAGTTGGGGTTTAATTACAGTCAGACCTCCATATCCACAGGTTTTTTTTTAATCCATGGATTCAGGCATCCATGGCTTGAAAATATATAAATCCCCAAAAGCAAACTAGGTACACCATTTTACTACTCCATTGTATTTAACTGGGACTTGAGCTTTTACTTGCATAAACAGTGAGCTGATGCACAACAGTATCTTGGTGCCACCATCATCATCATTACTCGCAGGGAGAGAGCCTTCTTTGTGGCTGCTTCAAGGCTGTGGAATTGACTCCCATCGGAGGCTTGTTTGGGCTCCTCTCTGCCTGTCCACAGGTGAACACCCAGGTCTTTGAATATTAACTGTCTGTTGCAGACGATCTTTGACTTGAGGTGTTTGCATTTGTATTTTTATAACTACAGTGGTCCCTTGGTATCTACTGGGACTTGGTTCCAGGACCCCCTGTGGATGCCAAAATCTGTGGATGTTCAAGTCCCATTAAATAAAATGACACAGTAAAATGATGTCCCTTATATAAATTGGCAAAAATCAAGGTTTGCTCTTTGGAATGTACATATTTTAAAAAATATTTTCAAGCCATGGATACTTGAATCTGTTGATAAAGACTCCATAGATACAGAGGGCTGACTATATTATAATTGTCTTTTAAGAATAATTTAAATTTTTGGTCATATGATTATTTAATCTTTTAAAACTTTTATACTACTCCTTGTTTTAACTGCATTTTGTTTTAACTCAGATTGTGAGCCATCTTGTGCCCCATACTGAGGGAAAGACGAGAAGTAAATATAAGTAAATATGTCATTTCTGTGAGTATTGATTTTGGAAGGCAAAATCTGTTGCCTAAACATCATTGTGACATGAATATACCTGACTACCTATTACTTGCTTGTTTGCTGACAGACTTAGTTTGGGGGCATAGATTATCTGATATTAAAATACAATTCTAGAAAACAGGGATGTGGGTCGGCAGATAGAGAGGAAAACCTCACCCTTAACTAATAAATTTCACCTCCAGCATTCAGGGTCTTTCTTTCTGTTTTTAAGATCATTTCTTAGTGTTTCCTGCTACAGAAACAAGGAAGAAAAACTAGCAAAAGAAACTTGCCAAGTAACTCAGTTCCAGCAAATGCAATTGGCTTTGACTGACTGGTTTAAGTCTAAAGCACTGTTATATGCCATTATGCACTTAAGACTTAAAGAAGGATTTAAAGAACAAGAAATTATATCCATTTGTCCTTTCCTTCAAGTGTGACTAGTAGATAATGGCAGTATACTTTTAAGAAAAGTCAAGTCACTGATCCTTAGCTAATACATATACCACTTTGCTACTGTTTGAGCAGAAACCAGTATCGCTATTGGTTTGGTCACTGGTGCATAACTTTATTTCCTTTCATTTGACTTCTTAAAACAAAAGCAGTGGTGGCCAGAAAAGAGTACTTGCATGCTTCAATTAACCCAAGAGCGAAAAAGAGGATTCTTTATTGATTTGAAGTCATGTGAAGCTGAAAATTACTTACATTTTAGTTAAACTTCTGGTGCAGGACTCCAGCATTATGTTCCAGCAGAAAATATACTGTTTGCTATTCTCCTTGTCCTCTGGAAATCCATTGGAGTGTCTCCACTGAATCCACCAGCTCGGCTCTGAAACACTGTGTACTTTCTGTCTATATTTAGTATTCAATTCAGCCAAGTTGTCAGGTTTCACATATTTGGAGAGTAATTTAAAAGATCTGAGTTTACCATCTTAATATACTGACGCCATTCATATTTGTGTTATGCTCTTCTCCAGTATAAATACTGCTAGCATATATGTATTCACTACCCCTGTGTAGAATTAAACATTGTCAGTATTCATTCATATCCTGTTCATGGGCTTCTCAGAGGCATCTGGTTGGTCACTGTATAAAGGAAATGCTGCACACGGGAAGATTTTGGTCAATTAACAAGGGTGTTCTTAGGATATAAGATGGAGCAAAGATATTATTTATTATCTAGATCTGTTTCTTCACTCTTCTGGCCTTTCAGTTATCCTCCTTTCCTAGCTTTTGACTCAAGCGGTGAGAAAAACAAAGCCTGCAGCAGGACATTCCTCTTAATTTGCAATTTTAGACACACAGGGACAATCTCTCCAATTGCTGAGTAAATATGAGATATTTGGGATAAATGAGTAAATATGAGGGACGCAATGGCTTAGAGGTCAAACGCCAACTCTGACTGCAAGGTTTCAGGTTGGCAGTTTGAGACTTAAGCACCGCATGACAGAATCAGCTCCCATCACTAATCCCAGCTTCTGCCAACCTAGCAGTTCAAAAGCATGTAAAAGTGCAAGTAGATAAATCGGCACCACTTCAGTGGGAAGAGCTCTGTGTGCCTTGGCTTTTAGTCAAGGTGGTCACAATGATAAGAGTCATCTTTGACAACTCTGGCTCCCTTGGCTTAGTAATGGAGATGAGCATCATCCCCTACAATTGGACCTGACTAGACAATTGTGTCAAAGGGAAAACCTTTACCTTTAAATATGAGAAACAGTGTGTAGTGGTTTGGGTGTTAGACTAGAACTCCAGGAGGCCCGTTTTGAAATTCCCTCTTGGCTATGAAGCCTACTGCATGACCTTGGTCCAGTCACACACAACTGCAGAGGAAGGGAAAAGGAAACACCACCTGAACAAATATTGCCAAGAGAACCTTGTGATAGGTTTGCCTTAGAGTTAACATATATTTGAAATGACTTGAAGGAGCATAACAGATTGAAGTGCCTTTAGATAACCTCTAGAATCATTCTTCCTTCCATGATGTAATGGCATAGATGGAGAGTGTACAGCACACCACACCTTAATTTGCATTTCCCATCACACCTCACAACAGGCTGTGCTCCATAAGGTTAGTAGGATATCACATGTTCCCTGCTCATCCTAACAGATGTTTTACCATATTCTACTTACTGAATACATAGAAGGTTGGTAATAGCATGACCCTCCTGATGCTGAACTGCAACTCCTATCAGCCATACCCAACCTAATTAATAGTGAAGAATGCCAGGAGTTCCAGTTCAACATCATCTGGTCAGCAACACAGATTTCTGAAATCAAGAGTCAGTCCAACTGAGACCTGGCTATTTGATATTCTTTGCAGGAATAATTTGAAGACCCCTAGATGTCACTGGTCGGGAAATCACTCAAGTCTGGGAAATGCAAGTGATGCATGGAAAAAGTGCAACTTAAATGGCCAGAGTAAAAAGTAAAAACAGAATTAAGTACAACGATGACTTCAACTCCAGGGCTTGAAACTTATACAGTACCATTGTGGAAGCATATAATGCCTATGACACATTCACCATATTAGCATTGTTATTCAAACTTGCACACACATTCTGATTTTGCATGAATGAATCTATATTCATACATCTATACTCATCCTTGCCCAACCAATAAGGGGTAAATAGTGTCTATAAAGTGATATTTTTTTTGCTTCTGATGCAAAAGAACAGTTCTGAAACCATATCCCCACATCACTGGCAGCCTACTTTAGCATCCTGTGATTTCCAAGACTGAAACATGTATTGGTCACATGTGATCACTATTTTATACTGTTTTTGCACCATCTAATCCATCTGAAAAAGCACCTAGTGCTGATAATGGACAAATGAAGCTCAATCTACATGAAAGCATTTGGGTTGGTTAGACAAGTTGGGATTTCATTTGTTCTCTTGTGAGGATGTTGGTAAAAGTGTATTTACTATTATAGAATGGAACCTTAAGAGACTTCAATTTAGAATTCAAAGTACTTGTTGGATCTCTAAAGTCTCAGAATGGTCCAGGTATCTTCTTCATGTAGTGATTTCAGAGACCCGTTTATTGCACTCTGAAATATCAAAGCAAGAGAGGTGAACCCTTTGTAGTGGTGACACCTAGGCTGCATCCACATTGCAGAAATTATTTTGACACCACTTCAACTGCCATGGCTCAGTACTATAGAATTCTGGGAGCTGTAGTATCCCAATAAACTACACTTCCCAGAATTCCATAACACTGAGGCACAGCAGTTGAAGTTGTGTCAATTTCTGCAGAGTGGATACAGCCTTAGATTCTGGAACTGTGGAAGTGGTTGCTTCATCTTTTTTTTTCTTTCACCAACAGAAACTACTTTTAATCTTTTTGAGGTAGGTAGGTGTAATTTATATTGTTCAGCTGCTACTATAGTCTTAACATCTGGGGCTTATACTGCATCATACATACTAACATATCTAGAAACCACATATGTTCAGGCAAGCTGAGTTAAGAACACAGCAATGCAGCACTACCATTAATTTTTATAAAGCAGTCATATAGGCCATACTGCTTTGACTGCCACCCTCTTCCTGACCAAAAGGAATATTGTGATGTGTAATCTACAAAAAGTGGACAACCCATGGTCCTTTAGATGCTGAACTACAACTCCCAACACCCCTGACTATTGACCATGCTATGTGGAGTTGTGGTAACATAAGGTCCACATTCTAAATGGATGGAGGGTGTTAGGATGTCATGAGGTAGATAAATTCTGCTAGAAGAGGTAGTTGTCTTTGTTGCACTAGACAGAGGTGTTTCAGCTTTAACACCCTGGAAGAAGTTGGCAGGGCATGGGACACAGCAGCAGTTTCATTGGTCTGTTCCTCTCCAGCTCCATTTTGAAAGGGGATTTCCCCTTTCCCCCATCATAATGTGCATGGAACAGGCCATGATATTTGACACCAACTCATTTCAGACAGATTGAATACAAAAGCAGATTTCAGAGATAAACAGATTTATTATCCACGTTTCAGCGTACGATGTGTAACATTTCTGTTAACATTTGTGGTACTTCATTGTTAATATAGGCCAAGTCTGAGGGTTCCCTGCATAGAACACCAGGGTCACTTAGCAGCCTACATGTTTCTAGTTTTAAAATGCTGTTGACTAAAAATAGCAGCTAGTTTGGAGGCTTGTTTTGACCTGCAAAGCATTCTTCTCAGAATGTTGCCATTTAGTTCATGAGCTTGCTAAAAACAAGGAGCAGAATCAAAACAGGCCTCAGCACCATGTAACTAATAGTGATACGAATTATGCCAAAAAGAGCCAACCTTAACCACCATAAAAGTGCTTCCCCCCCCCATCTTTCTACATTCTAACCTACACACACACCACATTTCCAACTAGGTAGTTAACATACGTTACATCAATATTCTAAAGACATACAATAAGATACCTAAGAGGTACAGTTTAAAAAGCTTCATTTCATTATAGACATTGCAGTTAATTATATTTAACAGGAACTGGATTTTAACCAATGCTAAGGATGTTCAATAATTGCTCTAGAAAACTTCTCCCACATCTGCTCTTTTATCACGACATTTGCTTCGAGCCTTTGTCCGAGCTTTGAATGCTGCAGAGTTGTACAGATGCTATAAATAAAGGGAGAGAAAGATCAATGATATGAACTATAGACCTAAACCAATACTAGTCAATCTTCTGTTAACTTTTGCAATCACAGCATCATCCTGAACGAAGACATCCCCCTTTCCTATGATGGCACAAACACAACAGGGTGACTTGCTAAATGGCAGTAGCAGCTCAGCTAGATCAATCCTAATGACTTTTGGGTCCAATATGCTCTTTCAAAAGGAGGCAAGAGGAACAAGAATAGGACAAAAGGTGAATGAACTAGATTTGTTTTTTAATAAGTTTCAAAAAGTGTCTGTTGATTAAAAATGTTTTAAGGATTGGCTAGGAAAATGAGTAAAGCATACTTGCAAGTTTGGAAAGCTGTCAAGTTACCCTCTTGCTTGACTATCTTGCTTGAATGCCCACTGCGCTCCTCACCACTGCCTTTTTCCAACCAACCTAAATTCATCTGCCATAAGTTTGGGAGGGAAACTCAAGTGGTTGGGTGATGATGAGCCAAGGTGGTCATGTACTACTCAGCTGGCCCCCCTTGGGTAAGGAGGAGTAAAACAAGAGATCTGTGCACAGGACAGATTCACTTTCTGCTTTTGCCAGCAGAGAACTGTTTAGTGCCCCAGGCAAATATCAGAACACAAAGCAGAAACAACATTTAACAGGGAAAAGAAAGGTAATTCAGCTTCAGAGAATGTGAGTAACATACCCTTTCAAAACGGGGTATCTTCATGGCTTTAAGAGCTGCATCATCAAGCATCAGTGGTGGCCCAAGTTCAAAGATATTCCGGAGGAGCTCATTGGACTGTACAGGAAGTCAAAGTTAGAGTCACAGAAGTTTTCCACTTTCAAGAATTCAATTATTCATATTTAACAGGCAATTTTAGAGATTCCCAACTGGAAGTATGCCCTGTTTTGTTTCTGGGTGTATCCTACTAAAACGGAGGCTTGTGGAACATCACAAAGTGGTTTCCTGCTCCTTTATTCTACAGTAGCTTGTCTTGTTAAAAAGTCAGAAAAGGATTGTTGTGTTAGTTAAGAACAGATGACTTAAGGCAAATGGAAAAGGAAGTGCTTCTACTCAACAACTTACCTGCAAATGATATTGTAAACCCGACCCCAAGACTTCCTTGAAAGTATCATATGTTTGTTTTTTAACCCAACAGTCAATGTACATGCGCTCTGGTCCAAATTTGACCGTCTCTGTAGGAAAATCATGCTCCTGTAAAACAAATAAACAAGTTGCAATGCTGAGTGTGATTTTTAAAATGATGATGGCTGAGCACACACAAGCCATCACATAAAGACAGACAATACACAGACAATTTGTAAGACCAAACTACTAAATTCCCCAGCCATGACTGGAACTTCTGAAAGCTGTACTCCAAAATATGTGGAATATATAACGTTGGGGAAACCTGAATTAGAAAAGCCTTCCAAACCTCACTGCTGCAGTGAGGCCGACAGTTGTAAACATCTGTGACTTTTTTAAAAGTGAGTAAACGTGCCCGTAAGATTAAAACAAAGAAGAATGGGCCCTCTTGCAGGCTTCATATCCTTGAATTCAATCAACCACGGATCATATTATTAAATGGTTGCAACATGACCACGGACATGCTGAAGTGTGTATGTTCACATCACCACCATTTAATAATCTGGTGCATGATCATCCATATTTTTTTTGTATCTGCCCAAGGTGCCTGAGCCAAAATCCTGCAGATCCAAAGGGCCCACTGTATTCTTAAATTCAGCATTATTGCTTGTCTTTAGGCAAAGCAATCAAGACTCAAATGATACAAATTTAGAAATTCTCAGTCACTTCTTTTAATGGCAGCCTACACTTTAGATACACCAAGGACGGCTAGTAAAGGACTTGAAATTCCCCTCTCTACTCTTTATTTAAGGTTACTACATGCTGAAGGTCCTGCCATCAATACTAGAAACTGGACAAAATCAAGTACAACATATTTAGTAGCTGTTCATCTTAGCACCAACCAGCATACTTCATAATAAAACCAATTTTTGAGAAAGGTTGAATCTTAAATTTGCTACATTTATTTTTTAACTGTTTACCTCCACAGCTCGCAAGACATCTCTGAAGACAGACCGCTGTTTCCTTTTGTCCACCTTTGCCCGGTGCTTATTCCCATCTGTAGCCAGAGCCTTCAGTTTCTGTGTTAGAACCTCCATATCTTCATATAAGAAATCCTTGCCAAAGAGAAAGGAAAAAGAACACTAATTGGTGATGTTGCTTTTAGGACTCAAGTTTCAGAAACCGCAAAGTGCTGAAGTTGATTACTTCATAAACCCAAACCACTATTATGCAGCCAACTGTGTGATCAGGCTGTCACAATTTTGAAAGCAAGGAACTTTAAAAGGCATGGGAGTAAGGAACCCCTCTGAGTCCTCTCTTCTGAACTATACATTTGTTTATACCATCCCTCTTCAGACTCTTTGAGTTTCATATATTGGCAAGAACTAATAATTGGAATGATATGCAGTCATCAATTCATTTCTCTAACATGGAAATCTTCATCTGTATTGCTGTTTGAATAGTGTCTAGACTTTAAAAATCTGGCAAAGCAGCCCTCTATTCATGATGATCAAAACTGGACTATTGCATTCTGCACCTTTTGGCTTCCAAACTGTTTACACAACTGTTTCACTGATGTTTAGTATTTGAATATCCTCCTCTTCCTTGTGTCCCATTTTCTCATCTGATGTCAAATCAGTCTGCCTAAGTTACTTATCTCATAAGTTCATGTAAGATAACATCAGTCTCTCCTACGATTGAATAGGGTGAATTTACTAGGGGTAGATGTATGCAGGCTATCATTAAAACAATAAGTAGGCCAAACATCAACTTTGTTACTTGAGTATGGACCATGCAGGGAAGATGAAGAAGTTGAAGTAAATGGGGTCATTAAAATGCAAGTAACAAAAAAGCAATACTATTACAATGGGCTAAAAGCATCAAAGTCCAGTATTCTTCCTGCTAAGATTAAATTTCAATAGCTCAGAATCAAACTACAACAAAAGCTACCACCATATTCAGAACAGACACTGAGCAATACACTGTTTTGACTCATTTTGTAATTCTGTTATCCTATGTTGCCAAATGGTTTTTCTGGCTACCTTCCCAAGACAGGCACATAGATAAGTTGATACTATTCTTCAGCACTGTCAAAGGAAAACAGTAAAGATATTAATAAAGGCATATAAAAATGATAAAACAAACTGAATTCTGAAACAATTCAAATCAATAAAGTGAAAGCAGTCGTATGGTGTAAATCCCAGTGTACATGAAGTTTACAAATACTGTCACTGTTGGCATGCGGTAACTCAACATGCTACAAGATCACATTATAATGGTGTATAAAGGTGACAGGGTAGTCATATACACAGAGCAGGAGAGCAATTCATGGTAAAAAGATTCTGATTTCTGCTTATCACTGTTTCTAGTCAGACTTATTAAAATGATGAGTTGAGCCCAATGTCCTAATAATGTTTGTATATACTGGATCATTTTTCTGTTGTGAGAGATCAGTTTTTGATTTTTTCAACAATTGCTAGTACTATCTTGCTGAATAGCCACATTACACGAGTCTGAGGGAAGTAGTAGCCCGACGCATTCAAAAAACACCAAGTTGTGGAAGGCTGGTTTAATGTGTGTGTATATACACCATATTTCTCCACCAGAATGCATCCAACACTGCAATGCATGTTATAAAAATCATGACAAGAATTACTAACTCCATTTTTCTACATTCTGTTCTGTGGTTCTTTGGACTTACTGCATCAGTTTCTCTTGCCAGTTCAAACAGAAGAGCCAATGTTTCTCCAGCAGCAATCCTCATGTTTACATCATCACAAGATAGCAAGATGGGAAATTTATGTAAGTGCCTGTAGAAAATTAGAAGCATCTTATTTATCTGTAAGGAAAGCCTTGTTTGACAGAATGCAATATTAGGCTTAGAATGATATTTGTGTGAGATTGTGAGGGAAATTTCAGAACCTATATTTCAAGGTCCAAAAGAATTAGCATCTTGCAAACTGCCCCACAGCTTCCAAAGAGACTTCAGTACCCACTGCCTCTTCAGAGTCTACACTTTGACAGCAGTGGAGGCTAAGGTAGATGGATGTTCCATAGGAAAAATATGAATTCAAACCATCCATTGATTTCAAATGTCTCCAATACACCCCCAGGATAAATGTCATTCTCAAAACCAGAGTACATCCCCTCCCACTGCAAACTTGCAAGACCTACCCAAAAAGATAGGGCTGGGGGATATTTAGATTGCTCAATTACTATTCCCAAGTGAATTACTATGGAACTCAATACACACATTTCAAGCTTTTTCTTCACTTCATTCGTTGGGCAAATGGTCAACAGAAGGGTCCATGCCAAGAGAGCACTGATGTGAAGAACTGTGTTCTGGGTGCTGGAAATGCCATTTGAATTTCTCTCCTTCTGACAGGATTTTGTGAATATATTCTCCAGGCATTCCATCGTTGAATATAACTCCTGGTTTAAAAAACAGTTCACGTAAGCTGCTAAGCAGATTCCCTCAACTGATCATTAAGCAAGAATATTTATCATGAAACTACTTACCATAATGTCATCAGTGGCAATAAAACAACAGACTCCCAAACAGGTGGCACACTGGGTAAAAGAAACATAAGGAAAGAAGCTTGATTTTGGTTTTATTAGTACTTAGATAACATCTTAAATTCAGAGACTCACCAACATCTATTGGCTTGCTGCAGCCATTTCATCTCTACAGGCTTAAATGATCTAACACTGGCTTAAGTCCTATTAGCCTAAGTGATCTATCATTCTACAACCTTTATATTCCCACAAGTCAGTATGCTTAAAAATAGCAGAACTGCTGATACACTTTCTTTTAATTAACAGTTCAAGCATGCACTGTCTGATTAGAAACTTATCAAATCATTTCATCGGAAACAAAAGGATATTTATGAATTATGGCAACCAGCACTCCTACTAGTTATTTATAACATTATTAGTAAGAGTAATACTACTAAACCAGTCATGATGTTTCTAGCCAGACCAGCTGTCAATGATTAATGTATTTCAGGATACTTCCAGTTCCAAGTGCTCTCTGCCTGCTGGCTGATTCATGCCAATATCTTTCTGACTTTTTTTTTCTGCCAATAACTACAATAACTACTACTGCTTCTTCACTCGTCTCGACTTGGTAATTACACAAAGTCAGTTTATCCAAATATATGGAATCAGTTTCACCACTGAAAGATTCTACTAATTAGCTGCAAACACCTATTCTATTGCACTGTATCTGTGAAGACAAAGAACATCTATCTGTACCTTTTGTTTAAATGCCAGGTATTTATCTTATACTTACAGCTTGCCTTGCTTGTACACTTGCTGACCCATCACAAAGTATCTTCTTCAGAACTGGTGCAAGTGTTTTAAAGACTTCTTCGCTTTCAATTCCTGACCCGAGCTGCACACAAAGTAGACAAGCCAGCCCGGCTGCTGCACGCTGTTCATCACTCTTGCCTACATAGAATCAATAAGAACTTGCTATAAAACTGTATCTGAAAGAAATTAAACTTGATAAGGTAATAAAATAAGCCTACTTTGAAGAAAGCTATGTGTGATGTTACCTTTTTTGATACAGCGTTCAATGCTATCTGTTAGTGTCACTCTTCTTTCCAGGATGAAGTCGTAAAGTATTTTTGAAGTCAAGGCGTTTTTAAGACCCTCAAGAGCTGACTGCCTTGTCTTTGCACTATTGGGACAAAACATGAAACAATTCCCAATTAACTGCCAGTTGAAAATTATGCTCACTTCCAATCTGGCTTTTTCTTTATTGTTTAGGATCAATCTTATCCATTTTAAACATTTTGAACAAAGTAAACTAGCAGTACCAAAACAGAGATATTGTAGTAGTGGTGAGGAGCTGTGCCTATCCAAATGTTATGGGATTGCAACTCCCATAAGCCCTAAATAGGACACTGCATAACCAGGTTAATGGGAGCTGCAGCCCCACAACATCTGGAAACTACATGATCACCATCACTAATTTAGTCCTGGCAAAGTCAAGATTTGAAAACTCTACTCAGTCTCAGCTGTGACAACTGATACACATCAATGTCTAACCCCACTGACTTCTTAATGTTTCAATTATATCTGACATTATTATTATGATGTTTATATATAACCCCTCTTCCTCAAGACAGATTACAAATCTAAAACAGTCCAAGTTGAAACCCTATAAAACATACAAAATACAAGTTTAAAAAACAATTAAATAATTCAAACAATTAAAAACACTACATTAAAATTTAAAGGAGATGCTTGCTCTGTAAATTAATTATATACCATATATACTCATGTACAAGTTGACCTCATGTATAAATCGAGGGAAGGTTTTAGGGCCAAAATCATGGATTTTGATATGACCCGTAGATAAATCAAGGGTAAAATCTAGGGGCATAAACAAAGCATGTAAAGAACAAAACAAAAGGAAAACCACTTCCCTCCCTCCTTCATCCTCTCTGGACCTCTCCCAACCACCAACCACCACTTCCCAGGTGCTGGAGGAGAAGATTTTAACACTGGATTGAGAAGGGAAGTGAAAGGAGGAAAATGGGGTGTTCGGTGGGCAGAAAAGGTTTTAACAACGTATTGGGAATGGATGGAAGTAGAGTTAAATGGGGTACTTGTAGAGAGAGAGAAAGTTATAACATAGGGAAGGAAGTGGAGTTAAATGGGGTGTTTGGTGAAAAGAGACAGCCAGAGAAGGATGGGGAGAGAGGATTTCAACATCAGATTGAGAAAGGAATCACCTCTCTCTCTCTCACACACACACACACACCCTTTTGCTTTGGCAACTCTTTCAGAGATCACTACCAAGACAGGGAGAGTGGGGCATCAGGCAGTACGTCTTTCAGGAACTTTCTAAGTTGTATTACTGTAATGACCTGTATATAGGTTAACCCAGGATTATAGGGTCAGTTTTTGGGCACAAATTTTTTGACTTTGAATATATACGATATTCCCTCCTCGCAGTTTTTCCATTGCCTTGGGAAATGGGCAGACTTCTAACCCCACATCTCCATTAGAATAGGAAGAAGTAGTAATCAAATGAAAATAAATCAAACTGAAATAACAGGCAATCAGTTGCCTGGTAGATGCTTGAATTGTGCATCTACACAGTTCCACTGGCACTAGTGGCTACAACATATATAATAAATACCCAAATGCCATGCAATAAATCCCCAAAGGCTTGACTGAAACAGGCCAAACAGCTTGGATGTCATATTTCTTACCCCTGAACACAACAGCTATCTAAAAAGTACGTAGAGAGAACTTGAAGCGCCTTTGAGACTAACTGAAAGAAATTGGCAGCATGAGCTTTCGCAGACTTCAGTCTACACATACTGATTCTACAGATTAATACGGCTATATCTTTGAATTCTGCCACTATGGAAAGCTATCTAAAAAGTGAGGCATAATGAAGTAATTTGACTTAAAAGTGATAGCTCCCCCAACTTTTATTAATCAAGTTAGTAGTGCAGTTCAGAAACATCTATGGCACAGCTCCTGGAAGTAGTTTATCATTAGTACATTACAAGCTCCAATACACAATTTGAAAAGCCACTTAAAATAACTTTTCAAACCTCCCATACCTCTTGTCCAATGTAAGGTCAATGAATCCCTTCAGCTTGTACTCCAAATCTTCTTGGGTTACTTCCTCCTCAACTTCAGCCCCTATACATGTATTTAATAAGATAACTATCAGAAACTTTAATCTGTACAAACTGACCATCAGGTTTTTTTTTTTAGTTTTGTGAAAATCATGTATGTCTAATTTGATCTCCATAACTTTTGTTCCAATTCTGCCTTGCCAGCTCTTCAGCAGATGCTCTATAATAGTAAAACAGTTTTTCACTACTTTTGGTGGCTGTGTGGGACAGATAGTGTCATCACAGATTAATTCCCTGCAGTAATAAATGTATTCTATTGTGGTTTCACCTTTTCGTGAGTAACCTTGGGTCCAGTTTAGGAGAAAGGGGGTGTTTAAAATAAATAAACAAACAACATTGCTAGCTGAAGGTATCTTACAGGCATTTAGATATAAGCAACCCATGCTTCCCCCACATGGTTACTCTTCAGGGAAAAGGCAACAGGCCCTTCATAATCATAATACAGAGCGGGTTAACATATGGTAGAGCCTTAAGTTACAATGTATTATTTATAAACAAGCACTCTATCAATAAACCTGTTGACTTGTCTATGAAAACTTCAAAAATAAATGATAAAGACCATAGTAGACCATTCTCTTTGTACCATTTCTGCACCGTTCCCTCAACCCAACCATTCCATTTTTCCACCCAGCCTGATGTGATGACACTATCTGTCCCACATAGTCACCAAAGGTGTCCTCATTCTCCTGTAATTCAGATGCCTGTGCTCACATCTTTCAGCTGTTTCTCTGCCTCCAAGTACTTCTACAGCTCTGTTTCACAAACCGTTTCCTTTCTTTCTCTGCATTCTCCCCCACAGAATTCCTCCCTACACCACCATCTGCTCAATACAGTACTATTTTCCTCCTTCATTCTATTTTCATCCATCCATCTCCACCCACATCCCCTCTTTGCTGAGTTTGAGTGGCAAAACTACCCATGGCTTTGGGCCTTGCAGCAACCCACAATGGCATAGCAGTCTGTCAGGCACATGTGACGCATGGAAGTGTTGCTAGCCAACTACAAGAAGATGGGGAAAGAGTGGTCAATTCTACCCTGTACCTATGAATCCAAGAAGCAGAGGTTCAAAACACACTGCAGAAATAATCCAATTTTGAGACCACATGAACTGCCCTGGCTCAGTGCTGGAGAATCCTAAGAAATGTAGTTTATTGTGGCACAGATCTCTCTGACAGAGGTTAAATGTTTCACAAATTACAGTTCCCAGAATTCCCTAACATTGAGCCAGGGCAGCTAAAGTGGCCTCAAACTGGATTATTTCTGCAGAAGCAATGCTAACGGAGTGAGATGGCAGTCTCTGAAGGGCTTGGATTGTAGTGCCATATTCTCACTAAGATGCAAATGGACCAGAAAAGACACATACCTGGCATTCTCCTAGGGCGAGCAAACAGAACAAGGGGTATGTTATTACTGCAAATGGACCTTATGTTACGATGTACTCCAAGGACTTTTACCAAAGAAAGGTCCCATCTTTGAATAATCTATTTTGTTCTTTCCAAAAAGTTCTTTTCTGTAGTAATCTTTCAGTAAGACTCTATAGCTGACTTACCCTCCTCAGTGAAGCTAGCAGGATCACTGAAGCCACTACAGTGGCTCATGGTTTCAATGGATGCATCTTCATCACTAAAAGGCTGCATGTTTCTGTGCTGGGCACCTGAGAAGAATATGGTTAGCTCATGTTAAGACTTGGAAATAGTTTCGATAGTCTGTTTTTATCAAGGCTAATATACTGTCATAATGTTCTATTGCTAAACCATAAAGCTGGGGCTCTACTATGAGCAGGAAGGAAGAAAAACTGGACCTGGCTACATATCGAAGATACACATATTTCTGTAAGCCAAGGGCCCACCCTTACTTAACTTACCTAGCAGCAACAAGCCTCTCAATGAACTGAAGCCCTTCAGTTTATAACTGCAGAAGCCCTTTTAACTTCATAATACAGAAACTATACAGACAGTACATCACTTATGTATGTAAAGGCCAAATCCAAGATCATTAGAAATAAAAACCTACCATTCAGCTCCAGACTGCTGGAAACCTCTGCCCTCAGTCATTTTAACCACATTATCAAAGGGACCTTTTATGGCCAAAGAACAGTCTTGCAAATAAATCAGAGTGCAGTTTCACTTCAACAGATACCTGACTTGCCAATATGTGCAAACTAAGAATTATGATCAAGGGGTTGTTAGTGTGTGCCTTATGATAACTTTAGCGCACACCTATCACTGGGATTTTTTGCTAGATTTGTTCAGAGGGGACATTGCCTTTGCAATTCTCAGAGGCTGAGAGACTGACTTGCCAAAGGTCACCTAGCAGGTATCCATGGCTGAACAGGGATTTGAACCCTAGTCTCCAGAGTCCTAGTCCAACCCTACAATCTCTACACAGTGCTGGCTCTCTGGTTGAAAATTAACTCTAGCCAAATGCTAAACTTGTGTTGATTTTTTTATTTGTTTAGCAAACTAAAATTTATTTTAAATCACAATTTACCAAGAACCTGTTAAAATAATTTGCCATGTTTATTGTAAATGTTCCCATTCAGTACACAACTGGGGTGAAGAGCAGTTTAAGGAGACATCTGATCAAAACTTTGCACTAAAGTAGTCCCTTCCCAATTGCTGGGGCTGTGGGTGAAGGACCCCCGTGAATGCGGAAAATTGCAAATTAAAAAAAAAACCAAACTATTATTTTTACCTAAGAGAACACCTCTCTAGGAATCTCCATGTCCCCTAGTTCAACTCTGTTGTTAACATCTGCCACAAGTTGATCATAGAATCATGCTGGAGGACCTACAAATGTCTAAAAAAGTGTTTTCTCTAGGAATCTCTAGGTTCTTAAGCACAACTCTATGGTCAACTTCTGACAGAATTGTGCTGGAGGACTTCAAGATTTCTAGAAAGAACCTTTTAATCAAAACTGCAAATAAACAAATCCGCAAAAGTCAAGTCTGCAAATGTGGAGAGCCAACTGTAATTCAAAGATATTAGTTCTGCATATCACATATTGCACCGTTCAGCTTTTCCATCCATGTGAATTTTGTTTAAAAAACAAAAGAACAAACCATGTTTGATGAGATCAATCACATTCACCAAGAGAACAAATCAGTGTTAACATTATGGCAGATCATTTGCCAACAAGAAGGCCACTAGCCTTCTTACAAGTGCAGATGTGGCTTCTATCCTCCAATAACTAATAAACAGTTATACTAATTCCGATACTGGAGATGAACATTTAAGCATTAGTGTTACCATGTGGCAATTCCCACCCTCCATAACACCCTAAGGTAATAAGTAACACTGAAAAGTAAAAACCAGTATCAAATTCAGGCAACTGGGAAAAGAACTGAAACCCAGAAAAATAAAGCAACATTTAGGCGATATCACTGGGCAAGATCTGCCACGTGTGTACTGCACTGGCCTTGTAAGGTTAATTTTGCACTATATATAGTAACAACGCCAGGTTATTAGTGATTCATTCCTCCCATGACTATCAAGAAGATGTCATGGATCTGACTGCACAATGTTTGAGACTTTTAGTTCTTCTATTCTTTGCTATTTGGGCAGCACCCTGTTGCTTCTCTGCTTGTTAGATGACACCTGTCATAACTTCATGATCATTTCCTTATGTGGATAGTTTTGGGGATTATGTTCCATACGTTCTACTAAAGATATTTACATTGTATTAAATATTTCCATAAAATGCACATCTCAGCATTTTGTAGCGCCTTTTACAAGTTTTATGTGGAAAAAACCTTTTGTGGACTGCAGCCCACGTCATTATTACTATTATTATTAACCTTTATTTATATAGCGCTGTAGGTTTACACAGTGCTGTACATATAAACTTATAATTAGACGGTTCCCTGCCTCAGGCTTACACTTACAATCTAAAAGATACGACACAAAAGGAGAAGGGAAAGGTGATGGGGAAGGGTATCAGGTCCTGTGGATCTTCTCTCCCTCTGAGGCCTGGACCAAGGCAGATGGACAAGAGGGAGGGCTCGGCTTCATTATGCACAATTAGAACAGGCCAGACAAAGTCACACATCTGGGAACGCTTCTCTAAACAAAATAGTCTTTAACCTCATGGCTCCATTCCTTGCCTCTGATGGAGTGCAGCTTGCGCTAACTGAAATGTATTACACTGGGACCTTGTTATCCGCTGGGGTTTGGTTCCAGGATCCGCAGGATCCCAGGATCTGTGGTTTGGTTCCAGGATTCGTGGATGCTCGAGTCCCATTAAATGCAATAGCATAGCAAAATGATGTCCCTTATATAAAATGGAAAATCAAGGTTTGCTATTTAGAATTTGTACTTTTTTGAATACTGTATTTTCAAGCCGTGGATGCTTGAATCTGTGGATAAAAAAATCAGTGGATAAAGAGGACCAACTGTAGTCTTTAAGTGCTACAAAACTCTTCATTGTTTATTCTGATCACACATGATTTAAGCCACATTTATCACCACTGGATATTTACATTTACCATGTTACACCCTCTTTTCCTGCCAAGCATACAAAATAAATTCTGTAGAACTCCGCTCTGGGCCCACAACAAACTCCAACTCCCAGAATTCCATAGCCTTGAGCCAAGGCAATTAAAGCGTGCCAAACCGGCTTATTTCCCCAATGTGGATGCAGCCAAAGTTTGCAAAGAAAGTACACATTCCTGTTACCATTGCCTCTATGTTGAAGTTAAGTGGGGTTTTTTTAGTCAATGACTGGAGCCTAGTCGATGACTTAATATCTTGTATGATTTCCCAACAGGGGAATAAACGGATGACGCCTCCAGTTAAAACATTTCCCCACCCTATGACTGAGACGGCAGGAATGGGCAGGGCTGAGCGGAGCCAGAGAGCCAGGACGCAGGCTGCACCAGGGCTACAGAAATGATTTAACTGCCGTGGCTCAATGCTATGGGATCCCAGGATCTGTAGTTTGTTTGTGGCACCGGAGGTCTCTGACAAGAGAGGGCTAAATATCTCACAAAAGTACAAACCCCAAGACGCCATTAGATGGAACCAGGGCAGTTAAAGTGGTATCCAAGGGCTTAATAATAAGATTTTTTCCAGTCTGGAACACTGAACCGACACTGTTGACTTTTCATTATCAAAAATAAAGGCATTTTTCTGTAGTTCACCGAGGGTAACCTCCAAGAAGGGATCTGTAGTTCATTTCTGGTACTAGAGCTCTCTGACAGAGAGGGCTAAATGGCTCACGCAACTACAAATCCCAGAATCCCCAGGATTTATATAGATAAATGTATCTACATAAAAGACAAAAACAGGCAGTGATTACCTATTTTTTTGTTTCGAATGGGATTGTGTAAGGAAAGAGAAAAGATATAGAAAAAGGCCACACAAAAAATTGCTACTGTAATATATAAAGGCATTGGGCATTAATGGACCAAAGGAAGGATTGTAAATATGATGTGAGGTTTTAAATGACAACATCAATCCTATTTACCTTATTTAATAAATAAACTAATAAATAAACAAATAAATAATACCCAACAAAAACATATAAGGAAAATTTTAATATTTACCACATTTTATCAATAAATAATAACTAATTTATTAAACAAACCATATTTAATAAGTATTAAACGATAATGTCAATCCTATTAACCGTATTTAATAAATAAACTAATAAATAAATATCTAAATAAAAACCAATAAATACATACATTTTAATAATAAATGTCTACCACATTTAATCAATAGATAAATAATTTATTAAACCATATTTACTAAATATTAAACAACAATGCCAATCCTATTTACCGTATTTAATAAACAATATAATAAATAAAAAATACCAAAGTAATAAATAAATAAATAATAAAAAATAATAAAATTTTAATAATAAATATTTACCACATTTAAATAATAAACCACATTTAATAAATATTAATTAAAAATGTCAATCGTATTTATCGTATTTAATAATCAAAATAAGAAATAAACCAATAAACACCTAATAAATAAATCAATAAAAATTCAATGATAAATATTTACATTCAATCAATAAACAATAAATAGTTTATTAAACCCATACATCATAAAATAAACAAATCTTAATTCGTATATATGATTTTAAATATTTCCTTGTGAAATTGGTAATTATTTAATATTAAATATTTAAAAAATTGGAAAAAAAATATTTCCTTGGTATTGAACCTTTTCCCAACCTATTCAGGGGGGAAACTTACTATAACAGGTTATAAACAAACAAATAAAATTATTAAAAATAAAACAGTGGTCCCCCCAAACTGTGCTCTTTAAGGTTTTATTATTGTTGTTGTTATTATTTTGGACTCCATCTCCCAGAATCCCAACCTATTGTCCAACGTAGCCGAGGCTTCTGGGAGCTGAAGTCCTTAAAAAAGTCTCTTAATGGGTCTAATAGAGAACGCCCCTGGTGCCACGCAGAGGAACTACCATTCCCAGAACGCTCCGCGCGGCGACGTCAGCAGTGCGCATGCGCAGTAGCTCTCACCTGACGCTCCGCGCGGGCTCCCCCCTCCTCCTCCTCCTCCTCGTCGCTTGGACTTAGGCATAGCGGCGGCGGAGGCCTCCTTTTCAGCGTCAAGTCCTCCGCGCGGCTCCTCCCGGCCTGGGCCTCTCTGTTCACGCGTTCCGCCCCCGGCGTGAGTGACAATCAGCCGATCGAAGAGCAAGAGCGCTTTTTACTATAGAAACGTCTTTGTGAGGCCGGCTTCCCGGACCGAGGCAGCGGAGGATGGGATTGAGGGAGGCAGGCGAATGGCAAAGCTGTAACAGCAGCGGCGGCAGAAATCCCCGTGGAGGCCCGTGAACGGAAACGATACATCTTTCTCCTCTCAGACGCCAGGAACTAAAAGGCGGGGAGAGCGGCGCTGACGCGGCTTATATACACTCCCCGGCTTGGAGAAAGGGGCGGGGTTAGTGACGTTTGAGGGGACGTGGTTTCTAAGCGACCCAATAGGACGCCGCGGTTGTAGTGACGCGGGCGCGAAGGGGCGTGGTTTAGGAACAGCACGATAGTGACGTCACCGCGCGGAGAACGCTGGGATTGGTAGTTTTGGTCTTTGGGCGGGTGTTGTAGTTTAAGGGGAGAGAGAGACTGAGGTCTGTTTTGTGGAGCGCGTTGCATGATGGGAGTCGTGGTCCAAAGCGACGCGGAAGCCATTACGGGACGCCAAGGCCTCACGTCGCGCGGGCGCCCAGCGTTCCTGCCTCTCTCCTTGTCCTCACGCGACCCTCAACGGTCGATTTTTCCAGCAAAACTGAAAAGCAGCCAGCAGGGCAGGGTTTAATTATTATTTATGAGGAGAATAAAGGCCAAGGGTTAGGAATCAGAGGAAATGGCTGCTGTAAAAGTACACACAAGCACACACACACATATATGTAAAATAAGTTTTAAAGGCTACATTTTTTAAATTTTTATTTTAATTATTTTTAATTTTTATTTTATTCTTATTTATTTTTAATTTTAATTATTTTTATTATTTTTATTTTTATTTATTCTTAAATTTTATTTTTAATTATTTTAATTATTTTAATTATTTTAAATTTTATTCTTAATTTTATTTTATTTTATTTTTCATTTTAATAATTTTTAATTTTAATTTTTTTAAAATTTTTAAATTTTTTATTTTATTCTTAATTTTTATTTTTTATTTTTATTTTTAATATTATTATTATTATTATTATTTTGCAAAACACACAAGCCCAAGCCTATACTAATAAGGCTGCATCCACACTACAGAAATAACCCAGATTGGCACCACTTTAACACCACGCTATAAAATACTAAAATAATATACAGTTGTTATCCCCTGGGGTTCGGTTCCAGGATCCCCCGTGGATACCAAAATCCATGGGTGCTCAAGTCCCATTAAATATAATGGCATAGCAAAATTATGTCCCTTATATAAAACTGCAAAATCAAAGTTTGCTATTTGGAATTGATATTTTTTAATATATATATATATTTTCAAGCCAGGAATGTTCGAATCCGTGGATAAAAAATCCATGGATAAGGATACTCAAAACAAAACAAAATATTATTCAGTCACAGATTTCTGAGATTTGTAGTTTTATGAGATATCTCTTGCCTTGGCAAACTACAAATCCCAGGATTCCATAGGATGTAACCATGACAAAGCGCAACAGCATTAGCTCAGCAGTGTAGACGCAGCCTTAGCCAAAATAATACAAATAATACATAATATAATATTACTATACTCTAATAAAACAAAATTGTGACTAATGACTGGTGTGTTGTTGTTTTTTACAAAAAGTACACAGTATAATAATGCTATACTCTAATAAAATAGTGATTAATGACTGTTAATGCGTAAGGTAGATGGTGCCGTTGCAAATAGTTACATGAAATCACATCTCTCTCTAAATACTGTGGTGTTTGTCATTGTAGGATTTTGACGGAAATCCTAATCGCATTCATTTGGAGATCAGTTCAACGCGATGCAATCGGAATTAAAGCAATTCTTAGAAGGAAAATAATGGTGCATGCTGCAGTGGGCCATCTTAGCAGATTTTATTATAGCATGATCTTTCTCTTCCAAAAAGAGATCTGTTTGTACTGCAGAGTCCAGCTGGATCAAATCATCTTGGTCAATCTTTTGTTGGCACTTGCACTCTGAGAACAACAGCCCTTCCCTCACTTTCCCTATTGAGAATTGCCTCCTGATTCACAATTGCCTTCTAGAAGGGAAGGTAAAAAATCACTCTTTTAAAGAACCCACTTCATCCAGTGCTCAAAAGACAAGAAATCAGTTTTTTGCAGGCCTATGTTTGGCTCAATCAGTCTTCAGACTAAACCTTTGTATCCTGAATGGTGCTCTGAAAAGTGACTGTCCAGCTGAATTCACTTACCTCCCTGCATCCAGAATGAGCGCTATTAGCTATATAATAATTTCTAAGGACCATTTCCCTTATGCTAAGGACCTAGTGGTCCTGCCTAGGTTCAAAAGTGATCATCTTCCAATTCGGTTACAATTAAACTTCACTCAGAAGACACACGCCAAGGACTGCTATCAACTATACAACTCAGGAAGGTCTTATTGGCAAGCTAAATGGACCCCCAACCATCCCCGGTTGAAAAAATATGTAAGGTATTGGCCTCAGACCGCCTTCAAAGTCTTTGGAATAACTCTTCTATAGCTATTAATATCCCCCATGAATTTGCCTAATCACTCTTTAATGCTACCTGATCAAGGGTTCACCACCAAATCATCACTAAATATAGTGGTCACTGACGAGAGATTATTGCACGAGGCTTCTGCAGAGCAACAATCATGTTTTTGAAGCACATGGAAACATACCGGTATTGAAGCAATCTTTGATGGCACCTACCCTGTTTCCCCGAAAATAAGACATCCTCAGAAAATAAGACCTAGTAGAGGTTTTGCTGAATTGCTAAATATAAGCCCTCTCCCAAAAGTAAGACCTAGCAAAGTTTTTGTATGAATATATACACAATATAATAATATTTTTTTCCAGCAATAAATGTGAATTCTTCTTCATGGTAAAATAAGACACCCCCTGAAAATAAGACCTAGGGCATCTTTGGGAGCAAAAATTAATATAAGACACTGTCTTATTTTCAGGGAAACATGGTATGCTTCAGTATCAGTATGGTGCTGCACTGTATGGTGCACCAGTATCCATACTGCCCTGTTTTTCCCGGTTTCAACGTTTGTAATTTCCCGGTTATTGCCCTATTTAGGCAGATTATAATACAAATAATCTGGGGGGGGGGGGGAGACATCAGGCGGTAGGGGGATAAGGCATTTGGGTCAGCATGGGAAGAAAACCAGGGGATGGGTAAGAGAGATGGGGCAGCGGGAGGCTGTAGGGTAATTTAAGTTTCCTAAGGCTTCAGCCTTCGTAAAGGAAACAAAAACACTGAAATATCAAAACTCTCAAAGCCAAGGCTGTTAGGGTATATTTTTAAGTCAGCAGAGTAGCACAAATGTGCTGTTGTCTAACTATGCATCCTTAAGAACTGAGACTGACTCAAAAAACAACACAGGTAGCTTGTAGTTAAACAAAAGTTTACTAATGGCTTCAGTCACCATATACACAGAGCCGTTAGCATGGGCAAAACGTTCCTGAAGTGTTTCTGAAGCACGAAGGTGTGATCATCCATAGCGCTTCTAAAACGTAATTGAGGCATCCCGCTTCTCTCCCGTTGTCGAAGCATTCGCGGAGAAGCCATTTTTTGAAAAAAAAAATAGCTTCTCCGCGAATGCTTCAACAACTGGAGAGAAGTGGGACGCCTCAATCATGTTTTAGAAGTGCTACAGATGATCACACCTTCACGCTTCAGAAACGCTTCAGGAACATTTTGCCCACAGCAAGGGCTCCGTGTGATAATGTCACATATCCTAATGTGGCTTGTGAATAGTTCAGGTAAAAGAAATATTTATCACACCATCTTTCCAAAGAAAGTTGAGAGAGAAGGAAAATGGAAAGCATGTAGTGTAAAAGAATTTTTTTTAGAGAGTATGTCTGTTAGTTCCAAAGGAGGAGTGACCTACATCACCTGGTTAGTTTGAATGAGAAAGAGAGGAGTTTGCATGCAGGAAGTCCCTATCTATCTAAGGGGGGGAAGAGAATGCAAAAATCTTCCAACCGAGGCAAGGAGAAACAGACTGAATGGCGAGGAATGAGGAAAGAGACATCGGTGGGGGGTAGAGGGATAAGACATCCAGGGGCCATGGGAAAAAAGACTGGATGGTGAGGGAAGAGACATAATGTAGTGGGAGAAGAGAGATCAGGCAGTGGGGGAAAAGAGATTGGGGAAATGGGGGTGAGAAAAAGACATTGGGTGGTGGGAATGGAGTTGGGATGGGGGGAAAGGAGATTGCGCAGCAAGATGGCAACTACGATAGAGATACAGAAGCAGGAGTTGGGGGAAGGTCAGGGTAGGAAGCAGGAAGAAGAGAGACTGAGGACCTTATCAGCCATTGGAAATTGGAAGTATAATCTAATGGCAATCCAAACGCAATCATGGGGTTTGCGTTATTGCGAATTAAAGCATCTCATGCAATTTTGGGCAATGGAGGGTCATTTTCAGGTAATGGGAAGTCATTCTGAATGCATTCCGAACGCAATTGGAATTCATGTAAATTCGCTAAACTAGTGAATTCACGTGAATTGGAATTGGCTCCATTCGCAATAAAGAGAAATTTCTCCTGTCTGATAAGGTCCTGAGAAATGAAGGTGGGGAAGAGAGACTGTATGGCACAGTTGAGATCAGGAATATATTGGCACGTGAGGCCACTCTCCCGGCCAGGGGTTTCACTAGGGGTGTGTGGGAAGTGTGGACCACACCAGGTGACACCCTAAGAGGGGATGACACCACTGCTTCCCAAACTTCTGGATTTTGGCAGAAATGAGTTGTGATGTTTGCCTTCTTCTCTTTAAAACACTGGTGCTTAGTGAAAGAATCGGGAGAGGCTCAGTGGGAGGAGAAAGGAGAGGCCTCAAGGTTTTTAAATTTTAAATTTTTAATTTTAAAACCTTCTAATTTTATCACATTGTGTAGAATACTACAGATCTGTACTATGCCCCCCTCTCCCAATGGTTGTCTTGCTTTTCTAAAATAAACTAACTTATTAAATATTCAGTCCTTCAGGTTTTCCAAATAGAGCAAGTGTCCCCAAACATTATTTGTGGGTCATATGTACTCTGGATTTATCAACGTTTATACCTGCAAGAACTGATGTGTTTCTAATATATCTTCTTAGGGTGTTATATCATTTAAAAGCAATTAATGTACTAGATGGATGATGATGATGATGATGATGATGATGATGATGATGATCACCACCACCACCCCACTTGCCCCAAAACTGATTATCTATGTTATTCATGGCATTTGCTGATGCTCTCTAAAAAAACTGGCTTGTTATTGACACTCATTTTCTAATTTTAGCTGTTGCATCCCAGTGGATGCTTCTTAAAATAGAATATATGTCTGCTGTTTCTACAACATAAACAATCTCTCTGGTTGCTATGAGCTTAGACTGATTAATGTGTATATGATGTAAGAGGCTGAGGTCATTCTAATGAATCTGTTGTATACAATTACTTAGTACATAGGTTTCCCAACCTGATGACAAGTGCCTGGAAACAATTATTGCCTACTGACTCTCTTCTGTGTGTGTGTCATTCTCTATTATAAAGTTTCCTTACCTCATGTTTTCTCTCTTGTATAATTATTAACTTGCTGTGATCCAAAGTATGACGGATAAAAACAAATGTACGACAAACATCTGATAAGCGTGAAATCTAGATACTTTCAAAATTCAGTCCTAAGTACAAATTCCTTGCCCCAAACCTTGTTTTCATGGGGAATTCTCAATCCAGAAAAAAAGGTAATTTTTAGCATTAGGCTTTATTTTGTTGATTCAAACATTTCAAAGGTTTCTATACAACAGGACTGCCCGTGTGTGTCCTGCAGGCTGCATGAAGCCTCCCCAAGCATCCCAGAGCAGCCCTCAGCCATCCTCTGACCCATCCACATCCCAGGTTGTTGGGGACCTTTTTGTTCGGAATAGCTATTTGTGCCCTCCAGATGTATGATTTCTCATTCTGCTACATAGTTCTCCCATCTCCCTGTGTTGTTGTTGTTTTCTTCAGGGGTGGGTGGTGGGTTTAATAATAGAAATAATTGTTCACCACTGGTTTTTAAAAAAAGGCAAAAATGAACCCCATAACCCTAAACTGGGATGAAGGGAATTAGCAAAATGGCAAATTGCACCACCTAGAAGGCTTTTTGGGGGTGGATAGTAGACCTGATGATCGGTTTGAGCAGTGATAAGTAGGTGCCAGCATGGGCAAATCCTGCCAAACAAA
Organism: Urosaurus nigricauda; assembly: GCA_034509955.1. Lineage (NCBI taxonomy): Eukaryota > Metazoa > Chordata > Lepidosauria > Squamata > Phrynosomatidae > Urosaurus > Urosaurus nigricauda. The sequence continues at coordinate 67,207,566 of JAOEGL010000005.1, read as the reverse complement.
TCTTATATCCTTATAAAAATCATCTTTCTAGTTTAATAGATGACGGGAATGCTGTGGATGTCAGCACAGCATAATATTTTGCTTAGAAAAAATGATTAAATATGGAATATACCATAAATACTCAACTATAAGTCGAGAAATTTATACTCAAACATTGACCCTAAAATCCTGGAATGAATTGTTATTATTAACTCTACATTTGTCAGCCCTCATGCCACGCTCGGAAGCTGCAATTGGTTCAGAATATGGCAGCCAGAATAATTACAGGGAAGTCTAAATGTGACTTTATTACACCTATTCTAAAATCCCTACACTGGCTGCCTATTAGCTTCCGGGCACAGTATAAGGTGTTGGTTATTACCTATAAAGCCCTACATGGCTTGGGTCCAGCTTACCTGAGGGAACACCTCCTCCCATATAATCCTTCCTGCATTCTCAGATCCTCTGGGAAGAACCTATTGCAGCCAATGAAAACCAGATTGGCTGTGACTTCCCAGAGGATGTTTTCTGCCTCCGCTCCAAAAATCTGGAATGACCGGAGGAGAACCGCCATATAATATCGTTGGAGGCATTCAAGAAGGCAATAAAGAAGCTCTTCCCTAACTGACCTCCTCAGACTTTTTAACAGACTATCTTCCTCACTGCCCCCATCAGATCTTTTCTAATTTTATTGTGAATTTGTAATTTAATGTTTTTAAAATTACTATTTTAGATTATTATGTTTTTATGCTTGTATCACATTGTTATTTTTGTCTGTTCTTTGCTTGCGGTTACCCACCTTGATCCAACACAGGGAGAGGCGAGATACAAATAAATATATTATTATTATTATTTTCTTATATCTGCCTATCTCCCAGTATAGGAACTCAAGGCAACTTATATATGGACTAATATAAAACTGCTTAGAAAGGTGCTGAAAGAAGCACCATCCCATGCCCCACTCTCTCAGCCTTAACAGTGATCTCTGAAAGAGCTGCCAAGGCAAGGTGTGTGTGTGTGTGTCTAAAAGAGGGGAGTCCCTTTTCAATGGGATGCTAAAATCTTCTCTCCCATCTTCCTCCCCTATATCTCTCTGCCTATAGAACACCCCACTTCCCTCCTCTTCTGAGTTGGATGTTAAAACCTACTCCTCCAACCCATGGCATCCAGTCTATTACCTCCTCCAAACATGGAGAAACATTTCTGGGTGTCATCAGCATATTGACAGCACTCTATCCCATACCTCCAGATGATCCGTGTCAGTGGTTTCATGTAGAAACAACAATGGGGATAGAATGGCACCTTATGGCATGTCATTTATTTAACAACTCCTTTTTTGAGCTGCTGCTAATCCAGTCATGACCATCTTGAACCTACCTGGGAAACAGGACTGAAAACAATGAAGCATAGTGCCGCTGATTCCCAAACTCTGTAGGCATTCCAGAAAGATATCATGGTTGATGGGGCTGAATGTTGCTTAGTGATCCAAAAGCACTTGCAGGGATATAGATATAAAGAACCTATGGAAACGGTATAGGGAGAAGGGTCCCTTGGATGGGCTATAACCAAAACCTATATTTGAATCTCAGCCACAAAAGGCAACGAAAGGTTTACAGCTAGATAAAAAATGTTCAGTAGATACAAAAACAAATTTGAGTGCTGCAGGGCGATACCTTTGGGATGATGACAGAGAAGACTTCCACCCTCTAGGGATCCGAAAGCAGCGGGGAGAAGGTATGGAGCTACAAAAAGCTACAGAAGTAAGGTAGGGCCACAAGAAGATGTCAAAGAGCCAATGACAGTTTGGTTAGCAAACAACAAGTTAGTTTTAAGATATTCCCACAAAAAGAATCAGAAACAAAGAGAGCAAGTCTGCTACCATTGCAGCTGACATCTGAACTCAGTGGTTACTAGGAAGATCTGAAGCCCTGAGAGAGTGAAAATATCCCTGTGAGAGAGTGAACATAATGTAGCTCTATCCAAATAATGTACATTGTTTTGTGCGCTGCATAAAATATTCTGCTTTTTACTCCAGGCTCTTTGGGGTGTGTGACATTAAAGCACTATTCCAGTGACTAGTGCCTGGCTTAGGCCTGTAATTATTCCTCATAAAAAGCAAGTTGGGCAGGAAATAAATTTTATAGCCATAGTGTACTTCGCTTAAATACACATAATATACTAGAAGGGAACATGCCAGAGATTCCAGAACAATCATAAACAGGAGATGGAAATGCTCTTTCCTTTGCATTTCTTTAGTTATCAGAAATCAAGGTGGCTTCTGAGGTTTTGCTGTGTGCATATTAAGAGATAGGAACTCTAGAATGCTTCAAATTTTCATAAATATCATTATCTAAAGGCTGCCTTATATCAAAAAGAAGTCATCTTAATATCTCACAGACATAAAATAAAAATATGACAACCAACACAATAAGATACAAATAGATAAAACTTAGCACTCAAACAATGAATAAGATAAAAAGCAGATCAAAGAAAATAGCACATTTCTTTTAATCCACAAAGCTAAAACAGCATTAAAGGCCTTAGCAATACTGAAAGGGGGTTGGGAAAATTCAAACTTCTTTGCGTGGCACTGAAAAGACATAAAGCTAGGTAACAGGTCACTTCCTTTGGCAAGGTAATGCTACACAACCAGGTTGCTCCCCGTGAAAATGCCTTTTCACTTGTAACTACCTGTGGTACTTTGCTTAGTAGGGGCTGCCAAAAAAGGTCTCAGGAGTTTATCATACGACGGAATTTGGGGGTATAATGCAATGGCAATCTGAACGCAATCATGGGGTTTCACGTTATTGTGTATTAAAATATCTCACGCAATTTTGGGCAATGGGAAGTCATTCCAAACGCAATCATGGGTTTTACATTATTTCATATTAAAGCATCTCATGCAATTTTGGGCAATGGGCGGTCATTTTCGGGAAATGGGAACTCATTCCAAATGCATTCCGAACGCTAAAGTAGCAAATTCACGTGAATTTGAATTGGCTCCATTCAAAATTGGGAGAAATTCCTCCCATGTGATAAACTCCTCAGAGAAAGATCTGCAGATCCAGAGGGGTTCCTGTAAAAAGAAGTGCTCATCCAGGTACTAAGGTTGCAAGTCATTAAGCGCATGTTCTTAAGTGCTGTAGAAATATTAATTAATGTATCAATAAAACCAACATATTCTCAATTCCCCTTCTTAGTTATTCCCTGCAGTGCACCTTCTTTATATTTTCATATTAGTGACAAAACTAGCAACCACATACCAAAAACTAGTCCTACAATCTCTGATATCTGCAGCCCATATAGTCATATCTACATTGGTGTAGTACATTTATTTGACACAGTTAAACATTTGCGGTTATGTACAGACAACTACATAAGGACAACTACAAACTTCTGAGGCAAAGTTACCCAGTGGGACATACTTCTGAGCAACCCTGTATACAATTAGTCTAACTCACTGTTGGTACACTGGAGGGAAAATACATAGACATTACCATATAATTGGTAACTAACCACTGTATACACATCGTTCTAATAACTTTGTCATACAGTTAAAAGCATACTACCTAACATGAGATCAGTGAATCATTCCAAGTTGCAGAGACCATTTAACCATTGCTAATATGCTAATATGCGAACACACCAACTAGCATGGAATTCGAACTGTTGTTCACTCTGAGCCTGACATTCCCAAATGATGAGACAAATATTGACATCTAGCCAGATACCGTCTCTGCCTGGGTCATGGCTAGTCAGAAGTAAAGAACTTTAACCTTACATGCAATCTGATATTTGGTCCACAAGGGGAAAAAACAGAATGCACTCTCATATTTAATGTGGATTGTTAAAACAGAATGATAAAAAAACTGCTTTGTGTGTAGAGGACAGGTTATGAAGGCCTTTTGATCTGTTCCAACTCATACTTTTTGTCCTCTTTCCAGTAAGGAATAAAATAAGTTAGCATAATGAAGCAATAAGCTTGGGGATGATTGATGATGATGATGATGATGATGATGATGATGATGATGATGATGATATAAGCAGACAGTCATTGTTCATCAGTATAGGCCAGGGGTGGAGGATATGTGTGGCTCACCAAATGATGCTGGACAATAACCCTATAAACACTAACCAGTGTAGCCAGTTGGGAGCTGTAGAACAAACATAGTGTGCCAACTACATGTATTAGTATAAGAGTCCTCACTACTGTACGTGTAACAAAAGGAATCTTCTCAGAGAAAGTTTTGAACCCATGGAAATTGACTTTTGGTAAGCGGATTCATTTCTTTCACACATCAACACTAAATGACCACAGTGAAGATCTGAAAGGCTTGGATCACATTATGCAGACCTTTAAAAGTTTAGGACAAGGCAGGTAAGGTATTAAGAAATAAGATATCCAATGAAAAAACGTAGTATAAGAAGGGAAGAGAAGGGAAGTGAAAGGAGGTAAAAGAAGAAAGAAAGGAAAATAGAGAATAAAGATAAGGAAGTAGGCAGGAGTTGAATGTGATAAAAATTATAAGACATTTTAGAATAATTGATAGCTACATAAGGTTTGATTCTGGATAAGGTACTGTATATTAGATGTATGTTTGATTATTGTTTAAGATTTTATTGTGAAAATTAATTTTAAAAAATTAACACTGAAGAAAATTTAGGACAAGGGTCATGAATTTGCATCTTTCTGGATCCTATTATATCCTATCTCACTCCCACAACTGTGTAAATGTGCTTATTCTTTAGCATTTATTATCACTGTGTGCTGCAAAGAAATGGATTGAGAGATACAAAAGCTTATGATAAAATAAATACCAGTGAATCTTAAAGGTGCTGCTACATTTCTTTTTGCTTTTTCCCTCCCCCTTCCTTCCTCCTTTTTATGCAGCAAGAGACTGACACGGCTACTTCTTTGAAAACTATGGAGTTTATCAGACAATGGAAATTGGAAGTATAATCTAATGGCAATCCGAATGCAATCATGGGGTTTCACGCTATTGTGTATTAAAGTATCTCACGCAATTTCAGGCAAAAGGGAAGTCATTCTAAACGCAATCATGGGTTTTACGTTCTTGCGTATTAAAGCATCTCACGTAATTTCGGGCAATGGGCAGTCATTCTCAGGTAATGGGAAGTCATTCTGAACACATTCTGAATGCAATTGGAATTCACGTAAATTCGCTAAACTAGCGAATTCATGTGAATTCGAATTGGTTCCACTTGGCTCCATTCGAAATAAAGAGAAATTCCTCCCATCTGATAAACTCCTATGTTTGAGACAGTTACTTTTGGGACAATTACCAGAATCCCCCAGCCAGTACAGTTGCTGGGGATGCTGGGATTGTAACTTTCTTTTTCTTTTTTTTTTAAATAATGATCTTTATTCAACAAATACACACAAATACATAAACATATACATCACTAAAATATTATTTAAAAAAACCACATCACATCCACATCAATTCAACCATAACAATGTCAATTACATTTTCTTAATATCCCATCATTGCCAATATCAATTATACCATAGAATCATAGAATCATAGAATCATAGAGTTGGAAGAGACCACAAGGGCCATCCAGTCCAACCCCCTGCCATGCAGGAACTCCAAGTCAAAGCATCCCTGACAGATGGCCATCCAGCCTCTGCTTAAAGACCCCTAAGGAAGGAGACTCCACCACACTCCGAGGGAGTGTGTTCCACTGTCGAACAGCCCTTACTGTCAGGAAGTTCCTCCTAATGTTGAGGTGGAATCTCTTTTCCTGCAGTTTGCATCCATTGTTCCGCGTTCTAGTCTCTGCAGCAGCAGAAAACAAGCTTGCTCCCTCCTCAATATGACATCCCTTCAAATATTTAAACAGGGCTATCATATCACCTCTTAACCTTCTCTTCTCCAGGCTAAACATCCCCAGTTCCCTAAGGCGTTCTTCATAGGGCAAGGTTTCCAGACCCTTCACCATCTTAGTTGCCCTCCTTTGGACATGCTCCAGTTTCTCCACATCCTTTTTGAATTGTGGTGCCCAGAACTGGACACAGTATTCCAGGTGGGGCCTGACCAAAGCAGAATAGAGTGGCACTATAACTTCCCTTGATCTAGAAACTATACTTCTATTGATGCAGCCTAAAATTGCATTGGCTTTTTTAGCTGCCGCATCACACTGTTGACTCATGTTCAGCTTATGGTCTACTTGGACTCCTAGATCCCTTTCACATGTGGTCTCATTCAGCCAGGTGTCCCCCATCCTATATCTGTGCATTTCATTTTTCCGCCCTAAGTGCAGAACCTTACATTTCTCCGTATTGAATTTCATTTTGTTAGCACTGGCCCAGCTTTCTAGTCTATTCAGGTCATTTTGAATTTTGATCCTATCCTCTGGGGTATTAGCTACTCCTCCCAGTTTAGTGTCATCTGCAAATTTGATAAGTATGCCCCCAATTCTGTCATCCAAATCGTTAATAAAGATGTTGAATAGCACTGGGCCCAGGACAGAACCCTGTGGCACCCCACTGGTCACTTCTCTCCAGGATGAAAAGGAGCCATTGTTGAGCACCCTTTGAGTTCGGCCACTCAACCAATTACAAATCCATGTAACAGTTAACTTGTCTATCCCACATTTTGCAAGCTTGTTTGCAAGAATGTCATGGGGAACCTTGTCAAAGGCCTTACTGAAATCGAGGTATACTATATCCACAGCATTCCCTTCATCTACCAAGCTGGTAATTTTATCAAAAAAAGAGATCAGGTTCGTTTGGCATGACTTCTTTTTCTGAAACCCATGTTGGCTTTTTGTGATTATGGCATTGGCTTCTAAATGTTCGCAGACTCTCTGCTTAATGATCTGCTCTAGCACCTTTCCTGGAATTGATGTCAGACTAACTGGACGATAATTGTTGGGATCCTCTTTTTTTCCCTTTTTGAAGATGGGGACAACGTTTGCCCTCCTCCAGTCTTCTGGGACTTCTCCTGTTCTCCAGGAGTTCTCAAAGATTATTGCCAATGGCTCTGATATTACATTTGCTAGTTCTTTTAATACTCTAGGATGTAGTTCATCTGGTCCTGGAGATTTATATTCATTTAGGTTAACCAAGTATTCCTGTACTATCTCTTTACTTATTCTGTGCTGAAATTCCCCTATTCTGTCTTCTGCTCCATTATCCTTCGGTTGAGCACCTTTTGCCTTTTCTGAGAAGACTGAAGCAAAGAAGGTGTTGAGTAATTCTGCCTTTTCTCTGTCCCCTGTTAGCATTTTGCCATCTTCTGCACGCAGTGGCCCTACTGTTTCCTTCTTCTTCCTTTTGCTGCGGACATATCCAAAAAAGCCCTTTTTATTGTTCTTAACCTCTCTAGCAAGCCTGAGTTCATTCTGCGCTTTAGCTTTTCTGACTTTACCCCTACATGTGCTGGCTATTTGTTTAAATTCCTCTTTCGTGATTTCTCCATTTTTCCATTTCTTATACATGTTCCGTTTAAAACTTAGCTCATTTGAAAGTTCCTTAGTCATCCATCCTGGCTTCTTGAGACATCTTCCATTTTTCTTCCTCATTGGAACTGTCTGAAATTGTGCATTCAATATCTCCCTTTTGAGAAACTCCCATCCGTCTTGAACTCCCTTTTCTTTTAGTATTCCTGACCATGGGATCACTCCCAGTATTTCTCTAAGTTTATTGAAATTAGCTCTCCTAAAGTCTAGAGTGCGTGTCTGACTATGCCTAGCTTCTCCCTTCCACTGCATAACAAACTCCAGGAGAACATGGTCACTTCCACCTAAGGATCCAACCACTTGCACCCCATCAACTAGGTCTTCCCTGTTGGTTAAGATAAGATCTAAAATGGCTGATCCCCTTGTTGCCTCTTCCACCTTTTGGACAATGAAATTGTCTTCCAGGCAAGTGAGGAATTTGCTAGACTTTGAGGATTTGGCTGAGTTTGACTTCCAGCAAATATCCGGATAGTTGAAGTCCCCCATCACTACTACATCTCTCCTTCCTGATTGTGTGGTCATCTGTTCTAGAAAGGCATCATCCAATTCCTCTGCCTGAGTCGGGGGTCTGTAGTAGACTCCCACAGTAACATCCCTGTTATTTCCCTCTCCTTTAATTTTTATCCAGATGCTCTCCACCTGGCTTCCAGTATTGACTTCCTGGATCTCTTCACTGGTGTAAATATCCCTGACATATAATGCTATTCCTCCTCCTTTCCTGCTTGGCCTGTTTCTCTTAAAAAGGTTATATCCCTCTATTTCTACATTCCAGTCATGAGACTCATCCCACCAGGTTTCAGTGATGCCTATTATATCATATTTCCCTTGTTGTGCTAGGAGTTCAAGTTCATCCTGCTTATTTCCCATACTCTGTGCATTAGTGTAGAGACATTTAAGACCATGTGTCCTCTTTACTTGCTGCTTTTGCACATTTTTTTGCCTCCTACTATTGGGTCCTTGCACTGTTTGCCTTGTTCCCTCTATGCCACTTGGACTATTCTCTCCATCCCTTTTGTCTTCCAGTATAATGTCTCCCTCCCCCACATAACTCAGTTTAAAGCCCTCCTGATCAGATTCTTCAGACTGTTGGCAAAAACGTTTTTGCCAACTGGCGTGAGATGCAGCCCATCCCTTGCCAGAAGTCCCTCCTCATGGAACCGCAGCCCATGATCCAAGAATCCAAACTGTTCTTGGCGGCACCATCTACGGAGCCAGTTATTCACCTCTGCTATTTTCCTCTCCCTTCCTGGACCATGCCCTTCTACCGGGAGTAGAGATGAGATGACAACCTGTGCATCCATCTCTTTCAGCTTCCTTCCCAGAGCCTCATAATCCCTTTTGATATTCTGAAGGCTGTGCCTTGCAGTATCATTGGTTCCCACATGAACCAAAAGAAGGGGATAACGGTCAGTAGGCTTGACAAGTCTTGTCAGCCTCTCCGTCACATGATGGATCTTTGCCCCAGGGAGACAACACACCTCCCGAGACATCTTGTCAGGCCCACAAACCACTGCTTCCGTACCCCTCAGCAAGGAGTCCCCCACCACGACCACACGCCTCCTCCGAGGCTTAGCAGTGGCTGTTCCTTTTCGTGATACTCTCAGGCTCCCCTGCTCTGTCCCTGATGTCTGTCCCTGCTGCTTTTCCTCATCATCTCTGACAACAGAGAGAGATTCAAAGCGATTCTGTAGCTGCAAGCCGCTCACAGAACGTTCCCTGGTTTCCTTACTTCTGTGTGTGACCTCCCTCCAAGCCTCTACCTCTGTTGTATGTGGAGTGACCTCCTCCACCCCAACAACTTCCTCTGTCTGTTTCCCACCCAAGACATTCTGGCCTGTTCTGTTCAGGAGATTCTCCTGCTCTCTATGATGCTGGAGTGCAGATATCTGCTCCTCTAGCTGCTGTACTTTCTCTTCCAAGAGGACTACCAACTTGCACTTGTGGCAGGTGTAGTTCGCCACCTCTGTAGGCAAGAAGACAAACATCCCACAGGTGTTGCAGGTGACTGCAGCAGGGCCTTCAGTGTCCATACTGAGAAGTCTTAAGGAGGCACTGAAACAAGACTGTGGGCTTCCCTTGCTAGACTTGGCCTTTATTCCCAAGCTCTGTCACTGAGTTCAAGTCACGGGGCCTATAGTTATGTAGAGAGCTCCTGGCTAAAAGCTCCTTCCAAAGGCAAGTCTCTGATTCACTTCCTCTGATGCTTCAGGCCGGCTCCTCTTCTATTCTCTAAACACCTCCTTGACTAGATAAAAAAAAAAATCAAAATTCGCGCGCCGTTAGGCGCGCGCTTCTGCTAGCCTTGAGTAGCCTTAAGTAGCCTCCCAGCACTGGCTCCCAGAATGCAATGGCTCAAGTGTAAATTAAATTAGATCTCACCCAAGCACATGGACTACAGCCTCCTCCTTTTCTTTCTCCTCCTTAAAGGAAATGCAGCTTCTGCTAGCCTTGAGTAGCCTTAAGTAGCCTCCCAGCACTGGCTCCCAGAATGCAATGGCTCAAGTGTAAATTAAATTAGATCTCACCCAAGCACATGGACTACAGCCTCCTCCTTTTCTTTCTCCTCCTTAAAGGAAATGAAGCTTCTGCTAGCCTTGAGTAGCCTTAAGTAGCCTCCCAGCACTGGCTCCCAGAATGCAATGGCTCAAGTGTAAATTAAATTAGATCTCACCCAAGCACATGGACTACAGCCTCCTCCTTTTCTTTCTCCTCCTTAAAGGAAATGCAGCTTCTGCTAGCCTTGAGTAGCCTTAAGTAGCCTCCCAGCACTGGCTCCCAGAATGCAATGGCTCAAGTGTAAATTAAATTAGATCTCACCCAAGCACATGGACTACAGCCTCCTCCTTTTCTTTCTCCTCCTTAAAGGAAATGCAGCTTCTGCTAGCCTTGAGTAGCCTTAAGTAGCCTCCCAGCACTGGCTCCCAGAATGCAATGGCTCAAGTGTAAATTAAATTAGATCTCACCCAAGCACATGGACTACAGCCTCCTCCTTTTCTTTCTCCTCCTTAAAGGAAATGCAGCTTCTGCTAGCCTGCTAGCCTTGGCTCAAGTGTAAATTAAATTAGATCTCACCCAAGCACATGGACTACAGCCTCCTCCTTTTCTTTCTGCTAGCCTGCTAGCCTTGGCTCAAGTGTAAATTAAATTAGATCTCACCCAAGCACATGGACTACAGCCTCCTCCTTTTCTTTCTCCTCCTTAAAGGAAATGCAGCTTCTGCTAGCCTTGAGTAGCCTTAAGTAGCCTCCCAGCACTGGCTCCCAGAATGCAATGGCTCAAGTGTAAATTAAGTTAGATCTCACCCAAGCACATGGACTACAGCCTCCTCCTTTTCTTTCTCCTCCTTAAAGGAAATGCAGCTTCTGCTAGCCTTGAGTAGCCTTAAGTAGCCTCCCAGCACTGGCTCCCAGAATGCAATGGCTCAAGTGTAAATTAAATTAGATCTCACCCAAGCACATGGACTACAGCCTCCTCCTTTTCTTTCTCCTCCTTAAAGGAAATGCAGCTTCTGCTAGCCTGCTAGCCTTGGCTCAAGTGTAAATTAAATTAGATCTCACCCAAGCACATGGACTACAGCCTCCTCCTTTTCTTTCTCCTCCTTAAAGGAAATGCAGCTTCTGCTAGCCTTGAGTAGCCTTAAGTAGCCTCCCAGCACTGGCTCCCAGAATGCAATGGCTCAAGTGTAAATTAAATTAGATCTCACCCAAGCACATGGACTACAGCCTCCTCCTTTTCTTTCTCCTCCTTAAAGGAAATGCAGCTTCTGCTAGCCTGCTAGCCTTGGCTCAAGTGTAAATTAAATTAGATCTCACCCAAGCACATGGACTACAGCCTCCTCCTTTTTTTTCTCCTCCTCATTACCTCATTACAACTTTCTTTAATAGTTGATTGACTCTCTCTCTCTATATATATATATCTTATCCTACATAACCTTTCCTATCTTATCTTCTTTCACATCCATTCCCTTCTCTTCTATCTTTCGATCTTTCTACCTTTGTATCTTTCCCATCTTTCCTTATCCATCTCATGTCCCTCTTACTTTACTCTTTCCTTTTCATCCTTTCTAAATACTTTCTCCTTCTCCCATTCCTTTCATCCACTTTCTCCTTCTTACCTTCACTTATCCACTGAACCTTCTTCTTTTCATTGTTCTCTCCTATCTTCAACCCATTCCTTCCATCCTCTTACCTTCCCTTTCACATATTTTCACTCTGGGAGTGTAACTTTTCATGACCTTTGGGACTGGGCTGAGCAAAAAATATCTAAACTAAGAAAGCAGCTACACCAAATATGTATCCAAATATACCCACTCTTCAGATTTTGCACATTTAGGTTGCAATTCACCAGGGGATTAAGCCCTTTGAATTTAATGTTGACTTCTCAGGATATGTGTACAGGATTGTGCTGCAAATATATGTTATGCTGCAGTTTAACAGTAGTTGGGAAGAGGAAGATTTAGGGTTGCCAGTCTAAATTTAGCCTCTTCATACCAATAACTGGTGCAACAGACCAAATCTGGTAGAGAATTAGGAAATGTTATCTTTGGGCAAAAATTCCCCATAATCTTCCAGCCAGAATGACCTTGTGAGTACTTTACTTGTAGGGAGCTAAAATCCAAAAATGAAACTTTTCTGAGCACTGGTTTGATGCTGCATATTTTTAATGGCAGACCATGAAAAAGCTACATTGAATTATTAATGTAGAGACTTTTTCCCTGCTCTTTCTCTCAAGATAGGCAGTCTTGCCAACGCAGCATTTTTTTTCATGATCTGCTGAAGTTTCATCTGTGCTGCATTTATTTTGCATCATGTCAATGTACATCAGGGGAACCTATGACCCATTTTTGAAGGGAAACAGAACGTTTGAGTGAATGTTTTCCCAGAAGGAGTCCATCATCACATCTTCACTAAATCCTTCATTTTGACTCTTTAGATGACAGATGTTCCTGAAAAAAAATAAAACTGTGGCAGGATGATCTCATCTTTAGGGTTTGCTACTGAGTAGTGGTGTAGTGGTTTGAGCCTATGATTCTGGAGACCAAGGTTTGAATTCCCGCTTGGCCATGAAACTCACTGGGTAACCTTGGGCAAGTCACATGCTCTCAGCCTCAGGGAAAAGCAAGGGCAGACCTCTTCTGAACAAATCTTGCTAAGAATGATAGGTTCGCTTTTGTGTCAACATAAGTTGGGAATTATTTGAAGGCACACAACAACAGTCCCTTCTAGTTATAAGATCACATGCCTTCTGGTATAAATGGCAGGAAGATTTATGGATTGTATTTCTGAATTCTTGAAATTTAGAAGAGCTAACTTGTGTTAGTAGTTTAGACAGAGTCTTGTTAGGAGATAAAAGCACTGTCCTCCATTTTATTGTTTGTACCAACTACAGTTGACTAATTTAATCAATTTGAGTTCCATACCGGTTGAACCTTAATTCAACAATTAATTCATTTAGCTGAGATTACCAATAGGATTCAGGCCACAGACATTTATTTACTTGAATTTGTTTAGAATGTAACATTTTTGAAAGCACAGATCAAGCATTATTTGCAGACAAAGTATAAAATGTGTGGGTTAAAACAATTGTTCTGGCTTCTCCCAGGAGCTTTTTGCTTGGTGTTTTAAATCGGCTGCTAGGCTGCAGCTGGGGCACGGGATGGAGGCAGAGATTATTGCACACTAAATCGCTGCCGCATTGTTGGGTGCCATCAGCCCGAGTCCCAGCCAAGTCCAAGCTGCACTCTGCCAACACTTTTTAGAAGTCAGAAAGCTTTCCAATTTCTAAAAAGTGCTGGCGGAGTGCGGCTTGGACCCAGTCTCATGGTGGCTGGCAATTCAGCAGTGATTTAGTGTGCAATAATCCCCATCTCCATCCTGCATCCTGGCTGCAGCCCAGGAGGCTGGAGCCAATTTAAAAGCTACACGATAAGTTCCCCAGGCTGCATCTGCACTGGGGAAATAATCCAGTTTGACACCATAGCCATAAACTCAGTGTTGGAATTCTGGGAACTGTAGTACTGTGAGATGTTTAGCCTTCTCTATCATACATCTCTGGTGCCACAAGAAATGACAGTTCCCGGAATTCCATAGCATTGAGCCATGGCAATTAAAGCTGCATCAAACCAGATTATTCCTGTAGTGTGGATACAGTCCCAGGCATACTATCCAGGTGTAACCTATGCAGGGTTACATCATCCCCATCCAATATAGCCCATGCTGTATTGGGTCATCCAATGGCTGTGCTGGCAAGGGATTATGGGGATTATATTGTGACATATCTAAAGGGGTACAAGTGGCCAAAGGATAAGAGAACCAGGGAAAGGAAGGCATGGATGGCTGACAATCTGCACACTTTTTGTAAAAGCTGATGGATGGATCATTCATTTAAACAATATACACAGAAAGTGCGGTCATAGTTTCTTAGGCCTGAAGTTGTACTTAGGCTGGGTCAACAAGTTCAGTGGGACTGTAATTTAACATGTTTGCAGGCAAAGTGGAAAGAGTAGAACAGAGTCCCTAATTATTGTGATTTGGTTACTAAAATGCCACATGGGTGCCCCAATTTCAACAGTAAAAAACCGCTTCATTTATAAATTCCTAGGAGTGCGGCTATGACATTGTTGAAGAAGGATATTTATAGCACTCTCCTATTACCATCTTCAGCTGTGCCCTTTCACCCATGGTAGCTTTGTTGCTTAGAGATAAATAAATGTGATACTCATGGATGGATGGCGTTAAGGAGATTGCATTGCTGCCACCTACTGGGTTAGATAGAAAACTTTATTGGTGGCAATGAGAGCCGATGTAGTTTCTTGGTCCATAGTGGTCTGTCTTCAGAGACCTGTTCCTATCCCAACTAGGTCCAGAAAAGAAGTCTCTTGCTTTCTCCCACTAATAACTGAGGTCTTACTCATAAATGTTTCTATATGTTTCTATATGTCTATATGTTTTGTGTTGTCTGTTTCCTCATAAATAATCTATATGTTTCCTGTTGGGGCTATAGGGTGAAGATCTCAGTGTGCAAAACTTCTGTGGTTTTTTGTTTATTTGTTGTAGAGTGTCATGGATGAGCAAAGCACACATTAAGGACTGAGTCCACAGGGCTTCTACCCTAAGCCACAACTTTAGTGGGTCCTTGGGGTTTGGTTCCAGGACCCCATGGATACCAAAATGTATGTAACCCGCTCCGATTGGATACAGAGGAGCGGGCTATAAATAAAACTTTATTATTATTATTATTATTATTATTATTATTATTATTAAAATCCATGGATGCTCAAGTCCTATCATATACAATGGGGCAGTAAAATGGTGTCCTTTATGTGAAATGGCAAAATCAAGGCTTGCTTTTTGGAATTAAAAAATATATATTTTCAAGCCATGGATCTGTGGATAGAAAAACCAATGAATAAGGATGGGTGACTGTAAAACGAGGATGGAACAAACATCTGGATGTCTGGATGGAAGTGTCTAACCAATTCTTTCTTTTACCAGGCTAGAGAGATTATAAAGGGAGCTTCTGACTTGGCAGTTACATGATTACATAAGACAGAGCCTATCTGGTACAATGGACAGGCCTAAACTTAAGGAGACTTCAGCGAAAGCACCCATTAAACCAGCTGAGAAAAACTGCCTAAAGTGGTAAATTTTAAACTTGTTGTACGCCATCCCGGTTGCCGAGCAGAGGGGCAGGTTAGAAATAAATTTATTATTATTATTATTATTATTATTAATCAGTTGAATGGTACCAGCATCTTCCTGGCATTTTTGGCTGAATTTTCTAGCTGCTGAATACAATTAGAGGACGGAGCTGTGTGTACAGTACTATATACTCTGTGCCTTTCAAGCTAGACTGTTATCCTCAGGTACGATAGACCATTGTGTACCTTCACCAGTACAGTCAGCCTCCCATATCCACTAGTTCTGCATGCATAGATTCAAGTTATTCACAGCTTGAAATATATGTTTTTAAAATCCCAAACGCAAACCTTGTTTTTGCCATTTTATATAAGGGACACCATTTTCTTACCCGATTGCATATAATGGGACTTGAGTATCCATGGATTTTGGTATCCACCAGGTTTGTGTCTTGGAACCAAACTCCCATAGATAGCAAGGGCCCACTGCAAGAGTCAATTATCAATGTGGTTGGTTTCTCAAAGTGCCATCTTTCCTTCATCAACAAAATGTCTTGACCCAGCTTGCAAGTAATTTGATATCTCAAACTAAAGTAATTCTCAGATCAAATTAGAGGGTTAGTACATATCCTTCTGGAATGTCAAAACAGAAGAAGAGGTAAAATAAATAAAACATTCAACATTTCAAAAAGGTATCTACATTGGTGATGTACATTTCTGAGGTAGATGTCATTATATCTTGAAATTTACTTTTTTGGGACTGCAACCACTAAAATCTCAAACCAAGCATGATAGTATCTAGGTTGGCTGGGGGACTTGTAGAGTAATAGTAGTGCAGAAAGTAACCTTTTCCAAGCTCTGCTAATGCTAATACCGGCTCTGTGTAGTGGATTCAGATTTTGACAAACTAATAAAATGATATACTAAATAGTAATAATAACTTACTATTGAACAGACTTTCATGGGTATTAATGGAAATAAATGTGACTTCCAAACAATGACCCAGTTAATATATTAAGTGTAAGTTCCTCTCCTGAAAAGAGATGTAATTAAAATATTTTTTTTAATTAAAGCCATTATTTCATCTAGTTTTAGCAGCAAATAATTGCACAAAACATAGATATAGATGCTCTCTCCACAATCTGATTTAGCTAAGGACCAGCCCCACCATTAGGCAAGGCAAGCCAGGTACCTTGACTTCAGTTTTTAGTTATGTTAGGAAAGAGCAGCAGTTCACTGGTTAATTTATATTGACTGTATTTTTACTGCCACGAAAGTAGACACACTTGTGATATCTTCTACCCGAGGTTCCCAAATTAGCTTGACATGTCAATGGCATTGCACACCTTGGCTTTGGGAATAGACAGGCATCATTTGGTGCTCTGCTTCAGGCAGCAGGATAGCTCTATAATTTGCAAATATCATGTTTTACCTTCTACTTTTGGCCAAAAAAAGATCTAATGAAACTGCCCCAACGGAGTCTTTTTCATAAGGGAAGAATTCACCAACCTCTTCCCTCCGCTTCTCAGTTGAGAAAATGTGTCCAAGTAGTTTATCAGTTTAGATACAGGGATCCTTAAATAAATACCAAGCCATCATTTAACCAGTAATGAAGAAGGATGGCAACATAGATCCTGTTTTGTGAGTTCAGTACTCTTCTAGCTGACATTACTGACAAGGGAACGATCACAAGGCAAACATAATGATTATAGTTTTAGTTTCTTCACACTCCCCGATGCCTTATAGCTCGCAATAAAAAGTGATGTGCAGAAAACTAGCTAATATAAACAGCTGCCAATGGAGTTATAGGAGATATGAGGCAGCTGCTAATAGCCTGGGGCTAGGAACTTTCCGGCAGATAAATGATTAAAAGGCAGCTTGTTAATGGTTAGAACTATTTTTTTCTCAAAAACCGTATGTTAGAAGCCCATTGCTAGAGGTGTCTGTCTTCATATAGTGGGGCAATTACACTGGTTTCAATTGTTTGTAACTAGTGATGTGTACAATATGAGCAGATAAAGTGTTTGAAGTTTTTTTTTCTGACAGAAGTATATTTGTTGGAGGCTGGTATACAGGAAAACAAAATGTAGCTGTAATCCAGCTCAATATACCTTGCAGGGAGAAGAGATTAACATCCTCATTTTCTTTTAGACGCCCAAAACGCTAAATGGAGGATACAGAAAGTATTAAATATTAAAGAATACTGTCTGCCAATTAACATCACAAACTGTCCAGAGTTATAGGCTCTTGCCTCTGAACTTTCTCCTTCATGCTGAAAGTTATAGACTGCCTTAGATGGCTGGGTAAACCCAAATCTAACAGCTCTTTCACAGTGCAGATATAAAGCAGTTTGACACCACTTTAACTGCCATGACTTTACCTTACACAATCCTGGGAGATGTAGTTTGGTAAGGTGTTCATCTTGGCCTATCAGAAAGGTCTGGCACCTCACCAAACAATGAATCCCAGGATTTTGTACGATAGAGTCATAGCAGTTATAGTGGTGTCAAACTGTTTTACTTCTGCAGTGTGGATATATCCTATTTGTGAACATTGTCCAAAGGGAGAGTTCAGAGAGTAGCAACGTCATACACAGTAAAAGCAAAAGAGAAACAGTATACCTCCCAACACTTCACAGATGAAACCCTGGAGACATGTGGCCAAGCTCAAGGAGGCAAAATGTTATTACTAAGAAAAAGCAGATAAGCTAGGAGAGCTGGAGCAGTTTGTTTTTGCTTGAGCCTACTGGGAAGGACAAAACTTTGAACCCAGTTTCCAGCAATTGAAGCAAGCTAAGGATAAAGGGGGAAAGTGGGAGAAGGAGTGAGAAACTGTGACATTTTAAAACCAGCTGAAAAGTGGAATAATAGAGGAATAACTTCCAGCATCCTTCAACACTGGCAATGCTGACTAGGTTGAATGGGCACTGCAGTTAAGTAACATTTGGAAGGATGTATTTTCCCTAGCCCTGACCTAATGCAATAGTGATGTTAGGAATCAACAATTATTTCACAACCAAATCCACAGCTTTCCACTTACTAATCCAAATACAAGATGAGTGTGGTTGAGTCTTGTAACAATAGTTCTTGGGAAGTTGTGATGCTGTGTGGTCCACCTATAATTTCACAGTGCAAACTTGCCGAGGCTGAAAAGAAGGAAATACAGTTCTCTTAAACTACCACAGCACTGTGGTTGAAAGCAGGTGGTGTCGTTTCTGCCCAGCATCTCCACATGTGGCAAATCCTGTCATTTACAGAACTCTGCAGGAGCTTTAAATATAAATGTGAATCAGAGGAAAAAAATTCTGAACTGCTAAAAAGCCACAGTACTCATAATACAATCCTTTGTCAATTTCCAGGCTAATCACAGGCGATCACTTGCTGTCCTCTTGCACTGAGAAAATCTAAATACTTAAGATATAATAACACAAAAAATGATAAACTGTGTTCATCATACAGTAATCACTTCCTCTAGGTATATAGTGATTGAAAAAGGAGCTTAAAATTCAATGCCTGGAGTGGGCGAAAGATTGAGTTTTTTTTTTTTTAAATCATTTTTATATCATTACCCATTTTATATCTACTAAATTGAAATAACAGGGTTAAACTACCAGTAGAGGGTAAGATTGACGCAAGGGACAGGAATTTATATCTTATCTTATCTAGACTTAAAAGTATGTTTACCTGTTAAATAGTGCAATCCTTTACATACCTTCTTAGAAGGAAGCGCCACAGAATTCAATAAAGACTTCCCAGGTACTGTAAGCATGTATAGGATTGCTGCCAAAATCAATAGTAATGAAGAGCAGAGAAGGCAAAGTGTTTTACTGACTAATGTTTCAAATGTTGGAAGCAAGCTTCTGAGTGGCACATAACATAAGCCACCTTCAAGTTTGCTTGTTTAATATATGCTGCTTGGACCTAACTAGTCTCTCTCTCTCTCTCTGAGGAGATTATTACATGTGGCTTTTAAACTGCAATTATACCAGGAAAGAAAGCACCTTTGGTGATACTTATCACATGACTTATCGCCAGCCGTGACCCATAGCTGCTTTGTCCGCAATCCATCCCTTTTCATTGACTGGGGAAACCTGTCAATGACCTTGCAATTGTACAAGCCACCAGATGTGAAATGTTGCTGCTGGTGCAGTTGCACAATTTTTCCCGTCTGTTTTTTTAAACTTAAACTCGCAGTAAGTCACAGTAGCAGAGCTCTGGAATAGTGGGGAAAATAACAATTAAAATTAAAATTTAAAAAAATACCTGGAGGTCATACCCGGTAGGGCATAAGGCAATGAGGCATGGTTAAGGGAGTGTCGGGAAGAGAGTGTGATGGGGTCAGCAGCCCCAGTTACACTATTGAGAAAAGGTGGGATGATGGCTACTCGGAAAGCATGTTCCCATTTTTTATTTTACTAATGTGATTGCTGCGAGAACAGGGCTAGTGCAGTAAGGCCCTCTGTGACTTGTATAAAATGTTCAACATATTATATATAGTATTTGATATCTTCATTGAATAAACCTTGTAAGTGATAACTAAGTCTCAAAGAAAGATTCCATCATTTTCTTCCTATCTTACGGACAGACAATTGTGGATTGTGCAGTTGTTTTGGATTGCAACTCTTATAATGTTTCACCATTGGCTATACTGGCTAAAGCTGATGAGAACATATAGGCCAAAAGTGTCTGTTGCCTTGCCCCTTCACTTGTGTAAATATATTCTGTTGTTTCCAGCAGTATCCCAGCTGTTAAATAGAAGGATGTATCCACACTTCTCCATTTACTAGCAGTTATTGTTTTGGCTCATGTCAACAAGTCCCAAAATTCTTCATTGTGTATATTCCTTATCATGTCCTGAATATAACCAAACAACAGAACCATCCTTAATTTGCTAGATGTCACAACACACTTCATTTGTGCAGCAATATGACTACACTTTTGGGGTTACTTAAGAGAAAAGCCTCACAGATTATATTTTCATATTAGTTTCAGATATCTTGAATCCATGCTCATGTTTACTGAGCTTTTAATCTACATATATAGTGAGAGTTCATCTATATGAAACACTTGATAGCAAAACTGTAATTATTATCAATCGCTGTACTCAACTATCACAGGCTATTTGCATATTTAATCAAAGGAGTCAGTAGCTGTGGCAATAATCTTTTTAAAAATAAACAGTATGTAGAAAACCACAGTTGTTTTAGGAAATGAAAGCACTTGTTCCTTTGGTTACTATCTAGCTTATGTCAATAGCAATATGTGCATTTGCAAAAACAAATGAGTGGTAAGGCACCTGCATTTGCAGATGTTGCATGAAATTGCAAAAAAGAAGTTTATTTATAGATAACATTTTAGGAGGGGGAATATAAAGATTAATAATATGAGAATTCTTTCATTGACAGTCAGAAACACAGTGTCCAAAACAACGGGGCTAAGTTTCATATGCTTTGTAGCTGTCGGTCTTCAAAGTATAGTTTTAGAAAGCAAGACTTACAAATGTGATTAGCATAAGCCCCTCTAGGAAAAGTCCTCAGTCATCTCCTATATACAAATCCCATGCGAGAATAAGCAGTGAACTGCCTTGAGCTAGACTGGAGTGTATGGATAAGTAAATCAAGTTTGGCTTTAAATTATGGACAACTGCGGGAAGCTGTCATGTTCTATTCACATCAAGGGCCCGAGATGATCAAGAGCAAAGCCACTGCTTCATCTGCTGCCCTGAAAGTGCAAGTCCGCAGGTGGTAGAAGGCAAAGGAAAACAACTTCACCATTAGGAAGAATTACTAGTTTTCAGACTGCTGTCAGTGACAGGTGCTGGCTTCCATGTCAGTGTGGTGGTGAATCTATTCTTGGTTTTAGTCTAAAGTTTAAACCTAAAGAACCCTATTCACACAAATGGTTGAAAACCGAGCTCTTTTAAAGTTCATACTAAAGGCTATAGTGGATTCACCACCCCAGTAAAAAGAACCCACATCTGCTACTACATATGAAACCACGGTACTCATGTCACTCACCAGGGAAGTGGAGCAGAGAGAAGTCATTTGGCAAGAGGCAAGACGTTGAGCAAGACCAGTTCTGCTCAATCAAAATGGAACATGTTGAAAGATGACAACCATTCATTGCAACAGAGGATGAGTGCAACAGACTCTGTGGCTGACAGAAAATATTAGTCCTGCTCAGTACAAACAGCAAAGAGAGAGAAAAATGGGTTGGAGCTGGGGTGGGGGCGGAGGAATGTCATTTCAGTGCCAGATTCTGCACAGCTATACAGAGATAACAACCTAATGGAGTCCATTAAATGTGTAATCTGGGGGTCAAAACACCTTGCAAGAAAAAGAGGATGCTCTTTGAATAATAGGGGTAAAATTGCTCACTCTCAAAACAGGTGCCCTTGGTAGATAATAAAGAAAGACCAGGGGGTAAATTGAGTTAGTGGAAATGAGGAAGCAAGATTCATTAATAGTTACTTAACACAACTAAGCTTTAATTTGTTTCCTTCCCTGCCACTGTTAGATTGTCTTAGAAATGAAAAAAGCCTTGTGAGGACAGATATTTATCAGGAAGAGAGACAGCATGCCGAAGCATTCAGTCCCACGTAATGCAAAGAGTACATTTCAGGTTCACTGGATCTCCATGAATAATCAAATCGCTCCAGTAGCATCAGCTTGTTATCATGATTATTACAGACAGGGTGTACTCGCCTATACATTATTCCTTGCCTATATCAAATATTCCTTCCTCTGACTGTCTGGGAGATAATGGGCCCAATGGTTACATGCAACAAATTAGTGAAGCCACACTGGACAATGCTGATGTGCTCCAGGTGATTCCTGCCAACCCACCAATCCTTATTTCAGTTTCTGTTGGGTTCTTCAAAGATTTTGCAGTTATGGAATTAAGGAATGCATCTCATTTGGATGGGTTTTATTTATATGACATTCACAAATTTCTTCGTATACTCAACTAAAAGAGTAAAGCTGCATCCACATTGCAGAAATAATCTGGTTTGACACCTCTTCAACTGACATGGCTCAATGCTATGGAATGGTGGGAATTGTAGAGCTCTGCTCTGATGTGACAACAAACTACAATTCCCACAATTCCATAAAATTGAGTCATGGCAGTTAAAACAGTGTCAAACTAGAATATTTCAGTGCAGATTTAGCCTAAGAACTTTATCGGACACAGTTTTTCCCCCCGTTATGGGAATGGAAAAGGGAAGCTTGTGTCCGCTCGTGACTGAGAAAGAATGGATTTTATCACACACCAAAATGTCCTCAAAATGGCACTATTCCATTACCTGGCGCCAAAACGTCTCCATTCAGTGCTGAGGTGACTCATTTGGCTTCCCCTTCCCATTCCCATAACAGGGAAAAAACTGTGTCCGATAAAGTTCTGGGATCATAAGCTGTCACATTGGTACAGTGCATTGCACTGGGGAAGGATCAGCCATAAAGTTGACACTATCAGAAAATAAAAGAGGCCCTGCTCACTCCTGAGCTTGTTGGGAGTCATCAGTACAGCTTTATCTTCTGACAGAGACAGATTTCACTGCCAGCCCCCCCCCCGCCCAAATGTAGAGCCCAGCAACAGGATCATGGCCATAAATAAGCCTGTTCTGTGGTGTAGTGGTTTGAATGTTGGACTATGACTCTGGAAACCAGGGTACAATTCCCAACTTGGCAATGGAATCCACTGGGTGACCTTGGGCTAGTCACAGCCTCAAGGGAAAGCAATGGCAAACCTTCTCTGAAGAAATCTTGCCAAGAAACCCCTGTGATAGGTTTGCCATAAGTCAGTAACTACTTGAAGGCACTCAACAACAACAAATCAAGTGTGATGGAATAAACTGCTACTTTAAGACTCAGTCCAGTCAGCATTTGTATGTGGAATGGAGAGAAGGTGCAATTTTGTCCATTGCTTCATGCAGCAAAATTCTGGGCCTGGTCTGTTTATCCAAAAGGCATGACATCTAACCTATTTCGGAGACAAATATAAACTCTTTCTTCCACCAGGAATCTACCTTCTAATATAAAATTTCACTGCAACAAGTAGATTTAAAATACACACTTAAAACTTTAGGTGTTGTACGAGATCTGGAACGAGGTCCGGAAAGCTTGGAGTACAGAACGGGACTCTAAAAGTATTTATTTTTTGGGTTTATTTTCTCTCATTTTTCTCATTTTTCTCCAGTATTGATTGGGATAACTTTGCTTGTAACTAAGAATCTATAACTTGGGAACTTTGGATACAAAAAGAGGGTGAGACACGACTGTCTTTAGTGTCCATTTCTAAGTATCCGACTCTAATAAACAGGATTGGACTCGGCGAAGAAGAAGGGAAACGATCGCCATTTTGTATCTCTTTTGGGGACATCTTGTATTTTTTTGACCCTATTTCCAAAGATACACTTTAATTTAATTAAGAAGACTTAAATAAGGGGTTTGAGACTAAGCTTTCTTTTGTTTTCAACGAACTCTTAGACTGTGGATTATAACGTAAAAATCGAATTGGATGGACTTGGATTCGAATTGGATACATTTGGACAGACAAGGACTCGTGAGAAGGGAAGGAAGTTGGAGGGTGAAACAGGACTGTGACTTAAAATTTTCTGTATGATCCCCGCTCCCGAACGGGTGAAAAGGAAAGGAAAGAAAGGAGAAAGTTTGTAAGGACAGCAAGGGGAAGATTTTGAGACACATTTGTAGCGGAACGAGGTGGGATAAGAAAGAAGAAAAGAAAAACAAAACAAAAAAACGGAAAGCAGCCTATTGAACTCAACCAGCTCTGTAATCGCTACTAAAATAAGCGACTTTAAAAGAAAACGCCTGAAGGGAAAAAAGTGTTTGATTTTGGTACATCTGCATTAAGTTATATTTACATACTTTATAGTAACAATTTTAGTATCACTATACTTTAATATTCTTAAGCATTTAACGTTAATTTATAGGTAGTTAAGTTGTTTAGTAAAGAATCATAGCAACAGATATTTGGGAATAACTGCTTGGGAAGGAAAGGAGTAAGGGGAATATTTGTCGTGAAAACAAAACCTGACAAATTGTGTTCTATATTTTGTCTCTTATTCCCTACCTTCTATCCTACATTTGATATTTAACACATTTTGTATAGTCATATTTTATATAGACTACATACCCTATATTCTATATAGTACAGAGCTTTATAGAAATAACCTGGTTTTTCAATACTATATTTACAACGTTAACATAACATTTATTTTTCAATAACATAAGTTTATATTTCTTTTTTGTCAGGGTCAGGGGAGCTAGACACTAACATTAAGGAGTACTAACATTAAGGAGTACTATAGTTGTTCAACGGTTGATTTTTTTCTTGTATTTATTATTATTATTTGTCTTCTACTACTTCGCTTTTCCAGATTATTAACTGTAAGGTAATACTAGACTTTCGGAACTTGAGTGATATTCTGTGTTGAAACAATTTTCAACTTTGAATTTGAAACAATTTTATAACTTTGTAAACGGAATATATATAATTGTTGGTAAATATAAGCAATTGTAGCATCGCTGAGACTTAATAATTAGTTGGTAAAGAGAGCAAGGGAAAGGAAAGGAGAGGAAGAAGAGAAAGTAAAGAGAAAGGGAAGGAAGAGAAAGAAAAGAAGGAAGAGAAGGAAGAAAGGAAGAAAAAAAAGGGTGGTACATCGTCTTAATTTGAGGACAAATTAAGGGTAAATATAGAAAGAGAAATTGTTTACAATCTTAGTGCTTGAAAAATTATACAAACAACAATATAATTAGTGGGAAAACAATAGAAATAGCAGAAACAAAAAGAGAAACATAAGAGTTGGTATTAACATTTTATTTCTATTAGACATAAACAATTTAATAATCACTAAAAGACTCAGATAGTGAAGACTTGGTTTTTCTTTGATTGGCAAGACCTATCTCCCCCCCTCCATTTTCTTTTCTCCACTTTAACATACTGTAAGCACCTATACTCAAAATACAGTAACAACAATTGACGATTCCCCCCTCCTCTGTCAAGAACAAAACTGCATCTAATTTTTAGCTGTAGCCTAACCTTATTCAAACACAATACCCCCTACTTCTCCCCCCCTGTAATATAATTTAAATCTTGGTTTTGATAAGACATAAAATAGTTACGGAAGTGCGTTTCAGAAAGAACGAAAGAGACTAAGCTAAACAAAGTCATAAAATTTATTTAACACCTGGGATAATTAGATTCTTTAATCTGCAGTTACAATCGACAAGTAAGCACATCAAACTTTAAAGTTCCAAAACAAGGTTGACACACCAGGGAAAATTGGGGTTAGACAATTTATAAACTTTGAATAGACAATAACAAGAGATCGAAGCTTGTTATTTCTGAAATCTTTTATATTGTTTTGAGAATTGCAAAAATTCTAATGGTAGGTGTGTGAACAATTTGAAACAGTAGTTCGAATTTAAATAAAAAAAAAGGAGGAGGAAAAGAGAAGGAAAAGGGGGAGAAAGAGAAAGGAAAAAAAAAGAAGGGAAAAAGAGAAAAGAAAGAAAAAAGGAAGAAAAGGAGGAAGGAGAAAGAAAAAAATATGACCTCAACAAGAAGAGAAAAAGAAAGACAAGCACAAGCCATGGCCATGGCAAATCAGAGAAGGCTTTCTACATCAGATTCTAATATCAATTT
Source organism: Urosaurus nigricauda (assembly GCA_034509955.1). NCBI lineage: Eukaryota > Metazoa > Chordata > Lepidosauria > Squamata > Phrynosomatidae > Urosaurus > Urosaurus nigricauda. The sequence goes on along the minus strand of JAOEGL010000005.1, from coordinate 67,181,796 downwards.
AATGGAGGAGATGAAAAGGCTACACTTAGAACTCAAAAATGAAATTTGGGAATCAAGGGAAGAAACAAGGCGTGAAATAAGAGAATCCAAGGAAGAAATGAAGAAAGAATTAAAATATGAGGCAAATAAAATAAGACAAGATTTGGACAAAATAAATAAAGATATGGAAAAAATAACAGGAAAGGTAGAAAAAATTGAACAGAAAACAAAAAAATGGAAGAAAAAATAGAAGTTCTAAACAAATATCAACAAGAAGATCAGGACGCAATATTAAAATTAGAAATTAAGCAAAGAGAAAATATGTGTGAAATTGAGAGGACTTCCTGAACAAGTGAATGAAAACCTTTACAACTTTCTAGTACCTTACCTGGCAAGATACCTTGACATCCCATTACAGCAGATGCAAACTGAAATAGACAGAATGTACCGAATAAATTCAAGCACGGCTAGAACAAAGAAGCTTCCTAGAGATATAGTAATTTACTGGGTAAGGAAACAAATGAAGGACAATTTTATTAAAAAAAAATTTAAAACAAGATTTGTGATACGGGGTACAGAAATACAGGTATTCAAAGACATTCCAGCCGAAATATTGAGAAGAAGGAAGGATTATCAATTCCTGACTGAACAGCTAAAAAGATATAGAGTCCCTTTCAGATGGGAAGAAATAGAGGGTTTATCAGTGACATGGAATCAAAGGAGATTTAAATTGAACACGGTGGAGAAAGCGGCTGAATTCTGGAAAGAGTTTAGAAAAGACATATCGAAACGACCTACCACCGTGTTCGAGGAAGATAACTATCCAGAAGATGAAGGAAACATATACGGTAAAACCCCAACCGGGAAAAACAAGACAGAAGAAAGAGAAGAAGAAGATCTATTAAGAAACGAGGAAATGGAAGGAGCAACAGGTTTAGAAAGAAGGAATTTTGAAAGTGAAGAAGACAGCAAAGAAGAAGACGAAGAGTTAGGAATAGAAAAAGAATCCTTGGAAGAAAAAAATCGATAGATAAGGAAGGAATTAGAGGAAACAAGGGGAGGAGTCAGGGGAGGGAAGGGGGAAACACTTACCTGTAAAGAGGTTAAAAAAATTCAATGAAGTTGGTAACCTGGAACGTGAAGGGTCTAAACCTAAATGGAAAGAGAAAAAGGGTGATTCATTATTTAGAGAAATTAAATTGCGACATTGTTTGCATTCAAGAAACACATATTAAAAAAACGGAGAAACATCTAATCAGATTTAAAAATTTAGGAAGAGACTTCATATCGGCAGCAAAGCAAAGGAAAAAAGGGGTGGCAATATATGTTAAGCGAAGTATTCAGGCCAAAGAGGTTTTAAATGATAAGAATGGGCATTATTTGGGAGTGGAAATTAAATGGGAAGGAGAATCAATTCTAATATTAGGAATATACTGCCCACTAGAAAATAAAAGCTTATTCTATGACAAATTACATAAAGAACTAGATGAGTTGGAATGCGACAAAATTTTAATGTTGGGAGACTTCAATGGGGTAGTAGAACCCCATCTAGATAGGAAATCAGAGAATGAGACAAGAAATAATCAAGGAAAACTCCCTTTGACTTTCTTTAGGCTAACAGAAGACTTTGGATTATGTGATATATGGAGACTGTACAACAAGACAAAACTAGATTTTACATTCTACTCGTATAGGCATCGTTCATTATCAAGAATCGATATGCTTTGGGCACCCATATCATTCAGCAAATTAGTGACCTCTACGGAAATCTTACCAAGAACAATATCAGATCATAATGCACTAAAAATAACTTTTAACCAAAATAAGAAAAATAATATATGGAAGGTAAAGGATTCTCTATTGCTAGAGAAGAGTATTGTAGAAAAAGGAAAAGAAACTATTACACAGTACTTTAAAGAAAATTTGACCCCAGAAGTAAAAATGATCAATGTATGGGATGCGGGAAAAGCTGTTTTTAGAGGTTTCATGATTAACCAGGAAGCACATATTCAGAAAAAAAGAAAAGGAAAGGAAAATGAGATCCAGAATTTGATAAGGGTAAAAGAAAAGGAATTAATAGATAACCCAGGAAATACTAAAATACTAGATGAGTTAAACATACTTAGAAAACAAGAGGGTAAGAAAAACTTATTAGAAATAAGCAATGGCTTAAAAAAAGCCAAACAAAAAAATTCTGAGCAGGCAAATAAAATAGGGAAAAATTTGGCTGAGGTATTGAAAAAACGGCAAATAAAAAAGTCTATCGTGGAAATAAAAGAAAATGGCAGTTTTCTCTCCCCAAGAGGCAATTCAAAGAACTGAAGTGAGACAATGTTTTAATTGGCTTACCTACTCACAATTGTTGAAAAAGAATGAATTAGGAAACTTGGAATTAAAAACACTACAAGAATTAACGGAAGAAGGCTACGATCTAAATTGGTTTGGATATTGGCAAATTAAAGAGTGTTACAAAACAGACTCTAAATCGCTAGGTTTTGAAAAAGAAAAAAATCATTTTGACAAATTAATACTAGGAGAAAATATCAAGTGGATAAAAGAGCTATATAAATTATTATTAGGGTGGGACGAGGAAGAAGAAACTGTAAAAGTAAATATGATCCAATGGGCCAAAAATTTCGGGTACCCAATACTTTTAGAAAAATGGGAACTAGTATGGAGAAAAAGATTAAAATATTCGGCCTCTCAAAATCTTAAAGAAAACTTCTATAAAATTTTCTATAGGTGGTATTTGACACCGGATAAAATATCAAAGATATATAAATCAGGGAACAATCTCTGCTGGAAGTGCAATCGTGAACCAGGGACTCTGTATCACTGCTTGTGGACCTGTAAGAAAGTTAAAAGTTATTGGATTAAAGTAAATGAAATAATAAATTCGATTGTAGAGAACAAATTAAATTTTGCGCCCGAAACTTATCTCTTAAACATGTGGGATGTAGAACTAGATAGAAAATATGGCAAAATACTATATTACCTGATATCTACGGCTAGAATTACGTTAACACAAAAGTGGAAGAACAAACACGTGCCAAGTCTTAAAGATTGGCTTATTAAAATTTTCGATGCAATTGAAATGGATGAATTAACATCTTTAATAAGAAACCAGGAAATAGATAAGGTTGAAAAAGATTGGGGCAAAGTACTGGAATGCTTGAAGAAAGAGTGGGGAAAAATGGTGACTATAGGTTACAGAAATAGTGTGAGAATACTCTAGAACGACCAAGATAAGTAAAAGGACAAGTCAACAATAAAATACAACTACATGAACAAATACTTTACTGCAGAGCAGTATATTATATGCAGAGAAATGATCACTCGGATGCCTCAGGAAATCTTTAAATAGTCTTTTAAGAAGGAATAAACTGTATGAATACTTGCAACTTATAAAGAAAGATACAAAAAAATCTATTAAAAGGAGTCTTAAATTCACATAATTAGATAAGAAGGTGAACTAACGTAAAAATGCAACGCTACCTAGTGGGAGAAAGAGAGAAGTCAGGTATGATTGGACCAAGAATGAAAGGATGATGATTGAAGGTTAAGGTAGGTGATGAAGGTATGAGTATGTAGTATAGGATGAGGATGAGGTAAGAATGAGAGGAGGAGAAGGAGGAAGATTGAGAGAGATTATGATGGAGGAAAGGCTTGTAGGCCTAAATGGAAGTTAAGGAAGGGAATATGCCAAGTTTGGGAAACAGGTTGGATTAAGAAACGAAATCTTATAACCCGAGGAGGTAATCACTTGAGAAACTCTTAGATGATTGAAACTTATGGAAGTATATAAGTACTAGAAATGTTCTTTAGGTTATGCAGACCATATATTATTTCTATAATTTTTCTTTTTTGGAGAATCAAGTTATTTTGGATTTGTTTAACAACGTACTTCTTGTTACCTCTACCAATTTATGTTTGTGAAATTGTGTATGTAGTTGTTTTTTAATTGCAATAAAATTTAAAAAACAAAAACAAAAGGCATGACATCTTCTTTTTCCAATACTTTCTAAAGGAGCAATCCCATACTCCCTCCCCCCCCAACAGCTCCAATTAGGCAGGCATGATCTCAATTAATTCTTGGTCGCCCCATTTTTTCTGTTGCTCTTAAAATGTTCTGGTTTCTGTTTCCTCCCTCCACTATCTGTTTTCATCCTTGGCTTATGTTAATGGTAGCAAAGTGAGCTCAAAGTGCAAAAGTAATTGACACTGGACTCTTTCAGACGTGGGAAATTGGAAGTATAATCCAAGGGCAATCCAAACGCAATCCTGGGGTTTAACGTTATTGCAAATTTAAGCTTCTCACGCGATTTCGGGCAAGGGGGGGTTATTTTCGGGTAATGGGAAGTAATTCCGAATGCCTTCCGAACGGAGCAGGGGAAGTAATTCCGAATGCCTTCCGAACGGAGCAGGGGTAAACAAGCGAATTTACATGAATCCGCATTGGCTCCATTCGGAATTGGGAGAAATTCCTCCCGTTTGAAAGAGTCCACTCAGTTAACTCAGGAAGAAGGAGAGAAAAAGAAGAAATGGTGGAGTTTTGTCTTTCACAGTCAGTTTTGTCAAAAGCAAACTGCTACACCCTTTCTTAGCTTTGGAACAGAACATCCCATATTGGATGACTGAAAATTGCTTCTTGGAGCAAACAAAAGCAATAAACATAAACACCACTTGTAAAAAGCAGGAGAAGGCGAGAAGCAGCAAGAGTATGGGGTGGAATCTTCTCAGTAGGCTCAAGCAAAAGCAAACTGCTGCACCTTCTCCTAGCTTTTGTGTGTTCTTTCTCACACCATCTTATTCTTGCTTAGCCACATGTGCCCTGGTTTTCATCTGTGGAAAGCTGAGAGATAGAATCATAGAACCTTAAAAACAGAAGGAACGCCAAGGGCCATTAGTCCAACCTCCTGCTGGCAAGAATCCACAACTAAAGCACTGCCCAAAGATACCCACCTGACCTTGTTTAAAGACCATCAAAGAAGGAAAGTCTGCCAATCCTTCAAGGCAGTCCATTCCACTTACAAACAGCTCTTATAGTAAAGAAGTTCTTTACTTATTATAATATCTATATTGCATCCCATAGCACATGATTGCAGGTCAAACATACAAATAAATTTATGTTGGAGGATTTTTTAAAAAATGGAATAATTTAAGCAATCTAAGAAAACTTATTAAGCAAGTTAAAACCATGTAATGTAAATGTTCATTAAAGTTATACACCTCACAATAGCAGTTTTCTATCATCTTTGTGGTATCTGGTTAATTTTTCTTAGGAGTTTATGAGACGACGAAAATTGGAAGTATAATCTAATGGCAATCCAAACAGAATCATGGGGTATTAAAGAATCTCACGCAATTTCAGGCAAAAGGGAAGTCATTCTGAACGCAATCGTGGGTTTTACGTTATTGCATATTAAAGCATCTCACACAATTTCGCGCAATGGGCAGTCATTTTTGGGTAATGGGCAGTCATTCTGAATGCATTCCAAACGCAATTGGAGTTCACGTAAATTCGCTAAACTAGCGAAATCACGTGAATTCGAATTGGCTCCAAATGGCTCCATTCAAAATAAAGAGAAATTCCTCCCGTTTGATAAACTCTTTAGGCTGCATTCACATTGCAGAAATAATCCAGATTAACACCACTTTAATTGCTATGGATCAATGCTATGGAATTCTAGGGACTAGTGCGGGTGCAGCCACACAGTAGTGCATTCATTCCATTATCTGTACCAAACCTTTCTTTAAAAACCTCAGCATTTCCCCCCTAATCTTGTCAGTGTAAAGGGAGCTGTACAAAGTCTATAATAAAACAGGCCAACAGGGTGCACTACCGTCCTGCTCTCTGCTTCACAGGAACACACAGTTCTTATCAACCCTTTGCTTCTGGTGGACTGCATCCAATTTTTTAAATCCAAAATCCAATTTTTTTAAATAAAGCAAGGAAAGATTTCATGCTTGTTACATATAACGAGAGACATAAAATAGCATAAGAATTGTCTGCTTTTAGCAGAGTACTGTCAACCAGAATGGGACTACAGTCTTTGACTTCTATTATCTCTTTTGCCATTGTTTGTTTTGCATGTAACTTGTAATTTCTTTTCTAAAATGTAACCTGATAGCTGCCCTCCATTTCTATAGGTAAAGAAAGGCAGCGTATAATTCAGAGTAAATGAATGAATGAATAAGTACATCATAGCCCAGAGCTCAGTTGTACTCTGTGAAAAGTAGCATCTTCAATGTTGTTGTTGTTGTTGTTGTTGTTGTTGTTGTTAAATTGTATGGACCTGTATGATTACTTTAAAACTTTTAAAATGAAATAAGGTTTTGATGGCCAGGATTACCATTCAAAGAATTAAACTGGTTTGGACTCAGCTGTAGTTCTTCACAGGCCAGATTTTTTTTCAGATCTGGGGTTTTCTTTAGTTTACTGTTTTAGACAAATCTGCAGATGAGACTGCTTTCATATCCACCAATATTTCACAGATGAAAACTGTGTGACCAAGCAACATCAGAGTGTGGTCAAGATGGCAAACATTATTAATGAGGAACAACACACAAGCTAGCAGCAGATTGCTTTTGCCAGAGACTATTGGGAAGGGCAAGATTCCAATCCTTTCTCCACTCCTGAGTTAATTATACTTTTACACTTGTATACTTTGAACTCAATTTGCCCAGTCTAAGGGGAGAAACAGGCAGGAAAAAGCAGCTTGAAGCTTCCTTTTCCAAAGCCACCTTGAAACCCCACCAACCACGCCGCCCGCTCCCAAGACAATTGTAGTGTGCGTGTCATTATTACACGGTATGGCTTCAAGCAGTGCTGCTTGATACATTTTTTTACTGCTCCCCCCACCATCCCTGTGCACCATCACAGGAGCAAGTCACTGGCAACTGCCATCTCATTGGATGGCTGTCCCTTGTGAACCTGCACACATTTGCATGTACATTGCTCCACCGGAACAAGGCATTGGAGGAGAGGAGTGCCCATGCAGATGCCAATCAGGCAAAATCATGCCTCCCTTCTCTTCATTCCCCCTCTTTGATTGTCTGTGTTGTGTATGTTTTACTTATCTCCATGAGCAGTGTCACAGTTTCTCTTTCAGGCATTGCCACCATCACCACTTGGGTATGGTAGCTCTGTCCCTTCAAAATGCACTCCTAAGATGTTGTGTTTATATGCAGAATTAGGGTTAGGGTTAGGATAGAGTGCCCCTTTAGAACTGCTCTGGCGTCTTGGCATTTAGACAAACAAGCAAAGGTGCACCTTTTCCAGGAAGAAGCAGAAAAATCCTGCTCCTTGTTAGTCTGGCTTTTCTCCCCGTAATGCAGCTTGGGACTGGTTTCTGGCCAGCTTCGAGGCTTGTGTCATCTAAATGCCCTGCCTCAAAGCCAGCTGGAAAGCTGCTTATTTTGCCCGTCTGTTCCCTCCCTAAGTAAATAGAGCACAAAGGGGGGAAAGTGGAGGAGAGAGAAATTGTGACATTTTAAAAGCAGATGAAAAAGAGGGATGACAGATGGTTAATTAATTGGAATTTTCCCTCTCAAACTGAGATAGTTGGCATGTGAGTGCAACAGCTGTGCCTCACAATTTCCAGTTGTGGCTGCAGGAGCTGGATTTTTATGATTTTGTGGAGCCACTCTATTAGGGTTTGTTTGTTGTTTTAACAGGCAGATATTCTACATAGTCTCCATTCTGAAATACCTTGAAGACTTAGCACAGACATTGGGCACTATGTTGAGATAAAACTATCTTTTCAAAAAAGGCAGTCTCCTCCTCCTCCTCACCACCTAGGATGTATTTACACTGTAAAAATAATGCAGTTTGACACCACTTTAACTGTCACGGCTCCATCTTATGGAATCCTAGCATCTATAGCTTGATGAGGCACCAGCATTCTTAAGACCTTGTCTGCTTAAATAACCTGGCTTACCTCTTCCAAACTGAAGTGTAATTTGCGGACTGCAGCCAGGTCCTATTACAAGAAATTTGCCGCTGAAGCTGCTAGGCGAGTCCAGCCCGACTGCAGACAGGTTCTCCAGTGTGCTTTGGTGGCCATTTTTTACAATTGGAAAGCTCCTGGTTTTGAAATGTGGTTCCCTAAGCACACTGCTTACTCAGCAGCTTCAGTGGCAAAATCCTTGTGATAGGACCTGGATGCATTCCGAATTGCACTTCAGTTCAGAAGAGGTAAACCAGGTTATTTAAGTGGTGTGATAAGGTCCTTAAAAACCTTGTAAAACTTCACATCCCAGAATTCCATAGGATGGAACTACAGCACTTAAAATGGTGTCACACCACATTATTCAACAGTACAAATACACCTCTACTGGTTCTACAAAGTTAAGTGTTATAAATTTTGCATAGTTAAGAGCTTTTTATTATAATTATGTCAGAAACATCACAGGAATGAAGTTTTGGAGTTCTTGATGAACATTTGTAGTTATCTTTGTGGTAATACAATGAAAAACAACACTAAAAGTAAGGCATTAATAAAAAGTATGTTGTTTATTACTTAGCAGCAACAACTAATGGGTAACAACTATTCTAGGTTGTGTTATAGGTAAGCCTCATTGTGTTCACTCCACAACAATGGTTGGAGGGACAACTGAGAGGAATGTGGGCATGAGGCCTAGACTAGTGATGATGCCATGAATTTCTCTTGAAGGGACTATATTAAATGAGTTGTCAAAATGTCACTGGTTAAGATCAATTACCTTATATATTTCTCTTACTGAGATTCATTTTTGTCCACTACATGAAGTGGTCTAAGGACACTTCCAGGAAAATTTCCTAGCTTTCTCTAAGCCTGTGGTTCTGTGCTTTTGATCCTGGAGATGTCTTGGAATTCATCTCCCTGAAGCCTCACCCAGCATGAACTACTGTCAGATCAAATACATGGAGGACCACTGTTGAGGACCACTTAGTGCCATACCATCCACAAAACCTCTCTCAAAGGAAGGCATGTAAGGCATTGGTGTGACCAGGCAAGATGGCCTTGGAAAACAAACTAGGAAAGCTCAAAGTCCAATATATACATACAGACTCCCACTTTCTTTCTTTTTTGGGCAGGTGGCCAATGGATGGATGATGATAAAAGGCTGGCAAGTCTACATTCTGTGTTGAGGTGAGAAACTAACAAAATGGCTTGAAATGTGTGATGTGCTATCCTCTTAATTTGCATCCTAAGCCAAGGGTCTCACCTTGGCTGATGGAAATTCCAGTGCTAAACAGAGTTATATATGTTTATTTGCCTTAACTGAACTACTTGGATATGTTAAAAATGCAAACACTTCTACACTGCTCAGCAATTTTCCTGGTTATAATTCAATGGGTAATAACCATTCTGCATTTTTACTGCTGATGGTCCAAGTACGTACAAGCCAGCTGATTTGTCTCTGTGGGTAATTTATGATAGACAATTTTTCTAAAACTATCTAATTATCACAAAACATTCTTGGATTTTGTGCCTGATTGCCTCTGCCAAACCCCATTGGTCATGCCTGTCCATAAATGTCTGCTAGGCATATGCTGAACCAGCAGGACTATGCAACATATTTTACTTCAAATTGAATAAATTGAGATCTGTCCACCAGCTACATGCTGACACTGGGCAGGAGAAACTACAAAATATTACAAAAGTTATATGTAACTCAATGGAATGTTTCGGGAGGGGGGGGATCTCTTGCTATCTTGGACCTATGAGATGAACTGAGATTAACTCCAGTGTATTCATTTTAGTTCGCAGCCTAATTTCCAAGACACAGATCACAACAGGTAGGTAGACATTTAAAATCTCAGATTTGTTATGAGTGGCAGCAAAGGCTGTCTCATTGCCTGAGTTGTTGGGGGGGGGGTATTACAACTAATTTGTTAAATCTTTGATTTAGAATAATAGAACCATAGAATCATAGAGTTGGAAGAGACCACAAGGGTCATCCAGTCCAAACCCCTGCCATGCAGGAACTCACAGTCAAAGAATCCCTGACAGATGGTCATCCAGCCTTTGTTTAAAAACCTCCAAAGAAGAAGACTCCACCACACTCTGAGGGAGTGTGTTCCACTGTTGAGCAGCTCTCACTGTCAAAACGTTCCTCCTAATGTTTAGGTGGAATCCATTGCTCCATGTCCTATTCTCTGCTGCAGCAGAAAACAAGCTTAATAAATAATAATAATAATAATAATAATAATAATATTTATTTCTAGCCCGCTCTCTCTGAGCGAGCAATCAGGACGGATTACAACAGGTTAAAAGAGTACAATATAAAATATCCCATCCCTTCACCCAACTCCCCCCCACTTAAAACAAGATTAAATCACAGCAAGATTAAAATAGTAGACAATCAATTAAAATTAAAAAAGAAAAACACCAATTTCAAATTCCAGCCCGAAAAATCCTGGTTGTATAGGGGTGAAAATTGCAGAGGCGAGGGATGGATAAACTCAAGCCTGCATTTCGGAGAAGGGAGGTGTTAAACTTCATCTGGGAAGGCCTGCTGGAAGAGATGTGTCTTTAGGGCTTTTTAAAAGCCTTCAATAGGTGGAATAAGACACATCTTGTCTGGCAAGCCATTCCACAACTTGGGAGTGGAAACTGAGAAAGCCCTCTGGGAGGTCTGCACCAATCTAGTCTTCATGGACCAGAGGACCGAAGCGTGCGGGGAGGTTCGTATGGGAAGAGGCAGTCCCTTAGATAGAATGGACCCAAGCCATGAAGGGCTTTAAAGGTTAAAACCAACACCTTGTACTGTGCTCGGAAACTGATCGGTGGCCAGTGGAGAGATTTAAGCACTGGTGTTATGTGCTCTCTCCTAGATGTTCCTGTAAGAAGAATGGCTGCCATGTTTTGCACCAGTTGTAGTTTCCGGGTTAGGCACAAGGGTAGCCCCATGTAGAGTGTGTTACAGAAGTCCAAACGTGAGGTTACCAGCACGTGTATCACAGTTTCCATATCCCTCATTTCCAGAAAAGGGCGCAACTGGCGTATCAGCCGAAGCTAATAACAGGCACTCCTGACTGTCGCATTCACCTGACTGGTCATGTGAAGTGATGGATCAAGAAGTAACCCCAGACTGTGAACAGAGTCCTTTGAGGAGAGTGTGACTCCGTCTAGGACTAGGAGTTGTATTCCCAAGACTGGTTTTGGGCCAGTAACTGTGAGTACCTCTGTTTTGTCTGGACTGAGTTTCAATCGGTTTTCCCTCACCCAACCCATTACCGCCGCAAGAAGGTCATTAAGAGGGGAGATGCCATTTGAGGTCTGAAGAGACGATCTGGTCACAGAGAAGTAGATCTGAGTGTCATCAGCGTACTGATGACACTGAGCTCCGTGCCTCCGAATGATCTCACCAAGTGGCTTCATATAGATATTAAATAGCATCAGGGACAGAATGGCGCCCTGAAGGAAGCCACAGTTGAGCTCAATTTTTAACGAGCAACTGTCCCCGAGCCTCACCTAGGGCCTTCTGGAAACCAATTGGTTCCATAAGCCTTCAAGGGCGGACCATTCTAATAGGTCCGCCACCCCCGGAGGGACAGGAAGTGGCCTGTAGTTCCAGCTTGATCAAGAAATGATCCGCCCATGGCAAAGCTGAGGTCTTGGTTACCTTTGTCCACAGATACTCCTGTTCTGTAGTAAAAACCCTGATGTCTCTGATGAGCTTGCTCCAACCACAATATGACACCCCTTCAAATACCTAAACACGGCTGTCATATCACCTCTTAACCATCTCTTCTCCAGGCTAAACATACCCAGTACCCAAATTCTTTCCTCATAGAGCGTGGTTTGCAGACCCTTCACCATTTTTGTTGCACTTCTTTGGAACACTCCAGCTTCTCAACTTCCTTTTTGAATTGTGGTGCCCAGAACTGGACACAGTATTCCAGGTGAGGCCTGACCAGAGCAGAGTAGACTGGCACTATTACAGTGCACCTGCTCCATACACGGGCGCACCATAGGCTGCTTCTGGTTTACGTGGAAGCCGCGCTGCAATTAAATGAATGGTGCGTGCGCGCTGCCATATGCATGAGTTCCATTATATTGAATGGAACTTGAGCATGTGTAACATTTGCCTTATGTGAGGGGTCCAGAACAGATCCCCTGAGTAAGGAAAGGCTTCACTGTATTTCCCTTGATTTAGCCACTGTACTTCTATTGATGCAACCTAAAATAGCATTGGCCTTTTTAGCTGCTGCATCACACTGCTGACTCATGTACAACTTGTGATCTACTAGGACTCCTAGATCCCTTTCACATGCAGTCTTGTTAAGCCAGGTGTCCCCCATCCTATATGTATGCAATTTCATTTTTTTCTACCTAAGTGCAGTATCTTACATTTCTTCCTGTTGAACTTCAATTTGTTAATTTTGACCCAGCTTTCTAATCTATTAAGGTCAATTTAAATTTTGATCCTGTCCTCTGGGGTATTAGCTGTTCCTCCTAATTTGGTGTCATCTGCAAGTAGGAACAATATGAGTGCTAAGATCTTCAGGAGACGCCCTTCTCTCTGTCTTACTGTCTGCTCAGGATCATTTGGTAGGAACAAGGGAGAGTGTCCTCTTTTGAAGACCAGCCAGGGCAAAGTACTAAGCAAAATCCATTAGAGACAAGACAGTAGCAGACTGTACAGAAATGTGCCTGCCAGTTAAAGTTCTTAGATTCAGGCAATCCAAATCAGTAGGGGACAAGAAGAAAGCCAAGGCATCAGTCCAAGGAAGCATCCAGTAGCATGGTCAATTTATGATGCAAGGTCCAAGTTTCTTGAGAAATATGAGCCAGGAATCAAGAGACGAGAGTATTGCTTCCTCCTGAATGGTCTGTTGTCAGCAACAACCTCCTGAGGAAGTTGCTGGATTATTTATGGCCTTGCAGCCTCTTGCAGCTGTTGTCTGATTAATGAATGTTTCCTATATAAATGCTTCAAGTATACTAGTTTCAAGTAGTTTCCTATATAGTTTCAAGTAGTTTCCTAGATAAACCCTCTTCTCAAGCCTCTCAAATTCTCCATTTCTTGTCTATATTCCATTATGGTAGGTGGAATTATTTATTATTATGTTTATGTTTATTTATATCCCACCTTCCTCCCAGTATAGCCCCTGTTCTTCTAAGTCACTGTCTGTGTCAGAGACTGAGCCTTGATTCTTTTATGGGGGGCGGATATATTACTCTAAACAGATAAATAAATTATTCCATCCCATTGGGTCATCATCATTTTAGACTTAATCAGGCTGTTCTACAATTCCCTCCTCAAAGAGAGAAAATATGCTTCTATGCTTCCATTACAGCCTGTGGAGAATTTAATTTTGTCTCCTGTGTATCAGCTACCTGATGAGGGATTTCAGAAGTTTCTGCAGCACTCTCCAGCTGTGATCCTGTTTTATTAAAGAAAAAAGAAAAGACTGGTTTCATCTTTATGAAAAAATTAAGTTCTAATGGCAGCATGCATTGCCATTCTAATATCTAGTTTTCTTGTGGGAACAGGCAGTGACATATAAGTTTATTCTGATGTTCAATAAAATTGTTACTGAAATTGTTAGAAAGTTCAGTCTTCTCACTCAGATATCCTCAAGCCAGCAGGGGAGAAACACATTTCTGCAGCTAATGCAGGTACAAGTCCTTTAGGATTTTTGTTTTGTGTTATATGTGGGATTAACTTTGGAAATGGCCCAGAGATTTCAGGTAGTATAAAAACCAAGCATTAGAGGGCTAATATGTTATGAACATATTGTGCTAATACAATAGTCTATGGTACTACCAGAAGTTTTGTTTTCCATGGTTTCATGTACTCGTAGTCAATCCAAAAATATAATGCCCCCCACCATCCATGGTTTTGCTCTCCATGGCTTCAATTACCCATGATTAGTTGTGGTCCAAAAACACTGCAAGTATAGTTTTCAGTACTATTTATAGTTTCAGGCATCCAATGAATGTTTTGGAATGTATCCCCTGCAGATAAGAGGGGAACTACTATACTTTACTTTCTTTGGTTCTGGTATTATTTTGATGATTTTTTTATTGCGACTACCCAAATAATCTCACTCACACATTCCTGTTTTGTTGTTCACACTTTTTTTTTTAATTGGGACTGCATCTCTGTGAATTCTGTTGCTCACACATGTCAGCACTCAAAAAAGATGAAGTTGATGATATGGATGTATTTGAAACATGTTCAAAGAATATAGAGTTTTATCCCAAATCTATTTGCATCAGTTATTCACATAGCCAACAATATGAAACTTTTAGGAAAACTCAGGGGGGAAGCCTGACATCAATTAAAAACTCGAGTTAAGTTAAGTTAAGAAAGAGGCAGGCCCAGCTCCACCAGGGCTTGCCTGAGGCAAGAGGACTCTCCCTCCATACCAACTGCCATCCTCTGCCTAGGGAGGGAGAGAAGAGGCAGGCCCAGCTCCACCAGGGCTTGCCTGAGGCAAGAGGACTCTCCCTCCATACCAACTGCCATCCTCTGCCTAGGGAGGGAGAGAAGAGGCAGGCCCAGCTCCACCAGGGCTTGCCTGAGGCAAGAGGACTCTCCCTCCATACCAACTGCCATCCTCTGCCTAGGGAGGGAGAGAAGAGGCAGGCCCAGCTCCACCAGGGCTTGCCTGAGGCAAGAGGACTCTCCCTCCATACCAACTGCCATCCTCTGCCTAGGGAGGGAGAGAAGAGGCAGGCCCAGCTCCACCAGGGCTTGCCTGAGGCAAGAGGACTCTCCCTCCATACCAACTGCCATCCTCTGCCTAGGGAGGGAGAGAAGAGGCAGGCCCAGCTCCACCAGGGCTTGCCTGAGGCAAGAGGACTCTCCCTCCATACCAACTGCCATCCTCTGCCTAGGGAGGGAGAGAAGAGGCAGGCCCAGCTCCACCAGGGCTTGCCTGAGGCAAGAGGACTCTCCCTCCATACCAACTGCCATCCTCTGCCTAGGGAGGGAGAGAAGAGGCAGGCCCAGCTCCACCAGGGCTTGCCTGAGGCAAGAGGACTCTCCCTCCATACCAACTGCCATCCTCTGCCTGGGGAGGAAGAGAAGAGGCAGGCCCAGCTCCATCAGGGCTTGCCTGAGGCAAGAGGACTCTCCCTCCATACCAACTGCCATCCTCTGCCTGGGGAGGGAGAGAAGAGGCAGGCCCAGCTCCATCAGGGCTTGCCTGAGGCAAGAGGACTCTCCCTCCATACCAACTGCCATCCTCTGCCTGGGGAGGAAGAGAAGAGGCAGGCCCAGCTCCATCAGGGCTTGCCTGAGGCAAGAGGACTCTCCCTCCATACCAACTGCCATCCTCTGCCTGGGGAGGAAGAGAAGAGGCAGGCCCAGCTCCATCAGGGCTTGCCTGAGGCAAGAGGACTCTCCCTCCATACCAACTGCCATCCTCTGCCTAGGGAGGGAGAGAAGAGGCAGGCCCAGCTCCACCAGGGCTTGCCTGAGGCAAGAGGACTCTCCCTCCATACCAACTGCCATCCTCTGCCTGGGGAGGGAGAGAAGAGGCAGGCCCAGCTCCATCAGGGCTTGCCTGAGGCAAGAGGACTCTCCCTCCATACCAACTGCCATCCTCTGCCTGGGGAGGGAGAGAAGAGGCAGGCCCAGCTCCACCAGGGCTTGCCTGAGGCAAGAGGACTCTCCCTCCATACCAACTGCCATCCTCTGCCTAGGGAGGGAGAGAAGAGGCAGGCCCAGCTCCACCAGGGCTTGCCTGAGGCAAGAGGACTCTCCCTCCATACCAACTGCCATCCTCTGCCTGGGGAGGGAGAGAAGAGGCAGGCCCAGCTCCATCAGGGCTTGCCTGAGGCAAGAGGACTCTCCCTCCATACCAACTGCCATCCTCTGCCTGGGGAGGAAGAGAAGAGGCAGGCCCAGCTCCATCAGGGCTTGCCTGAGGCAAGAGGACTCTCCCTCCATACCAACTGCCATCCTCTGCCTGGGGAGGAAGAGAAGAGGCAGGCCCAGCTCCATCAGGGCTTGCCTGAGGCAAGAGGACTCTCCCTCCATACCAACTGCCATCCTCTGCCTGGGGAGGGAGAGAAGAGGCAGGCCCAGCTCCATCAGGGCTTGCCTGACGAAAGAGAACCCTTGTTTATCCACTTTTGTAAACCACTTTGATCTTTTTTGGAAAGGCGGTATATAAAATAAATAAATAAATAAGTAAGTTGTTTTTTTTTCCCCACCACTCCCCAGGTTAATTTTATGCATTCAAAATACATGTGAATAACAAAGATTCAACCCACATTCTACTTGGATTATTTTCACTGTCCAAATAAGCCCTCTGTTTCTGGCCCCAGTTCAAAGTGCTGTGTTCCCCTTCAAAGCCATTCACCACTTTGTGACTTCACAGTGCTATGCCAAGACATTTTGGCGACCTGAGGCAGAGAACAAAACAGAGCACCATCTTCCCTTCCATGTAAAATGGCAATAACAAGTACATTTCTATACCAATTATCAGTGCACTCTGCACTCCTTACAACGTGTAAGCTAATTGCCCCCTACAAGCTCATTTTAGTTACCTACAAAATGATGCAAGGCTGAGTGGATCTTAGAGCCTCCAGGATCAAACTCACAACCTGGTGGTTGCAGTAAAGGTATTTCACTACTATTCCACCAGGGCTGATCAGACTATAGCCGGATATTGCTTCAGTATTGGCAATAGGACAACATTCTCCACTAGATGCAGCAGCAGTGGCATCACTAGAGAGTGCCAGGTGTGTGGCCCTCCTTGAATGACATCCAAGGGGGGGGGGTGACAACCAGTCTGGCCCTCCACCATCTACAGAGGGGTGTGTGTGGGGCTGCTGCCGTGCAGTGGCAGGCACATGCCCCACCAGTCTCCCTGCAGCCCTGGCTCCCTTTGCCAAGGGAACCAGGGCAGCAGGGAGCAAAGCGAGGGTGGTGGATGCACGCATGCTCCCTGCCAGCCTCCCTGCTGCCCAGCAGCTGGAAAGCTCAAGAGAGAAGTCCCACACTCTGTGCCTGCCTTGCCTTCGCTTCCTCACCTTCCCAGCTACCTGTCCCTCCTGCAGCCCTTTCTGGATGTCATTGGGCAGAGGACAGCCAATCTTTTTTATTATTATTATTATTATTTTTCCAGTCTTTATGTTTAGAATGCCATTTATATACAGTTTGAGACCTCTGGCTTTAATTTTAAATCGATGTGTTTCTGATCTCTTTTTTAAAGCGATACATGATTGCATTGTTTTTTTAGATTCTATTTATCAATAGTATTTGAAAGTTTTAATTATTATTCACATTGTGCTGCCTGATACAATTACAATTCAAAGCAATTTGCAATCTAAACACATATAGTAGGTGAACGCCAATTTCAAAGTGTATTAAGCTTTTAAAAACTCTCTCAAGAATAGCACAGAAAATGAAATAATAATCATTTTCTGGGAAAGGCCAGGTATAGTATGTTTTAAGGAGATGTTTGAGACTGCATCCAGCCTCTCACACCAAGCAAGGGACAGTGTTGTAGGGGCTAGATGCTATTTCTGAGAAGGCCCAAATTATAGGGTTGCCATTTTGAAAACTGTACTTTTTGTTTGTTTTTAAAAGCTCTTCAAGAGATATTTTGATTTATTTTTTAATTTTTTAACTTTAAGATTGTAGTGTTTTCAATATTTTTAAATCTATTTTGCATCATCTTGGAGGCCTGAGTGGGCTTGAAGGCAATATAAACCTACTTTAAATAAATAGGCAGTGGTAGGACTGCAATCTCAGTTGTTCAATGAATCTGGCAGGAGGGACCCTAAAGGACCATGAAACCTGAACTGCTGGTGCTACTTGCTAAAGATGTCCTACCATTCTTTCCGTGTCTTTGCCTCCCTGGAGAAAAAACACAAGAGAACACACTGTTCAAAGGGGGATAAAATCAAAAGAAGTAAATAGTGAAACCCGACTTGAAAAGAAAAAGCAAGGGAAAACAAGAAGCTGGCAAAGAGCCTCGTTTCAATAGAAGGGCTGAACAAACAGCTCTCCAGTTTGTCCCCCTTTCTCACTTGTTTTCCTAAGTAGCTTTTGGACTCAGGAAGCCTGCTTTGTAAAACAACATAGGTTCAAGACAAATGGTATACATGGTGCTCCTCATTTGCAAGCACAGTTACAGGAGCTGCTGAACGAGCTCAGGGAACAGTTGGCTGCATAATCAAATCTGAGTATTTTATTTAATTTCTTGCATGAGGTTTTTGTGCTTGGTCCAAGGTATCCAGTCGACGAATTCTAAAGTAATGGTAATGACTACATCTTTAAATGCATAAGCAGACATCCTGCTTCCACACTTGCCTGAAATGGCCAGTCTTCACTCACTCACTTAAAAAAGGAAAATGCAGGCATTTCTGTTGCCAACATCCCATTGCACACCATTGCATTGTCTTCTGTGTTGTCCTTCTTCCCTTTTCCACACCTGGTTTATGGTGATTCCTTCCTCTTCCTCTAAAAATACAACTAGAGTGCCAACCTATCTAGTGCAGAATGATGAGATCCTATTTCTATACATGCCTTTAATAGGAGCCTTCCTCCTTGTGGCTTCTGTGTCCATAATTTCTTCTTCTTCATTATAGTATCAGCCTTACTGATGAACTGACTCCTTAACTACTCTTTAATTAATCATTATAGTCTCTTCTTTTGGAGAAGATCAGTTATTGGTTTCCTCCATTTTTATCTCTCTTAATTATGAAAAAAAACCTTATTTAACAAATAAAATAAAGATTAAATGGGAAGAGACAGTTTTCAAACCTCATTGCTTTTAGGGGATGGGAATAATTAAGAAGTACAGTAGTTTTGGGGCCAATTTAAAAGTAAGGCTGCATTAAGCAAGAAGAGCAAAAGCTGCAAAGATTAAAAGATCAAATTAAAATAGCAATAATGATTTTTGCCAAATGATTCGGAGTGAATATTATGCCCGAATACCACAGAAAACCTTGATACTCCCCCTGCAAAGACAAAGAGAGAATTCCAACTTGGATCAGGAGACCCAGCCTTAGAACACCAATAATTGGCAATAATTGGCCAGCCTTCAGTCATTGAACACTGGAGTGTTACAAATGGGAAGGGAACAGATTGAAGAGAATGGGTACATAAGGGGCACATCTGGACAAATGGGTTTCAAAATTGTCTTGGTCTCTGGTCCCATATATGTCAGAGAAATAGTTATTTAAAAAAAAACAGGAAGGTAAAGAGAACATTTTGTCTCACTTGTTAAGGCTGTCAGTAGCTTGGCAGGATGTCTGATGTGTCAGGCACTCCAACAACTCTGGTCCTGGAAGTAACATTGTCTTGTTAAGTGACAGTAGCAAAATCTGGAGAATATCCAGTGAAACGGATAGAAGAAACAAGAGTCATGTTTCAAGATATTAAAATGATGGTTGTTTATTGGGAGAAAATCCTGATGGATTTTGGCTTATAGGTACTCTTAAGGCCTTTTTCAGTAGGCTACTTAGACTGAAGCTTCACAAATTTCTGAACCAGGAACTCTTTTATCATTTACTGGTCCAATTTACTGGTCTACCAATAAACAACCATTTTTGAACACCTTGATATATGTGCCTTATCTTATTGGCTTTCAGCAAGTCATTGTCTCTCAAATCCTCATTTGTCTCTCAAATGAATACTGAGAAAATTATATTAGCATACGTCACAGAGCTGTAAGGTTTCTGAGAAAATTTCCTACATTAGTTCTAAAAGTTATCATTTCCTGATTCTAATTCGCAAGGCATCAACCAGGACTAATGAGAACTTCTTCAGAGCTTTTGCACGACAATCTGTCATGAAAGATACAGGTACTTGCTTTCTGTGTTTCTCTGGGTATCATTAGCCAAAACTGGGTACAAAAATTCTTATCACCCCATTACACTAAACTGATCTCACAGCAATTTCAAACCTTTAATATCATGGCTGAATTTTCAGCTTTCCTCAGTCTTCCTCATTAGTTATGCTAGGTTGTGGTCATGGGAATTTTAGCCCAACATATTTACAAAACACCTGACTGGAGAAGGCTGTATTAGGACAGCATAAGCTAAAGCCCAGAGATCCTTGGCATTCCATTAGTTTAGAGATTAAATATCACGGCTTAATGTTAATTATTCATTTCATAAATCAACCAGCCCAATTTTCTGAACTATAAAATAGTTTGATCTCTCATAAGAAGGAAAAGAAGTATATTGACTCCATAAGATAACATTTTAATAAATGTAGTACAAAAGTCCCATTGTGTAGCTAGGTACATGTAAAGTTACGCAATGTAATAGATCATATAGGATTCTTGCAGTAATTTGCACTGGATATTATTTTTTACAAATTGAATGGAGTTTATCAGTAAACAAGAGAACAGAATAACTTTATTCATATATTCAGGTGATTTCATATTGTTGGCAATCTTGTTTTCTTGAACAAACTTCTGTTTCTGATCCATCTGGCTGGAGATGCACCTGTGAGATTAATAAACCTCCAGCCCTGCAATGTGTACCATCACTGTTTGCGTAGTAGCAGAGCATAATTTGGTCCCAACTGTGCCTGTGCATTGGGCAATATGTCAGAGACTCATCTAGTGATATAGGGAGAAGGGTTTTTATTCTTTTACTTAGGCAGCGTGGAGAGGAACAGGACAGTGAGAAATGCAATGTAAAAACAAAAAGTGATGAACAAGTAAAAAACAAACAAAAACAATACAGAGATAAAACATTTTACAAACACATTAAAATACTCTTTAAAAACTCCTAAATACCAGCTAAAAACACTCCTAGAATCCAGTTTTAAAACAGAACAGCAGTTTCGAACACTGAATGCCATCCATTCTGGAGCAATATTGTTTGGGTTGCCTGCTGGAAACTTAAAAGAGATGAGGCCAGACTAACATCCTTCAGCTGAGAATTCCACAGTCAAGGCACTGCTACTGAAAAAGTCCTGTGATGTGTACCCACAAACCAAACTTCACAAGGTTTTGGGACACACAACAGGGCTGCCTCTGAAGGTATCAAATTTCTGGCAGATTTGTATGGGAGGATGTAGTCTTTCAGATGTTTACTTTCTCAACCGTCTCCATTTCCCATCTACAAGGGGGTATCCAAAAGTTTTAATGATCACCCTTTTTAAAAAATTGACAGAAAGTTTGTTTTGATTTGTAGTTGTTAACTTATCTCTATGTAGTCACTATCTAGATTTGTACATTTTCCCCAGTGTTATCTTGACCCTCCAAATACATGATATTGTAGAAGTCTGCATATTGCACCTTACGAGGGGGTATCGTAAAGTAATAATGATCACCCGGACATTATTATGGCATATTGATGAAATTTTGTCATTGTCATCATTGGTCCCTAAGTGCACAATGCTGAGAAAATCAGCTCATTGTGTCCTTTATTTTTGTGACTGGCTCTGCCAGAAGTGACTAAAGTGTAAAATCCTTGTCAGACGCAATCTGCAGACTTCTACAATATCAGGTATTCCGAGGGTCAAGATATGCTGGGAAAAACGTATAAATCTAGATAGCGACTACATAGAGATAAGTTAACAACTACAAATCAAAACACACTTTCTGTCAATTTTTTAAAAAGGTGATCATTAAAACTTTTGGATACCCCCTCGTATATATTTTGCAAGATATGCCACCCTGTGCAGGAAGGACATGGCACTGCTTTTAAACAATTAAGAACAATAGTGAATAAAAGCATATTTCAAAGTGGTGATTGAAACACCATGGGGAATATGGTTAATCTTCTTTTGACATGACAATCGTGCAACAGGGAATGTAACACTAAGACATTCCCTTGCCAATTGCAGTTACACAAGCGAGGAGATGGTTTGAGAGAACAGATTATTTGCTCAGCTGTAGGCCCAATAGAACGAGGCACTATGTTCATTCAAATTTTCTCTATATTGAAGTATCTTGTACACATTTGGGAACCCCAAGGACAAACATAAGACACAAACCTGTTTCTGCATTTGGCCATCCATCCCGGAGCTTTGTGAATACATTTTCATGTAACAAGAGTGCCATTTTGTGTGAAGTACAGGGCTGTGCAGATACAGCCTTAGGCTTCCATTTTTCAGCAATAGGCATGGATCTTCAAAATGCCTAGTTTTTCTCCATGCTTCTCCTTTCCTGTCTCTTTTGCATATTACCTGTTCATTTGTAAGCCATTATTTTAAATAAGCAAGCTGTCACAAAGCCAATAGATAAATACAAAAAAAAAAAAAAAAAAAAAACCTTCAAAATCGATATATAACACAGAATGGAAACAGTTGCATAGTCCTATGTAACTGTTTACCTAAGCAGGTTTGAAATAATAGTTTGTAGCAGTATAATCTGTACTATGTGTATACTGTACATTTAAATTAAACATATAGCAACCAAAGGGATCTGCCATCATATGCATATGTATGTGTGTTGTGCTCATTCATGCATTTTTTCCATTCCAGAATGCATTTTGCATCAGAATCACCAGAGGAGAAAATGAATCAAATCATTGCAACAGTTTGGCTTCTGTTGAATTTACAGTGTTGTTAATACATTCCAGTTCTCTATTTTGGCTATATTTAAGTTTTAGCTGTATTTATACACCTTCACCTGGGACCTATACCTGAAGAAAATGGCAAAAGTCCAGTGGATTTCCACAGAAATTCTCTGTATAAATGGTCTGTAATGTTCCTATTTACTCTTTTAAGCACTAATGTAAAATATTACTCTTTGGAGGGGTAGTAGTCTCTTTTGTTGAAAAACTGCCCAGGTCTATTTCTAGCCCCTTGCTCTTGACAGTCACTTTTAAGTAGTATGGAAGAATATGTCCATGAAAAGTAAAGGAATACATTGAACACTGTTTCTTTGTAAGAGACTATTTATAATTTGCCTCTTGAAGGCACTGTATTTAAATGTTTCCATCTGGGACTTTTGCAAGCTAAATAACATTTCCTGTCTAAGTGTCCCTTTTAATTTTTCATGTCTAGGCTGCAGAGTTTGCTGCTTAGCAGAAACATTCTCTCTCCTTCTAAGGTTTGGGAGCTTCTGCCAATGTGTTAAATGACAGCAATTGATGTCAAAAACCTGTGGCACAGTGCCTGCATTCAAGGAAGGTAGTTTTCTGCAACTTGTCACAGGTGCCAAAAACTATTTTTTAAATGGGAACAAATGTGAACATCCCCCAAAGGTTGCCTGAAGTTCATTAATCAGGAAATAACAGCCTGCTGCCAGGCAGTTGCACGACAATTTCTTTGTAACTGCTCAGTAATTACTCACTGGGTTTCTGGAAGTTACCGTCAATTTGTCACAAGCCAGCTGCCTTAGGCCACAATTGCACACATATCTGCACAGGGAGACATTAAGTGAGAAAGTCTAAGTACAGCTACAGTGATGGGAGTACAGGGGTTTTCATGGCAGGATTAGGGATTAATCAAGGTGATTTTTGTTATGCACCAAGCATGACCTGTAACTTGTACCAAGAACTCACAAACTCTATGATCATAATAAGTCATTGAGCTAAAGAAAATTGGCGTAACATTCAGTGACTTGAAAGCAACTGAATTGCAAATTTAACTTTTCAAACGGTTGCTTTTTTTTTTAAAGGCAAGCCATGAATTTGGAAAAGACATAGTACTTGAAAGCAATGTATTAGAATTAATATAATGAATGATTGGTAATAAAGTACCAGATCCCATCTGATCATGAAAGCTAAGTAGGGTGAGCTGTGATTTGTACTTGGATGGGAGACTGCTATGAATACCAGATGATGCAATCTATATAGGAAGAAACTGACAAAACCACCTCTGAGTATTCCTCACCTAAAAAAAAATATGAAATTCATGAGGCTACCATAAATCAACAGGCAATTTGAAGTTGCACACAGACACATATGGTAATTATATCCATTTCCAATTAACATATTATGTGAAGCGCAAGGGGCATTTATGCTTTATTTCCAGAACAATGGGGCTTTCTAGATTGGCAAAAAGAAGTGTGTTTATGGCTGCATGAAACTCTAGCCTTTAGATGAGAAAAAGGGAAAGTGTGCCATGAAAACACTTTTTTTTTGCGTTTTAGGGGAGAAGAAGAGCCTTTAAAAAGGTGCTGGTTTTCCCAGCTTCTTTTTTAAAAACTGCGGAACAGCACAGTTCCATCTAAAGGCTGTGGTGCAGCTGCTAAGCATTAAGGAAAAGGCAACTTCATGTCACACTTTCCTGCCAATCTAGAAAACCCCATTGTTTTTATAAATATGTTGTTAATGCATTAGTTATTTTAAGTAACATTTACAAGCTCTGCATATTCACAAGAAGCTAAATTGTTTTAGATTAAATTACAAAAGTCCATAATTTTTGACTTGGTATATTAATCACCCAGTGTTTTCTCTTTCTGTTCAACAAAATCTAAAGCAGAGCATGGAAGAATTACTTTTTTGGATTACGCCTCCCAGAATGCCACAGCCAGAATAACCTTTGTATTGGTGACCTTAACACCTTTATCAATATGCTCCTCAAATTACTATTATTATTTTGCATACTATATTGTCTTCTGAAGGCTAATAGCTTCATGAGCTCTGCTCATTAACCCCCCGGCCATCTTCTTGGACTTGGTAATTTTCCTGATCTGCACTAGACCTACCAACTGCATTTCTATCATTGTGGTTTTGAACAGTCCCTAAATTTTGACTTTCCTTTTCAGTTTTCTTTTTACCAGTCCCCTTATTTCTGAGATATTTCTTACTTGTTCCATGTGGAGATTTTTGGTGGTCTTCCATCCAAACCTGGCCATGATTATCTGAGTGGTATATGGTTCCAAAATCCGTATCTACCTCTTTTTCCTGTGTCAGAATTCTAAGAATGTTGGGGAAGAAACAGGAATAGATGCATCCAATAACCAGGGAATGCAGTGGTGAGGTTGTTCCATGGATGCTTCCATGGAAAGTTTTATTGGATCTTACTGGTTTTTGCCAGTGTTGCTTCATGTTTGATATTTAAGCATCAGCATGCACAATAGACATGTTCCTCTTACATCTTGCAGTGAATATGTATGATCCAACAGAGTTCTCTGTGGATGTACTTGTGGGTTGTTCAGTTTCACTAACTGATGGGACATCTGCTTCCATCTCAGTTCCATTCTTCCCACCACTCTCCCCCATCTGCTCTGTATATTTGCATTGCTTCATAAAAGTCCAGAAGTGAATTTTTGATATATCTAATTTTTAAAAGGCATTGTGTGGCTGGATTGGGGAAATGTTGTGATGAAATGTTATAAAGGACTTTTCTAATAAGAGTAGGTGATACTGGCTAGATCACTGGTTCTCAAACAGTGGGGTGGGACTCTGGAGGGGGTGGGAGAATTGCTCAAGGGGAGCATGATTTAATTTGAATAATGTTATTTCCTTATAAAATGTTAAAAATAAAAATATAAATGAATGGGAAAATCACAGTACATACACTAAAGAACAAAATATTTTTATTCATATACTATGTCAGGAGGGAGGCATGACGTCCACATGTAGATGTAAAGGGGTAAAACATATGAATAGATGGGCTAGATGGGTCAAGGACTGAATCCAGCAGAAGTCTGCAACTACAGTTATAAGTTACTCAGGGTGACCATAAGTTTAATTCTGTCAACTGTTGTGAAAAATGTCTTGAACTCCACAACATGACTTTTTCCCCCAGTCAATTTCCCCAGGCAGTGTTCTCAGAACCCTGCACTTGAGGATCAACCCTGAAATCAGGAGTTAGACAAACAGCCTATTTGGAGCTGGCTGCTGATAACAGCAGGGACAACTTTGCTTGCCTTCCCTTGTGACGATTGTGGAACCATGTAAAAATTGCACTGCACTAGTGTCACATATAGTCTTGCTAACTTAGTACACCAGGAGGATTTCAGCTATGATAAACTAAACATGCCATTGGCTGCCATATCTTTTCACTCTAGTTGATTTCTTTTTTTTTTCTTCTTCTGCTTTTTCCTCGTCTCCTTCTGCTATTGCTCAAATTTAGTCAGCAATACCTGGATTGTCAGAACTTGCTCCATTTTGTGATCATCTTTAACTATAATTAGGGGTGACTAATAACTAGATCTGGTTTCACATCTTCATATTCATATCATTCTAATCTCCATGTTTGAATTCACACCTCTAGATCTGTGTCATCTTCATTTCCTGTTTGCATTTTCATTTAAAGGTTATCACTTATCCCACAGAAATTAGGTTCTTTTTAAAGCCCTATATTACAGTGCCCTATATTCCCCTTGTGTACACAACCAGAGTAGAAAAATTGTGCTTTCAGTTCCATCAAATACCTTGCCTGCCAAAATTAATTGCTGTTGATTTAAGTCATATCAGGCTGAAGTGGTTTTGAGAACCCATTGGCCTTGTCAATAGAGTTGACAGCATAAAGTTGAGGAGGGAGGATTTAACCAAGTATGTAAACACAGAAAAATATTTTTGCAATATGCGCAATCCTGTGTCCAATCAGAAATAAGACTCAGTGGATATTACTTCCCGTATTCTAGTTTCAGATGGTATAACAAATGTAGACAATGCATGGTTTTGAAATAAACAGACACAAACAAGTTGGCCTCTATTTGCACTGGAAATATTTGCCCTTGCTGTCATATATATGCACACATGGTTCCACTAGGATTAAAACATGGATTAAAGGATTAAAGCCCCACAATGCATGGTACTGGATAGGAAGGGTACAGGTAAACTAATTTGTGAGAAAACATGTCATAAACAACTGTAAGACATAAGCAGGCAACATGTGCCCCTCGAGACACTAGTGGCCTCCATCCCGCATTAGCTGTAGCCAGCACAGTTAGTAGTAGTTGGATGGCTGGCATTTGAATTCAACATCTGGAGGGCCAGGAATTGCCTCCCCCATGATAGAATTGTCATCCTCTGAGGCTGAAAGAATGTAACTTGTCTTGTCCAAGATCACCCAGTGGGTTTTTATGCTCAAGTGGGAATTGAACCCTGATCTCCAGAGTCATAGACCAACACTCAAACCACTACACCACAATGGAGGCTGCCATAAAACACTCAGCTGTCTTTCCCTTCCACAGTTTTTAATAAGGAAGGATGGCTTGTGTTTATCATTAGAAGTGAATTCCTCCCTCTTCCCCTCCATTCCTGCAGCCAACTGGAGTAATTCAGATTGTCTTGACAGAGCTTTACACAATTAAAATAAATGGCTGAGACTCCATTACTTTTATTACTTAAGTAAAAAGGTAAAAAAGGTGAACAGCAAATTTTGCACTGATGTGTCTACCCAAACATTCCTTCTTTTGTGAACAAAGTATCTCACTTATTAGTTGAGTAGGTGCCAAATTTCAAAGCTCATAAATACTTGAGGTGAGCATCAAGAAAATTAAAATCCCATATGTTTAACAAACAGCAATGAGCTTTCATGACATCCCTAGTGGGAAATGTTTAGCCATCCAGATAGTGTTGGATTGCAGTTCCCAGCCTAATTTAGCATAGCCAATGGTGAGGAATGTTGGGAATGGCGGTCAAACAACATCTGGAAGACTGTATAATCCCCACTTTAAATTTACTCCCTTATTTACAAAACCAAGTAGTATGACATTGAGTACTTACTTTGAAAATGCATTTATAATTTTTGATTTTCCTTTCTCTGCTATGCCGCTGGACTACTTGACGTTTTTATATCTATACCTCAAAATAGGATTTACAAGCTCTGCAACGACTACCTGGATCTTCCCCAAAATGAGATTCCATGCTTGAAGGCAGCTAGTATGTGAGTATGCTGGAAATTACTCAATGAAATAAAATATATGATTCCTCACATTTCAGCTCGATGCTGCACAGACTCAAATTCCTTTCATGCATAAATGGCTTTCTGGGAGCCAACCTCAGACATAAAAAGGCAATTTCTCCTTTGCAGAAGTGGTCCAACCATTGCGCAGAGTGAGACAGTTGCCTCAGGCAGCAGATTTTGGGTATTTTGAAAGGAAAGCAAGGCATTAGTTATTTAATTACGCATTACTGTGTAATTAAATGCAGTAATATTATATTTTAAGAACACAATACTTTTATTGCACGAGGTAGAAAGAGGTGCTTGTGGGATTCACTGCCTCAAATGTCAAAAGATAACAGTTTCATTGGCTTTGAGGACTATGGACCTTCACTTGAATGGATAAGGTTAGAACATTATATTCTGCCCTACCTCAGGCAGCAAAATGTTTTGGCCCGGCCCTTTATTCTTGATTTATTATTTTCAGCACTTCCAAAGAATGAATCATATTTCCCACTGCTGTGACCTTGACATTATATTTTTCATGCAATGCCCTGCTTTATAGACTCAAGAAGCTCTCAAAACTGATTAAGAATACATAAGACCTATTCAGGTGTTCTTTTAGTGTTAATTTGCACACACAGAGGTAGAGTGTGCTACCTCTGGCCCTTCCATTGTCATAATCGGTTTAAAAAATGACCGTCTTGGGCGGCTAATCTGTTCTAGGAGTGAAGGTTGCCTATGCAAAGGGAAGCCTGAAAAATCAGCTTTCTCAACCATATGGAAAGCCATAGAAGGTGTTCTTCTTCAAGAACAGAAAGCAACAGTAGACAGGCAGAAGCCAACCTGCTACCCTTCCATACATACCTGGATTAACTTTTTTTTTAAAAGCACCACCACCACGTGAATAGATTTTTGACTTTTGTATGCCTTTTAGATGTTTCTGACTCAAGGGAACCCTATCATGGGATTTTCTTGGCAAGATTTGTTCAGATGAGCTTTACCTTTGCCTTCCCCTGAGGCAGTGTGCGACTTGCCGATAGTCACCCAGTGGGTTTCCATGGATTCAAACCATGGTCTCCAGTCATAGTCCATTGCTCAAATCACTGTGCCACACTGGCTCTCACATAATAGGCCTACACTTAAGCCCAAAAACTCAGACAGAAATGACATAATGTCCATATAATGGTCAGCCAGTGTGGTGTACCGGTTTGAGCATTGGGCTATGAATCTGGAGACCAGGGGTCAATTTCCACTTGACCATGAAACCCATTGGGTGATATTTGGCAAGGCACATGCTCTCAGGCTCAGAGGAAGGCAATGACAAACCTCCCCTGAACTCATCTTGCCAACAAAACCACATGATAGGGCTACCTTAGAGTTGCCATAAACTAGAAATGATTTGAAGGCACACAACACGCACATCATATAATGTCAGTGATTTATTTCCCATGTTCCTTGGTTATCCCTGGTGTCAGTATTATGGCCACCACCTACTAAGAAGCAACATCCACCATAGTCCTCCAAAAAATGGGAGATGTCTCAAGAAACCAGTATGGATGACTAAGGAACTTACAACTGAGCTAAGTTTTAAACGGAACATGTATAAAAAATGGAAAAATGGGGAAACCACCAAAGAGGAATTCAAACAAATAGCCAGTGCATGTAGGGATAAAGTCAGAAAAGCTAAAGCGCAAAATGAACTCAGGCTTGCTAGAGACGTTAAGAACAATAAAAAGGGCTTTTTTGGGTATGTCCGCAGCAAAAGGAAGAAGAAGGAAACAGTTGGGCCACTGCGTGGAGAAGATGGCAAAATGCTCACAGAAGACAGAGAAAAGGCAGAATTGCTCAACACCTTCTTTGCTTCAGTATTCTCAGAAAAAGCAAAGGGTGCCCAACCTAAGGATGATGGGGCAGAGGACAGAATAGGGGAATTTCAGCACAGAATAAGTAAAGAAACAGTACAGGAATACCTGGTTAATCTAAATGAATATAAGTCTCCAGGACCAGATGAACTACATCCTAGGGTATTAAAAGAACTGGCAAATGTAATATCAGAACCAATGGCAATAATCTTTGAGAACTCCTGGAGAACAGGAGAAGTCCCTGCAGACTGGAGGAGGGCAAATGTTGTCCCAATCTTCAAAAAGGGGAAAAAAGAGGATCCCAGCAATTATCGTCCGGTTAGTCTGACATCAATACCAGGAAAGATTCTAGAGCAGATCATTAAGCAGAGAGTCTGTGAATATCTGGAAGATAATTCCATAATCACAAAAAGCCAACATGGGTTTCAGAGAAACAAGTCATGCCAGACAAATCTGATCTCTTTTTTTGATAAAATTACCAGCTTGGTAGATGAAGGGAATGCTGTGGATATAGTATATCTTGACTTCAGTAAGGCATTTGACAGGGTTCCCCATGACATCCTTGCAAACAAGCTTGTAAAATGTGGACTAGACAAGGTAACCGTTACATGGATTTGTAACTGGTTGACTGACCGAACCCAAAGGGTGCTCAACAATGGTTCCTTTTCATCCTGGAAAGAAGTGACAAGTGGGGTGCCACAGGGTTCTGTCCTGGGCCCAGTGCTATTCAACATCTTTATTAATGACTTGGATGACAGTATTGAGAGCCTAGTTATCAAATTTGCAGATGACACCAAATTGGGAGGAGTAGCTAATACCCCAAAGGACAGGATCAAAATTCAAAATGACCTGAATAGACTAGAAAGCTGGGCCAAAGCTAACAAAATGAAATTTCTCAACACAGAGAAATGTAAGGTCCTACACGTAGGGCGGAAAAATGAAATGCACAAATATAGGATGGGGGACACCTGGCTGAATGAGACAACATGTGAAAGGGATCTAGGAGTCCAAGTAGACCACAAGTTGAACATGAGTCAACAGTGTGATGCAGCAGCTAAAAAGGCCAATGCAATTTTAGGTTGCATCAATAGAAGTATAGTGTCTAGATCAAGGGAAGTAATAGTGCCATTCTATTCTGCATTGGTCAGGCCCCACCTGGAGTACTGTGTCCAGTTCTGGGCACCACAATTCAAAAAGGATGTGGAGAAACTGGAGCGGGTCCAAAGGAGGGCGACTAAAATGGTGAAGGGTCTGGAGACCTTGCCCTATGAAGAACGCCTTAGGGAACTAGGGATGTTTAGCCTGGAGAAGAGAAGGTTACGAGGTGATATGATCGCCCTGTTTAAATACTTGAAGGGATGTCACATTGAGGAGGGAGCAAGCTTGTTTTCTGCTGCTCCAGAGAACAGAACTCGGAACAATGGATGCAAACTGCAGGAAAAAAGATTCCACCTCAACATTAGGAGGAACTTCCTGACAGTAAGAGCTGTTCGACAGTGGAACACACTCCCTCGGAGGGTGGTGGAGTCTCCTTCCTTGGAGGTTTTTAAGCAGAGGCTGGATGGCCATCTCTCGGGTATGCTTTGATTGGGAGTTCCTGCACGGCAGGGGGTTGGACTGGATGGCCCTTGTGGTCTCTTCCAACTCTAAATTTCTATGATTCTATGAAAGAAGAGAACTGGCAGACCCACTGGAACTTGTTCAAGCTGTATAGATAGCCTATGAACAGAAGTGAACTTGGCCTAGGATTAAAAGATAGGCTAGGGTTTAAAGGTAGGCTACATACACACTTTGTAAGCTTCTAGAATTGATAGTAGTGATACTGTCCTACTTTCTGGTTTTATTTCCACAATGATACTGCTGTTTTGCCTCCGCTTCAGTCAACCTTAGCCAGGCCAGTTTGGTTTTCCTTTATCTTGTGATGACTGTCATAGATACTGAATGGTGGCAATTTAACAGAATATATTTGTGCAGCTTTCCCAACATTCAGTGGTTGCTCGGTTCATCACACACCAAGAGCCTACACAACTGTCAGTTTTTAATCTACTGCAGCCCTCTCTCACATGAAATGTCCAAAGCTGCCACATTCTAAGTTAATAATGTTTTCAAATACTAATCTTGTATCCTGCTGTTGTACAAACATGTAGATTTAAAGGTGGGAAAGTTTTCAAATATTGTTCTTTCCTCTAAAGTCTACACCTTCTTCTTTTCCTTCAGCGTATTTTTTTTTTTAAAAAAAACTTTTTGTGAAAAGCATAAATGCTTAATTTTGAAGCATTTTCTCCTAAAATGTGTTTCGTGTTTTCCATTTTTAATAAAATACGGAACCAGAATTAAACTGGAAGCCTCTCTTAGTTATGGAAAGAAATCTTGTCATGTTATGAACAGCTTTCTTTAAGCTTTCAGCCTGCGCATTCCTATGAATCAATTTGTTAGTGCTGATTGGTTTTAAGAGTTTTCTGTCTTGTACATTTAGCTGCCAGTTTGGCTCGGAGAAATATAAAAAAAAAATATCAATGATATTAACAGTAGCAAAACAGGTAACTCAAAAGTCAATGAATAATATGTGAAGCACCAATATAAAACTACAACTAAATAAGAAACTGGGAATATTTCAGGTTTTTGGTCCAACTGGAAAGGCCATCAGACCTTAAATTAATAGGATATCTAGGCTTGGCTTCTTAAGGAAAAGTATAGAGAGCATTCCAAATAAAATTCCTATGCAAAGAATTCCAGAAGGTGTACCTAGGCCGCAAACACTGCAACTCAAGATGGAGATGAGGCAAGTCTTCCCTTGAAAGGCTTGGGTGTTTGTGTATATTGCCACATATTTATGGAAGAATTCCAATTTAGTGTTTTTGTTTTCCTCCCTTTTTTTAGTACATTGAAGAGGTACTGATTCAAGACCGTCATCAGTTTCCCAATAATGCTTCATAAGCAACCTACTAAGCACTCCTGTCCCTTGTTGTTCTCTCAATAAAAACCATCATCCTTAAAGAATAAAGGGTTTTCATTGGAGAAGAAAAGTAGGCAAGAAGGGAGACTTCACTGCATGACACTTTCCCGAAGAAGCTACCTCACATTGGATGATGTTATTTCCCTAAGAAGATCAACCCTGACATGCACCATCTTGTCAGGAGTTCAGGCATGGGTTTTTCAAGTCAATGCTACTGCATCCTTTTAATCAAGAAGACCAATGATTGAATTTGGGAATATCAGCAAGCAAAGCATATGCCCTACCTTTGAACCAGTGTTGTAGCCAAAAGGAAGCAAACAGTTAGGGAAGAGCAGGATTCTCTTTTTGTGTTTTATAGGATGTAAATTTTCATTTATTTCATTCTTACATGGAAAAGTGAGTAGTTCTAAGTTTCCTTCCTGCTAACATGTTTATGGGTGTTTCCACATGTCTTTCAGTTTTTATTTTTGTATTTTTGCATTTCTGGACCTCTTTCAAAAAAAACCCCAAAACAAACCCTATTTGTGCAGAAACATTTTTACACAAAAAGAAATGTTTGTACAGAGAACAATGATTTTTGCCCAAATGAAAATTTCACAGGAAGTCCCAAAATGTGAAATGTCTTCCAATGGTTGATCATTGTTTTTTTTCTTTCAGAAGAGTGTTTCCACTGTGTTAAGTCACTCATTCTCATTGAAAGTAAGAAAATCTGCAAGTATTCTTTTTATCTGTGGTGCCTTTGCCACCAATCAAAATTATTAGCTCTCTCTCTATATATATGAGTTGAGGCTATTTGAAGGACTGTATAAAAGCCGGCCTGGACGTTTGGGATCTTTGATACCAGAGGCAGAAATAACAGTTTATGGATAGATTCCTATACCACAGAAAAGGAAAAGCAGTTCCATATGTTTCATTAGTTTTTATTCGGAATTAGCAGTATGCACAAGTGAAAACAACCAGGTTAGATAAGCCTTACATAAGCAAACAAAAACATTTTGAACTTTCTAAGGATCACTTGAAAGTTTCTTCAAAATGCATCCAGGGATTACTTTTTCTTTTACCATCTTCCACTTTTCTTTTGATTTTCATTTTGATGGCCAAACTAATAGATCTGTGCTTTTGTAACATGCTGGGGGAAGCTGATGAAGCAGGCTAATTCACTCTCCTTTCTTTCTGTATTTCCCTTCACTTATTCCCAGTAAGGAATTCTACAGGCAGCTGTTATTCCTTTGCCTGTTGTAGGCAGGCACAAACACAAAAAAGCAATTCCAACACTAGTCTGTATACATTTTACATCGAAAAGTAACACGATACATGTCTGAAATGAAACAAGCAGGTCAGGAAGGCCACGCATGAGTACAACAAATACATTTGAGCCTTCTAAAGAACACTTGAAAACACTTTGCAATATATATGAAGAATATTTTTTTAAATTTCTTTCACCAGCCTCAACTCTTCTTATGATTTACATGCCAAATATTTGATCTATGCTTCTTAAACATGCTTGTGGAAGCTGCTGAAGTAAGCTTACTTACTGTCCCCTTTCCTCTGATTTGCTGTTCTCCCAAGGGAAATCTGAAGCCAGCTGCTGTTCATCATGCCTGTTGTAGGCAAGCAGACAACTACAGTAGGATTGGCTGAGGAGTAACCCAATTGTCCCCAGCTCTAGCTTCATTGCACTGTTTACTGCAGAAATGCTGCTACAACCCAGCAACAGAAAGTCTGCATATTTCCAGTCCTTCATCATCCCACCAATACCAGTGCTGTACCAGCTAGACAGAGGAAAAGGAGGAAGAGAAGACAGGTGAGGGGAGCAGAAAAAAACTTTGTAAAAATGTGTGACTTTGTCAGAGGCTTTGTTAACTGAGATATGCCTGTAAAGTGTGGACATGAGAAAGGGCTTTCTTGGTTGCTTCTCCCGATCCAAGAACGCTCTTACCAAGGGAGGCTAGTTTGGCTGCACTAAGGTGAAAGAAAACTGCCAAAGATATTCACCAGCCTTCAAATAAAATTAAAAACACAAAGTAATCCTGGACAGACTGAAAGGGACTGAACTGCTGTCTTGTTGTCTTTCTACTAGCAGGCAACAACTTTTGTATTCAGGCAGACCTTTGGCAAATGACCTCATTTGCTGGGGAAGAGGCATTTAATTCAGAGGTACTATGTTTTCTTTTATTGGCTTGTTTTAGATCTTCAAGCTTTTATTAGTTGAATGCCTACTATTTAACTGTAAGCCACCACATGTGCAATTTATGAGAGAAGTCACAATACAAATCAGATAAATGAATAGATATACAAATAAAATACCTAGTTTTAATCTCAACCCGGTCAAGAAGTAGTCAGGTGGCCTTAGGCAAACATTTGTCTCTTAGCCTTAGCCACTCATCTCAACTTCTCTGCCTTGAGCCATTTATTTAAATGAACTTTCTCTGCTCCTGCTAGGATTGTCTCTCCATCTAGCCAATTTTTTTTTTCCATCTCAAAATGATAATCTTTGTTACCAAGGTGTGGCAAATTTACAAATTGCTGAAGCTCTCTTGGGCTAGTATTTGAAATTGCTTAGGCAAAGGCAGACTTTGTTGTGTTCTTTCAACAAAACCATCTACTTCAAGCAGAGCGATAATAATATGCAAATTCCTCTTCCCTTGCCCAGCAGCACTGTGATGTGACATATGAAATGTTACTCTCTCACAGCTCAGTCCTTTTCAGTCTTTCCAGGATTACTTTGTTTTCAATTTTATTTGCCAACTGGTGAATAGTCTGACTGGCAGTTTTATTTCATCTTAGCGTAGTACATAGCCGCTAGACACCCTTCTTTTCCCTTTCTTTCTCCATCCAAGTCTATTCTTCCCAATTCTTTTCTTTTCAGTTCTTCCTTTCCAGCAACTATCCTATGCTTCTGTCATCTCCAAATATTTTCTTTGCAGCAGTATTAATGCTATCTGTTCCGATAGTCCCTCTGAATTACATTCCTTCCAATTTTTTTCCAGCTCTTCCTCCTCTTCTATAGTGTAGATGTGTGCGCCTTCAAGTTGCCTGTCTACTTATGGCAACCCCATGAATTTCATAGTTTTCCTCTTCCTCTCACCTAACCTTTTCTAAGGATTCCCACCTCCTTCCTTCTGGGCTACACTCTCACTACGCTAGATCAAGACATCACTTATGCATAGTGGACATTTATGCTCTTAACTAGAATCACAGTTGGGTTTTCACACCATTGTCCTTGCCAGCCTGGTTTCTGTATCCAAAGAAGTAGCAAGGGGAGATGCCATGAATTAGCAGCTCACAAACACTGTAGTAACAACATATGAGCTGGGCTTCAGAAACATTCTATGTTGAGTTTAGCCTCCACATGAATAATTCAATCTTTTTTTCCTCATAAATATTACATTGACTTTAAACAACAGATTTGATCTGAATGGAAACTCAAGGCCTGTTTTCTTAATCTGATTCCAAGCAATGGTACACATATAGGTGAGGACCTAGGTTGTCTTTTATTTATATCTGACAACAGATGTTAGCCCTGGAACAATTTTCTTAAAAATGTTCTGTTAATCCTCCCCTGTAAACAGTATGTTTCTTATCACCAGTGTTGTATGCCTTCAAGTCATTTCCAGCTTATGGTGATTCTAAGGCAACCCTATTGTGGGGTCTTTTTGGCAAGATTTGTTCAGAAAGGGTTTGCCTTTGGCTTCCTCTGAGCTGAGAGAGTGTGACTTGCCCAAAGTTACCTGGTGGGTTTCCAAGGCTGAGTGGGGATTTGAATCCTTGTCTCCAGAGTTGTAGTCTCATAATAAAACCACCACACCACACTGTTTCTAATAACAGCTAAAAAAACTATTCATCTACCTAGCACTATGGCTGTCATCCTAAATTTGAGTTCCTGGGATTAAGTTTAAACAAATGCACCTAAAATGCAGTTTGAGTCAGGTGGTCTCTGATGTGCTGTAGAATTATGTGGAACCACTGTTCTACCATGTGCATTTCATGAGTAGTACAGAGAACAAGGGGCATTTCAGCCATGTACTGGGGTTCAAATTTAAAGCCCTCTTTGTCCTCCAACAAGGGAGAAAAGAACTATTCCAGATCTGGAGTTGGTGTAGTGATTTCCCCTCCTCCTCCTATCAATGGGGGTGGGCTGGAACAGGAAGACTGAGAAGGAAAACCTTCCTATCACAGCTTCCATCCTGGGAGGTGCAAATTTTCAGGGCTTAAAAAGCCACATTTCCATGCCATGGATTATCCTAGCTCATAGGATTGCTCTCTTAGGTCCAAAACACAGTGCAGAAATAATCTAGTTTGAGACCACTATAACTGCCCTGGCTCAGAGTTAGGAAATCCTGGGAATTGTAGTTTATTCTGCCACCAAAGCTCTTTTTTGATAGAGGCTAAATGTCTCACAAAACTACAGTTACCAGAATCCCCTAATATTGAGCCAGGGCAGATAAAGCAGTCTCAAACTGAATTATTTCTGCAGTGTGTTTTGGACCATAGTAAAAGTGAATCAGTCTGTACTCTGAAGTGCATTTAAAAAAGCAGCAAAGAAAAAAACCCAAAACAAGGTTATACCCAACTAAAATGCTGATTTTTATTTGAATTCCTCTCACAAAGAATTAGTCTATTACAGTCATGGACTCAAATTACACTGATAAATTACCAAATCAATTTTTGTACTGCTGCAAGGTAATCGTCTCCATATTAAGAAAAGAAAATACACTCAACATCAAGGTCCTTCGTTATTCTTCTCTTCACAGAGAAGCTGATTTAATACACTGTTCTGTTTCAAAGCCTCTATGTTAGAAATGTCCTCACTAATGACAGGTACATCCTCTCTTGGCTTTCCCGATGACAGCTCATCCTCACTATCCAAAAGTGTACAGAGAAGAGTATCATTTTCATAGGTAGGAAAATAATACCTAAGATGGAGAAAGAGAAACATAATACTTAGTTAGTCAAAGGCTTTCTTTATGTTTGTACTTTGGAGCACTGGGATTGCACTGTTTCCTCATAACCCAGAACCTGGACAAGTTACATTTTTTAGACTACAACTCCCAGACTACTCCAGCCAGCAAGATTATAGGAAGTATAGTGTCAAAAGTAACTTTTGCAAGCTATGCTCATTACACAACCCTACATTGTTGGAGGGTGTACATGCACTTTGCTCCTTTTGGTCAGGCTGGTGAGAAATCTATTTTGGTCTAAGGGCCGAACTGGTTTCAAACTAGCTTGTTGGGGGCCACATGCCAGCAATGGGTAGGGTCACTTCTGTGACTGGCACGTGGTCACCAACTTTCACTGCTTTCTCTCACACACAAACATCCACAAACAGATTCCATTTACATCCCACAGACTGAAATGCACCTATTGAGCAACACCTTGAATCCAATGTACACCTACGTATGATTTAGAATTTTCTTCCTCTCTCCACAGTGACCAAATCTCCCACAGGATTCACTTTGACTGCAATAGTCCCTTCCCTCCACAGCCATTGGAGAGAGAGCTGGAGGGATTGGAGAATCATCTGCCTATGCTCCCATACCCAGACAAAGTAGATATTATCTCTGACCCCCCTGCTTTTCACCAGCCATTCGATGGCCATGGGAAAGAAAGCTGGAGAGACTGGAGAATTATCTGGCTATGCTCCCATACCCAAACACAGTAGATATTATCTTTGATCCCCCTGTTTTTCACCAGCCACTCAATGGCCATGGGAGAGAGGGCTGCAGCAGTCCAACAGTGAGTCTGAGAGGGGTCCAGGAGAGATGGTATGTAGTTCCATCTCTAGAACTTTTATGCTATGGTCTGCCGTACAGGATCTCACTCACAGTCTACTTTTAGACAGGCAATGCCCTGTTGATGAGAGAAGCCCAAATCAGCCAGTGCCCCAAAGTTTAACTATATCCTATCCTCACTCTCCTGTCCTGAGGAATGAGGCAGCAATGGAAGCCTAAAGGGAGAAGTCTGGCAGACTGAATCTGATCAGGCCACAATTTTCTATATCCCTGGTGTGGCGCAATGGTAATCAAACAGGAAAGAACTGTGTGATTGACTTGTCCAACACAGTTGCATTATGGACACACATTTCCCAGCAGCATGAAAGCATTACTGGGAAGTGGCTTCAACATAAACTTTATAATCTGTTTGTTCCATATAAATCAGTACATTTTGTCATTAGAAATCCTAGCTGGATTTTAGGGCTTTTTCAGGATACAAGCTAATAACAATATAAGATGCCTTTCTAGGAAGGACTTCAAGTGTGTACTTGATTTATTCTGTTTGGAGTGATTAACAGTTACCTCTTTCCACCTCATTGCACTGTATATTGTGGATGTCACTGTTAACACAGCAGAGCTGTTTTCAGTGGCTACTGGGGTCACCTCACATCAACAAAGACAATTAAATGTATTTTGTAAAAGAAAATGACTTGCCCTTTGACAGTACTTGGTGAGAGCCATGTCCTGACTGATGGGGAATACGTCCATATTTCAACCAAGGAGAGCAATTCTTTTAATCTGAAGATATGTGGCTATATGAGGAAGCTTTAAAAATTCCTTTTTTTAACATGACTTCTCCTAGAATTCCTCATGCTGACTGGGGGTTCTAGCTGGTCCTGCTTCATAGGGGTTCTGGGAGATATGGTTCAGAAAAGCAAAACTTTCAATCGGTTGACAGAAATGACAATGAAACCTGCCATCATACAACAATAGCAAAGAATGTAAAATCTAGGTTATCAGATGCTATAATGCATTGGCTGCCAATATCATTAAAGTAAAGTGGTCTTACTGTGGCTGGTCCCACATAGATTGGGCAGGCAGAGATGTTATGTGTTTGGTCTCTTCCATATGATTTACCAAGTCCTTTTTTGATGGGAATTTTTCCTGGCAAATGTAACACTGACACTGGTGGACCTCTCTCCTAATGAAGTTCACTACTTTCACTTGCTGATAGAAATTCAAACCTAGCAAACGAAAACAAGTGTTTAAACAATGTGTTAAATTTAAAAAGTGGAAAACACACAGTTCAAACAAGATTGCTTGCATAAGAGAAGGGTTAAAGAATTAAAAACAGTGATTGTGAAAATGCTAAGTACAATACATATTCCCAAGTGGATATCTATGATGTAGCATAGACAGACAAGAACGGATACTGAAAAGTTGTATACACACAGACACACATTTTTATGCTAGAGAGGGGGAAAAATAGCACATTTAATAGGAGGGCATGGTAGTGGTGTCTTGACAATTACCAAAATGTTGCTACCATTTGATATTTAATAGGGAACAAACCTACTATTTTGTTTTCAGTTACTTGAAGTCACAGAGGTCGAGGTATGGTTCCCTCCCTCTAAAATGCCACATTTCCCATGGCAATAGATGTCACCATTACAGTACTACAACATTTACTCACCATGCTCAGACTTAATTTTTAGCAGGTCAAATCCATGATTCTCCTAGGATCATGAAAAAAAGAAGATAGATTCTAATTATGAATTCTTTTAAATGTTTAAATTCTTATGAATTGTTTTAAATGTTTTAAATAGAATTAAACTCAATTTGTATAAAAATAGTCACATTCTAAACAAAATAAGCATTACACAACTTACACAGTTAAAAAATCAGTACTATATGGATTCCTTACCTAAATAACATTTGAAATCCTGTATGTAAGTTCAGTTATGGACAGTGCTTACAATTACTATTTTTTGGCTATAGCCTCCAGAATC
Source organism: Urosaurus nigricauda (assembly GCA_034509955.1). Lineage (NCBI taxonomy): Eukaryota > Metazoa > Chordata > Lepidosauria > Squamata > Phrynosomatidae > Urosaurus > Urosaurus nigricauda. The sequence goes on along the minus strand of JAOEGL010000005.1, from coordinate 67,141,568 downwards.
CCCAAGAAAGCAGGGCTGCAACATGAAATATTATGGTTCTACAACAAGCTACCAAAGTGATAACTTATTCAAGCATTAGTTAGGGAAGGGTGGGGCATAAATACTCAAATAAATAAATAAATCCATTGTTTCATCAAGCATGTTACATTTTCTTGTGCATTATATTTGCTTGCTTCCCCGAACCTCTAAATTGGGAAGACAAGATACTGCAAGTGGTTCTTTCTGTAGCCAGTGTCTATGCTATGTTCGCAAAGTACAGGCTCTAATGAAAGCAACTGATAAAAGGCCTTCCCTCCATCCCAATTGCCACTGCTGTGGCCTTGGAAGGAGAAAACAGCATCCAGCATCTCCTTGACCTAATCCTCTCGGCCACTACTGCTCTCTTTTACTGTACTTGTGTGATGTTCCTTTTAGATTGTAAACTTGAGGGAACTGTCAAATTAACAACTGTAAATCACTCATGTAAAGTGTCATGTGTGCTGATGGTTGTCTATAAATAAAGACAACAATAACAACAACATGAATTAGTTAAATTATTAAACTTTATTCCAAACTCTCCAGATTTCAGCCATGCTTAAAGCAGACTTGCTGAAATGTTCAGGGCAAATTCCATTGCTTTTACTGGGTTGTTTCTGAGTATTATTAAGGGGCTCTACAGACCACCCTGATAGAGTGGCGTCCTGCTGCCCCTTTCAGTGCCAGATTAGGGCTGTGGCAACTGAATGCCATTCTAAAAGAAACTGAAAAATGCACTCCCTTTGGAGTCGGCAAAAATGTGCCCTTGCCACCACAGTGGCATTTTTCTGTGCTCCTTTCAGCATACGTCGTATAAATGTCGAACCAAAGGAGTGCCATGATACAGTGTGGTTGGGAGGGTGGCACGGGGGCATTGTTGGGCATGCGTTGTCCAAATGCCATGCCCCCACACCTGCACTTCAAGGTAATCTGTACAGCCCCTAAGTCTGGATCTAACCACAGGAATACAAGGCCTGTAATTCTGCCAAAAGTAACTAAAAAGATCCTCACATCTGTGGCTCATTGGAATACAGCAGAATACACTGCCTTTCGTAAGTATATCACTATGTATATATCACTATGTATGTATCATTAAAATTTAGCACACAGCCCCCATCATTAACCCCAAATTAAAAGTTTATCTCACTTATTGTCCAAGACAAGCTCTCATACACCAAGTAGAATCACACAGCTCTCCAGACATTATCACACTGTACCTTCCACCATTCCTTGTAAGGGGCTATGTGGGCTATGGATGCTGGGACCTGCACTCCAGCAACATCTACAGGATTCCCAGCACACATGTCTCTTACCTCCATGTGAACATACAGCTTTTCTGTGGTGTCTGTCTGCTTTTCACAGAAGAGGCAAACTGCACAAACAGGATGATCTTCCCAGTCAGACCAGTCTCTGTAAGGCAAAAAATTATTTTTAAAAAGCCACCTATAATTGGTGTCTGTTTCTGGAAAAAAAAAAAGCTGGAGAAGCTGTTAACATGGAGCCAAATTCTGCTATAACTGATCTACTTCAATAAAATTGAGTGATGCAGTGTAGAGTGATGCTGGTAAGGAATTCCCAACCATTCCCTTCCAAAGATGTCAACCCTCTATCCCTGAATTTTTAAAGTTTATCTTCCCAACAGACAGGCAGAATTTTATAGTCAGTGAGCATGCTCAGTCCCTTATCAAAAGGTGCTCTTCCCATTCTCCCAAGTATGTTGACACCCCCCCCTCCGTTTCTCATTGCCTCTATGTTGGCTATGTAAATATTGGCATTCAGCACTGAGGTTTGTAATAATAAAAGGGACTGATAGCATGGTGATGTATATGATATTGGCAGAAATCAGAATGTCACAGGACTTCCTTTGTAGCAGGTCTACAAGTTCTCCTACTGGAGATCCACAGCCTTTTCATTTTGGATATGTGTCCTATTTTCTCTTTCTCAAATCTTTGGTCAGCTATTACATATCTAAAGCTAACAGGTGGTATATAAGATATTTTAGTTCATATTATTTTTATTATAATTTGTGATTGTGAAAGAAAAGTTAATAGTTCTTGTTATAATTAGAAGCTGAAAATGAAATGTACATGAAGTGGAGAAATACATTAATTTAGGAAGCAGATAGAGGGAAGCAGGATGTCAAATTGTAATTTTTGTGTATTAGTTGTTTTGTATTTGTTTGGCTGTTTTGTTTTGTGGGTTTGGTTTGTCTATTTATGTTTATTTATCTTTGTTAATAAATAAATTAAAAATTAAAATAAAAATTAAAGCTAACAGATGGTCCATCTGAAACGTGGTTAAGCAGTTAAATACAACTACACACATCCCGCCACATTTGTGGCTTTGACTTTTGTGGATTTGATTATTCACAGATTTTATTAATATGTTATCTATAGGAATAGCTAGCTCCTCTTGTGCAACTCTATGGTCAACTTTAACCAAAAGTTGCACTGAAGGACCTAGAGATTCCTAGAGAGAACACTCCACTAGGTATTTGTAGCTCCCCCAGCACAATTCTATAGTCAATGCCTGGCAGATCTCCACTTGGCCATGAAAAGCCAGTGGGTGACTTTGGGCAAATCACACTCTCTCAGCCTCAGACAAAGCCTCAATGGTAAACACTCTGAACAAATCTTGACAAGAAAACCCTGAGATAGTCAGAAAAGGACTGGCATAAGTCAGAAATTACTTGAATGCATACAAAACAGCAAACAAATATAGGAACTAATAGCATCCATTCTTTTTGTTTACAGAAACCTAAAATGTATTATTTCATAAGATAAAACAATTGCTTAGCATTACATATGTAGCATATGAACACAAGTGTACTGTACTTGAGTTAAAGGGATACTTATGAAACCACATTCCTGCCTTTTCATATCAAAAATGGAAAGCAATACTCAGAGGTCTTGCTACATCTGAGCAAAATGAAACCATTGTAACCCAAAATAAGAATTCTGCCCCACCAAATTACATTTTCCTTTCATTTTCAAATTTCTACTGTTGCAGAGAGCAAGGTACTGAAACTCATTCACTTTTATGAAGATTTGAAAAATGAAAGAAAATTTTAGGGGAGGATAGAATTTTTTGGGGCGGGGGGGAAGGCAGTGCCCTCATTTTGCCATCCCTCTAACAATACATCATGTATTTTTGCTCTTAGTCCAAACCATGTTGTCTCTACAGCTATCTCAATCTCAATCTCTGAAATAACAGTTAAGCAAGGAAATGGATTCTACTCCTACCTCTTCTTCATCTTATTTCCTCTCCACTCCCAATCCAAACAGTTCAGAGGAACCTTAAATGAAGGCTTATGAAAGCGGTGTCAAATTTTGGAGAGTATATGGTTTGGTGCAAATAACTAAGGTCTGCAGTATTGCATGCCAGTAAAAATTCACTATTCTTATCACATAATATCCCTTATGGAAAGCACTCTTATCTTGCCAGCTTTCCTGTCCTTAGAGTAGCATTTCCCAACTAGGAGCCCACTCCAGATACAGTGGTCCCCCGGTTTACGAATACCCCGGCCTACGAAAACCCCGGTCTACAAAAGAGCCGGGGCCGGAAAAATGGCCCTGGTTTACGGAAAAAACCCCGGTTTACAAAAAGAAAGGGGCGGGAAATTCAAATGGTGCGGGGGCTGGTTTAAGGGGCCTCGGTTTACGAACTTTTCGGTTTAAGAAAGGGGTGCTGGAACGAATTAATTTTGTAAACCGGGGGACCACTGTATGCTGGAATGCAGCTCTCTTCATCCGCAGCTATCATGGCCAACACTTCTGAAGACCACTAGCTGAGGAATGACTGCTTTACGAAGTAGACAGAAGCACTTCCTCATTTATTACTGTCACTCTAGCAATAAGAGAAAAGGGCAAGATGACTCACGTCTCCATTGTTTTCCTCCCGCCCCGGCGGGGGGGGGGGGGGAGTATAGGAATCTATATATTTTACTCACTGAGGAAATTGTACTTGGTGGTGGAAGAGAGTTATTAAAAACAATGGTATGAAAGAAAGCAGAAGTATTCCTCTAATGGTCCCTAGTTGAAAATACTACTCTCATGTCTGCTTTGTTCCTGAATGTCAGGGTTTCAAATTATATCAGTCTTTTAGGGCAGATTTCTCACTTCCCCAGCCCAAAAACAGGGGGGAAAAATAGATCCCAATTTACTCTTCCTGGTTGGACAGCAATTCACGGTCATCTTCGGACTGAACTTCTTCCCAAGACTTTCCAAATTCCTGATGAGAAATGCAAACAGAAATTCACTTTACCTCAGGAAGAGTCCTAGTTTTACATCACAGTACAGTCTTGGGTGATAGATGTGAATATTCAGCTACTAATTCCACATGTTAAGCATCTTTTTGTATGTATTTATTTCATGTAATATATATGTTTTGGACCTTAGAAACACACTTGGAGCCGAAACAGAATGGCTTGAAACACCAGCTTCCTGGAGGCTTGGGGACGTGGTGTATGTATGCCGCACATTGCAGGAACGCCGTAAAGTTGTGGCAGAGAGGGAAAAGCCGCCTTTTTGCTGCTTCTTTTTGGGTTGGCAAAAAACAGGACTGAGGTCACGGTGTGCGGTTGCTGCAGCCTCAACTCGGCTCTCTCAGGAGCAGCTTCAGGGCAGTCTGTTTCACCCCTTATTCCTGTGTGTTCATGTAATATGTGTTTTGAACCTTAGAAACAGACTTAGTCCTTCAATAAAATATTGCAACAAAATACAACAATTTAGGAAAATAGTTCCTTATTAATGAAGTATGAGTAACATGTTAAGACCTTAATAATTTGAAAGGAGAGCTCCTGTTTAAGTATCAAATTTCCTGCATAGCTCTGAATGAGTTATTTTGCTGATTGGTAAATGGGCTTTGTGATCTTCTGGATGGGAAAAAAACTGATGTGCCCACAACATCATTATTAAAAATGATCTACCCTTGTGTAAGTTTGCCTGTCTTAAATCCTCACTAATTCCTATGAGATGAAAATATATGAAAGGGATGTAAAAGTAAATATGTCTTTCAGGACAGGTAAGATTAATCCTGAAACATTTCTGAGAAAACAACTCAAAAATCAAAAACTATTATTTAAACCTAAGCTTACTCATGGTTCTAGATGTCTGTGAATCAGCTTTTTCAGTGTTTAAACCTCATACAAATGTTACTTTCTATTACTTATCAATCACTAACCAATAAGCAACAAGTCTAAGGACACCCTAGGACCTTAAGTGACATAACAATAAAATTTTATATTCAGACAAATGTTGACATCAAATGGTAAGCTTTATAACTCTCTTTTCCTCAAATAATTCTTTACTATGACTTATGGGCATTAGCTCTACTCTCTTTAAATGTGTGTATGTGCCTTCAAGTCATCTGTTGACTTATGGCAGCCCCACAGATTTCCTAGGGTTTCCTTAGGGAAGAAATAGCAGGTTTTGCCAGTTCCTTCCTCTGAAATGTAGCCTACAGTACCTGAACATGCCAATTATTTCTTGTTCTCCATTCTCCAAGATCCATTGTAGCACAGCTTGTGCTTTTAATACTAAGCGTTCATTTATTTGTTATGTTTCTATCCTACCTTTCCTTCAAGAAGCTCAAGCAGCATACATGACCCCTTTTCCCATGATTATCTTCACAAGAACCCTGTGAGGCAGGTTAGACTGTGAAACTGTAGTCACCCAGTAAGCTATATAGCTGGGTGGAGATTTGAAAAGCCTCTCCACTCTTAATCATTACACCATATTCTATTTTAATAGTCAATGAATAAATCTTGTGAAGGAACTCCTATGATAGGGTCTCCATAACTCAGATTCAATGCCAAGGCACGTAACAACAGTGAAAGCTGCTAGACATTTTAGCAATAGCGAATATCCTAACATACCTTATCTTTGCTTCTTTCGATAAAAATAGCAGGGCAAAAGGGGAGAGAGATGAAAATGGAAAGCATATACCTCAACAGTTACAGCACAAGGAGTTAACAAAACATTGCAGCAGTTTATATCAATTGGAAATTAAAACAACAACAACAACAGAGAGATCTGTTAAATCTTGCTCATATGTTTCAAAGCTGTTACACCAGGTAAGTGGTGTGCTGGCATATAGTGTTGGAATAGCCCTTAACAAGATGTCATTACAGATTAGGGATGTGAAATTCTGTAACTAATTCAGAGAGATGTTACTCTCTAGGGTGCACTTTCCAAGTACAGTAGGATTCATTAACATTGCCAGGATAGCGAGACAATGCAAGCCATTAACACTCCTGGAGCTGCTCTTTCCCCCTCCAGAGTATCATATAGTTTCTTATGGAAATGGTTGCTTCTAGCAAATTAGCTGCTAGATTTTAATGAAAAGCTAACAGTTGGGGAAAAGTAACACAGAAGAAAAAAAAAAGACCTCTCTTCTCCTTTTGCATTTAGCATATAACAGTATCAAGTGATCCACAAGTTTAAAATAGGCAATGAATTCTGGTGTGTGTGTGTTTTTGAGCTGTACTAGATTTTAGTCATTTCCAGCTGCCTTAAAAGCCTTGGGAATTTTGCCAGTTAGTTCTAGTGCAGGCAAATCAAAGCACTAATCTGTTTAATGGCTTGCGTCTGCCCTCCACTAGGGAAATGAAAAGTCCATCAGGACCAATTCACCCAGACAGTCTGGTCCCACAGGAAAATCCATGTGGAGAGATAAAGAGGCAGGAACCCAAAGGCTATACACATTCCCCACCATGCTCATGACTGGGGCAGATACACGGGGATGAAAGGAGGGCTTGTGTGTGGACGTTTGGGCTCTTATTACAGGCTTGCTTTTGTGACCTGGCATGTTGATCACACATCTAAGCTGTTTGTAAATTGGCCCTTGGAGAGCATTAATGCAGGGGAGATCAGTGAAACTGTGAAACATGCACACACAAAACTGCTCCAGAACAACAGCAAGCCCTCCTAAGCTATAAACCACAAATAATCGCATTACGTTACATTCTAGGACACCAATAATATTAGACAGCTTATTACCTGCATTACAGTAATGGCTATTTGTTTTGACAAATATTTATTTCCAAAAGAAATCTGGCTATAAGGCAATTGTTTATTACATTTTTGCCTTCATATCTCATACATGGTTCATGCCCCCTGAATGCTTCCAGGTGTGCAATCATGAGTGATACGAGGGTACACATTTCTAATGTCAGTGTAACTGCCAGTAGAAGAGAAGGAGAAAGCTTTAATGGGGACTAGCAAACTGACACAGCTAAAGTTGTTTGCCTCAGGGAACTCAGGTTCACATTGTCATAAAGGCTTGCTTGGATAAACACCACTTATGGTAGGGGTGGTGAAAGATGTGCACTATAATTGTTCTTGGAACTATGACTCTAATGAGCCTCAGCCAGCATGCCAATGGTGAAAAAAGATGGGATTTATAACACCAGGAGGGCCACACACTACCCGTTACTAATGTATGGAAACATAAATGAGGAAGGTGATTAAACAAAAGACATTGCTTCTGTATATTTAATAGCTGGGAAGAAGAGAAGCAAGTGTGTGTTTTTGTCTTACCACAGTACTACACAGCAACAGCTTTACTGTTGATATTGTTTACTGTATGCCATGTTTTAACTTGTTGTTTGATTTAATCCTTTTTAAGGGGGGAGGCGGGGATAGGATTGGATGTTTTAATTGCTGTTGTTTTAACTCTCTTCTGTAACCCGCCCCAATTGCTCGTTCAGAGGGGCGGGCTAGAAATAAAACTACTACTACTACTACTACTACTACTACTTCTACTACTACTACTTCTTCTTCTTCTTCTTCTTCTTCTTCTTCTTCTTCTTCTTCTATATTTGCTATATGCTCCTAAATTTTACCCTCTACTTATCCACAGATTATAACAAAATCCATAATTTTGGCCCCAAAACTTGCCCTCGACTTATATATGAAGTGAACTTATAGTCGAGCAAATATGGTAAGCTTGTTGAATATTTTCTACCAAGTAGCATTTAGATTTTCTATTCTTTTATCCTCATTATGAAGCTGTGCCTGTGTATATGAACTATGCACAAAATTTGTGAGTAAAACTATTGTTATGTTATTTTAAATGAACACTCTGTTTCATCTTTTACTGGGCTAAGAAATGTGAGTGGGGGTTGGTGTGGCTGGTCTTACTATTTTCTCATGCTTTGCTGCAGAAAGCTCTGCTAAGGAGATTCACCAAATCTCAACTGTGCCTACCTGGATCTTTATTATAGTAAAAAGAAGAAAAAGAAGAGTAGGAGAAGGGGAAGTAGCTGCAACGGCATCATCTGCACCAGGAGATGGGATCCAATATAGCCATGATAGACCAAGTATTGAAGCTGGGTGTATGCAGCACTACTCTCATATCATCTGCCACCTTGAGTGGTTTTCCCCAAAACCCTCTCATATTGCAGTGTCCTGGACTTTGAGCTTAGATTCATCTGTAGCTCACTGTCGCACCTCTAGGAATGTGCCCAGACTTTATGATCACCTCTTAGATGTGAGACAGGAGCTTTTAAGGACAGAGTCTTTGTCAATTCCCTTCCTTCAGAAAATGTCTAGCTTCCCTGTGGACTGCTTGTTAAACGGGGCTTCATTTACTTTATTTACTGGTTACCTGAACCTGCTTTTTGCTGAAACTGTTGAGAATTGTAACTGCTAGTCTACAACTGAGCAATTTTAATGATTGTTGCTTCTTTTTACTGCTGACATGTTGTTTTATATTTTATACCTTAAAAGTAATTTCTACCTGGGAAATAATGCAACATTTATTTTATTAAAAACAAACGTACATCTTACCAGATAATTAATAATATAAAATCTGTCATATTCTCTGTTTTTGGCATTGATTTTGCGATGCTGCTTCTTTCTCATGTGATCCTTGAGTGTATTCTTATCTCGAAATGTTTTTTCACAGTATAAGCACTGCAAACTAAAGGGGAAAAAACAAATGGCGATGGAAGCAATACTATAAGCAATCAGCCAGTTACTTTAGCAGACAAAGCATGATGAGAAATAGTAGAAGCAAAATTTAGACTTACCAGAAAATTATATTTAAAAAATCCCCGAGGAAAAAGTTATTTGAGGTGTACACAAAGACATATTGGACAAAAACATATAAAATCAGATCAATGTTGTTAAACATTTGTCTGGTTTTATAGCATTTATGGGATTGCTGATTTATTAGAATTGGCCATCTGAGTTACACAGGTATCATTACTTTAAGTACTTTTCTGTATTATATCCTTATGTAGTATTTAAGTTGCACAGCTCAGCACAGGGGACCAAGAAGGAAAATACACTCAGAAAAGTGAGAGAAATGCTATGAAATTGGTATTTTTAATTTACAAGAGTCTTATTTCAAAGCTTAAAACCACTAGAAACTCAACAGGCAGAACTACTTCACTTTAGCTACTGTCATTTTTCAGTCTGGGACAGGAATGACCTTCCATGCTGAAACTGCAGACAGACTCAGTATGTAAAGAGTATTACTAAAAAGGCTGCTTACTGTAAGAGTGTTATGCTGTGGAAGAACATCAAGAAGTTCAGTAATACAAACTGTAGATACCTTTGGGCTGAATGACTCTTAGCATTAAAAGAGTGCCAAGTGAAAATACCCTATGTAACAGTCTATTTCTATTGCCTGAGCAGGAATCACAATGAAATTCTATAGTCCTGTAAGATTCAAAGAATTTTCTTTCATTTGTATGCCACATTTCCCCCAAAGTTGGATTCAAGAGACCTCTCAAAGAGAACTGATTAGAAGAACTTATCTATAAAACTTCAAAAACAATAAAAATCATTGCATCAACAGTATAAAATCATTTAAAAGACATACAGAAGTTAAAAAATAAAACACACATCCCAGTAAGTAGTCTCCCTACTTACACATTAAAAGCTTGCTTAAATAAAAAGGTCTTCTGCCAAGGAAACAACAGCAGGAAGGGGGCCATCTCAGCCCACCTTGGAAGGGAATTTCAGAGGGTGGCCACAGAGAAGGCTCTCTCTTATGTCCAAACCAAGTAAGCCTGTGTCAGTGGTAGGACCAAGAGAAAGCCCTCTCCCTGTAGATTTTAAAACCCTGATAGATTTGTATGGGGAAGTATGGTCTTTCAGATAGTCTAAAAAAAAATATACAATAACTAGATAAATGCAACTAGAAGAATGTAACTAATGTTCATCTGTAATGTATACATATGTACATGCTTACACTCAGTTACCTCCAGGTTGCCCTAACTAGAGAATGATTGCATCTGCCAACTTTGCCAGACCTAGATTTACTGTTCCTTTACCCATGCAACTAACTTACAATACATTTTCCTTCCTTTTGTAGCCTAGAGCACGAAGACCTTTTATCTTCCTTACTCAGTTACCAAATACTCTTTGAAAAGATATAAAATGCAATTTTCTATTAACTGAGATCAATTACCTCTAGTTCTTTTTCCACGGGTCGATTTCTTACACAAATGAAGACCTTTACATACTACACAATTATGCTGTGAACAAGAATACAGGGTGCCAAAATCATTAGTTACATCACTATAAACTGGAGAATGGCAGCAGTAGGGTTCTCCATGGCCAAAGAAATCCAAGAACCAAAGGTCAGCAGGAAAGGTTATGACCCCAGTTTTTTGGGATAAGGAAGATATTTTGATTACTATCTACAGAAGGGCCAAACAGTTAATGCAGAATACTAGTCTAATTTGCTGTGCTGATTAAAGGAGACATGGAAGGAAAAATGGTGAGGGAAGCTGTGGAAGCTCACAGGGCTGGCAAGATGATGGATGTTTTGAAGAATTTGGGATTTGGGTGCATAGACCACCCACCCTACCGACTATTTCCTGTTTCCACGTTTTCCCTTTTTTGAAAGGAAGGAATTTTTTGAATGATTTAAGGGTGATAGCAGTAGCAGAACAGTATTTCAGTGACCAAACATCTGGATATTTATTCATTTATTTGAATGGTTAGAGAAAAAATGAGTTACATTGTGCCAAGTGCATTGAACTTTGGGGTAAATCTGTGGAATGGCATGTAAGTTTCATGGTTTTAAGTCATTCCCTTCTTGGTTAGGCCAAAAACTTTTCAGAACCCTCATAATAATGGCTATTCTTTAGCTTTTAGTATCTAACACTACTGTGTCACTTCTAGTAGTTCTATATGTTCTATAACAACCAGGCAGAAGACATATTAAAAATAATATAAATTTATTAAATTTATAAATGGCAAGGCCTCAGGATGGGAGGATATGCAAAGAGGATTAGTGTCTGTTTAATTAGAGATCCATTGTTTGCTGTGAAAAACCCTGACCCTGGGTGGTTTTCATTTGCATTTGTTAGGTCTTGGTTTAAGTGTTTTTCAGGTCTGGGTAGCCAAACTTTGCTAACTTTAAAGGTTTCTTCTTTCCTGTTGTTGTCCAAGTGCTTGTGGATTTCAATGGTATGGATTTCAATGGCTTCCCTGTGCATTGTGACCTGATAGGATCATGCCAACAAACAATGGATCTCTAATTAAATAGACACAAATCCTCTTTGCATAGCCTCCCACCCCGAGTCCTTGCCATTCAACAACAGAATAATACACAGATTAACATGGAAATCACTCCTCCCGACCCAAGGTCACACAATACACACACACACACACACACACACACAAAACCACCACTCACTTCCACACCAGCATTCTCTGAAGATGCCAGTCACAGATGCTGGTGAAATGTCAGAAACAAACTCTTCTAGAACATGGCCACATAGCCTGAAAAACCCACAAAAAACTACAAAGGGAATGTGTTTGGAAATAAAGAGGATGCAAAGTTTGGTAAAGCAGGGGAATATATGGTGTTGGTTTTGGCTGGCTGGGAGGAAGGGTGAGCAGAGTGAAGAGGTTGACCTTGTTAAGCAGCATATACAAAGTTGCAAATGGTCAAAAGCACAAATCTAAAATCTTAAATGTGGCAGGCTGGCTGTACAAATTGATTTGACATTATACTCTAGTCAGGAAAGCTTCATACACTCTTATAAAGCCACTTACTTTTGAGCTCCATAAATCCAATAAAAAAAACAACAAACCACAATATAATTTAGCCAACATCACAGATACCAAGCTGGTGTGTGCAATGAAAGCTTAGAATTTATCTCTGACTTTCAGTATTTTCAGTGTCCTTGCTGGATACAAAGACTTCAGCCAGATGATAATAAGGCCCACCTCTGTCAATGTCTCATCTCCTCATAGTTTGGCTCCTCTTCCCCAGAGTCCTTTTCCTCTTTTACTACAAATAAACTTTCTTTCGATTCCAGCAAGTCTCTAGGAAGCTTGTCATGGTACAAACCTGTATCTTAGGGGTGAAACAGATGCACAGGAAAAGGTGGCTTGAAGCTGTCTTTTCTGAAGCCACACTGAGACCCCACCAACTGCACCACCAGCTCTCAAGGCAGCTGGAGTGCTCATGTCATGACCACATGATATGGCTTCAAGGCAGGAAGAAGTACCTAAGGTGAATAGAAGGCACTTTCCTGTTTGCTTCAAGGTATGTCATATAAATGCCACACCTTCAAGTCAGCCTGAAAGCATCTCTTTTTGTCTGTCTATTTCGTCCCTTAGAATGACAGCAAAATGACTGCAAGACAATAACCCAGGATATTCATGTACCTGTCAAGTTTCTTCTGTATAAGATCCAAAAATTCCTTACAGTTTACAATGTTGTCTGGCAGTCCAATATTGAATGCATGATCATTTGCCATATGATTAAGAAGGAGTGACCTGCAAAAAAATTCAAAAGAATTAGATACTTCCTTCACGACATTTTTAAGGCAGCTTGAAGCATGTGCTTTGGGAGAAAGGCTGGTGATGAAAATTCAGGAGCATTACTAAAATTATTGTGGTTTTCCCCTCGGCAAATGTGTCTCTGTTCACTGCAAAGACTGTCATGTGGAGAGGAAGAAAGCCCAAAGTGTGTGTTTGAAGCTTCTCTAAATACTCAGAATTGTATGAACAGGACATTAAACACTATCAACACATAGGTTAAGCCACTACACTTTTATTTTGTGGCTAGAAATTATTTCCTTTTGACTGAGGGAAATACTAGTTTCAGACTTATAAAATCAAATACCTGTAGTAAGTCAGCAGCAATGTTTACCCTTCTACCAGCAAAAGCTGTCTTATGCCACTGTAAGAACAAATGTATTGTTTCCCAGGAGACTCACTGCCATCTCACTGTAGCCCATCAAGACATGGACTATATGCCCAAAAACTGATTGTGATAAATATTGTAATTGTTCATCAGGGTGCCACTTCAGATTTCAGCAAGGAGACAAAGATTTTGGTAGAGAAGGGAAGCCTTACTTTCAGTTTAGCCATAGTAATAATGTAAGACAGGACATTTTTTTAAAGGCTAAGAGCCCTGGCATGCAAAGGTACCGGTAGATTCTGCAGTTTATTTTATAAAACAAGAGAGGACAACCTGCAAAGACTGGGCATGGCATTTGTTGAGTGCAGGGAAGAGGAGAGGCAAGGGGAGGATGGAATGCAGAGTCACATAGCTTGTTTCTCTTTTAACACAGAAGCCAGATGGGCTGAAGAGACCGTTGTGAGGCTGTGCCTGCACTGTTTGTGCTGGGATTGCAGCAATCATACACACCAGGTCCTGATCGGGGCTGCCACTGCAGTCTTGAACCAGGCTGCCAGAAGGAATGGACTGTATCTGCTCCCACTTGGCCCGGTTCTTTCTGAATGATGTGGGCTCGGAATGGCTTCCAGCCATGTTCAGGACATGCGTCATCTCAACGCTACATGCCAAACACTGCTGGAATCCATGTCATTTGGTCCATGTGTATTGGGCCTTGATTGTCCTGGGATTTTTACATCTGAACCACATCAATGTGTAGAACAGAGATGGAATTTAGGAGAGGCCTGGCACTCCTCCTCCTCCTCCTCCTCCTCCTCCTCCTCCTCCTCCTCATCATCTTGGGGGCCTCAGTATTTAAACCTATCACTCGTGTTAGGTTAACAGAAAATAACAGAAATATTTACTCAGCTCTTTACTGGAAATGGCTGAAATGAACATTTATTTTTCATTCTATTCCAGTCAAGAGACAATATACACACAGCATTAAATGGGCAACAGCAGACTCCAGATTGCATCAGAATCCCTTCCCCCATTTCAGCCATATGTTAGCATGGCTTGCCTCTTAGTGTGAATGCTTAATCTTGAATGATAGCCAGCAAGGAACCCCAATTTGTTAGCTGTGGCTTCACATCACGTGTAGCAAGGCTACATTTTCTGGAGTCAGAATTTCATTCGGATCTGAGGAAATGCATCTGAGGGCGTAGAATGAAATCTACGAAAGCTCATGCTGCCCATTTCTTTCTTTTAGTTAGTCTCAAAGGTGCTACAAGATCTCTCTATGTACCTCCTCAGAACAAATCTTGCCAGGAAAATCCTGTTACAGGCTTGCCTTAGGGTTGCCATAAGTTGGAAACAACTTGAAGGTACGCAAGAACAAAACCCTTACCTGCACTTCCCTGTCTGGTAAACTAAGTAGCTGGAGCTTTTAAGACAAGAAACGAAGATGCCTTAAGGCAAAATGACAACACAATAGAAATTTACAACTTTGTACATGGCATGGAGGGGGAAGAATCACTTGTGTGTGTGCGTGTGTGTGTTGTGTGCCTCATACCTCCTTATATGTTAAAGCTGAGACTGTAAATTTGGGCAATGGAAACATGAAAGCACCTTTAAACACACCATGTAACTCAATGTATAGAATTCCCTGCCATAAAGTTTGGATTAAAGGAAAGTTCCAGTTTCCGATGCTACCAAGAAGTAAGCAATTTAGTGCCTTTAGATGTTTTGGACTATGAATACCGCAATCTTGGACTTTTGGAGACAGTACTGTTCTGATAAGAACTGTCTTTCAAAATTTCTATTTCCCTGTCCTTGCTTTAGCTATTTACTGGGCAGGTGTCAAGAAGAACAGAAGATACATATTGCCCATATACATTGCTTATGCTTTGTCATTGGCTTCAATGAAGTATTTGGCAGGACTATATTAGCTTCATCTAACATGGAGCCCTCCAGATGTGTTGGACTACCACCCTTATCATCTCCAGACAGCAGGGCCATGATGGCTAGGAATGTCTTGAACTCTAGTCCCAAATATTTAGAGGATAACAGTTCATGGAATCTCAGTCTAAATGGTTTCCTCCAGCAGAACTATAGGGTAATCCATGACAATTCTAATTAGGTATAAATAATTGCTTCAGTTATATTACCACAAACTATTCTATGACACTTCACCTATATCTACAGATTTGTAATGTTAGAATGTATGAAATAAGGTCATTCAGTACCAACCTGTTACCAGTAAATTCTTTGTCACAGAACATACATGTACCATGAAAGTTTACATCGTATCTTTCTTGCTGTTGTTGTTCCAGAATCTCTCTCTATTGAATAGGAAGGTGGGGAAAAGATATGTTGTCATAAAAAACCACAAAGCTTTGTAGAAAATTATTCCTATTAAGTTTATTTACTTTATTATTAAGTTTAACAGCCACAATTTATTTGCACAATATAGCAAGCTAAAAAGACAGTTGGAAACCTTGGCTTACAATGAATGAGAAGTATGCTAGATTATACTGCAAAGTGGAATGGTAAAAAAAAAATCACTCCAAACATAGGTGCTTTGTGTTCTCTGCTTCATTTCTTTCCCAACCAACTAGAGGGGGAGATATCCAACGTTTATTTTAGGTTTCTTTCTCTGGCTTGTTGGGAGAGAAACAACCCACAGAAGAAAAAGCAGCCATATCTGGAGGACACAATACTGTAAAGAAACGATTCACTTGCATGCTGATTGTCCCTAGTGTACCAAGATTCTTTGGTTTGCAACCATGGCAAGCTAATGAGGAACAGGGGGAACAGGCTTATGAGTATTTTGAAAACAGCACTTTTTCCTATTATTAGTTTTAAATAATAATAATAATAATAATAATAATAATTATTATTATTATTATTATTACTACTAACTTTATTTATAAAGTGTCATAAATGTACACGGTGCTGTACAAAAACCAAATATTCTGATTGCATGAAGTGAAACTAATAACAAAACAGAAAGATTTAAAGGCAGATCTAACCAAGGGCAGTTTTAATATAATTTTGGGGGGGGGATGTGTTTTCTCCAAAACAAGGCCGTAGAAGTAGTTAAAAAAAATGTGCATGACATAAAAGACAAAAAAAATCTAGATGACTTGGTCTGTAAAAAACCTAACATCCTTCCCCGCAGATAAGTCAATATGATTGTTAAGGACTCCTGAATTTGTGTGAATAAAGGGAATATATTTCTTTTGCAAAACAATTAATAATATAGATTTGAAGCTTACAGCAAAAAATATATTTTATCACTTATTCCCAACAGACCTCCTACAGTATTTTTAAAAAGATCACATTTCCATATCTGTCTGGGGATTTTCTCTTCCAATTTAAATAAAAGCTGCATTTTTACTGCTGAGTGTTCCTAGTATGCAGCTCCATATTGCTTCAGGCAAGTGAAGTGAGTAAGAGAGAGTCTAGGGGGTATCCTTTCCACAAGAGAAACTGAAGCAAGAAATCATTTATATTTTACACTTAAGTAACAAGAGAGGGCTTGAAGTGAGAAAATGGGAGCTGCAAAGGTATTTAGTTTCCTTGTCACCATAAGGAGATGAATGGAATGAGAATTGTAGAGCACTTATGACTGAGAATTGCTTTGGACATAAATACAGTAATTATATATTCTACACCAGGGGGAAAATCCAGTTGTTCTGTAGTCTAGGGCTATTAAATTGAGCATACCCTCCTTTTTTTTTTTTTTTTTTAAAAAAGGCCATTGGTATCTGTTTTCTCACACATTGTTAAACACTTTGGCAGGAAACAGGTAGATAATTAAAGCACACCCGTGTTGCTGCTACAGCTCTTGCTCTCCTTCCACATGGGCCAGACATTCTGTCCTCCAGTGCAGAAGAATAAAGACTGAGCCTTTGAGGACCTCTTTTGTTGTTTTATTAGAACCTCAGCAGCACATACAAAATGGTGGTTCAGAGGGAGGAGCCCTCTATTGTTCCCCATATGCCATAGATTGGGATGGCCTGCACATACCAAATTACACCTGAGTTATTGCAAATCAGAAATGCTGTTTAAATTACCCCTGACAATAACTGTTAAACAACTAGGAACTGGAATCCATTGCTGACATACAGAAAGGCATGCAAAGGTCTATCAGCACTTCTCAATCTACTTTATGCCCAACCCTACTCTGAATTTAAAAAAAGCACTGATGATTGATCTCTTCTGGCAGGTCTACCCAGATGATTTTTAAAACTGTTAATTTTAAACAATTGATTTTAAATGCAGATTATTTCAATACACATGTATCTTGTCTGTTCTTTTAAACTGATATATGTTTTAACTGAAGTTGTGTTTTAACTGCTACATATTTGTTAGTCTGCTTTTGTTTCCTGCCTGAGGAAAGGAGGATAAGAAATAATAGTAGTAGTTGTAGTAGTCATAATTAATAATAATGACAACGATGATGATGTTCTACTAGCCCCAACCTTTTTATTCTGACAACGTCAATTTCTTTTCAGAGAAGGTGAATAACCTACTGGATAACAGGCTATTCTTGCCAGTTCTAAGTATCTGCAAAAAAGTGAGGAACTGGTACTCATCAATTCTGCCACTATTTCATCACAAAATGTTTATGTGATTAGCTCAAAGATGCCATTTCAGGGTTGTCTTTGTGCCAGAATCAAACCAAGGTTTACAGGTTTGATCATGAACTGTCCCTGAATGGTGCTCTTCCCATTCCATTGCAAGTCACAAAGTGATAAGACTCTAAGGAAAATCATTCACACAGGTGTACAAAGAGAGCAAGGAGGCTTCTTTGTTGAACTTCATATAGTTCTAGATCTTCTTCCTTCAAGAGATTTTGCATTTATTTACCTAGTTCTGTTGTTTGATGGAGAACCTCTACTGATAAGCACCTGCAAGCTGCCTCTGTGAATGTTAAATTGATAGATTGCAGCAATTCCCATTTTGTAGAAGCCAAGTAGAGAATGGGACCTAATATACCAAGGCTACCCAGAAAGCCTACTACTAGGATCCAAGTGCTTTTTTATTCCTCCTCCTCACTTCTACCACTACGGAAAACCATATTTGGGTTGAGAACTAGTGGCCTAAGAGCAGTATGAAGCCTTGTGTGCACATGTGCACCTGAGGACCCCCCAGCACTCTCCTCAACCTAGCCAAGAAAAAAAAAAAAAGAGAATTTGGGAAAATGGAGATTCATAATCCCCAGAGACCTCTTGGAAGCAAAATCACACCTTACCAATTTCTGCTGCTGGAGCTTCTCCCTTAGTGCTCTATCTTCAGGTAAAGCATCACATAAAAGAAAATAATTGTCCTGGACCTCTGTTAGAAGATTACAGAATAAATTTTCATTACTTGTGTACATATACCACAACCCTCTATTATGCTTCCTTTTATTTATAGTTCAGATCCATATGATAATCCTGGACATTTGAAATAAGTGTTTTTAATGTTCAAGGGTATTGTTTACAAATGTACTAGCTAAATTAACATTAAATCAGATAGGAAAAATGAAAAGAGAGACATAGCCAGGTATAGTGCTAGCAGATTTCTTTAGTCCTTGTATACCTTCCATTTCAGATCTTTTACTGCTGAAATATGAGGAAAGACTTAGGGAGCTGGGTGTGTTTAGCCTGGAAAAGAGACAGCTAAGGGGTGATATGATAGCCCTGTTTTCTGCTGCTCCAGAGAACAGAACCCAGAACAAGGCAAGCTACAGGAAGAGAGAGTCCACCTCAACATTAATTAGGTGGAACTTCCTGAGAGTAAGAGCTGTTCAACAGTAGAACACACTCCCTTGGAGAGTGGTGGAGTCTCTTTCTTTGAAGGTCTTTAAGCAGAGGCTGGATGGCTCTTGTGGTCGTGTCCAACTCTATGATTCTATCTATAGTCTCTGTATATTTAACATACTTCTGTATATTGTGTATAAAATGTTCCCACTTCCCACTATGGAACAATGCCTTTGGAAAAAAGGATCAATCTGCATGTTGAAATGGACTTGACAATACACAAAAAGACAGACAGGCTGAACTGTTCCTATCATTGCGATCTGCTGATCATATAGGTAGAGCAAGGATGGAGACTGTTTTTCCTCTGAAGGGCTAACAATTCACCAGAAGTTATTCTGAGCCTGAAACTGGTGGTTGGTGATACCAAAGTCAATTAGTACTGCATTTAAAGAAGTGGGTTTATACCCATGATAACTCATGAAAAAAAATAAGCATATGTTATATGGATCCTTCAAGTTCAGGAATGCAGGGAATTTGTGCAGGGGCAGGGAAGGAGATGACCAGTTTTACAAATATCTGTTATTGGGAGATTAAGAGAAGCTGGAAACTAAACTGATTAATCTTATCTCTCTAAGCAGTTACTTACTTATTTTGCAATAGCAGCTGTTACTGTATATCCACTTTCCAGGCTTACAGGCAAATTAAGCAAAGCATCTTGGCAATGTGAGAAACTGTATAGTTAAAGCAGAGGGTTCCCCCCCCCCACCCCTCCTGCAGCATTCCACAATTCATAATCTTTCTCCCTTTAACCAACTATTATCTTTTTCAGGATGTTCTTCTGATTTTTATGTACAAGGAAAATTAGAGGAAAAGAAATAGTGAAAAATATAGAGTAGATGATACAGCTGCCATATTGCCCAGTTAAGTTGATTTGGCTTGAATTCTGGTTTGTAACTTGGTGCTATTAGCTGGGCTACATGACACATATTTCATTTAAAAATGACAACAAAGATATATATTTGCACTATACAGTTATATCAATTTCATACTGCTTTAATTGGCATAACTCCATATTAAGAATTCTGGGCATTTGTAATGTGGTGAAGTATTTAAAAGGTACCAAAGTATTTTGAGTAGAAAGGAATTGAGGCTTAAATCAGTTTAATTTTATAATAAAGAAGAACTCTGGGTATCTTGGGAACTGTGTTGTAAACTAATGCAGAGAATTCAAAGTACATCTAACTACAAATGCCAGGATTCCTCAAGATATAGCCATGACAAAGTACAGGCATACCTCAGTTAATTTGGGGGGCAGCCAATTTAGGAAAGCTTTTAGGCTGGATCAGGGCTGCTGCAAACAGATGCACAGCCTCAATCCAGCCAGCTTCCATCCCAAATAGGAGCAGGAAAAATATCAGTTCCTATTTGTTTCCGCTCCTATTGGGGGACAAAAAAAAGTCACCCCTTTAGAGCCGGCCTTTCGCCTGCTCTCGGGTGAGTGGCATCTAAATGTCATGCCCTCAAGCTGCATAGAAACTGGCTGGCGTGTAATCACCAGCGTGGCTTCTGTCTGGCTTGGGGGCGTGGTGCATCTAAATGCCACGCTCGCAAGCCCACATAGAGCCAGAGTTTTGGGGTCATCTGTTTCGAGCCCCAAGTCTCTAACAGTGAAGCTCTTTTTTTTTTTTGAAGTCTTTTTTTTTTTGTTTCTTTCTCTCCTTGCTCTCTGTCTAGCTAGAAGACATTTTAGCAGCACCAGCACTTCAAGGATGGTGAAGAACAGTTGAAGGAACAAGGACTTTGGTAGTTAGACTGCAGCAGTAAACACTGCAATAAAGCTCAAACTGTAAAAGAATGTACTCCCAATGCAGCCCTGGTGGCGCAGTGGTTAAATGCCTGTACTGCAGCCACTCACTCAAAACCATAAGGTGGCGAGTTCAAGACCAGCATAAAGGCTGAAGCTTGACTCAGGCTTGCATCCTTCCGAGGTCGCTAAAATGAGTACCCAGATTGTTGGGGGGCAAATAGCTTACAATTGTAAACCGCTTAGACACTCCTTAAGGGTATGAAGCGGTATATAAATGAAGCTGTTTGTTTTTTGTTTGTGTGCTTGCCAGAACAGGAAAGGTAAACTGCAGTTGCCTCCAGAATCCCTTACTGAGCTTATGTGAACAGCAAAACAGAGATAAAGGAGGAAAGGAGATAAGCCTGCCTCACCAACTTCCTCTAGTATATTTTAAAAAAGCACAGATGGAAAAATTGAAATCATAACTGGCAGCTGGTGAAATAAATAAAGAATAGTCCCTGGATGCATTTTTATAATAAAACTTCAAATTGTATGTAAAAGGTTCACAATGTTCTTGTTCACTTGCTCCAGGCTTACCTGACCTGCTTGTTTCATTTCACATGCACATATTATTTTGAATAAAAAAAATGCTGAAATACGTTGAATGTTCTTTTTTGTGGTGCAGGATTCTATCCCTATTCTTCCCATACTATTTCTGTCTATGGTACCAATTTTGCTGCTAAAGAGGTAATGCCCAGGAACACATCTAGTTTGTTAATACAGATATACCTCTAATATGAAATGGACGTAAATATACATTTATCTCTACTTTTGTAAGATATGACATAAGAGGCAGAACCTGAGTCAATATTCCATTCGCCTGTTATGCAAGAAGCAGAACTGCTACTGCCTTTCAATGTGTTTAGTCAAGAAATGAAGTCTTTGAATCACATCTCATGGTGGGGGATCTTAAAATTTTAAACTGTGCAATAATCCATTAATCCCTGTATTACAGTAGTCATGCTGGCTGGATGATTCTTGTTGTGGTGCAAAACAATAATGTTCCCAAGTTCTTGCTTTTGAGCATACAAAGAACTTTTATTACATAAGCTTAGTAATCCTTACAGTAAACCTAATCAGATCAGTATGATTATTTCCATTTTACAAATGTGTATGAGGCTATGCATAGGCATGGTTTGGTAATTTTAGTGCCTCAAGAATGATTCCAATCTTTGTGGAATCTCCACTCCTAGGAAAGCTATAGATATTAAGTATCTGTATCTCCTGCATCTACTGAAGGTACAAACGTTCTGTGAGGACAAAGGGAGATAAAGGAAAGGGGTAATGGGAATGTTCAAAACACCTTGGACTGCTGGGTGTACATTCCTGCATCACACACTGAGTTGCTAAAAAAACTAAATATTCTGTTTCCTTTCTATAAAGCCTCTGACTAGAAAAATGGTATATGTGTCCACAATCTTTGCATGACCCAACACATAATTTGCTTATTTATTTGTTTATTCAATTTATATTCTGCCTTTCTCCCAACACTTAAAATGCAGTACAATTAAAAATGTTTAATACAAACAAAAAACAAATAATAGTTCTGTTCAAAAAACACAAGTTTACAAATAAGCAAATAATTTACAAAACTGGCTGCTTGGATTCTGGGTACTAGAATATAGCAACCCTAAGAATGATACAGGGGGAGGGGGACTCTTGTTAGGGAAGGATGGGGAGGACAACTAAGAGGTTGACTGAGGATGGGAGGGAGGAGAACAAGAACAGAAAGGAAGAAAACAGAATTAGGGAGAGGAGAGAGAGCAAGAGGAAAGAGAAAAAAAATACAGGGGATTAAATTGTCTTCTATCCCAGGCAAAGCTAGTATTAACTAAATTATACTGGGGAAATCAAACAGCAATATAGTGGAAATGAGACAGCAGATCTGAATTTAAGCAAATGTGGGTACTTTTGCCAGTTTTGGGCAAAACAACTGCAGTGGCTGGTGACTAATGCAGCTAAATTTCTGGCTATGGATCTTTTTTATAAAATCTTTTTTATAAATTTAAAATTTTATAAAATCTTTTAAATAAAAACCACAAAAATATAAAAATATACACACATGTCCATAAGCTATGTCTGTAATCGAAAAGGTAATACTACACTCTTAACTTAATTTGTTATGGTTGGTGAAAGATGCAGATAAATCTCTCTCAGTGGATGATGGCACAGAGCACCTAGAAACTACAAAAATTTGGTGGTCTAATGGCAGAAAGGATCTTATATCCTGCATTATAGGTTGTATTACAAAGGTTACATTACCTGGAAGTGCTTCAGAATTTGTTTTTATCACACAACAGAAGTCTGTAACCGGTTGCTCTGCAAATCGTTTCTTCCAGTACAGTGCATATCTTGAAAGAGGGGGGAAAGTTACACCATAAGCATTTATTACAAAACATTTCCAAACTGTTGCTATTACCTTACATTCTTAGTATACAATACCCATAGTAGCATGTGATACTTCAATCAAACATTAATAGTATAGTACTGGTATTTTGAGGAGGCTATTTTCAAGCTAAATGACATTTCTATTTAGCTGGAAACATCTCTCCAGCACAAAATGGCAAATTGGAAATCCATTACCAAGCAATTTTTTAAAAGTCCATTTTAGATGAAGAAACCAGACACAATGACTAGTGTTTGCTTTTAAACATGCCAAAGTGATGATACTGAATAAGCTAGCAATTTTTTAAAGTAAGAATTTTATTTGCCCTATTTTTTTTCCTTCTTATTACTTTGCTTTAAAACTTGATACTTACTGAGACATAAATGGATGCTTTGTGCGTGCTTGGTCACAAGACTCTTAAAAATGTATATTGCTTGAATGATGAGACTACTTAGAAGTTTAATTATCCAACTGACAGTAAAATGCATTGTCCCAACAAAAAGCATATATCAAGCTATTCAGCAAAAGCCAGCCCTGTGGCATAGGATCATACACTACCATATGGCATTTCTATTAGCGATCAACTTCTGGATCTGTATACATCAGAACTGCAATTTGGCAAGAAAGGGAATGGAGTAATGAAATCCTAATTGGAACAGCCCTAGTGAGATGGCATGGAAGGCAGACATAGAAATGAATTTATTAGAGAGCTTGAAAACTGCAGTCCCAGTAGTCAATCCATGTGTTTTAGGAATCAAAAGGAACCTAGTTAGCACCTTGTGATTTGACTGCAAGTAGAGAAGCCCCAGAATGCACTTTGCTCAAGCTGACTTACAAATAACATCAAGATTCATTGCAGGAACAGAACAAAAAATTAGAAAGCACATATTCACAGTAGAAGAGTAAAATGAAATGGAGTCCCACATGCTGTGTGATGGTCCAAAAACTTTTATTATCTTTTAAAGCCCAACATATTGGGCTTTGCAATAAATGGGAGTCCCTCCGTTTAGCAGATCTTTCTTCCCAGATAAAGGGTTAAATATTGGAGGAGGTACATTTTAATGAGGGTTATCTCACAGGTGATGAGATGCCAACTGCCCAGTGAGATAGGGAGTTGGGGGAGAAGTGCAAACCTTTGAGATGGTTCTAAGAGAGAGGTTTCAAAAAGCCTGGATGCAACACGAGGCTTGGGGCTGCCTTTTTGGTTCTGTCTGTGTTGGTCTACCTGCCTGCCTGATGGCTGGTGGGGGCTCCTGACTCTCATAAGGACAGACCATGAGGAAACTGGTAGAGCTGGACAGTGGGGTCCAGGCTCCCAGCTATCCAGAAACATCTAAGACTACAAATCCCATCTGAACTGTGAGTTAGATTAGGAACATGTACTAGCCAGTGGCATTAGATTTTTGGTTTCTTTTATTGGTTTGGCTAAAACGATTGTACTCTTAACTTACATTTTCTCTTTGTGTCTGGAGGACAAGTTAGTCCTTCATGTAGTGAGATCCTTTTGCTCTAGAACTCCTTTCGTTAGAATATAGTGGTCCCCCGGGTTATGAAAACCCCGGGGTACGAAAACCCTGGGGTATGAAAGAGCCGGGGCCGCAAAAACGGCCCCGGCTTACGAAGAAAACCCCGGGATCCAAAAGGAAAAACTGCGCGGCCCCTTTAAATTTGCCGCGCGGTCCGGCAAATAAAGCGGTCCCCCAGGAAACGAAAATTTCCGGGTTACGAAAAGTAATCCGGAACGGATTACTTTCGTAACCCGGAGGACCACTGTAAAGCTTTTCTTTAAAGTACTCATGTCAAAAGTGAATACAGGAATTTCAGTTCAAATCATAGAATCTCAGAGTTGGAAGGTACTGCAAGGGGCATCTAGTCCAACTCCCTGCCATGCTTCCTGAGGGGAGATTTTCTTGTATTTCCTGCCTCTAGGAGCAAATGGGAGGAGCTACCTGCGGTTCAGGAGAATGGGACCTTGTCTGCTCAGGAAATTTTTTTTTAAATTACTCATGAAAGATTATCGCCTAACCTCTGATTAAAGACCTCTAAAGACAGAAAGTCCATCACCTTCCAAGGCAATCTCTTCCACTGTCAAACACCTCTTATACTGTAATAAAGAAAGGTCTTCTGAATCTTCGGGTGGAAATCTCTTTTCTTGTAATTTGAATCCACTGGTTCTAGTTTCTTGGATCAGTAGAAAACAGAACTTGCTCTATATTTTACATAATGTCATCTCAAATATTTAAATATAGCTATCATGTTACACCCTGTCTTCTCTTCTCTAAGCTAAACATACTCGGTTCCCTAAATTGTTATTTATAAGAGTTGATTCTATACCATTGATCATCATAGTTATCCTTCTCTGAATGTGTTCCAGCTTGTCGATATCCTTCTTGAACTGCGGTGCCCAAAACTGTATATAACATCCCAGATAAGGTCAGACCAAAGCAGAACAGAATGGCACTACTGCTTCCCTCATCTAAATACTATACTCTTTTATATGATACTGGACTGCAACTTCGCAAATCCTGTGCAATTGGATATGCCACCTAGAGCAGGTGGGAATTGCAGTTTTACAGTGACTGGAAAGCAACATCTCCACTCCAGAAAACTGTTGCCTACATAGTTTGGGTCCATGTTACCTACAGATCTCCGTCTCCCATACAATCTGCCCTGTACACTCAGGTCCTCTGGGAAATGTTTTCTCCACTTGTCCAGGACTAGACTGGCAACCATTTCCCAGAGGACCTTTTCATCTGCTGCCCCCAGTCTGTGGAATGACCTGAAGGAATAGATGTGACAGCTGGAAACACTGACTGCATTTAAAACAGCACTAAAGACATATCTCTTCTGGCAGGCCACCCAGTTAGTTTTAAATCTTAACAGTTTTATAGCACTGTATTTTAACTGTTGGTCAGTTTAGCTCACCTTTAATTTGTGCTGTTTTCCTTCTCATTTTCTATTCATCTGCCCAAACTATACTCCTAGTCCACTGCAATTCACGCTTATTGCAACAATCCTTGGAGTTCAAATAAGTTCTGCCCTTCGCCAGCCACTGTCCTTATATTTTGCCTGGGGATATGCTTCCTATGCTATGGATAACATTTGGAGCTATCCTACATTATCTCTCTTGCTTCCTCATTCTTCCCGAAATGCTTGTTTCATAACCTTCAGGCCTTTCATGCCAATGTGTCATTATCTCAGGATGAGATATCCTCCTCTGTCCCCTCCACTTACCTGTTTGATCCTGCTTCCTTCCTGACTTTAAGTTTCACCTTCCAATTTCATGCTCTAGCCTTCACAAAAGTGTTATGACTTCCCTCTGGTTTCTGGCTCTTTTCTACTCTGTTCAAACATGGTACCATCTCCCTAATACTCAAAAATCTCTCTCTTGACCAATCCTCAGCCTTTATCTAACTGATGGTGGGTGGCTGAGTGACCAAAGGAGCTTTTTTCCAAATTGTTTGATGCTGATAGGAAACCTTTCTGGTCAGTGTACTGGCTGCAGACAGAAATCTCATAGCAAGAGATTCACTGTTCATGAGGGCTGCAAGGAAAGGATTTGAAACAATGGCACCAAGCCTCCATGGGGTATGGCTAAAAACAAGGGAGGGAAGAGAAAGTTTCGGACTGGTATTTGCTCAAAGGCATGCTGAAGGAACTTAAAGATTTCCAAGGGTATTATGTGAATCAAGCCATATAGAGTCTTGCTAGCCCAATTGTGACCTCTTCATCAAATCATGGTTACAACAAGTTATGACTTAATGTATATACTCATTTGTAATTCGAAAAATTTATGCCTCAAATTGACCCCAAAATCCCAGGTTGACTTATTTATGGATTGTTTGGTAATGTGATAGTAGATCTTTCAGATCTTCCCATGCGGTGGGGAGAGCAGCTTCTTTCTTTCTTGAGCCAAGCAGAGTGTCCTGGGTGATTGATTACTATTAAACAGAGTCCCTCTCCTGACCACACCACCACTGTCTGGGAAGTGAAGGCTGAAATGAAGGCTCAAATGCTGAAGCAAAAAGCCTCAACTAGAGTCCCTCTTATTGCACACACACAAGGAGCCTCCAAGTTTTACCCTCAACTTATACATGAGTCATGGCAAAACCTATAATTTGGGCCCCAAAACCTGCCCTCAATTTATACATGAAGTCCACTTATGTATACGGTAATCCAAGCTTCTCCAGCCTAACACCGCTGAGGTTTGACTACAACTGTCACTGCCCTGTCAATGGCTGTGCTGATTGTGGATGATGAAAGTTGCGGTCAGTTAGTTCTGAAAGCTATGGTTACATCTGAATGAAGTCAATAAAATCCATACAGATGTGGGCAACTTTGGTGAGTCTGCAAGCCAGTTTTCTGTCTTAGAAACCCTCTGGGGACCACACAACTGTCAACAATGGTAAACAAAAGTCAACCTCTGGGTTGAAAAAGGGTTTTTAATGATAAACCACCCTTGGGGGTCATTTTAGCTACCCTTGATTTATATATATTTGCTACTGGTGCACTGCAACTGATTACTGCACTGCTATTCCTGACCACTTCCCAATGGTCCAGTTCTGGATCTCCACTTTTACTTCTCATTGCCATCTCAAAATCAGTATACCCAGTAAATTCAGTATATCATCTCAAGCCTTTGTTCCTTGACCCCTTTCCAGTTCCATTAGCAACATGACCATTCACCCTTTGTTTTATCATTGAGTCCCTCTTCCTTTGCTTCTCATATTCAGTTTGTTGCATGATGTATACAGTTCATTATATAGTCTTAGCTGGACTGCCACAGAATTCTGATTCCCTCCTTCCTAGAGGGGAAAAAACCTTAAGAATAAAATCAATAAGTATCTCAATTTGAGGCCCTATACAGTTTCTCTAATAACTTGAAAAAAATTTTTGGGGGACTACTACTTCCCAAACACTCCAGTGAGCATTACAGGATTTCCAAACAAGGAACTCTTCCAAGTTCTGGTTTTTCTCAGGTAATCTCTTTCAAAGCAGAATATTTAGCTAGAGCTGGTTTGTGTCAATTACAATACATACAATTTTTAGCTGGTCACTAAGTATCACCCACAATGATATATAATAAAAGGACAAGTTGGTGAGTTTTGGTGACTTTGAGCCATTAACCTTCATCAGTGTTGTCAGTGGTAAAAGAATCATAGACATATTTTTACATACTATATATCAAATCTGACACTGATGTATGGTAAACAATTTGTTTAGGGGACAGCTTGATCTCTGCCATGAGAAGCAAGAAATACTTAACTAGGGGGAAAGAAGATTTACAGATACCAGGCTTGAAAAGCAGTAACAAACAGAACATATGGGTAGGCTGAAACACATGCTATAGTATATGCAATTGCTAAGCGACAGTATTTCATGCTTCGAATTAGCCTTGTCTATTCGAGAAACCAAGAGCACTTTATGAAATTGCACATGGCTATGGAGCAGAGGGATTGGTTTATTTGGCATGGACTGCACTAGTTTCCAGCAACTCATTTTGAAACCTTTTCTTTTTTTTGCAGAGTGTGCAATTAACACTGGGGGCAATATATTTACAGAAGAACAAGTTCAGCCATGCATGGCTCTCACTTGATGACTACAACATGCATAAATTCTTAAGAGTAGAAAGTTCAGCAGTGAGTCTTCAAGACCTGGGTGTATCATGCGGAACTCAGAGAAACAATCAAAATGACATGCCTGACACATACAGACACATAGATCAGTAAAAACGATGTCCTTGGTGTTAGAACATGGATGGCATCTTTTGTGTTATCTAATTTTAATCAAGCAGAATAATAACATACCTCCTGAAATCTGCAACCAGCTTGACGTCTGCTATGACAAGTTTGTGTTCTATAATCATGTGCTTTAGAAGCTGGTTTTGTTCTGATATCGATGAACATTCTTCACAGAATAAACAAGGCACAGATGGAGAGCCTTCTATAGTACAAATGCCACCTGGGTTTTCTGGCAGAGAGAGTGGCTCCAAAATGTAGTCTTCTTGCCCTGAAGGAGATTTATACATATATGAATAAGGCAGGTATTGATGCTATCAAATTTCAGGGAAAAGAAGGTTGAGATGTTATTCCTAACATAAAAACGAAAGATATTTATCAATAGTTATTGTCAAATGTTTCTTTCTGGACCAAAAACACTCCTTGTAGTAATACAGTATCAGTATGGTAGTGGACAGAAGTGACTAAACCTAGCCAGTTTGGACTGGCACATTCCAGCTATGTTCTATGTTTGATATACATCCAGGTACTACTTATAGGCTTCCATATAGACCCCTTGCATACGCATTATGCAGTGCATCTTACTGGATGGTAAAGAAAGATGTACGGTATCATGCAGGTATATAAATAATTGAAAAGGCATGCTTCTGTATCATCCTAACAACTGGCAATTATTATTTTACAGGATGTACTTATACCAATCTACATACCAAGATTAAGTCCAATAGCTAGTCCCAGCTGGAGTAAATCTGTTACATTACTTACAGAATGGAAATTTAACTTTTGATTTAGTGGACCTATTTACTCCAGTGGGGACCAGAAAATTTTATGGCTAGGCTCAGAACGATTATTTGGCAGCAAGTGAAATGAGTATCAAAAGTCTTACAATGGGTGGACAATATTTGCTGCTCCATTAATGAAGGGGCTAATCAAGTCTTCCACGATTATTGTCCAACAAGGATGTCTAAACAGGATTGTCCATCAGCTGTGTCCATCAGTAAATTTCAAGACAAGAGTTGGCAATATGCAGCCAAAATAATCTCTTACATACAAGTGTGTGGCTCCATCCTTCCTCTCAGAGTATCATAGAAAGACTACAGCAGTAGAAAACTTGTTGCTTTGCATGGAAAAGGTCACATATTTAATTTCTATGATGCTCTGAGATGAAGGATGGAGCCACACAGTTGTATGTAAGTTTATTTTGGCTGCATATTGCCAACTCCTGTCTTGTGGGAATGCCTTATTTAAATCCAGTAAATTACTTATCACCAGGTATAACTGGGAAACAACAATACCTGAAAATCTAGGGAGCTGCTACCATCAGTAAAGACAATATTAAACTAGAAGGAGGAATACCCCAACCTTGTATAGGGCACAGAATTTCTCTATTCCATTTCAGATATTCTCCAGGAGGGAAACAGTGATTTGCTTCTGGAGGCCATGGCAGTGGTGTGATGGACAAAAGCATACATTACAGGTAGTGCTGGCCCTATTATTTGGTCAAGTTAGGCTACTGTTTCAGGAGCAGATGCTAGGGAGAAGCACTGTCATACTTGAAGTAAGATGAACTGCCATTACAGCTTGCTTCTGAACATGGAATAGGAGCAGGACAACATTCTGTTTTTTGCCTGAGATAGCAAAATCTCTTGGGCTGGCACTGACCGCAGCAAAAGCTAAGCACACACAAAGAAATCTCTGTAATACTTTGTGAGGAAAAAACATTGTACCATACCCTTCCTTCAGACAAGACTTGGAATTATATATAAACGTCTCCCTCACTGGTTCTCAGGAACATGCAAAAATAGTTTGGAAGCACAAAAGTGACATTAGCTGATTATGCTAATGAAGTAAACTTGTCCCTCCACATTTGCAGATTTGATTACTCAAGGATTTTATTAATATGGAATATCTGGGACCTCCAGCGCAACTCTATGGTCAACTTTAACCAAAAGTCACTCTGAAGGGCCTGGAGAGATCCCTAGAGAAAACACCCACTAGACATTTGTAGCTTCTCCAGCGCAATTCTATGGTCAATGACTGGCAGATGTTGACCACAGAGCTGCCCTGGAGGATCTAGAAATTCCCAGGGAGGTGTTCTCTCAGATGAAAACAAATGTTTTGATATTTGTGGCTTTTCCACATTCACAGGGGTTCTGTGCCCCTAACCCAGCGAATGTGGAGGGACGAGTGTACAGAATCCTGAGATGGGCAACTGGGTGAGATGCTTTGCTAGAGTACTCTAGTCCCTTCTCCCAAGCCTTTCCAGGGTGAGAGGGGAATTGGGTTTACATTCGTGAATAACCAAAACCACAAATGTCAAACCTGCAAATGTGGAGGGATGACGGTACACTGATAAAATGCAGAAGCAGTTACTCAAGATGAAACAGCGACCTATTCAGCACTCTCCCCAGTCTACACAATGCATGAAAAAACATTTGAAATACAGCCACAAATATCTCAAACACTGAAGACATTGTGGTTTAAACTGACACTGTGGTTTCTCATCTAAATTTGGTGGCAAACCGGCAAATGCACAGTAGTTAACTGGAAAATGAAACTAAACACATTAAAGTAAATGGGATAAGAAATATCACTGTCAATGTAATTCCTTTTCATTTAATTCTACAGTGTGTGGTTTCATGTTGCCCGTCAACTTATGGTGACCCCATCCTTAGGCAAGGAATACTCAGAGGTAATTTTGCTAGTTCCTCTTTGAAAATACAGCCTACAACACCTGGTGTTCATTAGCGGACTCCCAGAGCTTTAATATCAGTACTGAATATCATATTAATGAAATTCAATTTAAGCACATTTAAGGATGTTAAAGGAGTGGTGAGAATTTGTAATGAAGAATTAACTTCTATTTTATTTCAGTAAATTTTAAATATATTCTGAACATCCATAATATATTTTTAATGAATTTGGGGGAAAAAAATAACAAGAAGTACAGCCCACAAGTACTTGGTCAACTTAAAACATCGTCCCTGGCCCTCTAAGCACTGCTAACCCTGCATTAAATCCATTGT
Organism: Urosaurus nigricauda; assembly: GCA_034509955.1. Classification (NCBI taxonomy): domain Eukaryota; kingdom Metazoa; phylum Chordata; class Lepidosauria; order Squamata; family Phrynosomatidae; genus Urosaurus; species Urosaurus nigricauda. Next base: position 67,109,718 of record JAOEGL010000005.1, on the reverse strand, counting down.
CATCCAAGAGTCTCACTATATCTCTCTGGCTGAATTTCTGCTTCTGAAACATTGAAAGACTTCATTATTTTTTAATCCTGATGCTGTTAGAAATATTTACTCCAACTCCTTTAAAAAAAATCACATTTTTTCTGCCTGAATTTTATTTGCACAGTTCTAACTGCCTTTAAATTCACCCCATTTGAACAAGGCTCAGTTTCTGGAGGCTGTGTTTTGTGAAAAGCACCAGATCCCATCTGATCATGGAAGCTAAGCAGAGCCAGCCCTGGTTAGTACTTAAATGGGAGACTATCTACGAGTACCACGTGATCTAGGCTAGATTTCCTTTGCATTAGACAACCCTATAAAATTCATCATAAGTTGACAGCTGTCTCAAAGGCACATGCATACAAACACACATACACAAACAATGTTCATGCATTTTTTGTGTGGATGACAAGTGACTTATTACTCTGAAAAAACTATTAAATGCTATCAGATTTTTGCCCATTGAGCTTGAGAGAAAACAAAAGGGTTTCTGTATCAGCGGTGACAGAAATTTTTTTTATGCAAAATGCTAATTTTTGCATAAATGTTGTATTTATTGTAAAATGAATGGTTTCTTCACAAAATCATATTTTACATAGTTTATGTAAAACTCTTGGGGTATACACAGAAAAGTTTTGAAATGTACAATTGGAAAATGTTCAAAAATGCTCATAATCTTGCCCTGTGTTTTTTGTTCTCACACATGAGAATGAAATACGGATTTCCATCCTGACCCATGAGTGTTCTTTCGGACATCATGCCACCCTTTTGAATGTTAAGCATTCTAGATGACTTGCCCTTAATTTGTAGCCCAACTCCCACATCAGGGAAGACAGGACAGTTTAAACTAGTTATTTCATTTGAAACCGTTCCTTCACTTTGAAGTCAAATAGTACCATGCTGGAGTTACTTGGTGCTTTTCCACCTACATATAATTTGAACTTTGACAGCATTGTGGTCTCTATTGCCATTCTGTCTAACCACATTTATATCTTGCATTGTTGTGAGCAGGCACGCTTCGTCCTCACAAGGCAGAGGAAACCAACTCCTTGGCTATCTTTTTAGGTTCAGGACCAGCACTCTAGTCCCATCCTGATTCAAGTAGAGTCTGTCCCTTTTTATTACAAACCTAGTAGCTTTCCCCAGAAGGTTTCTCTGTGGTGAATACAGTGGTCCCCTGGGTTGCGAAAGTAATCTGTTCCGGGATCACTTTCGTAACCCGGAAGTATTCGCTACCCGGGGGACCGCTTTTTTTGCTGCACAGCGCGCCGGAGCGCGCTGTTTTAAAGGGCCCGGGTTGCTTTTTTTCCCCACAACAAGGGATTTTTTGGGAGACCGGGGCCGTTTTTCCGGCCCCGGGCTCCTTCAGATCCCAGGGATTACGGATCCTGTGGGATTCGTAACCCGGGGGTCCACTGTAAATCTAAAGATACATCAACAAACTAAATTTAGTTTCAAGGGCCTCAGGACTGAAGTGCTTCATATCACAGGGCCCAACGTGAATCACAGTAATTGTCTCCACTCCAGTAGTATCCAGCATGCATATCCAGATGATATATATGAGGCAGGCAATCTACCATATGGTCCACATGCCTGTCACAAATCCAACCATCTATGTTTCGAATGACTAACTCACCAACTACCACAAGCCTCTGCTCACCAGAGTTGCCTTCAAGACACAAGAGGATAACTGTCCATCTACCAAGGCATTTATCTTTCTTCCCTGGAGAAAGCTTTTCTTTCCCATTGTCTGTGACTTCAGGAGCTGTCAGTATTATACAATTTATGACACAACATGACTTTAAGACTATGGCATGTTGATGTGTTTGTCAGCTCATTGTGTGGAAATACAAGTGTACTGAAACAAAATAAGAACATCTGCTGGAATGTTAAGTGTCTTTCTAATTAAATTCAGCAGTTGAATGAATCAATTCATTAGCAACAGGCCTGGTTTATTATCTCATTAATACAGCTGGCTAATATAAGGAGATTAGTTGAAGAACTTGACAACAATCCCCAAATGAGAAGGAATACAGCAGCAGCAGCAGCAGCAACAACAACAACAACAACAGAACAGTGCAGCCAAGAAAACATGTCAGAACAATGAGAGGCATTTATTTCTGATAAAATAAAAATCCTGACATGGCAAACGTCAGGTCCTACAGATAACCAAGTTCAGAAAATCAGGATTCAGTAGTTAAAACTGAACAAACCTTTATTCAGTAACTATAGGTCCACACTAGAAATGTTCATTGTCAGAATTAAAGAACAAGAATTAACATTGTCTAAGCACACATAATTTCAAACTATTGGTGGGCTTGTATTTGATTAGTTAAACACTCAAAACAACTCTGGCCCGCTCTTTTCCCATACTGCCCCCTATTTGCCCTTCCTTTAGTTCTTTCTCAGTGAAATGACCTTGGATGTTTTTGTCCATTCCCAACTGCTATCTCAATGTCATAGCATGTGTACATTCCTTTACATTATGTCATACGGTACATAAGGAGCGGGTTGGATCTGCTCCTTCCAGTGCCCTGGTTCAGATTGGGGCTGGGTGTGTGCAGCTGCTGAGGCCCAAGCGTGATCCGCACTGACACTGGCATGCACCATCCTTTTGGGTCCAGGATTCGATTCCCAGCTTGGCCATGAAACCCACTGGGTTTCTTTGGGCAAGTCACACACTCTCAGTTTCAGAGGATGGCAATGGAGAACCCTAGGAGTAACTATATGTTGGAAACAACTTGAAGGCACAGAACAACAACAAAAATGCAAAAGCAGCACCTGACAGCACATATATATCATATGTACAATACACACCAACAAAACTGAAAATAAAAGTTCCATAGCATTTAATCTGTGAAGATGTTCCTTTAAGTACTGTGTATTAGATGCAAATGAAGACAACCTAAACAACATTTGAAAAAGGGGAAAGAATGGCTACTTTGCATATCTGGAACATAACTTACTAAGCCCATGGCTCCCACAAAACATAAATTAAAAAAGACCAACCTTGGTCTGTTGTTGTACAAAGCTTCTAAACCAGCTCCTGTACACACACACATACCCCACTTGCAATATAGTGGTCATACAGGACAGATTGTTAGAAATTAATACAGTCAGGCCTCCCCATAGGTGGGCTTGCTTTCTGCAGCTTTGAGCTTACGCAGAAGGCAAGCCCTGGCAAAAGTAATGATGTGTGTACCTGCGTTGCCGCGAGCACACACCCCATTATTTTCTATCAGGCTTGAGCATACGCTCTTTTCCCCATATTTTGGGAGGGGGGGTCCGGAACGGATCCCCTGTGTATGGGGAGGGCAGATAGGTGGATCTATCTATCCGGCTTTTAAATAAAAAGCTCTCGGTAGTGCTGTTAATGCATTTGGGGAAAGATTGAAATGCCATTGCACTAGAGAATTTCACCTGTCTGCCTAATGGACTGTGGGTCAGACACACTTTCTACTCAGTATTAGCAGTGCCTGAACAGTGAGCTTGGTTAGGTAGTGTGTGTGTGCAGGACAGACTTTCACTCCAGAACACACCAAGTGATCTAAATACAGCTAAGATTACTGGGGAAGGGGGGAGAGGAGAAAGCCTTTCTCAAGGTCTTTAAACAGAGGCTGGATGGCCATCTGTCGGGAATGCTTTGATTGGGAGTTCCTGTATGGCAGGGGGTTGGACTGGATGGCCCTTGTGATCTCTTCCAACTCTGTGATTCTATGATTCTAAGCTGTGGTGATCCCACTACCAAGACAGTTGGTTCCTTGCTGCTAGCAACAGAGGGGTAAAAATGCAATCTTGGTAGGAATTTCTGGAGAAAAGAATAGGCTTTTCCTTCCAAAGATGCACCAAGTTATCTCTAGATCTCTGTATATACAGAGGAAAAGTTTGAAACTTCCCCATCTTTGCATGCTGAGAAATGGATACGTGGGAGGATATTTAAGTGCATATTTGTGGTTGTGTACCTTCAAGTTATTTTTGGCTTATAGTGACCCTACCATGGGGTTATCTTGGCAAGATTTGTTCAGAGGGAGTTTGTCCTCAGAGTAAGTCAGAGTTTGACCTGGCCTAAGTCACCTGCTGGGTTTCTGTGGCAGAGCAGGGATTTGAACCCGGTTCTCTTGAGTGTCAGTCCAATGGTCAAACCACTACACTATATTGTCTCTCTGTAAGTACACACACATGTGCAACTCCCAACTGTTCAGCATATACTATATCCAAGTTTCAAAATAAGAAGGAATGTCTAGGGCTGATGTACTGATATAAATGTATATCCAGTACAATGGGCATTATGCTCACTTCTTGTATTATGTTCACTTTCATGTGGTAAATACTGATAATTATAGACCGATACTCCACAGAAGCAGACATCCAATGTTGTTTGGAATACTAATGAGTAAAGGATCTACCCAATGAGAGGTAATCCATCAAATCAATGAAATTTGCATTTGTTTACTGGCCAGTCAATAATTCATTCAATGGTTCTTACTCTAGTTGGAACTACCAATAGGACTGTGATAATGTCCAGTGTGCAGAGATAAAGGATATATGATCCTGATGTCCCTTTATTCATCCATCTGTCTAAAAACTTGGTCAATAGCATTTCTAAGCATGACTGGGACAGTGGTAAATTTCTTTAGCATCTAGGTAGTGGGCACATGCTGCAAATAGAGATCACATTATTGCTACACACATTCACACTACATACATTCACACTATTTTTCATATAATTTCATGAATTAAGATGTTCTGGGTATGAAAAATACTTTTATGTCTAAGTTGATGACAGAGCTGTTCAAAAATAGTTTTACGTAGTATGACAGAAGCAATGGATTTTCTGCCTTAAGAGAGCAGAATGTGGTTTCACAGTTAAAGGAACTGAACCTGCAAACACTGTAAAATATTTATATTCTTGCAATATAAAAAAATTACTATTTTGTTCAGGCTCATAGGAACCATTTGCCTATTATTTTACTGTACTTGTTAACATGCTATTAATGCTACATGGGAATTAGTAAATGTAGTGCAGTAATGTGGCAAATCATCCATGTCTTCTGAGACAGCACATAACACAGATCAATCAACCTCAGTATTCTGCAGTGGTCTACTGAATGCAAATTTAATACTTCAAAAGATTACTTTATCCTACAGCTAAACTGGGTCAATTTTACAAGCGCTACATATTGATCTTCTTGAGCATCCACTATTATCAATTCAAGACTTCATGGCATAAATACATAATTGGGGAGGGTGAAGAAGAGCAGCAAGTTACCAGATCATGACATTTTAAGAGTTTGCTCCAAGCTGGAACTAACACTGAAAGAAATGCAACTGTATTTAACAGCATTGTTCAGTAAAGAGGCTTTAGATGCTGCAGCTTCATTAGCATTAGCAAGTGTTGCTATGGGTACCAGAGTGGAGGCGGTAGAATATAAGTGAATGGAAGAAATAGCAGATGAACAAAATTCTTAACAGTTGGAAGGAAACAGCCCAAATTAGGGCAGGCTTAAAACAAGATATTTTTCCTTAGCCTCCTCATGAGGCCATGTCATTGCACAGGCCCTTTAGAAAGAACAATTTAGCCTTTTGTATAAACTAAAGTAGGTACATTAGTACATACAGTGCATGTAAAGTCCTTGGAAACTATCACACATATGTGACTTCTGTTGAAGCTATTCCACTAGTCTTTTAAAAGCAATAAGAATGGATTCTATAAAGCTTTGCAAATCATGGCATATAGAGCATTATATGAACACCATAATGGTGGCTTTTAATGGGTGGAGTGAATGGTTTCTTTATCATGTCCGTCCCTTTTTCTGCTGGAAACAGAAAAGCAAAAGGTAAAAATGTAGAGGGTTTTGAGCTGTTTTTAAATGGAATCTTATTTTTTCATCAGTATTTTCTATTATTGGGCTTGTTCAATTACATGGGCTGCAAATAAAAAGTTATGTTTTAGTTTGTTTGTCCCAATGCAATGGTCTGAGGCAGTAGATACAGAAACAAATTCACAGATGTCAAATAATAAGAAGGTTAATGAAACTATTGAAGTCTGCTAGACCAAACTAGTTTGCCTGTAGACAAGTCTTTCCCTCAACTTTGCTCACCATCTATAAAATGTAGGAAGTTAAAGACTGTAACATATTATTATTGACTGTTATTAAAACCAAAATACAACACCTCAGTCCAAATATTTTTTTATTTGAAAGTAATAAATTATGAAATATGGAATGAAGTGTGTTTGATAGAGTCTACCAAACATGCCATCATACACATTCTATCACACTTTCATTCTTCTTCTGAGAATGTTCTGAAAAGAAGCTGTGGATAATCCATTAGTTAAAATGGCAAGAAACACTATATACACAGGGAAGGAAAACATACAGCCCTCTGGATATTATCCCAATGTTCCTTACAAGTTATGCCAGATAAGGTTGCTTGGACTTGCAGTCCAACATCTAGAAAAACACAAAATTTCTTCTTCTCCTATAACAAAATACTTCTGTTTCATTCACAGAGAAATATAACTTGTTTCTTGAATTTTATGCTAACAGAACCAAAATTCATTCAACATTTAACTATTCTACATTCTACATTTATTTGGATACTGATAAAGATGTAACTGAACCACAAGTTCAAGAAAAAATATGCAGTTCCAAGTTTTTTTATCATATTCAAAACTACTTCCCCCCCTGGGGAAATTGCCAGCGCTTGAACAAAAGCGCCTCACAACTTTTAAAATATTCTCTTTTTTAGTTCTGCAAGTTCCCAAAGTTATTAGCATTTCACATTTCTTCCTTTTGTGTCACAAAACCATGGAACCAAATATGGAAGGCAAACATATCTATGCTCAGTATGATCGACAGCACAAACCTACTATTGAGACGAGCTAAACTTGAAAATACGTTATTATAGCTATTAAAAGTTTGTTATCTACTTTTCAGTTGTACAGTCTCAGAAGAAAGAACAAGGTTTAAATGATTATTTCAAAGAACCCTGATATAAAAGTGAAATTAATACTGTAGATTCTATCAAATGTACAATCATATAAATTATATTACAGTCACTAATACTACAATTCCAGTAAGGGTGGTCTAAATAAAACAACAACAACAACAACCCAGAATACTTAGAGTTGGCATTAAAAAATCTAAACTGCATGATCAAATAGGACAAACTCTCAGATTTTGGTAAGTGGGATAGTGTTCAATAATGTGTGGTTACTACTGGAAGACCTCTACTGACAGATAAACTAATTTTGTATTGAATCACTGAGATCTGCAACAAGAAATTGCATTACTACTAGACTACAGTACTCTAAGCTCTTATATGAGCCAAAGAGTTCCCTTCCCCAAATGAAAACCACATGTAGGAAGTAATGAGTGTATAGTGGGCTCTTCCTATCCATGGGCTTGCCATTTGCGGATTTGAGCCTCCGTGGATGGAAAACCCTGTTGTTTTAAATGGCTGTGCGCATGCGTGTATGGCCATAGGAGAGAATGGGACTTTAGGTCCCACACTTTTTGTTATCTGTGGTGTGTGTGTCTGTCCGGAACAAGGGACGATTGTATTAGAAGATTCTGCATTTATTCCAAAGCAACTATTGCAGGCACCAAACTTTTTATGTACAATGTACCTCAGACATAGTACTAACAATAAGTTTCAGGCCTTACAATGGTAGACCCAATGACTCAAAGGAATGCATGTATGCGTTGGCTTACCAGGTCACCACTGATCTACATGTTGAGCCACAGTAAAAAAAAAAAAAAAAGAAAAAAGAAAAAGAAAAAAGAAAACTTTTAAAATCTTTAGTTATTTTGATCATCAAAACTGCTCGGATAATCGTACTCCTAAGTCAAGGGTGCTCTAAAGTAGAGAGGCAATGGCATACAGGCATCGTAACAATAGAGACACTACTGTATACTGTACTATTAGAAATCTGTGCAAGTTTCAAATATATTCATTTTGGACTGTCTTATTATGTGTGGCTTTCTAATGTATTGTTTATGAAAGCTGGGAAGAGAATCAACTCATCTGAAATGTGATGCTGGAAGACAGGATACCAATGACTGGTATCCAACTCTACGGATCTCAGTGACTGCTAAAAAGACAAATAAGTCTTGCAGCAAATCAAGTCTGAACTCTTACTAGAAACCAAAAAAGCTAAACTAAGTTTATCATACTTTATACAAATCATGAGAAAATGCTGGGGAAAGTGGAATGCAGTAGGAAAAGAAGACTACATTATAGATGGATTGACTCAAGCAAGGAAGGCACAATCCCAAAAGATCTAAGCAGGGCTGTTGATGACAGGGGCTCTTCAAGGCCTCCCAGTCATTGAGTCACCATAAGTCAAAGCTGACTTGACAGCAAATAAAATCGATAGCATATCTCCTCCATCCCTGTTTCTACATAAATCTGCAAATTCTTTTTAAAAATCATTTTTTTTAAAAAAAAAATGTCAGGGTAGGACTTTGGGACAGGAGCTCAGGTCCCACTCAGCAAAATAAGAAGGAAGACCTCCAAATGTAACTCAGGCATACTTAAGTAATTAATTCCATGTCCTAACATTACCTAAACATGAGCTACCAAAGTTTATGCCATAACACAAATGTATGCACTATATTGCTCAGTCTTGGTTAGTACTTGAATGGGAAGCCACCAACAAATTCCAGGTGCTGTAGGCTAAATGTAGGAGGAAGGAATTGGAAAAACTACCTCTGAAGATTCCTTGCCTATGACATCCCTATGAAATTCATGAGGTTGCCACAAGTTGGCAAGCAACTTGAAGCACATGCACATAGTGCTCATCTTTTGATATGTTTATTCTGGACATTTTCACTTTCTGATTCCAATTCCTTCCTCCTAAAAGTCTTAAAAATTCTACAATACAAAGGAGGATCAGCTTTGCTTCTCAAAGCAAATGTTAAAACACTGAATGAAGACTGTGTAGCCTTTCTGCATGAATGATGCAGCTCTCACTTAAAGCAGCATAGGTCTTGCTGAATTCTGTGTCAGTAAGGCTTTGAATGCAGCCAAATATTTTACTGGCATGCTATTATGCTTCCTTCATTCTAATCTTAAGTGTCTTTGTTTCTCAATAGCAATTCTAGAAACTTGGCCCCTTAGTTCAAATGAGCACATGAGTAATTTCTACTTCATTAGGAAACAAGACTGGTAGTGGCTTCAAGTCTGGCACCTCGTTCTCAATACAGCTCTTTTGGCATCTTCTGGAAAATTTAAGAAACACAAAAGATTCCTCTCTTTTACTCTCCAGCAACAACAAATCACCATGACATGCCACTAGCTGTTTCAGAACTAGCAAGACAATAGTCTCTTCAGAAAAAGTTAAAACACCTAATAAATTTTAAAAGACAAAGAAGAGATATCACAAAGTGGCAATGAGTTACTATATATGTATGCTCATTACTGTATCAATGCTGCAGTCCTTTAACTGGGATTAAGTCCTACTGTATTCAGCGAGACTTACTTCTGAATGAGCATGCATTAAGATCAGTACGTCTTAAGCTACTTGATGTACAGGATTGGCAATTTTCCTCCAATGAACCAGGTACTGGTACTGTATCATATTTGTAACAATCGGCTACAACTGCTTTCCTTCTTTCTTGGGACTGGCAACTGGTGGCTTGGAGTAGCACTGCATAGGATTATGCTGTTTGACCCCTGTTTTTAATAGCTTGTCAAGAATTAACAGACCAATAGAAGCATACGTCAGTTGACAAAGTCTCTGACAAAAGAGATCCTTTTTACAAAAGTCATTCTATTTACAACTAGTCCCCACCGTTTCTCCTTTTCCTTTATAAGACTGGAAGTCTTTTAGCGGTATTGGCAACTGAGAAGTGAAGGAGAGCTAGAGAAACAAAAACTTTTGGTGTCAGGTTGTAGCAGCATGTCTATAGTAAACAATGCAATAAAACTTGAAGTGGGAAGGAATGGGATACTCCTCAGCCAATCCTACTGTAATTGTCCATGCCTGCGTCCAACATACCGTATATACTCGACTGTAAGTCGAGAAATTTGTGCCCCCAAATGCCCTCCAAAATCCTGGGGTAGACGTATAGGGTCAGCGTGGTTTATGGCTACCCCAGGCTGGAAAGGCAGAGCATTCTCCCTGGCCGGGATGCTTCCTTTGCAGGAGGAAACCGGCCAGCGAGAAGGCGCGGCAGCTGCATTCACAAACCCCTCCCGGCCATTGAGTCTCCTCTTCTTCTTCCCTGCTGCTGCTGGCCTGCTGCTGTTTGTCCTTGGCCCGGCCTGAGTCCCTCCGTCCCTCCCTTCCCCAACCACTGAGGACTCGGCTCGGGGCTGAAGGCAGGGAACCACCAGGCAGCACCGGGGAGGGGGGGGGCTAAGGGAGCCGAGAGTGGAGGGACTCACGTGGTGAGAGCTCCACTCAGGCCCCACTGCAGAAGGTTTGGACCCGCTTTGACTCCTTTCTGGGTGAAAGCTATGGAATTCTGGGAGTTGGGAGTCTGTTCTGGGGCCCAGGGAACAAGGCCTGACCCTTTTCTGGGTGAAGGCTATGGAATTCTGGGAGTTGGAGTCTGTTGTGGGCCCAGAGAGGGGGGGTCCTTGGGAGGGGGCAGAAGAGAAAAAGGAGTGGGGGGCAGCCCAGCAGCAGCCTCTGGGCAGAAAATGGGAGGCAGGCAGTGCCTCTGTCCCTGGCTCCCTCCAAAGCCCCCCTTCCAATTCATCCATCCTTCCCTCCCTATGTATCCTTCTTTTGCCTATTCCCCTCTCTCCATCCTTCCATCCATTTAGCTATTTCTCTCTCTCTCTTTCTCTGTCTCTATCTTTCCCTCCCTCCATCTATCTCACTCTCCATCCATCCATCCATTCATCCCTACCATCTATCTATTTAGGTATCCATCCCTCTATCCCTCTATCTACCTACCTACCTACCTATCCTGTCTTCTATCTATCCCATTCTCCATCCAATCATCTATCTATCTATCCATCCATCCATCTCTTTCTATCCTTCCCTCTCTAGCTATCACTTCTTCTATCTATCCCTCTCTCCATCTAATCAGCCATCCATCCATCCCTACCTACCATCTATTTAGCTATCCACCTCTCTCTCTCTATCTACCCCTCCCTCCCTCTCTCCTGTCGGGGGGTTTCCTTTGCCCATTTCTTCTGGGAGAGTTGGCCCTTGCCTTCCTCTGAAAGAGTGTGATTCCTCCAGACCCCTGGGCCAGGCTGGCAGACAAGTAGACTCCTTGTCGGTCTCCCATCCAAGGACTAACCAGGAGTGACCCTGCTTAGCATCCAAAAGGGGATCAGGTCCGTTCCCAGCGTCTCTCTAGCCGGGCTTTCTCCTCAGGAGGGAGCCCAGATGGAAAGACGCTGATCACCCCAGAGCCTCTCCCCAGCTGGGCTTCCCCCTTAAACCTACCCTCGACTTATCCACGGGTCATACAAAAATCCCTAATTTTGGCCCCAAAAGTTGACCTCGACTTATACATGAGGTCGACTTATACACGAGTATATACGGTACAAGGTGAACAGCAGCTGCCTCCAGATTCCCTTGGATGACAGCGAAACCACTACACTACGCTAGATCTCATGAAAGAAATTATTCCTCAATATATTTTGGAAGGTGCTTTCAAGATGTTTCTAAAAGGTTCAAATTGTATTTATTTATTTTTTTTGCTCATGCTTTGCTTGCCTATCCAGCTTCTTTCATTTCAGACATGCATCTTGACAGCTTTGGATTTAAAAAGTTTGCTGGAATGTGTTGGAATTGCTTCCATTGGGTGGTGTAAGAATCTATCCCTATTCTTTCCTTGTTATTTCTGGCTCTGATACCAAACAAATCTGCTCAAAAAGTAATGTCCAGGAACACATCTACTTTGTTAACTCAGGTGCAATGTGTTCCCTACAATGGGTGTCCTGTACTTGCAATGTGATCACTAAAGTGCCCCTAATTCAGGCCTGACAGAATCTAATTTCTCAAAACATAAAGGCTATCTGAAATGGTAAGTAGGGGGCTAAACAGACAGGCAAAAAGATGTGCTTTCAGTATGGCTTGAAGATGACACATGCCGTAAAGCCAGCAGAAAAGTACCCTTATGCAGAAAAAATCCATTTCAAAAAGAAGCAGCTTTTTCCCACTTCTTCCTGGCTTGAAGCCATGTCATGTGGTCATGACATGAGCACTCGCCTTGGGAGACAGCAGTGCAGTTGGTGGGGTTTCAATGTGGCTTCAGAAAAGGCAGCTTCAAGCCACTTTTTCCTGCCCATCTGTTTCAACCCTAGGTATAGGTGGACATGATGTTTTTAGGGAATCAGGTACTCATGGGCATTACAGAACTCTTCAGTTTTATAGGAAGTTTTTGCACCATGGGTCTTGAGGTGGCTAAGTAGTACAGTGGTCCCCTGGGTTATGAAGGTAATCCGTTCCGGATTACCTTTCGTGACCCAGAAATCTTCGTTTCCCGGGGGACCACATTCTCTGACGGACTGAGCGGCAAATTTAAAGGGGCCGCGCAGTTTTTCTTCTTCGTATCCCGGGGTTTTTTTCGGATCCCGGGCGCTTTTTTTCGCCCCCGGCTCTTTCAGCTCCTGGGGATTTTGTTCCCAGGGGGCTTCGTATCCCGGGGGACCACTGTATGTATGCACATACGATTCCTACCCATTAGGAACTGAAATAAACCTCCTATTACTTTCAGCTATTTGGCAATTCTTCTAGGCCATTGCTTGAGAAAAGGTAAAGCGGTAAAGCAAGAGAAAAGGATGCATACGTGGTGTCTTGTGGGCCAGAGGTAATCAATATGAAACTAAAGTTGGAATGGTTGTAACATCTGCATGCAGATGTTTTATGTATAAACTGGGTCTTCCTCTCAAACAATTTAGTTGACTTTCAAAGCTCCTGCTTCCAGTCATCCATAACATATAGTACATTTATCAGATAACAACTTTAAAAGGTTTTACTTAGATTTATTCATATGATTTTAATTCCATGTAATTAAAATCTACTATTTTAAGATGTTCAATTTTGGTAGTGATAATAACTGGAGCTTAGAATTTAATTAGTAAGGCTATTCCAGACATAATCACTTGTGCTTGTAATCATTACCCTTCTAACAGAGCTGCACTAGAGAATATTCTTAAAACATCTGCTAAGACATTTAGTAAGGAAGTATTTGTTTTGACTTGTAAATCAGTTTTGCAAATGCACAAATCTGGAAATGTTCTAAACCGAGTTATTAATTGCAACCAAGACCAGATATTGTAAGGAGTCCTAATGGCAAAACCAAGAGCTTTCTGGAATTTTAGAGCTTTCCACTGAGTTCAGTCAAGGACTTTGCAGAACTTATTTTACTTTTGATACTGTGTGAAGTGGAACAGCAAATTTAAAGAAATGTAATATTTAAAATTTAATGAAAACTTTCAAAGTGTACTAGGACATTGCTTCATAATCTTTATATAAGCTGGTATTGTGGTACACTGGAGGATGTTGTGCGCTGTGCGTTCTTGACTTGTTGTTTTTTAAAGTAATTCTATATTAATCTTTTTTTAAATCAACTGGTCCCAAAGGTTGTCACAAAAAAGCCATGTTTTTCTTTGGTGCTGGAATTACATTGGTGTTGGTGCCAACTGAGCCTCTAAGAGGAGGACATTCCATCACTGTGGGGCCCAAAACACATGGCTGAAATAATCTGATTTGAGACTGCTTTAGATGCCCTGGCTCAGTGCTAGAGAATTCCGGGAACTGTAGTTTTGTGAGACATTTAGCCTTTTTCTGTCAGAGAGCTCTGGTGACGCAATACACTGTAATTCCCAGGATTTCCTAACACCGAGCCATGGCAGTTAATGCGATCTCAAACTGGATTATTTTGGCATTGTGTTTTGGACCTAGCGTACCACAGCAGACAAGGCTTTCTCCTATGTGTATCAATCCTCTGTTAGGACACAAAGGAAGATTCTTCCAATAAAAATAAATTCCCCAGGTGTGCATCTACACTGTATGAATTTGGTTTGACACCACTTTAACAGCCATGGCTCCATCCTACAGAATCCTGGGTGTTAACAGCTTTGTGAAGCACCAGTACTCTTGGATTTCATAGGATGAAATTTAAAGTAGCATGAAAATGCATTATTTCTGCAGGATAGATGCACCCCAGCAGGCATATACAGGGAGAGCCACTGAAGATGCCAAGCTATTTATGACCTTAAACATTATCACTAGAAGCTTGACTTTGAACCTGAAACACATGCCAATAAAATATAAAGGCAATGCTACATGATTTCTGTGTAGCATTCTGATTATACATCTAGCTGCTGCATTTTGCAGTAAGTGCAGCTTTCATGTTGTCTTCAAGAGATGCTCCACTTAGAGTACATTGGTTGTTTTATTACATATTAAGCCGACACTCAGCGGAAACTCTAGCAGACCAGAAGCCAGGCTGATAGGAGCTTGGGTCTTTAGAGGATCAAAACATGGGACAGGTTTCAAAGTCTACCCTGCTTTTCTCTTACCTGACATGTTTAACACTTTTGCATCTGCATTCAACTCACTGCATGTATTCCTGCAGATTTCTTTTTAAAGGCCGAAGAGTGGTTTTTTATAATCTTGCCCAGTTGGCTGTGCTGGGGGTTGAACATGTTGAGGTTTGATAGACCAACAACCAGTTTATTAAGCATCTCCATAAAAGACATTATGCATAATTAAGAAATACATGGTTGCTATCCATCTCAAAATACTACCGAATTAAAATCTATCACAGGATATGTGCTCATATTTAAAAAGTATTGTTAATTTATACGGATCCACTGGACTGCTTGGTATCTTAATTCTGGAGTATTTCCTCAGGATGGGAAAAGTGTTTGCACGGTTACATTTACCCTTGGTGACATTTTTACTGTGGACTTGGACTTCATCTGCACTGCTAAAACAATGCACTTTGACACCCCTTTAACTGTCCCAGCTCAATGCCATGGAAATTCTGGGATTTGTAGTTCTGTGAGATATTTAACCTTCGCTGTCAGAGAGCTCTGGTGCTACAATAAACTACAAATCCCAGGATCCAGTACGATGGAGCTGCGGTGTCAAACTGCATTATGTTTGCATTGAGGATGAAGCCTTACTTTCCCCATGGCCTGCCATCCTCCTTTTTCCCAACCAGCCATGCTGTGGTGGATGGGGATAATGGGAACTGGAGACCAATATACTTGGGAGGGTACCCATCATTTTGGTGAAGTATACACCAGCAGCTCTTTCACACTTTTGAAATAGGCCTAACACAACTTAAACTGCCATGGCTCTATCTTGTGTTATCTTGGGATCTGTAGCATGGTGAGAGGTATTCAGTCTGGTTTGCTGAAGAGCTCTAGTGCCTCAATGAATAACAAATCTCAGGATTCTGTTGGATAAGAGCCACAGGAGATAAAGTGGTGTCAAACCGCTTTACTTCTGCAGTTTGGGTGCATGCATTCCCAGTTCAGCAAACAAGACAAACCAGATTTTCATCTGCGAACATATACATATATATACTGTATATACAGTAGAGTCTCGATTATCTGTCCTTCAGTTATCCAACGTTCTGGATTATCCAACGTCGGGGCTGCTGTGATTTCTTTAAATTTTCTGTGATTTCTTTAAATTTCCAGAGGACTGAATTGTTTATACTGTACATCACAATGTTGACCAGTGATTCCTTTATATTTGCTTTTACTGTTACTGCAATAAAACTTCAATACATTTGCAATTCATAGTGATTTCAAGGCTTTTCTATGACCCTCTGGATTATCCAACATTTTTGGCTATCCAACTATCAGCTGGTCCAGTTTATGTCGGATAATTGAGACTCTTCTATATATATATATATATATATATGGTCACTTGAGATCCATGGACTTGAAAATCTGCAGAGGGGTGACCACCATTAATTTCAAAGCCTATGGGCTTTGAGTATGTGTGAGTTTTGGAACTTGCAGGGGGTCCAGAAGGGATCTCCAGGAGTTCCAAGGGTCAACCATATTGCTGTTGTTGTTGTGTCTTCAACACTTTTCTGACTTATGGTGACCCTATCATAGGGTTTTCTTGGCACATTTCTTCAGAGGAGGTTTGCCATTGCCATCCTCTGAGGCTGAAAGAGTGTGACTTGCCCAAGGACAACCGGGTGGGTTTCTATGGCTGAGCTGAGATTTGAACCCTGGTCTCCAACGCTCAAAACCACTACAACACTCTGGAAGAAGAAACCCTAAAATTAAATCATTACAATATTAAAACCGATTGCTAATTAAAAGAAGGAAAATACAGTTAAGAAGGTATAAAATTTAAAACACTTAAATAGCCTGCCAACTTTCCCAAGAGTTTCCTTCCTAAACTTGTGACAACACACAAAAGAGTGAAAAGACCTGGGATGGAGGAAATGAAGAACCAAAATATATGCATGTGTGTGTGTGTGTGTGTGTGTATATATATATAATATATTCGCACACACACACACACATCTATATCTGAATATATATATATATATATATATGTATATATTCTTCTCTAATAGCCTGCCAACTTTATCAAGCACTTCCTTCCTCCTGACAGCACACAACATGGTGAAAAGGAAGACCTGTGACAGCACAATTGAAGAACCAACATACACACACACACACACACACATACAGTATACACAAACACATGTGTATAGACATATGAATTATATATTTATTTATACATACATACATATACAATGTATATATATATATGTACACATGTATATGTTTATACATATACAGTATATATTTATACACACATATACAGTGTGTATATATATACATATACACTCATACAGTATATATATATACACACACAAATATGTTTATACATATACTTTATATATACACACATATACAGTGCATATATATATATACTGTATATACACATACATAATACAGTATATATTTATACACACACATATAGTGTATATATATATATATATATATACACACATATATAAATGTATACATACACAGTGTATATATATATATATATATATAAATTTACACATATACAGTATTGATATATATATATATATACACACATATGTATATACATATACAGTATATATTTATACACACACATATACAGTGCATATATATATATATATATATACATAATACAGTATATATTTATACACACATATCAAGAATAGTATATATGTGTGTGTATATATATATATATACACACACACACATGTATGTATATATATATATATATATATGTATATATATATGTGTTCACACACAGTATATATATATATATATATATATACCCACACTCACCCCTACACTTCCATACACACCTATCTCCTTCCCAGGAGAAGCGAGGGGCACTCACCCTTCCTCCTCCCTGCCTCCATCCCCTGAGGAGCCTCCATGCCTGCCTCCCTCACTCTCTGCTCCTCCTCCAAGAAGGGACCTCACTCTACGCAAGCCTTGGAACTCCGCCTGGACCAATAGGAAACGGGCAAGAGCAGCGCCGCCATTCCCTCTCTCTGTGTTCAACAAAAAGAGCAAAGCATGTCGGGAGGAGTTCTTGTTGAAAGGGGGCGGGGGCCTTTTTTTTTGTTTCAACAAAACAAAGGGGGCGTGGCCTTGGCGGGGTGTGTGTGTGTGTGGGTGTGGCTAAGAGTGAGCGTGGCTGTTTTTTTTTTTTCTTTTAAAAATGGCGTCCCTTTCGTAGGCTTTTAAAAAAAAAAAGACTCCATTTCCCGTCATCCTCCACTGGAATGGAACGCTGGCTGAAGAAGAAGCGAAGGAGGCGGGGTGCGCGCGAGAGGGAGGGATGGCTCGGTCCCAGAAAGAAAAAAAAAAACCATCATCAGTAGATTCAGAACAATGACTTCTTCGGAGGAGCAGCTGAGCTGAGTGAGCGCGCGCTCCAGGGGAAAAGCAGCAGCAGCAGCAGCAGCAGCAGCAGCAATTGCAAGCCACTACAATTGCAAATGCAAATGCAAATGCAATAGCAATTCCATTGCAATTGCAATAGCAATTTTTGGCAGAATTTTTGTTTTTAATTTTTGATTTTAATTTAATTTTTTTAAAAATATTTTTTGTGGGCAGCCTTTACTGACTTCTTGCAAGCAACCAGACTAGAGAGAGGGGTTGCTGCTTCCAGCAGCAGCAACAGCAGCAGCCTCTCCTTTAATCTTCTTCCATCCTGTTACTATTTGGATTTTGGAAATACTCTTCTTTCTTCTTCTTCTTTTTTTATTTTTATTATGAACCATGTGGATTCCTACAGAGCACGAGAAATACGGAGTGGGTGAGTCTGACACACAGAGAGAAGAAATATATATATGTAATAATATATATATATATATATATATATATATGTCTGTGTGTGTGTATATATATTAATATATATTTATATATTAATATATATATATATATATATATATGTATATACACACATACATATTAATACATATATATATATATATATATCCCTCCTTGCAAGCTCCCTTTTGGTCAGTTGCTTCCCCCCTCCCCACTTCTTGCTCTCTTTTGCATTATTTTTTTTAAAAAAAATTAATTAATTTAAAAAATTAAAAAAAATAATTAATGAATTCTTTAAAAAATATAGAAAATATAAAAAATAATTAATTACAAATTTTTAAATTTTTAAAAATATTTAAAAATTAAAAAATATTTTAAAAATTGAAAATTAATTAATTATTTTTAAAATAAAATAAAAATTATAAAAATATTTTAAATTTTTTTAAAAAATTGAACGTTGAATAATAATAATAATAATAATAGAGAGATGTAGTGAACCCTCTCTTTTACACACCCTCCACCCTTTGACTTCAACCTTTCCTCCCTCTTGTATTTGTATTTCCTTGGCAATCCTGCATTGATCTGCATTGGCTCTTTTTTTCTTTTTCCAAAGGGAAGAGAAAGGTTGAGGATTTTTTTTTAATAAAATAAAATTGCATTGATTTTTTCCCCCTCTGTTTAATTTGTTGCATTGGTTGTTGCCCTTCCTAAATCTTTCTGCTCCACTTCTCCTCCAGCCAAGTGTCATTTGGACAGCATTTGTTGTTTTGTTTTTTTAAAAATAAATGTGGGATAAAAAAGGGAAAGAGAGATTTTCAGATTGGGTTTAATTAAAAGAAGATTGATAATAGGGTTGTGTTTTCAATGCTGGATTAAAATTTATGCTGGAAACTAGTCATGTTTTCCTTAACATGTGTTCCAGATTGCCTAAACAATGTCTTTAATGAAATAGTATCTCCTGAAGGAAAATAATAATAATAGTAAAAATAGTAGTAACAACAACAAAGCTGAAATAAAATCAATTCTAGTTATATTTTTCTTAACCATGTTCCAAATTGCCTAAACAATGTCTTTAATGAAATAAAATAATAATAATAATAATAATAATAGGGCAATAATAATATTAATAGTTATAACAATAATAATAATAACAATAACAACAAAGGTGAAATAAAATACTAATCATATTTTTCTTAACTGAGTCCCACATTGCCTAAACAATGTCTTTAATGAAAGAGTATCTCCTGAAGGAAAATAATAATAGTAATAATAATAGTAATAAGAACAATAAGAGTAATTACAACAACAAAGGTGAAATAAAATTAATGCTAGTTATATATTTCTCAACTCTGTTTCATATTGCCTAAACAATGTCTTTAATGAAATAATGCCTCCTGAAGGATAATAATAATAATACCAACAACAATAATAGTAATAATAACATCAAAACTGAAATAAAATTAATGATAGTTATATTTTCTTAACCATGTTCCAAATTGCCTAAACCATGTTTTCAATGAAATAGTATCTCATGAAGGAAAATAATACCTAATAGTAATAGCAATGACAACACACAAAGCTGGTGGATCCACTCATCTAAAAAGTCAGTTTGGTTGAAAACTGTGTTGTTATTTTTGGCCCAACTGCCATCTTTCTGGTAAACTGAGAGAGGCATGCAGTGGAGTGTGTGTCATGTTGTTGTGTTGTGTTGTTTGTTTTAATTTGGATTTTGTTTTAATTTGGACAGTAACCCACTTCCAGGAGGGACTGAACCCAGTCTACAACAAGTCTCAATCAAGATTTACCCAAGGGATGAACACGAACAGGGCGATGTGTTTGTTATTATCTGTCCCTTGAGGGAAACTTAACACACTTGTGCTGCGTCCGCACTGGGGAAATAACCCGGTTTGGCACCGCTTTAACGGCCTTGGCTCAAGGCTATGGAATTCTGGGAATTGGAGTTTGTTGTGGGGCCCAGAGCGGAGCAAAGCTCCGCTCTGGACCCCACAACAAACTCCAATTCCCAGAATTCCATAGCCTTGAGCCAAGGCCGTTAAAGCGGTGCCAAACTGGGTTATTTCCCCAGTGCGGACGCAGCCTTTGTTCATCTCAAACACACTGCAGAAATATTCAGCCTTCTTTGGAGCCACAACAAGCTACAATCCCCAGAATTCCATAGCACTGAATTATGTCAATTAATCCAATATCAAACCAGATTATTTCTGTAGTGCAGATGCAGCCTTTGTCAGCTGTCACTGGGTTTTTTTCCTCCCATTTCTGCTATGGGGGGTGGAGTACAGTTGATTTTTCGGAGGACAAAGGGATGAAGGCTGCAATGCTCTCCCCACATACCTGGGAATAGCTCCATTGATTTGTATCTGAGTAGCTGTGTTTAAGACTGTGGATATTTGGAAGAATATTGATTGTTTTCAGTGTACAAGAAAGCATTGATGGTTGCTTTTCACTAGCTTTACAGGTAAAGGGCATGCCAAGAATGTTGCGTGTTCTGTATTGAGCGATGGTTGTATTACTTAGCTGTGGATGTAACACAGGCTCCAGTTGGCTTGCAAAGACTTTTGTGCTGATCTCTCTGCGTTTAACAATTAGCGTTGGGGCACGAGATCTATCCCATGCAGCCGCCCCCGTTTAGAAATGATCCCAGATGCTGCGCTTTGACCCAAATGTTACATTATAGAGATCAGCGAGGGGATTTATTTTCTCGACTTCTTTATGTGCCCAGTCACAGCTGGGTTGCTAGATATTGATTAGTCCTCTCATTGGCCTTTGACAGGAATGAAAACACACACACACACAAAGATATATCAAGAGCTGCGGACATGGATTTTAAAAGCCACTCTGGTATTTCCTGGAATGGCATGTGGGATATAACTGGTCAAGTATTTCAAGCCACAATGCATGCTTGCATTTAAAACACACACACAATGCTCTCTCTGAAAGACAGTATAATTTCTCAAGTGAAATATATCTTCAATAAGCAAAGAACAATATGATGGCTACTTCTGTTTAAACCGGGGACAAGTAGTAGGATTCCCAGCTGAATTACCACCCTGGAGTTGTTGAACCACAGCCTCTCCTATAAAAGATATGCCTACTTGGTTAACTTTGTACAGAGCTCAGCCTGTTGCTCCCTATGCAGATTGCTGCCTTTTCGATGGAAAATTGGCTAAACTGGTATTATAATTATGGAGCGGGGAGAAACATAGCATGCTGTTTCTTGAGAGGGAAGATGTAAAGCTTTGAACATAAGCCTTTACAGATCTAACTATTCAAAGATATAGCTGTGCTAATCTGTAGAATCAGTATGTAGAGAGATCTTGTAGCATCTTTGAGTAACTGAAAGAAAGAAGTTGGCAGCAAGAGCTTTCCTAGACTTCAGTCTACTTCAAATGCATCTGAGGAATTAGACTTAAGTCTATGAAAGCTCATGCTGCCTACTTCTTTCTTTCAGTTAGTCTCAAAGGTGCTGCAAGATCTCTCTACATACTGATCTAATATACTGATCTCTCTACATACTGATCTTTCCTGAATTGCTGTAAATATTTCACCATGCTACGCTGGGAATGCTCAACTCCACTGTAACTATTTTACAATGTTGGTTGTACACATGCTGTCTTATGAATGGAGTCAATATTGAGTCAGTTCTCATTCATACTGATTTATTGAAAAATTTGTATCCTGCACTGTATCCAATCTCCCAAGGTGGAATATATGTAATAAAACAACATTAGAGAATTTAGAACAATTATAACCGTGTTAAACAATGGTTTAGAACAGTTTAAAACAACCTAAAAGGGTGCAAGCAATACACAAACAAAAAATCCAAAGCTAGTCAAGCTGTGTTCAGTGGATCCTAATAGCTTCAGTAAAGATTTAGATTTTATGTTGGTGCTAATATAAGAACAAAGGGGCTGGACAAATTGGCAGAAAGGGGTGGCAAGAGGCCAGCCCTTTCTGTCCTGGATGGAGGCCGTGGAAACCAAACACCACGGCCTATGGAAAGCCTAAAAAGAATCCACTCCTTGGCGGGTTCTTCTTAGACCACGCATGGGGTGCCATTGGTGTGCTCGCGCACCATGATGATGTCTGTGCGGCCCTGTTTGGGCACTGAGCCATGTGGGTATGGACAGGTGCGTGCTATGTTGATGGCCAGGATGTGCAATAGGGTTGCTGAACATGTAAACCCTCAGCCCCCACGCAATCCTAGTTTGGGCTCAAGCTGGCGCAAAGTGCCTGTCTGTACAGGCCCAAAGTCAGTACTTATTTTGCCTTCAAGGAATAGGCATTTCCTAGTGAGGGTGCCATGGCACAGAAGGCCCTCACTTATGTCTGAACATAATATATTTGTCCCACTTGTGGGATACAGAAGAGGGCCCTCCAGCTGATCTTTATGCTTGAGCAGATATTTATAGGAACAAGCACTCTGTTAAGTTTCGAGGTCCTAGGTAATTTCAGACTTCCACACAGTTAATTACCAAGTGATTCTTCCTCAAGGAATTGTTGTTGAACCCACTCAGAAACCTGCGATGTGGAGGACATATAAAATATGAGTGAAAGGAAATCGTGTGCAGCACTTTACTACACTCATGTACAAGATATTTTTTTTAAAAAAATAAGTTATTACCCCCAACACTTTGGTGCTTTTCAGTAGATTTTTACCTGATGCTTGATGTGTAGTCTGTTTCTACGCATATTTGCACAGAAGTACTCTCTGCTGAGATCAAGGGGGTCTAACCCCCAAATGAGAATATGTGAAACAGCAGCCTCACAGCGTGATCTTAGGTATGTTTATTCAGTTGTTTGAGGGTACTTCAATTTCTCATAAGACTGCTTAGGATTCGAGCCATGTAGCTTAATCCTATGCAGTTAAGCTAAGCCCTTGGAAATCAATGTTTATATACCTTGGCGTATGATTTCAGTGTGGCGTATATCTGCTGAGTAGAAAGTCTCAGTATCAATCCTAAACTTGCTTAGCAGGGAGTA
This sequence comes from Urosaurus nigricauda, assembly GCA_034509955.1. NCBI lineage: Eukaryota > Metazoa > Chordata > Lepidosauria > Squamata > Phrynosomatidae > Urosaurus > Urosaurus nigricauda. The sequence continues at coordinate 67,086,393 of JAOEGL010000005.1, read as the reverse complement.
AATCTCAGTGAACACAGTGGGATGCTAATCCTGTGCTTAATTAAGGCTCACTGTTTCAGTCAGATGACCTCCAAAGTATTGAGAAGTTACATTCTAAGGCTATGTTCTTTGGTCACTTCTTTATGAGTAAGCTCTTTTGAACACTTGGACTTCTGAAGAAATACGCACAGGTTTGGATGTCTGAGGAGTTAACCATCCAAGCAGAAGAGTGCTTTTAAAAAAAATCTGAAAATTTAGTTGAAATGTTACACTGAGTCTTTCTAAAGTTTAAATCACAGTTTGAGGCTTGCATCAAACACCATAATTTAGAATTTGCATATCAGAATGGATGAAGCACTAGCATGCTTTAGAATGTTTATGGCACTTGGTCACATTACAGAATTCTACCTGTAATTCACAGACTCCCAAGTTGTACATTTAATATGGAATTCAAACTGTAAGGACCAGTCCTACTGTTAGGTAAAGTGAAGCAGCTGCCTCTGACAGCAGCTGTTCAGGAACAATAGTGTGGTCTAAGCTTTGCTTGTCCTTTAACCATAATATGAAACTGCAGCTTTCAGATACACTAGTAGATGGTATGCCTTAACTAGTGCAGAAGAAGATCTAATTGCCAATATAGTTGTCCTTTGTACATGAAAGAATGGGAGCCATGATTTCATATCAGAATGTCTTCTTCAGCAACCTTGGCTGCAATAAACCCAGAAATCATCACTGGCAAGAAAGTTATGTGTCCTTCAGTTTTTACCAAGCTGTATAAATTCCTTGAATACTTAACCCGATGAGGAGATGACATGATGGCAGAGATTTTCATCCACGGATACCTGGCATGTGAACAGGTCCTCATGTAGGCTGCTTGTGAACTTAGGTTCAACAATATGACTATGACACATTCTGTAGAGATGTGTAAATAAGTCATCATACTTTACTGAAAGCTCTATATCTAAAGATTTCAGTGCAGTGTACCATAAAATCAGTATGTCAAATTTAAAACAGAAAAATTATGAACAGATTAAAGAGGATTTTAAACAATTTAACAAGTTGAAAAGACGGCATTTTAACAGTGTTTAAAATTGTGGAACCTTGCTGAATCTGGCTAGTATCTGTCATTTTAATCTCCACATTTTATGATTGAGCCAACTTGTATTATCAAGGTGGGCAACATATACTCTGGCTTATAGATTTATCTAATCAACATATTTTTGATCTTGGCACCTAAGACATAGACTAGGGGAAAAACTGAGTAGATTTTGCAAGCTAAAGGCAAAACCTAGGCAAGTGGGATATAGACTATAAGCAGTACATTGCCTTCTAGATTAAAGGATTAAACTGTTATCTATTAAAAGTGAGAAGAGACTCATCTGTCCATGTTTATTTTGCCAAATGGAAGCAGAATCCCCAAATCCCTTGCACTTCAGTTGATTCAGAATTTATCATAATGCAAATTGCGATAATTGAATGTACCATACATTCTTTTAAATACAGCTGTGTTAGAAAGCTTCTTTAGCACACATGTTCTAGTTATTAAGAATACTGGAGAGAATTGGAGCAAAGTACCTGTGGTAAAAATCATTTGTTCTGCCCATCACTGTAAAATTAGGGTTAATATGACAATTGGAAGAGAACCAGCATGGTGTAGTGGTTTGAATGATGGCCTGTGACTCTTGAGAAAAAGGTGTGAATCCTCACTCGGCCATGGGAATCCACTGGGTGAGCTTGGACAAGTCACACTCTCAAAGCCTCAAAGGAAGGCAAATGCAATACCCTTCTGAACAAATCTTACCAAGAAAAGCCCATGATACAGTTGCCTTAGGGACTCCATAAAAAAATCAGAAACAACTTAGAGACATAATGACAACCAGAAATCAAATTGGACATACGCTGAAATATTAATACTCATATTGTGATTTAACATATCCCCTGCCATGTACTCTCGGTCCTAGAAAACCTTGATAGGTTTGCCATAAGTTGGAAATGACTGGAAGGCATGAAGTAACAAATGAAGGCATACAGTAACAACAAAATACAGTTGAAATTGTACAGCATAATTCAAAATAAGTATAGTAGATAAGAATATCTGAGTATGAGTTAATTGGAGAGCTGAGTTTTTATACACTTGTAGTTGTGGTGAAGTTCATTCCTTTTCTAGGCTTTGAGGTGGGCAATGTTTTATTTGGAGAGACTAATTAGAACAGTGTTATGTGTTCATTTGGACACAAAATACCTACATAGGATATTTTCCCCATCACTTGAATGTGGGAGGGTTTCTACCAATCCCATTCCCTAAATTGATTAATCTGCAGACACTGACACTCCCTAACTAGCTATTCTGATTTCTGAAGGATCTTGTAACTTTCTGTAACCATGTTTCAGGAAGTTACATAGGGAGGTGGGGCATCAACAGAGAATTGCCAAAACGCACAATTGTCTTCTGCTCACACAGAGAGATTTTATGATCCAAGGCTATTACTTTCTCTCCAAATGGAGACCGTTATTCAACTCAGTCCCTATTTAGAGACGGATAAGGAGTAGCCACTGTGGTGTGGTAGTTTGAGCATTGGACTATGACTTTGGAGAGTTAGGTTCAAATCCCCACTGGGCCATGAGAACTCACTGGGTGACTGTGGGCAAGTCATAGTCTCTCTTTTTCAGAGGATGGCAATGTTACAATCCCTGTGAAGCAATTTGTCAAGAAAACTCTCTGATAGGTTTGCCTTAGGCTCACCATAAATCAACAAAGAGTTAAAGGTAAACACCACATTTATGCCTAAACAAAATGGGCAGTATTTAATACTGTATAACAAAAATGCTAACATGGTTTTATATAGAATAAAGAGCACAACTAGATATATTTTTGAAGTTGTGTGCAGTTTTGCCATCAAATATTTTCTATTTTTGATGTTGTTCAAATGAGCACTTTGACAGCAAATACTCGCAGTGAATTTGTAAATTATACATGTGTAACTCACGTAAAAGTTTTAAAAAAATGAATGGGTGGCAATAAACCCAATGATTTCTGAAAATGGGATGCATTAGGCGTAAATCTATGATTGTGTCAAGTTTAGGGTATGCATTCTTCTAAGGCTATCACATCTCATTTTAATTTCTCCATGAGCTATGCTTTACAACCCCAGAGCTCCATGATTCTAAATTGTCGGTCTCCTTACCAACTGCTTGGTATGTTTACTCAGGGTGTCCTACGTCTTTTCACTCTGGAAATATTTTTTTTTCAAGACATTGCTTGACAGTTTTTCAATCTATATGGATTTATACTTCAGTAAAGAAGATTGTTCAGATTTTCTTTTTAAAGGGGCAAAATATGAGCGAATATGAGAGAACCAATATTTTGCAGCTGGTTCTCATAGGTATATTGCTTTGATAATATTCTGGCTGAGCTTAAGCTCTTTGATGTTTTGTGTTCCATTGATCCTGTTACTGTGTTGTGCTTGGAACAGAGAAGAGTGAAAGCATAAACATCAGGGACAATCTTTCAGATATGTAAAGACGTAGGACCATCCCAAGGCAGAAAGTTTTAGGAATACTCTTCTCCTCTCAGACAGTAACAATAGATTATAATAAGTTAAGTGAAAATATTTGCTGACTTTTCACGATGGCCAAAATCATCAGCCTAAAGCAGCTGCCTTACTCTACCTAATGGTGGGGCAGACCCATTTCTTATTAAACTAACACCCATCTGTAGACATCACTACTGTGGCACCTTCAATCTTAGATAGAAACCAAGCTTTTGAATATATTTAGCTTTGGGAGGTGAGTTAAACAATTGCCTATTTAAAGGGCATGGGTAATAGAGAGCATACAGAAGGTCCATGTTTTAATCTCAGTATATCTAGGAAGAGTGTGGGTTTCTGCCTGAGAGTTGATTCATAAGTGTATAGGACACTAAAGTCCAAAGCACACTGCAGAAATAATCCAGTTTTAGACTGCTTTAACTGCCCTGGCTCAATGCTAGGGAATTCTGGCAACTATAGTTTTGTGAGACATTTAGCCTTCTCTGTCAGAGAACTCCGGTGCCACTATATTTTCCAGGATTCTCTATCACTGAGCCAGGGCAGCTAAAAATGGTCTCCAATTCGATTATTTCTGCAGTGTATTTTGGAAACTACCCTATAGTGATGATTGGATGCTGTATAAGGCAGGTTCTTGCCTGCTCCTGTTAAAATATAATTTATAAATCCATGAACAAGGATAGCATTGGATGCTTCCTACATATAATGGGTATATTACTGACTCATTTGGTATTGAAAGTTCATTGCTTGTAATATAGATGTATATACAGTGTGTGACCCATGCTTTCAGATCAGTTAACAACATACTGTAGTTCACAAAATCCTACTTTCCCAGGTTTCTGTTTGGAGTTCTATTGCTATGGCATCCGGCAGTCCATCTTTCTGCTGCTGCAATTATGCATGCAAAACAGGTAAAACAGTTTAGCTAAAGAGAAGGGGAATCTTAGATAGAACGTAGAATTTAGTGAATGTTAAATCTGATATCCTGAAGGAACATAACACATGGTTAGATAGTATTATGTTAACTAATGAAAAAATAGGCCCCTGAAAATATGAAGGCATAGCACATGTAACTTGAATAGTTCAATTTTATTGCATTATGCAAATAAGTCTTAATATCTGATAAAAACCTTGATGGCAGCAGGAAGAGTGTAGGAGGGAGGCAGCCTTGGGATCTGGACAGCCATCTAGCATCCTCATTTGTGCTTTATTAAACAGATCCAAAGGTGCTCAAAAAGGTGCTCAAAAATGGTTACACTTATAGTGGTGTTTGGGAGAAATATTTGTAGACTTGTAACAGTTGTGTTACATGCATTCACCTACGGTACTTACTGCCAAGTTGTGCAAGTCTGCCTTAATGCATATTAAGGCATTCATTCTTACACCTAGCAGGTCTGTAGTGGCCTTTACTGACTGCTGCTGTTCAATTTTCAGGAATGAAAACATCATGAGTGTTGTCCTGATTTATCCATCCATTTTTCTAGCCTTTATGCTGACCAGAAGCCAGTTAATTTTATGAAATTTGTTTCCAGTTTGAATTTGCCGTGAGTGGATGGCAAATAGAAGAGAGTGTATCACATGTGTGAACATTGATGAAGTCACATGGAAAATTATGATTACTTCTGCAGGACTAATGTTGGATGAGTTCTGTATAAATGCTTTATTTTAATTTGTAAAAATATTCTTAAGTCATAAATACTGATGTTGGTCTTTGACATGGTATGTTGCAAAAGATATGGCATATCACCCTAACCTTGCCACTTCCACATCACCAAAATAGTGCTCTGGAGATTATGCAGATTTGCTTGTTATTTGTGCATGCTAATTTACATCATTAGATACACATTTCAAAATAATAATTGTAATTTAAGTAGCAATCTAATACGTCCCATCATAATGAGGGAGACTGTTACTGTGTGATTTTCCTGTTAAATGTTGATAGACAATTCAAGGTACAACAGGGTACAAGAATATTTTTTTTAAAAAACCCGACACCCCTGCAAAGAAAGAAAGTAAAAACAGCTACTCCAGTATAGTTCTCTTGATGTACTTCAAGATGTCACTCTTTATTATTGGAGATTATTCACTTGCTTCTAAGAGTTCCTAAAGAGCTACCCAGGTCTCTCTCACTTTTGAATCATCAAGGAAGATAGTCCTTCAAACCAGGGAGCTGTCATCTAAAGCAGGACCCACAGCCATCTTATGCAAGTTTCTGCATTATCTTAATGTTGACATCTTAATGTAACATTCTAAGCCATGTTAACTAGTCATGTTATTACAGAGTGAAAGGAAATAGCAACTCATTGACATCCCTTCTATCTCTAAAGAAGATTGGCATACTTTTGAATTTTTCTTGATGTCTCCCCGCTCACTGAGTAGCAAATGAATGTTTCACTCCACTGAAATATGTGTGTGTATGTTCCTCCAAGTTGACTGTTGACCTATGGCAGTCCTAAGCATTTCATAGTTTTCTTAGGCAGGAAATACTCACAGGTAGTTTTGCTAGTTCCTTCCTCTGACATATAGCCTACTGCACCTGGTGTTCACTGGTGATCTCCCATCCAACTACTAACCAGGGCTGATCCGATTAGCCTCCAAGATCAGATGGGATCTGGTGCCTTTAGGATATTTAAGCCTCTTCCAACTGAAACATACTTGGGGCTAATCAGTGAACAAAAGATCACATTATAAAACTCTTTTTGTTCTGGTCTTGCAGGGATGTGGCTGGTGATAGGGCACATACTTTTCATGGATTTCTAAGTTGAGTTCCTGGGATTGTCAAGTTGGCTAATAAGGTTCAGAAAGTTCTCTTCCTAGAGACAATTTGGTACTAGGTTTGTCCTGGTACAAAGATTGCATCTACATCACAGAATTAATGCAGTTTGACACTGCTTTAACTGCCACAACTCAGTGCTATGGAATTCTAGCACTGTGAGTTTTGTGAGATATTTAGCCTTCTCTGTCAGAGAGCTTTAGTGCCACAACTACAAATCCCAGGATTCCATAGGATGGATCCATGACAATTAAAGTGGTGTCAGACTGCATTAATTCTGCAGCATGGCAGCACCAAGGCGACTAAATGCTCACTTCAGATGCCAGATGTGGGAATTACATGATTGAATGTTTGTTTATACAAAAGTTTTCTCAATGTAATGGAGGCTACCATCCAAACATGACATGATAGCCCTGCATCAAGCCTGAGTAGGACTTTATAAACCAGTAAGCTTAAAAGTTATGTAATGGCTATGTGGAGTTTGACACCCTAAAGTTAACAAGGAGACACAACAAATCAAGGATAAGAATAGGTAAAGCAAGAAAGAATCAGGAGTATCTCTGGGATAAATATTGCTCTGGTGTATGCTTTTGGCACTAACCCCATCAGTTTCAAGCATCCTTTTTATTATTAATAATGCATATAGTCTTATGAGAGCCAGTGTGGTATAGTGGTTTGAGTGTCGGACTATGACTCTGATGACCAGGGTTCAAATCACCCCTTGGCCATGGAAATCCTCTGGGTAGCTCTGGGCAAACCACACACTTAGGCTTAGAAAACCTTGTGAAAGGTTCTTCATAAATCAGAAACTACTTGAAGGCACACAGCAACAGCATAGTAATTCAGTTCTTAGAGATGTTGCTAATGATTCTTCAGAGTGCAGGTATGCTCTGCTGATCTTTATCTAAACCAAATGACACCAGGTTGAAAGTTGAAGAGCAAACCTATTTTAAGGTTAGATCATAAACCTTAATTTTTCTAGTTAGTGCTCAAACAAGCCATGGGATTTAGAAAAAAGAACTGAAGACACTTAGGAATTGCCTCACCCCAATTCACTGCAAACAGTGTAGTCAGCAAACATGGAGTCACCAACCTGAGCATAAATCCCACACCAACTGGGTGCCTACACATTTAAAGTCAACCCTGCAAAAGACTATGCAGCACATTCATAGTTTTTTAAAACAGTTCCTCAAGAATGTGCAGAGCTTTTCCTGAAAGGGTTAAATGTGTTTTTATTCAGTCCAGACTACAACAAAGCTATCACTACAGGGGGACTTGCGTATTCGTTTCCCTGTACATAATAACAGAACGGTAGAGAGTTCAGAAACATATATTCTGTTTTGATCATACAGCAGGTTGGTGTAATTGCCTGGCTCAAAGGAATATCAGTGCACTGAGGCTAACATGTTTGCTCTTGGATGGGGTATTTATGAGTGTGAGTGAAAGGTCCAGAAACTCTTTCATCACTAAAACTGTACAGAACTTTTATTTTACATATCATGTGGAAGGTGAAACATTGCCCCTGGCATCATTTCCCATTATTTTACAGTCTCATTAAAAGAAGAGTCTCCTATTGAGTGAATATATATTTTCAGTGTAATGAGAAGATCAAATTCAAGAAACAAGATACCTCAAGCTACTATGTCAGTGTTCCTTTTTACGTATCTTGATCGTATTCAGTCAGATATAATTACAATTTGTTCTGAGTTGCCACTTTGAGTTAATGTACATATCCCATGCTCCTGTACTGACTTCTGTGTTACCTGTATTGTGAGCATAGTGTTTCCACTTACCACTGTCCTAGGTTTCCTGAGAAGCAAGCTTGCAAATGCTGAGGGGGAAGCTATGAACATCTTTCTCAGGATGATTATTTTCAGTAGGTGGTCCTAGGCCAGTGAAGCTTGGGTCTGTTAGCAAAGAATTTGTATTGTCTTTTGTTGTTATGTGTCTTCAAGCTGACTCTAATTTATGTCAGCCTATCATGTTTTTTTTTTTTTTTAGGGGAAATATTTATTCAAAAGAGGTTTGCCCTCCTCTAAGGATGACCAAGTTTTACAAAGCAAAGTGATCCAGTAGGTTTCCATTGTTGAGAAGGGATTTTACTGCTGGTCCCTGGGAGTCCTAATCCAATAATCAAATCACCACTCAAAAGTCACCACATTGAATTTTCTACCATTGCCTTCTAGGATACATATCAAAAACGGGGTACAATACAACAGTTAATTTTAACCTGAGCTAGATTGCCTCTCAGCATGGTAATATTTGCTGGTGGGCAAATATTCCTTGGCTTCAGAAAGTTGTGGCAGGTTTGCCTTCCTCTTAGCAGTAGTTTATTTAAATTCCTAGGGCTGCTCCTAACATAATGAGAGGGAGGTCTTGGGATAGATGCACAGGAGATAGAGTAGCAGCAAGATACTGGAGGATGTAGTTGTGTGTATTACATAGCCTGTTCCATGCCTCCAAACTAGGCTGTTGTTATTGGGTATGTTGGGGTGGACTTGGGAGTGCAGGCTGCTTATCCACTGGTGAGGTACAGTTCTGTTTCCAGTGTAGTCAATGTGGTGTAATGGTTTTGGGTATTGGGCTAGAACTCTGTAAGGCTGTTCTGCCATGGAAACCCACTGGGAAACCGTCGGCAAGTCCCAGCCATAGATGAAAGCCATGGCAACCCTCCCCTGAACAAATCCTACCAAGAAAATCCTGTGGTAGGTTCCCCTTAGGGTTGCCATATGTTGGAAATGGCTCGAAGGCAAACAATTGCAACATCTGAATGTGTATTCAGACTTCTGGAATATGATGGAGACTATCTTGCCTTTTGGCTTTGGACAGCAAATGTCTTGAACCAGTTCTAATCGCTTCACCTTTGTAAATACTGTATAATGCCTGGAGTAGGAGTAGAGTAGAGCAGAACCAATACACTAAGGTGGGTGGGGGAGAAAAACAGAGTTTTGCTATTTATTTACGTTTTCAAAATTCTTTTTCTCACCCACAGTCTTTCCTGTCTGAGAGCAGGAACTGCCTACTGTATTCCACTATATATTTGACGGTAGTCTTCAGGTTGGTTTGTTTTTAAAGTTTTCTGTGTTGGGAGGTGTCTGACTGTATATTGTGTTGTGAGAGCAGATAAGTTGTTGAAAGCCTTTTTAATCACTGTTGTTCCTTGCATGGCTAATAATGAAAGCTTGGCTGCAGAAGGCTGGAGATAAAAGGTATCACTGGGGATTGTCACTGTGACACACCCTGTAATTTGCTTTCTTTTTAAAAAAACAACAAACACAGACACATTGATGCAAAAGTCCATCTTCAGTTTTTTTATTGCCTCTGGCTAATCACAAGAGGATGTTTGTGGCTTTTTGCAGATGTGTTGGTAAAGATCTGTTCCATGACTCAATCACAATGTTGATGCTTCCTCCCCTTCTTTTTCAACAAAGAAACAAATTCTGTGGCAACCTTAGGGCAGTTGAAAAGACCTTTAGGATTTTGTGGTTAATTTTTGCTGAAATAATGACATTTCTAAAAACCCTTGATAAGTGGTCTGTACATGTTATCAGTAGGTTGTGATATCTCACTCTTGAATGTATTTTGTGACAGCCTGAACTTAACTGACCTGGCCAAAAACCATGTCTTTTGGGAAGTCTAATCTGAATGAATACACCAATGACTGGAAATTGTTTCAAACAAGCCTCAAGTGAATATCACTGTGGATACAACATTTTATTTTAAATCATATTTTAATCTCCTACCAGTGGCCTGAAATGTTTGGAGTGACTGATTATATATCTCAGCTCTCAAAGGATTTATCTTTGTGCATTGTCTTAAACTGTTTAAAGAGGCTATCTCTTCTTAGGTTACATTGGAATAGTGGTTCCGGGAGATTACTAAAGATCTGAGGCAGAGAATGTCTAGTACCTCAGACTACAGTTCCCATGATTTGTTGAGAGACTGCCTGGATGAGTGATAGGCTGTAGCTTTCCCCGAACCTTGATTCCACATGTATGACGCTACAGCTGACTATTGGAAATGTTGGTTCTGAATAACAGAGGCTGTAGATCAAAGCATCCAGGAAGGTCCAGGTAGGGCAAGGGTGACTTACAGAGTAATTATGGTTTGTGTGTACCCAGGATGCAAAAGAAGGTACTGACTTGGGTTTAAGATGTGAAATGAAATTCACTGCCATTTGGGATTGGTCTTGTATTTGATATTTTCCCTCTCTTTCTTCATTGAGTGAGTGAATCCACTCTGAAGAGATCAGAGGTAGTGGCAGCAGGTCTCACCCCATTATCTTTCAAACTAGTGTGACAGTGGGGTAGCTGCTTGGGAAGGGCTGTTTCACTGTTTTGTTTATAAATTGCACACTGCTTTGAGATACTGTTAGATATGGGAGGCAGTCTAAGCAACTGATAAAACAACGTCCTTGTTGGGCTGTTGTAGTGATCTCATGTGAATGCTTAAAGGTGGGGACAGAGGGGAAGTTCAAGTATTCATCCTACATGATCCAGAAAGTATATGTGGACCATATGTTACACTAGATAAGACAATGCCAGAAATCCTGGTCCAGCAGCAGTAGTGGAACTCCCTATTTATTTATTTTGTAAGGATAATCTTTTTACAGCATATGGGGAGTACTAGCTGCTATTCACAATTTAGGAATAATTCTATTTAGCACTGTTGTTAGTTGTTTATATAAATTTATAAAGCTACTGACCATGCTGGCTAGGGATTGCTGGGAATTATCCAGAAATGTAACTGTTTCGACTCAGTTCATTTCATACAATTTTACCAGAACAGAAGATGCATCATAAGGGAGGGCAAAAGAGAGGCTTGGAGTACAATGATTCCTCGGCTTCCATGCACTTGGTTGTTGTACAAGCCTGTACTGGCGCTTTGCATCCTGTCAAGCTTTGAAACATCAGATTGGAGCAAACACTCTAAATCACTTAACAGCTTAAACCTTTGAAGTGGCTGCTGTTAAGGTAAACCAGAATGGATGATGCTGTCCAGTTGGGGAAGTACTGAAAGGAAATAAACTACTGAGATGCTTAAGATATGAAGAAAATTGGCTGTTTTAGATAAGGAGAATATGCTTTGATGCTCAGATTGGTGATGTGGTCTGGAAAGTGCTAGAATATCTTGAACGAACTCTTTCATATCCTTGGGAACATAAGGTAGACATGAGACTTGATTTGTGTATCCAGCCTGTAGAAAGATAGGCTGACTGAAGGAACAGTGAAGGGATATAATGTGATTAGGGGAATGTAATTTGGGTGGCTGAGTTACTGATTTATCAGATGCATTTCAGTGTTGGCTAAATATATAGTAAAAACTCTGCTAAACAATGGTTACATGATGATTAAAAGTGTGGTGACATATCCCCCCCCCCCCCAAGTAGGACTGATTATCCCAGTGGAATCTTGACTTTTATTTTGTTAAGGTAATCTTAGATTCTCTAACTATTGTTACGAAGAGAGGAAGAAAAGAGAAACCAGAGCCTGTTTTGCACACAAAATTGGAAGAGAAGGCAAAATCATATGAATGAAACTTCACTGTAGTAGTCATTGTGCCTTTCTGAAGACCATTTGTACAAACCCTCTCGTTTTCAAACTCGCTTAAACTATGTTTCTAACATGCTATCACATAGCAGTATAAATTGTTTGATCTACTGTATTCTCTGATAGATGAAAAAAGAAGCAATGCAAAAGAAGAAAATGTCAGTTTTCATCACTGAATAATTTCAAGGCTGTCAATATGACACATCTCACGTTTTCAAGTAATTTTCTTTATCACCTGTTTCAACATAACTGTATATGAAATTGATCAAGCTGACATGGTGTAGCTCTCAACTAAGTTAACTACATGTAATTTTCTTTGGAAGTAATGTGCCTTGAGTCCACAATGCACTTTTCCTATTCATATCAATGGGACTAATGCATAACTAATTTAGTCTAAATACAGCCCATACTGTCTTTTAGCCATGTTTTTTTTCCTTGTCTCCAAACAGTATTTCATAGTACTGTAAGTATCTCATTAATAAGGCTGTGTATATTATTTAAGGAAGCTCAGCAGAAATAGTGGATTAACTCCTGAATCCACTATGGCTAAGATTGTAATCTTCAGCACTGTTTTGACTATGTACCATTTCTTTAAAAGTGAAGGGTATCCTTCTGTTTTAAGTATGTTCATGAAGGAAAACAAAACTCAGAATTTAGACATTGATCATTAACATTTTGAAAAAGGGAACCTGAGAAAAGATGGCTCATTTAAAATTTATTGAATGCTATCAAATATCAGATTGGGACTCAGAACTGATACAAAATGCTACTGATAGCCTATTATAGAGTAATTCTGTTATTCTCTCATTCTCTAAAGCAACTGGCATATAGAGTTTTAGAAGCTAATTTTGTGTTATGTATGTTGCATTTTGAAAATTTAGTAACCTTAATGAAGTATGTTTATCTGCTGACCTTTAGCTAAAACAGTTGCATGTGATAAGAAGCACTAATAGCTTCAACTTTGAATACTGGAGAGAGGTTTCAGTTCTTCCTGTTAATATGACCCAAGGGAATGCTACTGTTTCTCTATTAGCAAATAAGTTGGAGATAAAAGTGGGAAAAAGATATGACAGCTTCTTCTCTAATTTCAAAATATATTCATATCGAGAAGGGCACTACTGTAGTATTTGTTGTCTGCAGATAGAATATCATTGTGCATATATATGTTTCCAGTGGCAGCTGACTAAAACCATACCATTGTAATTTTCTGTGGGTTTTCCAGCTATGTGGTCATGTTCTGGAAGAGTTTATTCCTGATGTTTCACCTAATCTTGTTGTTGGCATCTTTAGAGCTGATGGTATAGAAGTACTGTATGAAGACCATTAGTACAAACCCTCTCATTTTAAAACTCTCTTAAACTAAGGTTCTAACATGCTATAAATTGTTTATCTATTCTCTGTCAGATTAAAAAAGTATACATACTTCCATGCTACCACCCTCTGAAAATGCCAGCCACAGATGCAGGCAAATGTCAGGAATAAACACTTCCAGAACATGGCCACATAGCTGGAAAACCCACAGAAAAGTATGGACGCCGTCCGTGAAAGCCTTTGACTTCACATACCACTGTAAATGGAAAAACAGCCCCAGAAGCTGTGCTTAATCAGTTTGTTACTTTAAATAGTATTGTGATGGGAAAATTAGTGTGTGGTGTTTAGATCTGTGATTGCTTGTTGAAATATATGAGCTGTCACTTAGTGTTGGATTCATATAATCTGTAACAGTTAGAGAAGCTGCAGAATGCAACCTTTTCTTTTTTTTTGTATTAGTGCTTGTTGCTTTGTGCAAATCATTTCAAACTTATTGCGACCCTCAGGTGAAACCCCATGGGGCTTTCTTGGGAATATTTGTTCAGAGGAGGTTTGCCATTGCTTTCCCCTGGGGCTGAGGGCGTGTGACTTGCCCAAAGTCAACCAGTCTCATGACCGAGTGGATAATCGAACCATGGTCTCCAGAGTTGTAGTCCAATGCTTAAAACATTATGCCACACTTAAATAGCTATCCCACCTTGAGCTCAAGGTGTCATATACTTATAAATCTTCTCTTCCACACTTTATCCTGACAGCAACATTGTGAAGTGCATCATGCTGAGAGTCACTCACCAAAGGTCACATAGTAAATTCCATGGTTCAGTGGTGATTAGAATCTGGATCTTCCAAATTTGAGTGCTTCACTCCAACCAGTACACCACAGTGCCCTTCACACCACATTCTGTCTTCTGTGTTCCTTTGCATTATCCCTGAAACACCTCAGTTCTTCTGTAATATCTAGATACAATTGGCAAGTATGGGCTACTCTTCACTTTCAAACATGGAGGTAGGAGATTTTAAGAACTCCAGCAGGGAGTTATGGCATCATTTATTTAAAGCTGGCATGGCACGATATTAGTTGCATGAACCTGCTATTAACCGTACTTGTTGGAATGTTTGCTCAGCTTTTTAGTGCCAGATTGGCATCAAAATTATAAAAATGCAGGTGATTTCTGGTTGCACCTGCATTGGTTGTCGTGCCAGTAACAACTTGTTTTCCTTGGGAAGCATAAAATGCTTTAACTCTCATTGAGGTAGATCCATGTTTGACTGTACTTGGCTCATAAAGTGTTTTGAGCTTTCAGAAGCTCCCAAGGTTGCTGTTTATAGAGCATTCTGGAGGCTTAGAGAGTTGGCAGGCAGTTTTATTTAGAAAACAGAAGAGTGTGTGAGAGAGTGTTAATGTGCTACTACCATTCTAAATAACAGAACAAAAGACCTTTATAGGCAATGCAATGGAAAATGAGAACTTGCATTATTGTGGATTGCATATGGAAGCATGATAATAAAAGATTCTTTTCAAAGCCTTTTTTCCCCTGTTGATATTCTCTTCTAGATTGCTTTAAATTTATCATCTATTTCTTGTCTATTTATTCTGAAGTTTGTTGTTAAGTTTAGTAACCCATATGTATGTTAAAAGCAATTTATGTTAGAAGAGATAGTAATGACTGCACTAATGACAGAATTCAAGCCATTCAGCTACTGTTGAAATAAGCTTCCAGCTTGGTTAGTTACTTGACCAACTGCCTATATTTTTCTCATCTGTTTGCTTTTACAAGCACAAGAAGACTTTCCTGCCCCCCCCCCTTTCCTAATGCAGTCTTCTCTTTCTTTCCCCCAATTCAATTTTACAGTAATTTTCGGGGGGCCTCTGGCATGGCATGGCATGTGTTGTATAGAGGCTTTCCTTGTGAAAGAAATACTTTGAGTGCAAACCATCATTTAATAATACAGATGGTTGTCGGAGTGGTGGTGATGATTATGATTTATGATGATAACATATGATTATGACAATGATTGTCATCATTTTATATTAGGTTTTGGAAGCCTTTATAGACTGTGTGGTTTTGATATTTCCTGTTAGCTGCCCTTGAATTGACCTGTACTCATGGCTTCCCTGTGACTGAGGCATCTCAGTGTCTTCCTATTCTCAGCCTCTCTACTCAGGTCTTGCAAGTTCATGCCTATAATCTCTCTCTGATTGAATGTCTCCATCTGGTGTGCAGTCTTCCTCTCTTTCTGCTTCTTTCTACCATGTTTCCCCAAAAATAAGACAGTATTTTATATTAATTTTTGCTCCCAAAGATGCACTAGGTCTTATTTTCAGGGGATGTCTTATTTTTCCATGAAGAAGAATGCACATTTATTGTTGAAACAAAAAAAGAGAACATTTGTTATATTCTGTATATATATTTTTACACAAAAACTTTGCTAGGTCTTACTTTTGGGGATTTATATTTAGCAATTCAGCAAAACCTCTACAGTACTAGGTCTTATTTTCAGGGGATGTCTTATTTTCAGGGAAACAGGGTACCTTTCCTAGCATTGTTGCCTTTTCTAATGAGTCACTCCTTCTCATGATGTGCTGAAATATAACAGTCTCAATTTAGTTATCTTGCCTTCCAGGAATCAATCAGGCTTGATGTGTTCTAGAAAACATTTGTGCGCTCCATTATCCATCATATGTGATCCCTAGTGGCATTTCCTTTCCTGAACTACTTGTACCTCTAGGATTTCTCACTCCATTTATAATTGGGAGCCTATGCTCCCAATTTCTTGCTCCATGTATAATTGGGAGCCTTTGCTGCAGAATTTTGACCATAATTTTGCTAGTGTGGGGAATTAATTTTAAGGTCCTATAGTTGCTGTGGTCTTTGGTGTCTCCTATTTTGTGGATGAGGATGTGCATTGATTTTTTTCCCATATACATAAACTCAATATGTCATTTATTCTTTTCAAAATGAGGTATTTTGCAAAAGGTTAATGGTGGTCAGGGTCAGGCACAAGCTTTAAGTGGGCTAACTGGGATCCCACGCATGGCATTTTGGAGCTCTTAGCCCTTGATTGCTGTGATGCTGCTGGCTTCTCACCAACTGAGATTTCACCCAGGTGAGGAAAGGCAGTATCTGTCATTCTTCCATGGTGCATTCTATTCCTCAAGAAGGGATCCAGGGACCAGAAGTTTGTTTTTTTCTTGCAACTGGACTTATTCATGGGCTCTTAAGTAAAGCTTGCACTACCCAACGAGAAGGATTTATTGCTATGAGATACATGTCAATGGATATAGCAGAGACATTAGTACAAATTTTAAACAAAAGTTGATATTAAATTTAGAATTGACTGAGGAGTTTGGCCTGCAGCAGAAGATGTGTTTCTGAACCAAGACAAGAGAGCCTTAACCAGCAAGGAAGTAACAATAAGTGATTCTTACAACTCTCAAATAAAATCATTCCTCAAATGTGGTTTTCTATAATAGATTAAATTCAGATCCAAACAATGAATATACAATTCTCATTTCTCACACTTGTCTTTTTCTTCTTCTAAGCACAGTTCCATATATTGATGAACTGCATTCTTTTTGACAGTCTGCGTGGAAGAAAAAAACAAGTAAACTCTAATGAAAGTTAATCTTCAGCAATAAACAGCAGGCACCAGTAGAGAACTGCAACCTAATACCCCATTTTATCAATTGATCTGGCTCATGGGAATTAAAGGTTGTAACTGGCTATCAGCATATTCTAGGGAACTGGGTAAAGACAGCCAGCTAGAAATATATCTTAATCTTGAACCTGCTGTCATAATCCTTTGGATATTGACAGACAGATGAAAATAGATTTCAGTAATGTCATCTGGTACAATAAATAATGTTATATTTGTGAGCTATAAAAAACCTTGTATACTGAATTGCTAAGATTCAGAAGTGACTCTCAATCTATCCTACATAGGTAATCTTAAAGATGTTTTAATTAACATGCTGCTTTTCAGTAAAGCTTTTTCGCTCTACCAAAGATTGCCATATATGATGGTCTGGCTGTTGCATGTTGTGGTTCCTGGCTGTTTGCTGTGAATTGACTGGGAACCAAATTGAAATTCAGAGTTGACTGTTATTTCCTCCTCTCCATGTAGTGGAAGTCCCATTATTGTTGTGTGCCTTCAAGCGATTTCTGACATATACTGGCCCTAAGGAGAACCGTAGGCAAAAAATTTTCAGAGTTTACCCTTGCTTTCTTCTGAGGTTGAGAGGATGTGACTTAATCTAGGTCAGCGAGTAGGCTTCCATGGATGAATGCAGGTTTGAACTCTGGTCTTAAGCGTCATAGTCCAGTGCTCAAACCACTACACTATGCTGGCTCATGGAAGTCCAACAGTATTACTGATTTAATTTTATATCTTGTCTTACTTTCAGGCATATTATATCCCAGTTTGACCAACTTTTAGGATTAACTAATGAGCTAAGTATAAATTTGAGATAGGTTGAGGCTAGGTGGACTCACCATTTGAAGTTTAGTGACAATAACAATGAGTCACTTTTTATCATCTTGAGGTTTGTTTTGTGGCCCTAATAATACTGATTCCTCTCTTCAAATTAAATGTTTGTAAGGATCACAAAATAATGTATGTAATCACTATGAATAAGTAAAATAAACTACAGAAGTGTGTTAAACTGTATATGCTAACAAGTAGAGGAGTGGCTTCCAAGCTTTATATTTTAAAGGAACCTTTTTTTGTTTTTGGGTTCTTACTGAGGAATCTCTGTGACTTTCAGAGGCTTGGACAGCATATTCGAGGCTCAGCATTCATTATTGGACTTGCCTATTTTTGTTTCTGAACAAATTATATACCCTAAATTTCACCAAACCTGTCCTTTGGATATACATTAAAGGGCAAAATTGAAGTACAAGATGTCTTTAAGGGATGTTTGTTTACTCTTTTTGAGGAACCCCTGGAGTTCCTAAAACACAGTTTGAAAACCACAGTTTTCAGGGTACTCTGTACATAGCAATCTACTTGTTTCACTCTTCAAAACACTGGGTGATTATCATAACAACTATTCATATAAAAGCTCAGTAACGTGAAATTCCATCCACTTACATCACAGACACAATTAGAGGGCAAATCGAAAATCTGATGTTCAGTGTGACATCTGCAATGTTTATCAGACTCCCAAGAACCTAGATTTTAAAACGTTAAAGATGGAAAACCACTCACTTTAAAATGAGGCTTAAAATGGTTATGATGACCTTGGAGTCGGCATGGAATTCTTACAGGAGATACTTTGCAAATGCCGTATCTGTTTGCCTGTACTTCTGTTTGTGTGCTGCCAATATCTAATTAGTCCTTTTAAAATAATCTATTCCCAAATTTTGTATTGTGTAAACAAGAACTTGAGTAGATCAAACACCTAAGCTGTATGTGATATCCCTAATCAAGGTAACACTGTGTATTATTTATTAATTTTACCTATGTCTGCTCATTATAAATGTTTGTAATATGTCTTTACACTATCCTCTCATACTGAGCTTTTAAAATGTGCAACAAACCATTCTCTATGCTGTTGCAGTTTACTGAAAATTGAACCAGTGATCTTCCTGATGCAAAGCTTGTTCTCTGCTACTGAAATGTGGGGCCTGCCTGAAAAATCAAACTTTGAATAAATGACTTTCCACACTTTCCTATATACTTTTCCACTTACCTATGTGTGGATAAAAGAATACAAAACAATATAAGAGAAAATATATACATAAAACAGACTTCTGTCACACACAATTGCTGGAGGCGTCTGGCTATGGCAGAGTATGCATTACATCTGAATAAGTGTGGAAGCTGACCCTTTTAAACAATAAATACCTGCTGCTATATTTTCCAGCTTCTGTCCTATTTAAACTAATGAGATTGTGTAGGTTTTGTATAGCAGGGAGAGACTGCAGCTTTTTTTGCATTGAGGATTTCCTTTTGGGTGGGGAATAAATTAAAATTTGGGAAGTTTGCCAAAGAAATATGTAGCAAAAGCTTGCTTTCATTCTAGTTTCTTTACAAAAGACAAATGAATGCATTTGGAGGGTAGGAATATTAGTTCTAATTATCTCCCTCCATCATGTCAAATATTTCAGGTAGAATAGGGATCAACGTGTAGTATGCCATTAACATAGAGAGAAATTATTCCTGGAGAGAAAAATAGCTTGGGCCTAAATTTCTGTCTTTGTATTCTGTTTCTCAGATTTAACTAGGGTATGGAAATGTCACAAATGAATTGCTGATATTGTTTAAGTGGTTTTGACAGATAGGACTTAGTTCTCAAGCTGTTATGCCCAGGGGAGTATAACCTCCATTAACAGCATAAATCCTTATACATTGACACCTTTCATTATGTGTGAACCAACAGCAATGATTACTGTGTATTTTTTTTTAAAAAAACTGATATCAATTCAATTCTTTTTTCCCTTGAGTTGATTCCAACCTTGCAAATAAACACTTTGTAGTAGTCAATTTGTAGTAGTCAACTTGTTACCAGTAATATCTATATAGTGATTAGCCTGGTAATTAGATCTTTCTGCCAATATGACCATTGAAGGCAGAGGTGTTGTTTGCTAACCTCCATGACCTTAAAGAAAAGGGGGGGGGGGAGACACACACACACACACACACACACACACAAAACTGGAAAACACACATGAAGCATGAAGAATGAGAAGAGACAAAGTCCCATGAGCAACTCGTTGCGGTCAAAAACTTTCATTTTTAAAAAAGTAAAATGCATTTTGGCCTTATCACCAATCAGTCTTCAATTAGAAAATAAACAGAAACATGTTTAATGTATATGTAATATTTGAGACAACACCAAAAATTCTCTTCAAAAACATTTCTGTTAAAAATATATCTGTTTCTCTTATACATACAAATATACAGAATGGGTCCTAGGTATCCACTGGGGTTTGGTTCCAGTACTCCCTCCTGCCTGGATATCAAAATCCGTGGAGGCTAAAGACCCATTAAATACAACTGCTCGGTAAAATGGTGTCCCTTATATAAAATGACAAGGTTTCCTTTTTTTGGAATTTGTATTTTTTTGAATATTTTGAAGCCTTAGATACTTGAATATTTGGATACCAAGGGCCAACTGTACATATCAGTTCTCAGAAATTTCTGGAGTTGCAGTCTGCAGTCTCTGTACTGTACAAGCGGACACTTGATGATTAGAAGAAAGGAAATGGGTCTACCAATAGGATCTAATTTATGGATTGTTTTAGATGAACAAAAGAAAAGAAAAAGAAATAAAAACATACAGATATTGGTAGTATCTTCTTAAAATGATTAAGAACACCTTGCAGTTTGAGTTCAGTTCTTACTGGAGATACTTTGGAAATAGCTGTATCTTTCTGCCTGTACTTTTGTTTGTGTGCTGCCAATACCCAGTCTGGCCAGGTTTTTAATCATCTGTTACATATGTTTCATCATTGCATTTTAAAAATCAAGCAAGCCATGGTTAATTCCCTCTATCCCAGAAAGTAACAAACAGTCAATGGAAATAATATCCTGCACCCCTTTTTGTAGGCATTAGGCATGTAGCCATCAAGGCATGTAGCCATCAAGAAAAAAAACACCATTATCTCTGTTAGCAAAAGTTCTAGTGATTTTGGTACTGAAGTATATTTTGCTGTGCATCTTGTGATGAAGGCTGATGTGAGACCACAATTCTATTTCTACAAACTAAAAAAAAAAGGACTGAAGAGACTCTGTCTTGGCCGAGAAATTATCACATCTCCAGTATTGGCCTTAAGGGGATTTTGGAGATCAAGGTCTGTTATTGATCATTCCAGACCAGGTATGACAGATAAGCAACTCTTAAGTCCTTTGTGAAGATGTGCACTTGAAGTTGAAAGTTGCAAAGTGCAAAATGCATGGATAGTTAAGAGGCTTTCTATGTGTCAAAACGTAATGGAAAACAGAAAAAATAATCAAGTGACATATACCGGTAATAAAGGAAAGGATGGTTATGCTGGCTAGTTTTACAGCATTGCAGAAGACATTTAAATGGGTCATTCCTGTAGGCTGCCAATACTGAAAGAAATATTTTTTTCTGATAAATAAATGCTTAGCAAAGCACTTTGAGGGTGGAGTATGGTTTAGGATAAGATAATAGACTCACCAGAGAACCTTCAATAGTGTCTGTGCAGTTGAAACTTTGTGGAGTTTGATTCTGTAGCATTTTGGAGTGTCTGATTGAATAAGAGGATGTCAAAAGTGTGTGACGAAAGTAGCATAAAGAAGCCTATCTGCTGAAGGACTAGTTATTGTTGTGTGCCTTCAAGTCATTTCCAACTTATAGTGACCCTAAGGTGATGGGGTTTTCTTGGCAAGAGTTGTTCAGAGGAGGTTGATCATTGCCTTCTGAGGATGAGAGCTTGATTCACCTGGCATCAGTGGGTCTAATGGCTGTGCTGGGAATCGAATCCTGGTCTCCCCGAGTTGCAACCCAACATTCAAACCACTGCACCACTCTGGTTCTGAAGAACTACTAAGTGCAATTAAATGTTCAAACTTTTGTTTCCCAAAAGCTTCCTCAAATGAACCAAAAGTAATGGAAATTAGTTACATTGCCTATGTTGTCTTGTACAGATACCTGCAAGACATCCTAAGAAAGTAGTTTAATTTTTTGTTGGTTGTTGGCTACATTTATATCCTACTGTTTCTCCAGTGAATTCAAGGTGTTATACATGGTTAACATCCCATTTTGTTCTTTAAAATCCCACGAGGTAGGTCAGGTTGAGGGAAAATAGCTGCATGAGTGCATTTTGTTGCTTAGCAGGAGTGGATCCTGGATCTCCCAAGGACCAGTCCAGTACTCTAGCTACTACATCATACAGCTGGTGATAGAAGATAGCAGGAAATAGCAAGCTACTTGAATGAAAGAAAAGATAGCAAAGAATAGTAGCAGTTACTCGAGTGACTGACCGCTGATTGTAGATGTTGACACCCTAAGTAAAGATGACATTTTAAATAATTTTCTTTGTGTGTATGCCTATCTATTCTGGTTCACTCTATCTCTGCGTATATGCATGTATGTATTTGCTGTGCTATGTTGTTTAGTCAACAAAGAATTAAATGCACAACAATATGTAGGAGCTGTAATACAGATCATCTGTGTTTGATATCTTCCCGTTGTGAATATAGTCACTCTTGCCAATATTCCTGTGAGATACTAGAGGGGCTTTTTCTTATCATTGGTGGGAAATAAATCACAGTCCTCTGCCTCTTCACAAATCCTTTGCTAACAAAGCCTTTGTCTCTGGCTTGAACATAGAGGAGCATGTCTCAAGAGTTTACTGATGTCTTCTCTGAACTTTTGGGTGACAGGATATTTGATAACATTTTTAGAACTTTAGTACAACTATAAGAGGGGGGATTAAGGATGTGGCATATTATATAATAGTATCCACCTTCCCCTCTGACCTTTTAGCATGTATAAAAGTGTGTCTTGCAGTAGTGATGCTATGAGTAGAAATGTAATACTTTTTTAAAAACAGTAACTCAGCATTCTTTCTTGAGCTGGGCTTTGATCCGTGTTTAAATCATCTGTATATATACCTAACAGGAAATTTATTTTGGCTATTTATATCTATCTGGCCCATCCCAAAGACTCAGGAAATGGGGTAGTGGTGGTGTAATACAGTACTTGGTGTTTTTTTAAACCCTATTTATGTATTAATTCTGTCCTACAGTTTAACCCAGCTTGCCAAAACCAAGCACAACCTAGTCATGACAACTCAGAAGATTATTATTATCAGTTGTTGTTGTTGTTGTAGAAAAAAGGCCAGTGTTTGAGGGGAAACTTTTGAGGAATGTCCCATTTAGAGATGTGAAGGCACAGTATTAAAAACAAATAAATGAAAATACACTTGTCCCTCCATATTCACTAGGGTTAGGGCCACAAGATCCCCGTGAATATGGAAAAAACTGCAAATAACAAAAACACCATGTTTTTACCTGAGAGGACATCTCTTTCGGAATCTCTAAGTCTTCCAGTGCAACTCTGTGGTCAACGTCCGACAGACACTGACCATAGAACTGCGCTGGAGGAGCTAAAATTTATGAGGCAGTGCTCATCTCCGTTTCTAAGCTGAAGAGTAGAGTATTCTCTCTAGGAATCTCTAGCTCTTTCATTGCAACTTTTAGTTAAAGTTGACCATAGAGTTGCAATGGAGAACCTAGATTTTCCTAGAGAGAACATACAGTGGTCCCCCGGATTACGAAGGTAATCCGTTCCGGATTACCTTTCGTAACCCGGAAGTCTTCGTTTCCCGGGGGACCGCATTAGGAGACGGACCGCGCGGCCGATTTAAAGGGGCTGCGCGGTTTTTCTCCTTCGCATCCCAGGGGATCCTTTGGATCCTGGGAGATGTTTTTTGGTCCCGCCAGTTTCGGGTCCCGGGGATTTCATTCCCCGGGGGATTCGTAAACCGAGAGACCACTGTATTAATTGAATCCGTGAATAATCAAATCTGCAAATATCAAAGCTGCAAATATGGAGGGATGAGTGTACTCCCCCCCCCCACTAAGCCTTCACTTCTCTAATCCCTCTGTATATATCCATACTGAGAACATGTTCGGGCTACAACTCCTAGCATCCTGCGGTTTTCAACATGTGGGTTGGGACTCCTTTGGGAGTCGAACGACCCTTTCACAGCAGTCGCCTAAGACCATCGGAAAACACATTTCCCATGGTCTTAGGAACCGAGACACTGCTCCTCTATGGTTGGGGGTCAACATAACATGAGGAACTGTATTAAAGGGTCGCTGTATTAGGAAGGTTGAGAACCACTGCTCTGGAGGCTTGTTGGTGTTGTAATTTTAAAAACTCAGTTCAAAACATAAGGCTGGAAAAGTACACTCAAGACCACTTCAGGGTTACTTCAGGAATCATCAGGCAGCACAGGAAAAACTACACTTGGTCTTTGCTATTTCACTGTAGCAGGAAGCAGATGAGGAGCTTGAGTCATAATTTTGTAAGTTTTAGTTTTTACATTTTTTTTTAGGAGAGGGCTTTTTATTTGAACTGTATTCTTATGAAAATTGTAACTCTCCTCATCCCAGATTGGTGGGCTGTTTGATTTGTTTTGGAGGGACTTCCTGAGTCAGCTACATACATGCATACATAGACAGTCATCCCTCCATTTTTGCGGACTTGGAATCTGCGTCCTACACCCGTTTGCAGGCAGCAAACAGAGGGGGACAAAATGGGGTGTGCACCGCTGTTCAAGCCAATGCAGCTTGAATATTGGTAATTTTTCATTTTCATGGGTGGTGGGTAGGTCTAGAACAAATCCCCCGTGAAAATGGCGGGGTAACTGTGTGTGTGTGTGTATACACACACAAACATATTCATATACATATACATATGCATATATATATATATATATATATATATTGGTGGAAGCTGTGTCTGCCTGATTTTTTTAAAAAAAGAATATAGATGTGGACAAAAGTAAATGTAGAAGATTATTATGGCAGCTGCTTCCAAACTATCGAGGGCTCTGTTTGGACTCCATCCTCTGCAAAGTAATTTTATACTTTCCGCAGCTTCCACATGTGTAGTCTGGATATTACTAAGTGATGATAACATCTTTTCAAATAAATTTATAATCCATTGTGTAAGAAACTTTGTGTGTAGAAAAATGAAAAGGCTACTTCATCACAAGGTACAAGAGTCTCATTGCCTTTAGCAAGCCAATATGCAGTTTGGCCTAAAAACAGGTATTGGATCCACAAACTCTGCAGAGAGCCTGTCCTGAAAGAGAAGTAATGGAAATGAACACATGCGTAACATGGAACGATATAAAAGAAAGACTGAACAATCTAGTGAAAAAAAACACATTTGTTGGCTTTCATTCTCTTTTGCTCCAATGTCCTTGAAGTCCTAAACTGCCATTTTCTGTCAGCAGCACTCCTGCTTCCCTTTCAAGGAATAAATGTAAAGGTTTCTGCAGTTCACATAATACTTTTATCTGTTTTCTTAGGGTCTATATAGAGAACTATTTACAAGGGGCTAATTTATCATGCTGTGTGTATAGAACCTGGTGATAGCTGATACTTCATAATGCCTTGCCAAGTGGTTGGGAGAAGTTTTCCACTACTTCTGCTTTCTGCCTTCTGATTCTGAGTGGGTGGGGCGTAAAAAACCTCTATTCACCATTGGCTGCTTGTTAAAGCAGATTTATTAATTTGGTCCCACTGTCCCTGCCTAGTTGGAGCCAGCTGATGTAGTCTGTTTTTGCTATCAGTTCCTGGTAGAATGTTGTTACCCTTTGGGGAGAAGTTAGGATGCCTTGTGAACATTTGGTACACTTGAGTTCTGCAGGTTTCAGCTGCTTCCAAATATCTCTAGGAACTAAATTTCTGAATGTAGACAGATGTTTAATGATTCTAGTGAACGTGAGTGGAAAAGCAGTACACAGACGCCTACACAATATCTGTAGACTGCTTCACTGTGATTTTTTAGCCATAATGGCCTATCCAGGTAGTAGAAGCTGTTGAATACGTATTGGAGGTGCAACTGGTCTAGAATGGCAGTCAGCCCTGTGGTACTAAACATGCTTAGCCTGTGGGGCATTTAAAAACTTGCTTTGTTTCTGTGTTACTGTAGGAAATGTTGTTGCAGTATTAATGAATATAAATTAGGTAGGAAACCTGTTTGTCAATGTGTGGTAGGGAAGGTGGGGAGTAGGATCCCCACAACCTATGCTAAACCAAGGGGTGTCTTTACTGTCCTCTTTGACTTTTGTGGATTTGATTATTTGTGATTTTGATTAATATCTTCTCTCTAAGAATCTCTAGGTTCTCCAGTGCAACTCTGCCAGAAGTTGACTATAGAGGACTATAGAGTTGTACTGGAGAACTCTAGCTGTTCCAAGAGAAAACACTTTTCTAAGCATTTGTAGGTTCTCAAGCATTATTCTGTGATCAACTTCTGGCAGATGTTGACCAGCAGTGGAGGATCTGGAGATTCCTAGAGAGGTGTTCATTTAGGTATAAAGAATAGAGTTTTTTTTTATTTGCAGTTTTTCCACAGTCATGGGGGTCCTTCACCCCTAATCCCAGTGAATGTGGAGGGACCACTGTTTTTCTTTCTTTCTTTCTTTCTTTCTTTCTTTTTGCAATTCTAAATGGTTTTGCAACATTAATACCTTTTTATTTCATTTAGGAGCTCGACAGATGCGTGGCTCAATGCCGCCCCTTTGAGCTCCGGAAGCAGGCTGTGGCAACCACACACTGCGGCCTGTGCATGGAGCAACACACAGTGCAGTGTTATGATGCCCCTTGTGAGCAGCGCTGTTTGGGTGCTGCACACGAGGGACGTCATCTTGGCATGCCCCACGTAAATGGCCGTACGCTAAGATGACGCCCCAGCAGAGGAAGAAGGGCTTGGAGTGTGTGAACACTCAGCTCTTCTTCAGCCCTAGTATGTGGTCAGACGGGCACAAAGTGCTGGTCTGTACTGCCTCTTATTTCATTTTTGCTTTGATAGTGATGAAATTAACCAGCATAGGTTCCCAAACACACATGAATAAATTTGATCTTGGCTGATTTCAGAAGCTACACAGGGTCAGGTTTGGAACACTAGGAAATGCCACAGACTTACCGGTAGGGCTAAGAAAGAATCCAGGCTGAAAGTCTGAAAAGCCACTGAGGGTCAGAGTTGGGCAAAATGGACCAAGGGTCTGACTCAGTTTATAAGGCAGTTTCCTGTTGCCTATATTGAAGTTCCTCACATGCATACCACATGTTTTTTTATTTATATTTCTGGAGAAATATAATGGTCATTGAATAATATTAACACAATGCTGGTCATCAGCTTTGATGTCTTGATTTGATAAAGATTCTGCAAATATATAAGAATCCACTGAATATTTGTATTTATATGTAAAATGTTTGAGAGTATGCTACCTTAGGTAATTACATGCACACCATGATGAATTCTCATGTAAATAATCTATGTCCACGTGTTCAGTGCATAGCTGTTTAGGTGTGCTGTACTGTAGATCCAATAATTAATTTCTTTCTATCCCCAAGGTGTCTGCTATGCAGCAGAAGCAGCAGCAGCTTTCTACATTTACCCATGGGCATGCTCTGCAGAAAATACAGTAAACAAATTTGGGAGTAATAGTCTAATACCCAGAAAAGTGTGTGGGATGGATTCTTTGACTTCCAGTACTGCTTTGTGCTTTTCAGACAAAGAGAATGATATATCCTTGTAGAACAATTAGTAACAAAAGTAATCATCCAGTGTTCTGTAATAATTAGATGCAGTACATTTCAGTTTTAATATAAAATACAAAGGAATGTAATGGTCCATTTACTTCATTAGTAATATTTTCTGGAAATTACAAAGGCACATACAGAATGAACAATTTTGCACTTGTGATCTGAACATTTTCCAACCAGTTTGAACAATGATCATGCTAAAGAAATTTCAAGGAAGAATGCCTTACACTTCATATTAAGTAATCAGTAATTAATCTGGAATTTGATAATGCCAAAATTATCTTTCTTTTCTGGTGAAAACATTTGTGGATTTTGTCAGCTGTTTGACCAATAAGGCATTACTACACAAAGTCCTAGTCCACGGAATGTCCATGGTGGTCAACAAACCATTGATTGTTGGTCTACAACATGTTTCCAGGAAAGAAAGAAAAACAGTTGGAGCCAATGAGCAAAAATATGGTACTGGTCTCTGGTACACCAGAAGAAAAATTAGCTGGTTCCAGGGCCTGTAAGGGGGTGGGTGGGTTAGTCAGTACAGTGCTGCTTTTAACACCACATCACATTCTAATAGGAATACGTAAGTAACACACAGTATAGCTTCTGCAAACAGTTCCATGAACTAAGGTAAGATTAAGACATAATGAGGCCATAGGACCCTCATATAAACCCAAACACCTCTGATCTTACCTGATTTTGGAAGCTGCTCAGGGATGACACATATCGGGATAGGAGATCACCAGAACATAGAGGGGATTTTCAGACAGGACTAGAAAAAAAAACTTACCTGAAAATGGGAGCACCACTTTCCAGTCAGAGTTAACAATACTGGTTTAGATGAACCAATGCTCTGACTTTGAAAGCTTACTAGATCTCCGTGTTTAAGGAAACCCCATACTGTACCACTACCAAAACCTGAATTTAGTCATTTTTTGTATGTCGAGGCTCTTCATACTCTGAGGTTCTAAGCTGTAGTTCATTTCTCTTGTGCATAAATCTGGCACTGCCACTAAGAAATCAAAGAGATAATAGTTCATCCATATTTTCTTCACCTGCTAGTAGTTGTTTTCCCAATAATCCTTCTGTGCTTCTGAATCCTCTCTGGGTTTGCATCTTCTATAACTGTAGGAATGCATATTTTAATTTCTCTGTAAAAATATCTGAGCATGTGTTCTATTAAAAAAAAAAAACTGGTCTGACAGAAAAGCATACAGTAGCTCCAGCACAGAACTGCCATTCCTGGTTGCTGGATTAATGCAAACAGCTGTTGGCATGGGAAAACCCCTTCTACTCTGTCAAACTATAATGTAAAGCAAGATTTGCACTAAAGCAGCTTATGAGCATGTTGTATAATGACAGTCACCACTTGCAATCTCAAGGATATGATGAGAGCCAGTATTTCTGAAAAGCCTGCCTGCTACAGACAGCTAACCACTCAGATCACAAAGCAAATGACATATGAAGCTGGAAGTGAGCAATCCTTGTTTGTGCTATTTTTTAATATGCTTAAAGGCATTGACAAGGTAGCTGTTTGATGTGCAATCTTAATTGTTGACAGAACATTTGCTGATTTCATAATAGTCACAATATACTATAGTTCACAACAACTTAATTTGGCTGCCACCATTTTGCTTCCATGAGTATCAATTACATACAGTATTTGAATAAAGAAGAATTTCCAGTTTTGCTTATGAGGTGGGAATCTTCTAGTTGCATTTCCTTATATGTACATTAGTTATGAAATCAGCTGTGTGTGTACTCTTTGTGGACAATGAATTCAGCAACCCAAGTAGTTGCGTTTCTTTGCAGTGTTGTTGTCCTACACCATTGTCACAAATGTAGGGGTTGTGGGCACTATTTCTGCTGTGTGGAGAAGGTTACTAGAGACAGCCCCCTTCTTCCATTATCACTAGGATTCAGACTACACCGTGAATTTTTTTGACCTGACTGTAACAGTGATGCATAACTTTTCACATAATGCCTGGTTGGGTGGATTGAGAATATTGTTACAGGACGTAGTGATGGTTGCTGCTTTATAGAGCTGTTTTGAAAAGAACTATTCATTGGACATATTAATGGAGGATCAGTCTCTCAGTATTAGTCACAACAACATCTACAATTTAAATTTCAAATTAGAATTTTTGGAGTTGATACTAAGCACCCTCACGTTGATATGCAAGTACCCCATATGTTTCCCTCACATTGGATTCTTCTGTACAGGTAATTTACTCTATCATTGCATAATGCTATTTTAATTAAGACCATACAGAGATTGGATTTTACGTAATTACTATTAATGGACGAGACTCAGGGTCAATTGATGTACAGTATGCTATTTATAATATGTTTTCTTGCTAGATGTTTTGGCCATTCTGCATTGAAATTCCTGGACAATGAAGCATTTAATTCTGCTTGCCTTTTACATCTGGCTCAGACTGCAGGATCCTACAGTTTGACTAAAACTCAGGCTTCTTTTAGCCCATATAAACTTTATATTTGCTTACCTCAGGGCTAAAGGACCAGTCACATTGGCTCTGTCCATCTACCTCCTCTAGTTGTTTTTTAAAGAAGGGCTTTTAAGAGTGTACTGTAAACTGATTTTTATTATATGTTGTCAATAGTTTTCATTGAGTGTTTTAAATGCTTTGAAATGCAACCACTATAAAATATATTTGTCCTGCACAAATTATGTCCACCAAGTGGGTAGTTAGTTTCTAAGGAATTGATTTTGAGTATGTAATAATTAATGGATGTCGATAAAGCTGTGCTACCTAAGGTAGTTGATTAATAGAGACTACTAGCATCATAATGCTACACTTATTGAGGAAATTATAACTGGGTCTGTCTATTCAGGTAGAAGAAAGGAGTGAAGATATTCCTGTGTTAAGTCCTGTCCAAAATTATTACAAAAGGATGGCATGCTGGCAGTTCATGTTAGAAGTCACAATCAGTGGGGGTGAGCTCAATACATTCTGCAGTCCAATGTACAGCACTGTCCCCACTCATACATCCAAGTCAAGATTCATTGTACCTAGAGCCAGCCAGGCTACTTTGCTACTTGAAGCAGAAAGTTTGTCAAGCACCTTTTCTGATACTTATGGAAAACCATTTTGCTGTCCTTTTATGACATGCTAGATCTGTTCCCTGATACTCCTGTAATTGTTTGCCTACTGGTAGAGTTATTCCTGCTGCTCAGATTACTGTTATCTTCCAGCTGTTGCTGATATTCACAAAGTAGAGCAGATCTTGTGCATGTATGATGGCCTCGGCAACAGAGCTTCTGCGGCCCAGTTCTCAGATAAGATAATCGAAACGGTTGATATTACCTTTCCCTTTGATCTGTTGATTGCCATTCTCGGTTATATTGAATGAAAAAGTTCAAAACCAGGAACTGAATTAATATGTCATCTATTATTGGCTGCTAGGATAGAACAGCACAGGGGAAAGGTGGATTTTCTTTTGTGCCATGCAAGGGGAAATGGAATTTTGGATTCAGTTCAATTTACTCTAATATCCGAAAAAAGCAAAATCAGTGGGACTGAAATTGTATGGTCCTGTGGCTACTTGGACAAGTCCTTTCCTTTGAAGTAAATAAATGGAATGAACATGTTGTTGTGGCATAAGAGCTCTCTGACAGAGAAGAGTAAATATGTCAAAAAATTACAAATCAAAAAATTCCATAGCATTGAGCCATGACAGTTAAGGCAGTGTTAGTGCCTTATTTCTGTGGCGTAGATGCAGCCTGATACAATTTTAGCTTTACAACAGCCCTATTCAGGTGTTACCTCCTGACTTTATAATAAATAATATAATAATAATAATAAAAATTATTTATATCCCACCCTTTTGAAGTCAATTGGGGCGGCTAACAACAATAAAATACAATACAGACAATAAAATAAAGTACAGAAACAAAGTCCTGTTAATTTAATTAAATGTCATAGTTCAAAATACATCTTCTTGATGTGAGTAATTTGCCATTTAAATAGGTAGATGAATGCCTGTACTGCTCATCATTAAGAATATCTTATTTTCAAACCAGAAGGGAATGTCTGGCCATTTTCTTGTTGTTGTTAATTTTAATATTCAGTGATATATCTTTACACTTCATGATCTTGTCTAGTTCCTTCATAGATGGTCTTCTCCTGATTTCTTGACAGTAGTCTCCATTTTCATTAATGACTGAGCCAAGATTTGGAAAACCTTTAACTATTTCAATCCCACTTTACAATCCAGTTAAAAGCTTACCAACTTTTGTGTATAATAAGCACAAGACTGGTGTGGTGGTGGTGATAATATATCTCAGAGTCATTGTTTAAGGATGGCCACATTCTTTTCTAGGTTCTTCAGCACTCAAGGCTACAACTGCCACAGCATGTCAGAGCTCTGAGAGGTTTTTCGAGAGTTCCCTTCCTCTCTTAAAGTTTTGGAGTCCTTTCTTCCCTTCTCATAAATTCATGAGCTTCACGGACAAGTGCATATCACAAATCATTGTTCCTTTCTCCACTGTCAAGACAGACTAATAGGAATTAATAGTAACTTGCCTTTCTTCTCTTCTAGTTCCTTCCCAAACTTTTCATAAAATACTGACAATTTTTCCACCCCTCTGCCTTCTCTGAAGTCAAAAGTCAGATGATGCAGCTGCACCACTTGTCTCAGAACTCCTCACTTTTAAGCATTTAATTTTGTTGTAGTATCGTTCTGATGCTATCACCATTACTCCCTTTTGTTTTAGTAACATGTCTGTATATTATACTACTATACAAAACAGCCAGAATGATGCTTGGCTCCTTTATGTCTTATCTGAATTGTGCTTGTATGGGACAGCTACTCCAGAAAGATAGCAGAATATTATTCAGGTAAATAAAAACAGGGGACATGGGGAATTTAGCTCTACACATCTGAGATATATTCCTCCGTTCATTAGTTTTTTGCTAGAGTTTATTCCTCAGATTCAGATTCAATATGTTTAGACACACATGTCTCAAGACAGAGTTATATCAAGATAGCACACATAGATTACTTCATCCATTTTTAGAGTTTTATCCAATAGCTTGCTGTGATATCTTAGTCAGGCAGTGATAGAATTGAAGCCAAAGTTAGAAGTAGATTTGGGGGTTAGTGCCTATCTCCCAAGTATCATGCATGTGTGTGCGCGCGCGCACACACACACACACACTTATTAACAAGCATGTTAACAAGCTACAATAAAAATGCATCTTTGTCTAATCTGGACTTTATAATAAACTATTGTTTTGGAAAACCTGGAAATGGAGAAAGTGATCATGTGTAGCAGGAGGCAGGAGACTCTCTAATATGTTTTACATCTTCTAAAACCACCATTTGGAAGATTGGAATGTGTCATCTGAAATGGGACACAGTCTCCTTGCTAGGTATGCAAAAGACTATGATAAAATATAAAATGTTGCAGTACTTACTAAGCTAACCTCCTAAAAGGGGGGGGGGGATAGAGATACACAAACAGATACTTTCTTTTCCCCAAAACAGTAAAAAATGCTTTCCCTAAAGCATTCCAGAAAGGAGCTGATCTGTTGCTGGAAACCATTAAACTAAGCTGTCTTTGCAGCAAAAGAAAACCACTGCTGTAGAAGTACCATACTTTATTTCTCAATGTAATGATCTTGCCATGAAAGCAAACTAGAAATGTGATGTAGGAATAATTCAAAAGATGCATCTTTACAATAAAATATTCTGGCCTAAACACTTCAGCTACAGTTATCTTGACTTTTCCCATTACCTCAGAAACTGTCCAGGAAAGTAATTGTCAGATCCATGTGCATGGTTCTGTCATGATGATATGATGCTAAAATGTCATGGTGCTATAGCATTATGATAGATATTGGTTTGTTGATAGGGAAATAGGAAGCCAAGCTAGCAAAACAACAGGAGGAGGCAAATGGTTGGAGGCAGGAGAGATTTGTGGTTTTATGAACCTGTTGTTCCTACAAGCGGATCGGGGTTGTAAACCAGGGATGCTCTCCTTCCTTAAGTGCGATTGGATGATAATGCAGGAAAGGAAAGGAGAAACATGAAAGGTCACTTTGATCCGAATCAAAGGCTTGGGATCGTAGTGGGGCGGGGGGGGGGGGGGCTGGATGATAGGAACTTGTTCTGACACAAACCCTGTACAGAGGAACTTTGGTCTCAATTCCTAGAATAAAATCTTTTGTTTAAATCACACCAAAATGTTCTCTTGGTCGTTGGGAACTGAGTCCACTGATCCTGACAGTAATTGAAAATCAACTCAGTAGCATCCTATTTTCCTCTGGTTTCAACTCATTAAAAGAGCAGACATTTCCATTTCCATATATCTCTCACTATGTAAAATTCATTTTGAAAATGTTCAAAAACACACCATACTCTCACTTTTCCAGCATGCATTATACAATGCTAAGAATCTCATTCTGGTGACTGTCAAATTCAGGGGTGGAAATCCTGTGATTTGCTAGTCTCATGTGGCCTCATGGCCACATGAATTTTCTTTTTTAAAAAATCATCTTTATTTAAGTTTCCAAATACAAAAACCGATCAATACATCATCCAAATAAATATCACTTGTCAAAATAAATTGAATCTTGGCTAGTCATTTGAGACCCTCTTGGGAAAAAAAAAGGAATTTTAAAGGCTTTTATGACTGATGACTTCTCCCCAGATGGAAAAAAAACAAAACACAACTCTGTGGAAAAGGGATGATATAGTTCTCTCACCCTCTTTTTCCCCCAGAATCAGAAACAGAATAATGCTACTACAATTTTTTTAAATATAATTTGGGGAGGACACTGTGGCAGCAGATCCTAAGAGTCTGCCCTCATCTGGTCATCAGTCACCATCATCTCCCTGAGTTTCAGGACTTTTGAAAGATTAAAGCTGCTGCTACACTGCAGAAATAATGCAGTTTGACACTGATTAAAGCACTATGTAAAATTGCTTATGGTGTGCAGTGACTGTAGTTATGTTCGAATTGCAGGTTTTAATGAGTAGCACTTTAATGTTCAGGAACTGGCTGTGCTTGCCATGATCACAGCTGCTGTTTAGACTTTCAATGTGTGAAGTGCACATAAAGATAAATAACATGTCATGCCACTATAGAAACTGTGTTTCAGGGTCATCACTTTTCTTTGTGGATTTACCATTTTGAATTTATAGTCAATAAAATGAAGCAATGAGTGGCATAAAAAGGGGGAGTTGTCTTGATTTGTCTAGACAATTCATTTTAAAACATGCAGCCTCTTGTGCCTATATGCTGTGCAGAGTGGCGTCTTCCTTAATGAAACCCCCCATTTCATTACTTCTCCTCAGTCTTTGCCAAGTAATTCCCTACTCACAGCTTGCTTAAAACCATAGCTAATGGGATCATCACCAAAATGTAAGTGGTGGCCCACCTTTGACTCCTGGCGTGAGTAAGTAAACCATGGTCTTCAAAAGGCAACACGTATTACTCCTCTGTGGCCATGTGCCTTCAAAGACTAGTCTGTTCCAATCCCTGATAAAATAGGGTTAAATGAGACACAGCTTAAAGCACCAAATGGGAAGTGCCAAATGCCCTTGCCCAATGCTCTTACCTTCAGTTTGCCCTGACCCCAGTTTCTTCTCACCCAGGCACTGATGATCAAATTGAGCCTGCACAGGGGCAGGAGAGAGATGAGTAAAGAGGTGGGCCACTCGAATTAATTCCAGAGACTGTGTAAACAAAACAAGGAAATCTCATATTTCTGGCTTCCTGAATATAGTAGAGGTTTTGTTTTTAATGAAACCGCTCTCTTTTTTATTATCTGAAATTGGGTCTCTGTGTGGGTTACAATGACAGCTACAATTACCAATACCTACCTCCATGGATCATGTCTTCTCATCTTCAAATACTTGTCAAAATAAATGTCCTGCTTGGCCATCTTTATGCTGAGAAGTGAAATATTTTCTTCCTGGCTGTTTTTTTTTTAAACTGGAAATGATTTTATAGTATCTTGGAATTAGGAATGGAAATCAACTTGCTCTTGTACATTCCAGGCTCATTAAGGAGCCCATTAACAAGAGACAATTTGCCCATATTTTTGGAGAGAAGCCCAGTAAATTATAATTGTGTTAATGTTATTTTTATGTTGTTTGAAATGCCTCACTCAGCTTTTGCAATGCCGGTGCAGTCTCTAGTAATACACTGCATAGTTGGCTAGGTTTTTTCGAGAAGAAAATAACATTTGAATTTTCTTTAAAGTCATCATGAACTCCCCATATTGAGCTATTGATACCAGGGTTTTTTGTTTTTTTGTTTCTGTCACGATTACTTAAAATGGAGATGGCACTCTGATGGCACTGGAGTAATGTATTTTGTTAATCTTCAGGTTTGTGTGTTTTTTTCTAATGATTTTTGAATTCATATTCTAATATGATTAAACACTTTAAAGACAGGTGTAGCACAGTGGCAAAGTAGACAAGTTGCTTTTTTGGAATACAGCTCCCCAGTGGCTTTACTGGCTAGGGGTTCTGAGGAGATAAAAAGTTCCTTTTTGATGCTGTGAACACAATTCTTTAAACCCTTTCTTGCCTGTATATCTTCAGTGGAGCTTTCTGACTCATAAGTATGTTTATACGATGTATTAATTGTATGTATGAACGAGCAACATAAATGTGATTAATGTAATACATTTTATTCTATGGTGTTTTTCAGCTAATAGAGAACACTGCAGTAAAGTATACAGTATGAGGAATACAAAATTAAAAGGATATATTTAGTCAATGACCTTAATAAGCAGCCAACCAGTCCAGGAAACTAAAGTTTTTCATTGACACCAACCTTACAGTTTTTGGATGTAAATGCTTTTTGTTTTCAAACACCATATTCTAGTTCTCATACTAGTTTATAACTATGTCAGCAGCTGCAAACAGACAAAGCATTACATATGGTTTCTCCCATTCAAGCTGACAGTCATTTGCATGTGACCTACTTTGTACTGATTATACTAAGGTAGAGATCAATACTATATCACTTTTTCTGTTTGCTATAATGGGAAATGTAACAATCATATCGGAAAAAAAGAAGACAGACATGAAAAAAAGAAAAGGTCTATCTGGAAGATCAAGAATACATTGGTAAGGGTTGGCAAAGCATTGTTATTGACTCAATGATGGGAATGATATATTGTTTTTCCCCCCTTGTGGGATCATAACCATCTAGAGTAGTGCTGCCCAAACTAC
Organism: Urosaurus nigricauda; assembly: GCA_034509955.1. Lineage (NCBI taxonomy): Eukaryota > Metazoa > Chordata > Lepidosauria > Squamata > Phrynosomatidae > Urosaurus > Urosaurus nigricauda. The sequence continues at coordinate 67,049,770 of JAOEGL010000005.1, read as the reverse complement.
CAGACATGAGGCACTGACACTCTTTTTTCCCTTTGCCCCCATTGGATACAACTGTTTCTTTCTTGGAAACATGCCATGGACTGGCACCAGCCTGTTGTCCAACATTGCTCTAGAGTTCCTTTTTTCAAAAAATAGTGTCATTGATTCTTTTGTCTATATTTGTATGAGATATTGGATCCTTCTTTTCAGTTAAGATAGACAGACAGAAACCTCCTCCTCTTCCTTCTCATCACATGTTGCTGTATGTGGAAGATGTGGGAATGAAACATTAGAAGGAAGAGGTGCAGACTTCCCAATGGACTGAATCTCTGACTAGTCTAGTTGCATTTTGATTTGAATGGGACTGAAGAACCATTAAGCCTGGAATTAATCTAATGTATTCTAACATTTTTTCTCAAAGATAAGTGAGCATAGCATAGTTCAGAGTTGGACAGCTTTGGATTATCAGATGCATAGTGGCATCTCCAACAGAGCCAAGGCCAACCAGCTCACTAAATTTGCCACCTCAAAGAGCAAAAAGCAGAATTTTCCCATTAAAAGTGACTTTTTGTCTTTGGCAGGGAATGCGAACCTTGAGGCTGTACAGACTGGCCATTAAGGCTGGCCTGGGGGCAGAGTCAGGATGTGGTGTCCACACGACACACGCCTCAACTCCGTCCCCAGGCTGGTGTGATGCTGCGTTCTGCACCACATGGTGGGTGGCATCATGGCACTCCTCTGGTGCTGCATCTAGATGGTACGGTGCCAAAGGAGCGCTGAAATACCGCAATACCTGTGACTTTGGTGCCCTTTCCGTGGTGCAGAAAGGAGCTGCTTTTTGCGCTGTGAAAAGGTGAGATCAGAGCTGCAGCATGTGATTGCTGTGGTCTGGTACTAAAAGGGATGGCCTGTACAGCTCCCTTGTTTCAAAAGAAAATAGCTAACTTGAAAGAAAGAAAAAAGAAGCTTTATTTACTGCTGTAGTAATAGGTGATTGGAGGGGTGAATTGCAAAAGTAGATAATATGCCAGAAGATTGTAACTCTTAAGGGTAAAAGTCCAACGTTATTTTTCTCGTTTAATGAGCAACAGATTACTTTGTTCATGGTTTTTAAGGGTCCTTATGCCTCCCCTTCCTTAATCTATCACATTCTGATGTATGAGACAGGTTTAAAATTATATAATCTCACTGAGTGTGAATTGTTCTCCTGAATATACCTCTTCTCCCCTGCCAAGTGTTGAAGTGCTTATTGGTGGTCAAGAGGAAGTGCAGTTCTCAGCAAATATGAACAAAAGAAGAATTACTTAGATACTTTGTGGTTTAGTTCACAGACTTTTCCAGTCATCACTTTGATCTATTCTACAAAAGTAAAGATGGAAATGAAATTGACACAATCAGGGAATTCTGTTGTACTCATATCCTGCTGGCAGGTTTCCCAGAGGGAACTTGACGCTTGGGTATTGTGTGAGCCGAATACTGAACTCAACAGGCCTTTGGTCTCATCCAGCATGGCTCTTTTTCTGTTCTCCTGTTCTGTCTTTGGCATCTAAACCATTGAAATTTAAATATTATGTTTTAGTGATGGAGTGAGATATTTCAAAGTAGATGAACCTGTAACTTGGCAACCTCGGTTTTAAAACTGCAGTAGCTACACCTACAAAATCATTAAGAGAAAATTGCCAGGAGAGAGATGAACATTACACAGCTGGATTCCTGAAAAGGCCTCTTCCTTTCATCAAGGTGCAGGAGTCTTTTTGTTGGTTTATTTTCCTTTACAGCTAAGCTGTATCCATTTGATAGTCACTAATCCAGTCTTTCCCAAGTAGATTTTTTTTTAGCTTTTTAGCCTATTTCCGACCAGGACAGTGAGAGTTGTAGGCTGCATTTGCACTGCAGAAATAATCCAGGTTATCCTCACTTTTCCTACCATAGCTCAGTGTTATGGGATTCTGAGAACTGTAGTTTTGTGAGGCATTTATCCTCTGCAAGAGACTCTGGTGCTACAATAAACTAGAATTCTATAGCATTGAGCCATGGCAGTTAAAGTGGTATCAAACTGCATTATTTCTGCAGTATGGATGCAGCCGTAGTTTAACACGTCTGGAGGTGACAGGGTTGGGTAAAGCTACACTTAATTCAGTTGTGTTGTTAATACTAGGTTCTCCTTTAATTGCATAATCCATTGTTAATTCAGTCTACAGCAGATCAATATCAATGAGCTATGAAGTACATGTAGTGAGTGGCAAGCTCTTGGGATATACTAGCTTGTTCAATTAATTACTAACTTGAAGTGTAAAGATGAGTGAAAGAAAGACTGAGTGTGTATAAACATAGCTGTGTACGTATCCATATTAACACAACAGCCATAATGTAAGCTGTCTCTGGAGAAGAAAAAGATGATGGTAAGAAATAGTGACTCTTTTGTGCATACACTTGCCTAGAGTGCTGTACAAATGATTCATTACTTACAAGCTAACATAGTTCTAAAAGCATGACAAAAAGGAAAGGAAAGACATTAAATACAAGAACAGCTACAGCTTCACAAATATTTCATTTACATTCCCCCGTCCTCTCGCTTGTCACTTCGGCAAACCTTGATCATTAAGTACTTATTTCCTCTTCAAAGAGTTCCCTGCACTTGTGTCTCTGGAGAATGAGTATCGAGCATGTTCTTAAAATTATGCTAGGTGCATCTCTCATGAGAAGCACTTATGATTAACTGTTTCAGAAAATATATTTATGTAGACAACATTATGTCTGAAAAGCACTTCACAGGTCTTCAGTTGGTATCATCTGTAAATTAATTTGGATGCCAATATTTTAAGTAGGTTAACTCATATGCCAGCCATGGGTGTTCAATATAACTTCCTCCAAAGCACAAAGGAGTGCAGCTTTAGGGATATAATCATCTGGATTAATATATTAAAATCTGTTCGATCACTTAAAAATGTACTTCCAATTAAGCAAGAGTAAGTTTGTTTTGTGTGTGTGTGTGTGTTTTTTTTTTTTTTTTTTTTTTTGGAATTGGTTTTTAGTACATGCAATTAAAGCAGAACAGAACCATTTACTTCCACCCAAAATTCATCTCTGGAAAAATGGTGCCCTTTGTACCATGGCAATACATAATTTTAGAAGTACTTTTTGTTATGCATATAAATGAGTTGATCATAAGAGCACCATTATTTGACCAAGATTTTTGTCCGTGTGGTTTTTAATTTGTCAGCATTTAATTCCCTCTTTTGATTTATTAAGAGTACCTGCAAATGGCGATTGCACAAATATATTTTGATTTATGTGAAAGCCCATCCTATATAGTAGTAGTAGTAGGTAGTTGTAATAGCTGTAATTTTTCTTCCCCACCTTTTCCTAAGCTCCAGAATGAAAACAGTTGTAGATAAAAACTGTCCCTGATAAAAAGAATTTTCAAGAAGTTAAAACATAATTCAACTACTGATAAAATTTAAAATAATTTTAAAACATCAATTAAAAACAAGCAATAAGAGCAGTGTACAGCCAGCATGGTGTAGTGGTTTGAGTGTTGGACAAGAACTCTGGAGACCAAGGTTTAATTCCCATCTTGGCCATAAAACCCACTGGGTAACCTTGGACAAGTCACATGCTCTCAGCCTCAGGGGAAGGCAATGGCAGATCTCCTCTGAAAAAAGTATTGCCAAGAAAACTCCATGATATGGCCTTTCGGTCACCATAAGAAACAACTAGAAGGCACACAACAACAACAGCACAATTATTAAGACTCCCCCCCCCCCCCCCGCAATAAGCAGCTAGTTTCCAAAGGTCTGTTGAGACAAAAAAAGTCTTCACCTTCTACTGGAAGGAAGGAGCCAGTTGGAGGGAGCCAGGGAACAAGCCACTGAGAAAGCCTTCTCTTGCACCCCTCCCAGATGCCAAGTAGATTTTGTTCTCCCCCCGCTTGCCCGCCCGCCACTAGTGATGTCATGTTTTCTAAACACAGTACTTGAGACATGCCTATAGAAAATCTGCCTTAGTCTTGCAAGATGAGAAGTTCTGGAGGGTTCCAGGCTGTCACAAGATTGTAGCTCTAGAGCTCTTGTTGGAACCTGGACTCTTTCAAGAGGTTCTCCTTTTGGGACACTTCAGGGGTGCTTTATATATGCCCGCCTCACATGTGCTCACTCATTATCCTGGCCCTGTAGAACTGAGAACAGGAAGAGTAGGTGTGATCCATGCTCAAAACAGATGGACACCCTCACAGCATTTGGTATGTAATTTGAGGTCATTTTTCTGCATAGAAAATGCTTGGGGGTCATTCCAATGTGAGCGGACCTGGTGCCCACTCTTGCTTCTCTCACTGATTGAAATAAATAGGGGATCTCCTGTGCCCCAAAGACTAAAATGTATGCCACGTCATCAGTCCCGTGTAATTTGTATCAACTTCTCCTCTCTTATTGACCCTGCTTATCATTGATGGAGAGCAGGGGCTCCTCCTGAAGATCTTGAAATGTGGGCAGATTTGTGTAAGAAAATATGGATATTTCAAATAATCTGGATTTGAGCTCAGTAGGGCTCTATAGGTCACAAACAGCACTTTGATTTGGGCCTGTAGAAACACCATTGTGAAGCTATTATAATAAGGGAGTCCCTATAATCAGTCTCAGTGAACAGACTAGCTGCAGCACTTTGAAGCAGCTGAAGTTTCCACAACTCTTCAAAGCCAACCCCACATAGAGTGTAATCCAAATGGGATGTAACTAAGGCATGTATCACTGGTTTTAATAAGAAGTATAAAATACATTTGTACCAAAAAAGTGTTATGAATATGATTATGGTGATGGGAAATGATCCAAGATTATTGGTTGCATATGATTTTGAATGTGAAGATAAGGTAGATTTAACTTCATTCTAAAACATTCAAATGCACACTTAAATTTTCTTTTGGCGATTTCATGAATTGAGTGCTAGTTTAAATTGGCATGCTGTAACACTGCACGTTTTAAGCAAGGAAGGAAATGAGTATTAGAGTGCTTCTGAGCATCATATAATTAACTGTCTTATATACTCTGCCATTTATGCTCTTGAACAAGGGTAATGTTTCTCTTGGCTTTGGTGTCTCATAATTCCAGCTATCTGGTAACAGCCATGGAATTCAATAGGAGACAAAAGTGCTTTGACACCATGCAGGACTGGACCTTTTGAGCTTGTGGAAACAACTTCTGTGCCATGAGGAGCATTGTACCATTGCTTCAGAAAATAAAGAGTTCTGCCCTAGTTGTAATAAGTCACAAATGCTCTAGTTAAGGCAAGCTTCGCATATTTACAAATACAGTCAAGCATTTCTCTGAAGCTTCTAAATTCAGAAGTCTATTTAATATTCACCAGCTGGGTTATCTTGAGCTTTACATGCAGAGCTGTTTGTACTCTGAGCATTTGTACTCTAGTGATGCAAGGTGATAATGACAGCAGATACTGTGTGTTATAGCGGTATTGCGAGAAAAGTGTTTCTTGTCTGTTGCTGTATGGTAAGAGCGGCTAAAATGTACTGAGCTGCTCCTGTTCCTGTTGCTCCTCTCTCTTCCTTGCATTCTAGCATTGGAAAACTGGCTTGTGTTACATATGACAGTATGCAAGGATGCCTCTGTATTTTATTAATTGATGTAAATCTTTCCCCAGTTCTCCAAGATTTTAGATTCTTGGTCAAGTACTGGTACTTGCTACTGGAAGTGCATATGTGACGGCTGTGCGAATTTCTAATATGCATTCCACTTGATAACCACTTTGTTGCAAAAAGGTGTCCTTCAAAATCCCAAGTAGTCTACTCTTACCCAATACAGTTGGCCCTCTGTTTTCATGGGGGATCAATTCCAGACCCCAACGAAGGCCATAGGCTTGAATCAGGCTCACCCCCATGCGCACGGTCGGGGCATATGTGCCAGGTGCGCACACAATTAAAAATAGCGGCAGTTGTCTCCGTGGATATTCAAGGTTGTGGATCTCAGTTCCATGAATTAGGAGGGGCAACTGTAAATTCCAGATTTTTGTATTTAGAATGTTATGTACCCTACTTTCCCAAATATTCCATGTTGGTCTCTGTCCCATTGAAAGTATGAGAGCAAGAACCCAAGAGTCCTAAAGGACAGATGCCTTGGGAACTGTGATGAGTGAAGTCCTATCCTTTGGACACTGAAATTTGAGCAAAAGTTCACCAGTGTCTATGAGAAATTTGAAAACCTTCCCAGACAGTTTTCAAACCTTCCCTGATTTACTTCTATATTTCTTTCTGTCTCTGTCTTTTCTCTGGAAGGATAAACTGGGAATGAAGTAGGAGCAGGAGGGAGAAAGAGAGCATAAAGCACCTTTCCTTTGTGTGCTGGAGACATATTAGCCAGTGCACAAGGAGCTGGATGATGGTGCAATACTTTCCATATATATTGCGCTGGGTTTAACCTGTTTCCATTGGGTATGGATAGTAAATTATGGTAGTTCCCATTTCTCATTAGAGCTAAAATGTGGGAAAGGGCATGGTTATCTGGATGAGTCCTAAACCCTCTGACTACTTTGGGGTATGACAGCTGTGGTAACCTAATTCCATTTTGAAAATGGGACAGAGTTCAGTTAACTCATTACCCTCACTGTCATATTGACTAATTTTTGTACCCCTTTGGCTCTGAATTCAATAAAATCAGACATCCAAACACTGTCTGTTTGGTGATGCTGAAATAAAGACTTTGCTGCTTGCATTTGAATTTTGTGTTTGTGTTTTTACTAATATTAGATTAGTATTTTGATATGAAATATTGCTTGTTTTCTCATAATTTCTAACTCAAAGGTGAGATCTTAAAAGATGAATTAAAATACTTATTTCCTGAGAGAAATTAAAGCTTTCTGAATCAACTTTCCAACTTGAATTGATACAATCCAAGACAAACTTTGAAGCTGTTTGAGGTTGTGGAATATAAATGTAATGGGCTGGTTCAGACTAAGTTAACTGTTTATTGGTGTCATTGAGGTATATGATTAATAAGTCCAATCAGTTAAAATTAGGACTGATGTGGTCTAGATATGGCGTAACATCACCATTGAAGGCAGGGGCTAAGAACTGCATGGGAGCCGGGAATCAATTTTCACTCCTTCACCTTTGCAGTTTTCACTCTGCCTTCTTGGCACATTAGACGTGACACAATGTCATGTATGGTTGTCGTTTCCCCTCATCTTTATCCTATTTTGCTGGTGCTTTGGTAAATGAAGCCATTGCATGGGCATATGCGTTTGGGACATTTGGAACAGGAAAGAATTGCCTGAAAATTGTGCCTTTGGGAACACACACACACATATACACACAGGGCCACCAATTGCCTATGATCCCCTTTTGCCCACCCATATTTTAAGGCCATGTTTTCACAGTCAAGAACTGAAGAGTGATTATATTGAAACACAAATCCTCCTTGGTATGGTAGAGTACCTTCAGCTGATCACTGAGCTCACGTTACAGGATTTCTGCTGTATGATTCTCTTTCCAAAGCAAAGGTTCAGATCTTTCAGGAGTGGCCAATAGTTTTTCCCCTTCTACCATTTCAGAATCTTCTCTCTGACCACATAGACAAATTGACAGATGCAATGGTATTTAGGAGTTTTTGTCCAAGAACATCTTTCTACATAACAGTTTCCAAACAGTTTTTATTGCAGCAAAAACAGACTTCCGTGGAAGCTTAAGTATTGTGCTAGTCTTTAAGGTGCCAGGATTTATTTATTTTTTGTATGTTTTGTTTTCATCACGTAGAAATGTTTGTGTTGGAACGAAATTGAAATTGTGCATGTAGAAATGTAGTTTAAAAAAATCAAAGAATTAATGCGTCTGTGAAAATATTTACTGATGTGGGTGCCCCCTTCTTGTGCTTGTATCGTCTTACTGAAAGCTAATTTTAGATCAGAGCTCACAATTAAAAATAAGCATATTAAGCCTCTAAAATATTATAGTTTTATTTGCAATGCCAATCCGATAACATGGAGGCTTAGACAACATTTATAGTGTGCAACAGTTCTGTGTGGAATGTTATGTTTGGCTTGTGCTGATAACTTTTTTGTTTGTTTGATTGATTAGGTTAGAAGTAGGAAGTTCAGGGTTAAAAAATTTCAGTGGAATTTTATACTAGGCCTTTTCTCATAATTTTTGTGTGTGGCTATCTCAGTAAGTGGACCCAGAAAGGCCAGTTTCAAGCTATAAAATTAAGTCATACCCACTTGAAAGTCATATGATATGACTTAGAAATTTGTCCTCTTGACCAACTAAACAACAGCTTGTATGCAATGAGGGAAAGAAATTACAGACGACAGATCTTGGGTTGCCTACATTAATAACCCATTTCTCTTTTCATTCTGGTATTGTTGATAGCTCTGATAAGAAAGACTAGATTCTGTGAGAGAAAGCTTGTTGGGTCTTTCCTTGTCACCTCTTTGGCTTTGAAGGACTCAGACCCAGATGGCTTATCCTGACATACATCCCAAATGGCACTCTGCCTTACACTCTGTCTGGCTTGTTTATTTCAGTAAAAGGTGAGTGCTGGATGGCTGGTCAAATAGGTGCTGTGGTTCTTGTGTTCTTGCCTTTTTTTTTTTTTTTTTTTTTTTGCTTTTTCATTACCACTTTGGTTGGTTCTGTCAAATTCTTGCCCATTTATTGTTTCAGCCCAATGTTTTTCAGTAGCTTTGCTACAGTGCAAACTCCTGGGCTGGTTAGACCTCTCTCAGATTATCTCCCCTTGTGTCAGAGATCTCACCATGAAAGATATTCTGATTCTGGTCTGGTAGCTTATAATGGTGTATTACATAGAACAGATCCCGAAATGCAGATGCTTTATTGAAAACTGCTTCAACGGGTAGTGTGTGTGTGTAGATAGTTTCATTACTGTGATTCAACACTAGTTTGAAGTGGACCTAGTTGTATCTGGGTAGATTTGGGAGCTTCCTGTTTTTCTTTTTTTGAGGGTAGGGGCATAAAGGTTCTTGCTTGCCTTCCTGATTGGCATGTCCTTTAAGGTTTAAGTGACAGGAGTGGTACTTCATCCAAACAGTCTCATGATGTAAGGGTGTAAAAGAAAGAATGTTTACTATAGGAATAATGAATCTTTGGCCTTTCATACTGCTAAACTGCTATTCACATGATTCCTCACAATTGGCCAGGATGATAGGAACTGGAGTTCAGTAACATCAAGAGCCCTTATTACAAACAAATACCTAAAGTGTGTTGTCCTAATTTAATTGCCAGGCTTAGAAGGTACAATACATAGAACTTGTTTACAGGAAGTATCAGCAATTTAGAGTGAATATATTTTTGAAACTACAATGGAAGGAAATGATGGTTGTTGTACCTTCTAAGAGTTATCAACTGAAATAACTTTTGTTGATTCAAGCAGAAATGTATACAAGCTGCATCTCAACTACCCTAAGAGTAGCTACAGTACTGTATTGTCAAGGTTTATTAAACATTTTTGGTGACATAATGTAGTATTAGCAGGTTGTTATATGTTATATAAAATAGATAAACCACACAAGCACTTATTGTGTACAGCAGAATCATGAGGCTGATGTTAGGACAATGTAGATGAAGCAAGAAAGTAAGGCCCAAAGTGAACATGTTGCTTGTCATGTGGTTTATATGTAGCTGATAGTGGGAAAGGAGAAGCCCATTCACACCACACAATTATAGCAATGTGATTATACTTTAATTGCTAGACTGTGCAAACTTTGATTTTGTTATTTAATATAAGGTATACTATTTTACTATGCCATTGTATCTGATGGGACTTAAGCACCCATGGATTTTGGTATCCATGATGGGTCCTGGAATAAACCCCAGTGAATACCAGGGGCCCACTGTTTTTCTGCCTACCAAGGAACCTGCACGTTTCACCTGAGAACTGAGACTGTTTCTACAAAGTTGGATGGTATATTCTTAAAATTAGGCAAGTAGCCATAGTTTTGTTCATCTTCATCAGACCTAGGGACAGCCCGAGATGTAAGCTAGATGTAAGCTAGTTTAACTGTGATGTCTTGGAGCATCCTTCACCATTCCTTCTTAAGTCTCTTAATTACAGGAAACTGAAAATTGCAGCCTCTGCTCTACCTTGTCTCCCCATTATCTCTTTCCATGCTAACCTGTTTTTCCTAACCGTTTTAACTTCTGGGTTGGTTTAAAAAAGGTATTGTTGTAATACAGGTTCTGAGTGTTAATATATATTGCCTTTGGTGATGTAGTTTCTTTGCCCTGTGTTCAGCACTGAAGTTCTGCTTCTGTAAGAGAGAATCCATAATGTTAGGGGAGAAGTGTGTAGTCTGCTTTACAGCTGCAACCCACCCAGCAACAAAACAACATTCTCTAGAATGCCGAATATTACTCAAAATATGGTTTTCTTTCACCTCTAAGGGCTGGTGAGATTGCCTTCCCCTTCCCGCCCCCAAATTTGATGGTACTGCTAGTATTATATTGCATATTGACCATGGATTTTATATTTTAGTCTTTACTGTGCTTTTATTTCTAAACATCAGGATCAGTTAAAGTTGGCAACTCTAGTGTTCTGCATTGTAGGGAAACGTCTGTTTTGAAGTTAACACTCTTTGGCAAGGGCAGGCATGTGAGCAGACCCCATGGAAATCTCTTGTGCGCTTGGCTTGCTTGTTCCTATATGACTGACTGATTGTTCACTTTGTGTAAAACAAGTGGGCTCCTGTGGAGGTGCATGCTGGAAGGTAATGCCTTGTAAGAAACAAGAAAGGCTATAGAATAGCCAGTGGTGCAAGATAATGTTTGGGGAGGGGTGTGTGCGTGTCAGAGTGAAAAAAAAGTTGTAAATTTTTGATGTGACACAACCTGTTCAGGATGCTTGATCTTCACAATATTCAGAATCCCCTAACAAACATGAGCAAGATAGCTGGAGGATTATAGTCCAAAAAAGGTCATGCCTCAAGCTTTGAGACTTATGCCAATGAAAATGCTTCTGAAACTTCAACTCCCAGAAGCAGTGCAATGCTGAGCCTAATTTTACAAATCGAGTATGATTATCACAAGACTATAGAGTTGCCAGTCCAGGATTGTCCCAGGCCCTCAGGTTTCTGGACTAAACCATGAGACCTAAGAACACCCCCTAGTGATGTCATTAAGCTTCATGCCCCAAGCGTTAACCACAGATGCTTACAGCTTTTCATTCAAAGACACAGACACATACAGAGAGAGAGAAAGTGAACATATTTTCCTGTTTGGGAATAAGTCATCAATCTTAAGAAAAGGGGCTGTTGCCATATCAAGGTGAAATGAGGGGATTATTCCTCCTTGCTTTTTCAGGGAGATGGAATAAGGAACATTTATCTAGACTACTTGCTTCTAACTTATAGCAATAGCAACTGTATTTCTATATTCCTTATCAGTGCACTTAAGCAACCCCTAAGCAGTTTACAATGTGTAAGCAATTGCTCGCAACAAGCTGGGTACTCATTTCATGGACCTTGGAAGGATGCAAGCCTGAGTTAAACCTGAGCCCCTGTCTGGTATTGAACTCATACAGTTGTGAGTGAGTGGCTGCAGTACAGGCATTTAACCACTGTGCCACCAGGGCTCTTAAAGGAGTGGATGCAAAGTGGAGAGTGAGTCCTGGCAACATAATGATTAGGAGGAAGCTAATTAAGTAAATACATAGACACCCCTGAAAAGCCTCTGAAAGTTACAGCAACAAATAAATTAAGCTTGTGAACTGTAGCAAGCTTTTGGTTGACTAGTTGAGTGGGAGATTTGCACATAACTCCTCTTGCCCAGAGCTGATCCCTCCAAAACTGATGACCCATGAATAGTGGATATTTGGGGACTCACCCTGATATCTGGCAACCTTTTAAGGCAGACTTTCCTTGACACTGTGCAGGTTCTTTCCTGGTAGGTTATGTGAGAAGATCATTTGGCTTCTATATCAGCTACTAAGTCTACTGTAAGTTGATTACATGACCTTTTTCTCAGTGAGCACATAACTACCGGTAGTGTTCTAGTTGGGGAAAAAGTAGAATTCTTATGAGGCACTGCAGTCAGAAATCAGATATGCTACTGGCATAGTGAGTGTTAGGTAAGAGAAAATTTCATGTTAGGGTTGTTGTTTTTTTGTATATGCATTTACCAAAGTCTGAAAAATTTTTCATATTTGAAAGTGGATGAATTCCAGTTTTAAAAAACAGGTAAAATTGAAATATTGGGAAAACTGAAAGATCTGTCTATTCCAGTCCAGAGATATCAGGTCTCTTAATGCTTTGGTTTAAAATATATGCAAGCAGCAATGCTATAGCTATGGTTGCCACCTCTTCTTTTCTGAAGTGATCCCCATTTTGCTTGGAATAACTGTAGTTATTATTGTTCTGTACAAATAGGTGAGAAATTTATTTAATTTTGGTTTGGGTCAGTACAGTTGGGTGAGACATTTATTTCAGTATGGATTAATCAGAAAATTGCTGATTTAATCATATGTGGGGCAGAAAAAAGTCTTTTTATTTAAAAAAATGTAGGAAAAAGTACAATTGACAGATTCTTCAGTCCCTACATTCTAGAGGTCTAGAGGATAGTTAGTAGACAAGAGCTTCGTTGAGTAGCTTATCCATGTGGATAAGTGCTTCAGCACAGAGTTAAAATTGTTGGAAATACAGATTGTAAGAATCTGCTATATTGTCTGGGCAATCTCTCAATTAATGTGCCCTCAATTCCAAAGTTAGAATTCTGTGAAGTCTGGTTTCTTGTTTATGCAAACCGTATGCAATATCTGGATTTGCATATCTTCCAGTTGTCATATTAACATAAATTCCAGCCAGATCAGCAGGTTATTTGAAAGGCAAGTCTTATAAATAAGAATCCTCTATTCTTTCTTGTCCAAATAGTAACAACACTATACAAGCTACACCTGCCCCTATATAGGGTTATGCCTCATATATAGCAGACATTGCTTTATTTTTCATATGGGCAAATATATGACCCAGAGGCAATACCATGTTTGTTGTGCTTGGTGTCTCTATGGCCATTACTGATCCAAAAATGTTGAAACTTTGGAGTTGTGTGGGAGATACAGGCTTTAAATACAGTATGTACACTATAATTATACCCAGTTCTTTAATGCTCATGGTAAAGGGGGAGAGGACACAATTACAATGCTACGATTCCACTTTAGCTGCCATAGCAACATCCTATGGAATCCTGAATTTGCAGCTTAGTGAGGCATTAGAGCTCTCTGGCTGAGAATTTTCAATTTTCAATTGTTGTTGTTGCTGTGTGCTTTCTAGTAATTTCTGCCTTATGGCAATCCTAGGGGTTTTTTCTTGGGTACCCTTGTGTAAACTGCAGATCTCAGGATTGCATAGGGTGTTGCTGTGGCACTTAAAGTTGAATCATGGTGCTATAATTGCATAGCATGTAAGGGTGTCTGGTCACCCCAAACCATTGCTAGATTTAATTTTTTTTGACTCATAAATACATGTTCTTTAGCTTTAAAAATATATGATTGGCATAAGTGATAGGTGCTGTACACCTCCCACATCCATGCTTATGAACCTACAAAATAACAAGGTGTGCCATGTGCAAAAGTCTCAATAATGTCATTCTCCATATCATAGCCTTTTTCTTGTCCTGTCTTTTGTTTATATAAAGTTGCAAGATTCAGTATTCTGTTTCTCATGGAAACTCATTTACATTTTATATGCATGATTTTCATACCATGCACAATTATTTACACTCATTCTCTAAGTTATAGGGTGTTTTATTTACACTTTCCCTAAGGTATAGGGTGTTTTATACATATTTTCCACATTAACTGAAGTGTGTATTTTTCAAATGAGCCCATTTTTAGCTATTTGCATTTTAAAAATGGGCATGTGATTGTGTGTGTTCAAAACTACAGCAAAACTCACAAATGTATGAATTTATGTGGCAAAATATGCTTGTCTCTCAGCGACTTGCAGAAATGAATACTTTTGTTGGGAATCTTGAAATCACTGCTCACAAACGTTCTTTCCTATCCCTACTCTGTAGTTCTTTTGCCAACATCTGTTATGAAGCTCAGAAATATTTGTACCTTGTCTTAATAGTCTTAACACTAAATACTCCCTTCGCCCAAGAGAAGCTACCTAGAACTCTGCAGCATATATGCTAAACCCAATTGCCTGAATTCTTTCTTGAACTGTGCAGAAAAGCTTGGGTGCCATTTGCTTCTTCTAGTTTTTCAAGACCACCTTTCAAGCATTTTTTATCTTTTCACTCATTGTGATTTTCCTGTAATGTTCCCTCATTTCAGCTTCCATTTTTAGGCAGCGGTAGATGCTGCTGTGATCGGTAAAATGATTTCTGGGAGCTGCTTTGCAAACTCCTGGCTGGAGACCAGATGTGTGAGGTTTGAGGACAATATACGACAGGAGCCAAATTTATGAACATCCTCTGGGATTCAAGAAGAATAGTAGAAATTCTTCATAACATTATTGGGCAAAAGTAATGCTCAGATTTGTGCTAGAGTGAAAGATTCCTCCTAGTAGCAAAGCTAAGTAGAGCTAAGAAAAGTTACCTTAAAAAAATAAAAACCCCAGAATCCCCCAGTCAGCATGGCCATTGGCTATGCTCACTGGCAGGATGCATTAAAATGGCCCAATAGTTAAAAGATAATGGCAATTTAAAATTAATTAATTAATTAATTAATAATGAATTGATTATGAATGTATTACATACATTGTTATATAAAAATATTACATAAAACAGTAATTTTTGCAGTTAATGTTAGCATTTTCCTAACCTGGTGCCTTAACTCTGCTTCATACAAAACAATTAATTAGAATTTATCAGAGAATTCCACTGTATGACATTTTTTCTTTTAGTATACTAGTGAATGAGGAACATTCACTAGAAAGAATGATTTATTATTCTAAGTTTACAACATACTGAAGACTGAACATTTTAATATTTTGACTTGTAGTACAGGTAGGCCTATTATCTAATAGGCATTAAAGGCAGTAACACAGTAGATATGTTATGAATGCTTTAGTGATTCTCTGGAAATAATTTGAATTATTTGAAATATCTAATTAGAACTATTCAACAGATCTAATTTTTACAAAGGGTCTGCCTAAAACAGTGACTCGATGTTTAAAGCTGCAACACAGCTAAGCAGTGACCATGAAGACACAATTTTTAGTTAGTCTTTGAATAAAATAAGCAAACAGCTTACTGCATGACTAAATTCTACAACAGTTTACTGCTTAGATGGCTACCATTGCATTAATAGATTTTATGCCTCTTCAAGCAGCACAGAGATGCCTATACTCCATGCTTAATGCTCATTTTTCTTTACTATTGACTTCATCTTATTAATTTTCTGAGTGTTCAATAATGCATGTGTGCACATGTGCTATAATAAAATCTTTCCAGATGTGTGCTACTCAAGTATAAATAATGATTCACACTTGATTTACAAACTGATCCTGCCATTTGGCACTTTGTCTTTGGCTTTCTCCTGCTACTTTCTGTCTCTTGAAACATTCATCCTGATTGTCTAGGAAGGAAACTCTTTTTGTCGTTTCTCCTGGTTTTTTACCTG
This sequence comes from Urosaurus nigricauda, assembly GCA_034509955.1. Classification (NCBI taxonomy): domain Eukaryota; kingdom Metazoa; phylum Chordata; class Lepidosauria; order Squamata; family Phrynosomatidae; genus Urosaurus; species Urosaurus nigricauda. The sequence continues at coordinate 67,034,216 of JAOEGL010000005.1, read as the reverse complement.
TATTCCTGCTTCATTCACAGTCCCTCTCCTATTTGAAAGTTGTGTTTGCTTTGTTCACTGATCCTATCCTTGTTTAAACACAATAGTCACTTATTCAGTGTGTTATGGGGGGGGGGGGGAAGAATTACTCTGGAAATAAGAATAATAGATAGCTTTCAACATACTGTTGATACTGTGTGCTATATCAATGCTTATAGACTAGTAACATATTTTCTTGTAATCTTGCATTTTTTGCTTAAGTTCTTTCAAGTGATGTCAAATGTTAGGGGCACAGATATCTCAGAATTTAATGACAATGAAAGTTCATGAAGCTGTTGGATTCTACTAACTTCATTCCTTTTTATTTGTTTGCTTTATTGCTTGGTAGGTTGCTCTGATAGTCCAAATACCACGACATAATTTCTTCTGATTGGCATTTCAAACTAGAATGAAGGTAGGAAAATTATGCAAAAACAAAACACACTTCCATGATAGATGGAACAGCCAAACTTTCTTCAGCCATCTTTATCAATGCACTCATACATCTAAAGGGAAAAAAGACTTAGTAAAAGAAAAGCAAACATCTTGGAGACAACAAATTGAGGCTCAGTTCTCTTTATTTACACAAATTAATTCCTTGATTTGTGTCTGCGAGAGTGGTAAATCAGAAGGGCAGAAGAGGACAGAAAATGACTGAGATGTTTCACTGGGCATAGTATTTCCCACAAAGTTTTTCTCCACCTCTCTTTTTTTCTTCTCTTCTTAATTAAGTTTGCAGAGTGAGGCGTACATTTATTTGGTTGGCTGGGGATACCACTGGAGAAACTGACAATCTGGGACTTTACAGCATTGCAGTTTTTGTCCATACGTGTCAGGTTGTACAGGTTCTCCGGAAGAAGTTGACCTAATGCCACCCAAGATCTAGGATTCAAAAGGTCCCACTTTCAATCCTTGAATGTCGAGGATGTAGATTTGGGGAGTATCCTGCCAGAACTAAATATAAAATGCACACGGACTAGGATATAAAGAACTTATTGGTTACTTGAGAGCTGCAGCCAAATGTTGCCCAAATGTAGGCAACCAGTGTTTCCTTCAAGGGACATAAATCTGAACCACTGTTAACATGACAAGAGGAAGCCTTCTGGCTCAAGTCAAGTACAGTATAGCCCAAATTTGTGTTTCTGTTCCAGACTTGATCATACACTTCCTCTCTAAAAAGCACTGTTTCCTTATTTCAAAATTTAGGATGTCTTAATCAGTGTAGGAGGGATGTGGCAAGATCACATTTGTACAGCTGTTGCCTGCCAAGTGTTAAGAGTCATAAAACCCTGGCTTTAAATTTAGGAACTGTGCTGTAACAGACGTGGCGACCTATAGATCTGCTTCCTTTCATTGATTAACTCTATCTATGGTATTTCTTTCTTTTGAAGTCTACAAAAAGTTTTTTTTCTTAAGTCTGTCATAGTATTTTAAAAGTGATCTACAACAAAGGTGCAAGGAGCGTCAAATAATCAGTTTCTTGCACTTGGCTACTATCTTCAGACAGACCTGTCTTCTATGTCTTACTGTTTTTGTTAAAATTTTTACTTTGTTGTTGTTTCAAACCAAAAATATTTTTTAATTGTTGTGAACACACAATCTAGCAAGTTGTATCCTTTTGCTTTTATTTGCATTATAAATTTTGTAATTGGAGAAAACTTTCAAGCCCATCACTTCTTTAAAGAATTAAAGGAAGCATCCTAGAAATTCATCTGCTGACCTTTGGTTTGCACTTGCCATCTTGATAAGCTGAAACTTTGGGAATTATCAGACACTATGTACAATGGTGTAGTAAAATGACTTCCATTAAACCTCAAGGCTTGCTTTTTGGATTTAAAAAAATGTTTTCAAGATGTAGGCTGCATCCGCACTGCAGAAATAACCCAGTCTGACACCACTTTAACTGTAATGCTATGGAATTCTGGGAATTGTAGTTTTGTGGGCCATTTAGCTTCTTCTGTAAGACAGCTGCCACAACAGATTCTCTGCCACAACAAACTACATTTCCCAGAATACTGTAGCTTTATGTCATGGCAGTTAAAGTGGTGTCAGACTGGATTATTTCTGCAGTGTAGATGCATCCATAGATGACTGAATCCATGGATGCTGAATCCATGGACATGGAGGGCCAACTGTATGTGCCAAACACTGGTGAAACGTTAGGTTTTGTCTATTGTAAGCAGTTAACTCAGATGTACTTAAGATATAGATAACACTAAAGATATATAAATAGGTTGTACATGAACTCTGGACCAGGAAAAGAGCAAAAATTTGCTTGGTTTTTATGAGCTAACAATACAGTATTTATGTCTTGAAGTAAAAACTGAATTGGCACATAATATTCTTTTGGTAATTTTAAATAAGAATGAATATATAACACGCTGAAGTCATCCATAACCAGGCAGATGAACCTCTGGAATTCAAGACAATTCTACCACTGCTCAGTTACACATGGCTTCACCTTGACATTATAGTAATTCCTCTTTAAATTAACTGTCTAGACCATGAATGTAAAGGTCTTACTAAGAGGTTTAGAGAGGTCTGAAATAATGTGGATGTTTCCACAATCACTTATGAATTCTGAGTTGATAGGCAAATTTGTCTTCATATCTTGGAAAAGAGCTTTGTTTTTCTTTACCAAAATGATGTTAGGTAATTTTGCTAATTCAAGATTTTAGAAAGGAACAAAAAGCCTGGGCAAAAATAGCATGGAAAAGGGATTGAAGAGATTAGCCAAGTTGCAACACTGTAAATAGTAGGGGAAAAAGTTTAGCATTTTAAAGCTTACTATAAATGGTAGCTAGAGATTCCCCCCTCCCCCTTGGCATATTTGTGGGATTATGGTGTGCTTTTCCTTTGGAGTGGGATTTAACATACATCCAAGAACCAAGTACATTTGAAGATCAAGTTCTATGAATAGGATTTAGATATCATCTGATTCTATTATAGGGGGTGCTACTTTCACTCAGTAATGCTCCTTAAACCACTCCATTAACTAGCTGTGTTGCAGTAGAATTTGGGTTTAAATTAGATTGTCAAAATATACTCATCTGTAGAAACAACTATCCTGGCATGAGAGTGACTTACTATCACTTAATGTTAGCCAATACACTTGCAACAAGGGGGAGAAAAGAGGGAAATGAGAGAAAGTGTCAGTTCATTTTTTCTTGTGGCAGGCATATTGGTTAGCATTAATCCTTTTTAGGGTGGCGTCTACACTAGGGGCAGGCAAATTCTGGGAGTCTAAGGTTTGTTTTTCTGATCTTAGAATGCTATGGGATTTGCACCAGCTTCTCAAAACATGGCTGTGTTTTAAACGTTGCTTTTCTGCTAAAGCCAGGGCTGATGAATCGGGATAGATACAAGTTACTGGTGTCTGGAAGTCTGGATAGGGTCCGGGATGTGACTGTGTTGTTGATTGCTGAAATCAGTGAATTTCAGATAAAAAAAATTCTACAAAAATGATTCCAAAATAATAATAATTATTAGCAGGCTTCTCTTTCTGCCAGAGAGTGCAGGACTGGGGCCTAAGTGAGGGGAAAGAAGCAAGGATGTGCAAAGGGACACAGTAATGCTAGCGAGTGGGAAGAAGGCAACAGTTATGGGCAGGCAGTACGGGGAGAAGCCGCAGGTAAAACATAGGATGTTCAACAATTATATTGTCAGCTGAAGACAGAGACGATCAATGCACTATGGCCCCAGCCACCTCCTCTGCTCCTGAGAGAAGCTCCCAAGCAGCTCCTGGCTGTCCTGAATTGACTCAGGAGGACATTTGATATGGAAGTGAAGGCAACCTGTGGGTGTGGGTTAAAGAGTGAAACTGGTTAACACGTGGAAAGTTGCTGATTGTGAGTGGCGTTGACTGCGTTCCTTCCACTTACAAAGACTCAAGGAACCTCTAGAGCAGTGGTCCCCAAACTGTGCTCTCTAAGGGATTTTGGACTTCAGCTCTCAGAATCCCAGACTATTGGCCAACGTGGCTGAGGCTTCTGGGAGATGAAGTCCAAAATCTCTTAAAGGTCACAGTTTGGGGACCACTGCTCTAGAGAGTGATCATACCACTAAGGCCTAAATCTGCTCTGGCTAATACAAGATGTGTGGAGATGGAGCACTGCTTGTTTTAGACGGGAGCCATACTCTGCAAAGATGCAATTCCTACCTTTTAAAAAGATGTTTGGAGAAGTGTTGCTCAGTGCAGGGCTGTAAAGTTGCCTTGTATGGCTCATGGATTCTGCTCTGAGATTTAAATAATACTCAAATAATATGCTTGCCTTCTTCACAGTCAACAATACACAGTACAACAATAGAGCAAAAAGTTCATTCTAGGCTGAAGGGAAAGCATTATCCAGATCAGCAAACTGATGTGCCACTAAAATTGCAGTTCTGTTGATCTGTTTTGAGATACTGTACACTGGTTGCCAGTAAGACTGTTTTATTTCTAGGCTTGAATGTATGTCATAACTTCTTTAAATATTAGTGTGCATGTAACTGAAAAATCAGGTCCACCCGACAGAAAGTGTGTATGTATTCACTCTCATATGTTTCCTTTGGGTAATATCAGTAGAACACTGGCATTTTCAACAGCAATCACATTTTGTGATAGTGACAGTGCTTGGCAGGAGGCTCTCACTAAAATATACAAGCCTGTAACATCCTCTCCAAGATGGTAAACCTCTGATCAAGTCTTGTTTAGTTCCATCACTTTTTATAAGAGACCAAACGTCAGCCCTATAACTTAGCATAAACCTTAATGGCTCTTGAATTCAAAATGCCTCACCATATGTTTAAATATGGATTTCCCAATTCTCCTCCTTTTTTAAAAAAGGGGATTTATAGAGTACAGACCTAGACTGTTGAGCTGAAGTATAAAATCATTCGGTAAATTCTGCCACTTACATGGTTTTTGAGCTAGACTAAGCCTACTGTGCCCCCCCGCCCCCCCATTTTTATCTAATCACCAACATGAGAGGAAATAATTTAGCTTTGTCAATTTTGAGTACTATTAGAGAGGGACAGTATTTGGAAGCTCTGCTTCCTAGTTGGATGGGAGGCTACCAACAATTCGAAGGTGTCGTAGGCTCTGTTTCAGAGGAAGGAACTGGTCAAACCACCTCTGAGTATTCTTTGCCTAAGAAAACCCTATGCAATTCATGGGGTTACCATAGTTCAATAGGTGATTTGAAGGAACATACAGTAGACCTTTCTAGCCTTCTTTGAACAGGGGTTAGGAGGAATACCACAAAATGTTATAACTCAAGGGCTGACTGTTGTCCTGAAAGTGGATGGATATGAAAGATGTTTAGAATTTGAAGAGATGCTCCCCTTCTTTTAAATTAACAACCCAGAAAAATACCCTCTTTCAAATAGTGGATCAGGTTTTTTTTCTTTATTTCTCATGTGCTTCAATTCAGTTTGTTTAGTTTTCACTGAAATATAGGCTGCTGAAAAAAATCTCAAGGGTGAAAAGATAACTCTTAATATTAGATACACATAAAACTGAATAAACAGAATTGATCTGTACGAAAAATTCCAAAATCCTGGATCAGGTAATACTTTTCTTAGGTCCAACCAAAAATGCAAAGACTATTACCAGCGAGATTCCAAAAACTCAAGGTCAGTCACTAGGCAGCATCAACCCAATTTGTTTTCTTTGACTTTTTTGTTTTCTTTGACTTTTCTTTTTTAATCTAGCATGGAACTCAAAATTTATTTCTTGCACTGCCATTATTATTATTTTTAAAACTACTGTGTTTTTCTTTACTCTTGGTCTCTTCACTCTTGTCCTCAGAAGAGGCAATGGTTTTGCCTACAGTTGGAGAAACCAGCCATGTAACAGTTGGATTATTACATTTACAAAAATCAGGGAATCTACCATTTGCCCGGGATTCTTAGGAGTAGTATGAAATCTGCATTCCACCTTGTTGTGTGCCTTCAACTAATTTCTAACTAATGGAGACCCTCAGGCAAATGTATCATGGGGTTTTGAGGGGCTGAGAATGTGTGACTTGTCTAAGGAGATCCAGTGGGTTTCCATGGCTGAGCAGGGAATTGAACCCCGATCTCCAGTCATAGTCCACTACACCATACTGGCTGTTGCATTACATCTACTCAAGCCTAATCCATTTGAATCTGCTAAGCTAATGCTTAGTTTTTTGTGGGGGGTTTGGGCTTAATACTCTTTCTGCAAAGTGGCTGCTGGACATAGAACTGCCAACCCATCCCATAGAGTGATTACTTGGGCACGTAGGAGGAAAGGAGGGAAAATGGGTACAATTCTATGCATGCCCTTATCCTGAAGTCAGTGTGTTCTGTCTCCTACAGAATGTCATCCTTGCTGCTTCTCTTATTCATTCTGATGCTCGACTTTGGAAAACTCTCCAAGCTTAGTGTATCCCTTCAGGAACATGTTGTTATCCCCATGATGGAGGGATTGGCTGTTGTGCTGTGAATACTTAATCAGGACTCGCACAAGGACTAGCTTTGTTGTTATTACTGCTGCTGTTGTTTGGAGATCTTTGTTCAGGATCATGAGAGTTAGACATGTGCTAGGAACTTCTTAGTGAACTTCAGAAAGGTGCACATAAAGGTACATCTGTTTTTTTGGGGAGTATGTGGGAGAAGGGTCGTCTTTCTCCTTAGATCCAGATTGTTACCAGACCAACATGATTCACAGTTTTTCTCATGTATTATCTTTGTGTAAGGTTTCTGCTTTTTGTGTGGCTTGATCTTTATAGGCAGGCTCCATGTCTGTCTTTTCCATTCTGTCTGCCTCTTTGATTATAGCCATGGTGATTTTTAAAAGTGCAGAGAGATTCGAAAGAACACAGCTTGTCAAAACAGTCTCTGCCAGCCTATGGCCCATACTGGCTTGTAGTAATGAGAGTTGTAGTCCAGCACAATGAAAAAATATAAGGCTGCTTTGACTCAGAATGGGACAGGCCTGCTGACCACAAAGCAGTTATTATCTCTAGTTTGCATGAGTTTCACTGTTTCCCATTTTGTTTCAAAATGTAATTGAAAGTGCTGATGTCACCTATTTAAAAGGCTTGTGTGAGCTGGGTCAGCATTCTCCTGCTGCTATAGAATCTCCATGCATGTACTGTACCTCATACAGTGGGTCCTTGGTATCTGCTGGAGTTTGGTTCCAGCATTCCCTGTGGATACCAAAATCCATGAACACTCAAGTCCCATTATATACAATGACATAGTAAGTTGTTGTCCCCTATATAAAATAGCGAAATCAAGGCTTCCTTTTTGGAATTTATATATTTTAAAAATATTTTCAACCCTTGATTCTTGAATCTGTTGATAAAAAATCTGTCGATACAGAAGGCTGACTGTACCAGCTTGACACAACCATTCCTATCTGATTTGAAAGTGGAGATGGTCTTTGTTCGTACTTGGACAAAAAAGATCATCAGTGATCTCCAGGAAGAGGATCATATCAAAAACCCTGTAAAGCTACTGTTAGTTTGAGTTCAAAATAAGGTGCCAGGTCAGGAAATATTTTTTGTACTATACAAAATCTTCTGTTTGAACAGCTTTTTTGCAGATAAAATAAAAATCAACCATCCATTACCACATGCATGCTCTCAGACTTGTTCCCATTTGGCAGTGACAGTTCCAATCTCCCTACTTTCCCACAGTCCCCTTCATTCTTTCCTTACGTCCACAGGTACAAACTGAATCAAAGTGCAAGAGTAGTTGTCCTTCCCAGTAGGCTCAGGCAAAAACAAACTGGTGCAGCCCCCCCTAAGTTTGCATTTAATTCCCATTAATAACATTTGCCATCTTGACAATGCTCTGATGTTGCTCATATATCCCAGTTTTCTTCCGTAAAACGTTGGAAGGTATGCAACTGGTCAGCAGAGTAAAAAGGCACCTAGTGTATCTTGTCACATTCTTCCCACTATGTATTTTTGGTTTGCATTAATTGTAACCTTTACATTGTTGTTATTTATATCCTGTCTTTCAATGAAATTTTAAATGGTTGTCATTTAATTGCTTTTAAAAAACAATGTTTAAATATTTTTGCTGATGTTTTGGTATGTTTTTAATCATCTCTGGTTTAAATATTTTGTAAGCCTTCTTGAATCCCAGCATTCAAAGAATGTAATAGTAGTAATAACAACAGTAATAATCCAATAGTGTACACATGCATCCTAGTTTGTTCTTTGATGATGCATTTGCTCTTTTTGGCAGTGTATAAGTGGCTAATCTACGTGCATAGAGAGCTGCTGATGTGGGTTGCGACTCTGGAGACCAGCTCGATTCCCAGCTTGACCATGAAACCCACTGAGTACCCTTGGGCAAGTCACATGCTCTCAGCCTCAGAGGAAGAGGGTGGCAAACCTCATCTGAACAAATATTGCCCATGATAGGGTCTCCTTAGGATTGCTATGTTGGAAACAACTTGAAGGCAAACAACAACAAAAACCTACATGCAAGCGTTCCCAGGATTGTGCCATCTGCCCCAGGATGCCTCCTTATAACTATGTATTAAGAAGCCGTGCCCTCCCTCCAGTCCATCTGCCTTGGTCCTGGCCCTAGAGGGAGAGAAGAACCACTGGACCTCATCCCCTTCCCACCACTTTCCCCTCTTCCTTTTGTGTTGTCTCTTTTAGACTGTAAACCTGAGGGCAGGGATCCATCTAATTTACGATTGTATGTACAGCACAGTGTAAATTTACAGCGCTATATAAATACAATTAATAATAATAATGCCCTAGAACCATGTCACTCAACAGTCCTAACATTTACCTGAACTTTTATTGATAAAAGAATATTACTGAACATAGAGTGTGTAGATAATTTCAAGTGAGTGTTGCTATAGTTCATACCTACCTGTATAATGTGCAGGGAATTCTCAGTCTGTTCTTATTGGCAATGTCTAAATAGGATTAATTTAGATACCATGCACTCAGTCAGTCTCTTTCTGTCTGTCTGTCTGTGAAATAAAAGGAGACTTGGTTGGGTAACTTATTCACAAAAAAATATGAAAATGTAATAAGAGCTGGCAGGCACCAGCTATTTTGCATAGTTTTATTGACACAATAAAAATTGGATATATGCATAACAATTGAATGAATGTTGTGGGCTTGAGGCCATTACTTGGGATGCTGTTCTTGCCATTTCCAGTGTGAGAGTAAAGGTGGCAGTTGTTAAGTCATTTTGGTAATTGAAATTTCAATTCATGTTTTTTCTAGTCATGCAAATATTTCCCATCATATGTACATATTGCCAAAGAGAACCTTTAACATTGTTTTTAATGTTGCATGGAATTCGCATTTTGTAGCCCACTTTAGGATTAGTGAAATGCTAAAAGTGTGACATCTGTGATGTTTTATTCAAAACTTTTTTTCCTGCTAAAGTATTTATTTTAGTGTCTTAGTGCCAAATCCCTGCATGGCATTCCACTGACTAATATTAGTGAAACGATGGTTAATCTTAAATCTGAATCCAGGGCTCCACAAACTCATAGCTCATAGGCTTATTTATTGTGCTAAACTAGGTCTCCTCAAGGACTTAAAATCCAACCCACCCAAGGGTCAGAATAACTGTTTAGGTCTAAGTATTTTTACTATTCCACATGTACTTATGAGACATCCATAGCTTGATCCACTGGATGATAATTTTATCATGCAGTCTTTGCATGTGTGTGTGTACCTTCAAGTAACCTCTTGGCTTATTGTGACCACATGAATTTCATAGGGTTTTCTTTGGCAAGGGATACTCAGAGGTAGTTTGCCAGTTCCTTCCTCTGAAATACACCTGATATTTGTTGGCGGTCTACCATCCAAGTACTTACTAGAGCTGACCCTGCTTAACTTCCAAGATCAGACAGGATCTGATGCCTACAGAGTATTGAGGCCTATCACGCACTTGTTGTTTGCCTTCACGTCATTTCCGAATTATGGGGACCCCAAGGTAAACCTATAATAAGTTTTTCTGGGACTGAGCGTGTGTGACTCTCCTAAGGTCACCCAGTGGGTTTCCATGGCTGAGCAGGGATTTGACTCCTGCTCTACAGAGTCACAGTCCAATGCTCAAACCCCACTGCACCATGTTGTGCACCACTATTTCCTAAATTTATAGAATCGTATCTTTGGTTACATAACGTATATTTCTTGGAGCTATCAACATAAATTTCAAGCTATATTCCCTGTGGAGTTGTACATTAACATACTTTATTGATCAGATTTGTACTATTGTTCAAAAAATGTCTAAAGATGTATCATTTTTATGCCTTTGGTTAAATCAGTGTTATGCCACTATTTTAATGTTGTTCAATGAATATTTTAAGTAATGGTATTTCAGTCAGTTTTTAAATAATTTATTTCAATCAGTCCATCCTGATTTTATTGTTGATGAAGTTTATGTTAGAAAAGGCCTCCTTTTTTATCCCAGAGATCTCCCTAAACAACAGAGGGAGGATTTCTCAAAATCCTACTTTGATTCCGAGATAAGCTTAACTTGAAAGAGGTTTAATAAAGGAAAGCTTGTTGTCTCCTCCCTGCCCTGTCCTATCCCACATTGTTCAGGTGACTCCAAAATTCCCCAGAGACACTTTTTAGTTTGGTGCAGATAAAATGTTCCTTCCATAAATTTCTTTCAGTTGATTTTTCTATATATTTCAGGTTTATGTCTCTTTCTTACCCTTTTAGCAAGACATGCAGGCCTCATTCACACTACTGTTTAATCTGGATCATGATCCAGGTTAAACGGGCATGGTTCTGATTTCAGAGAGCGATTCAGAAAGGGGGGCCATGCTTTTTGCCCATTTTTGCCCATTTAACTCTTTGGTTACATAACGCGTATCTCTTGGGTGGATTTGAATCCGCTAGGGTGGATTCGAATCCACCATGGTTCCCATTGTCAGCCCGGCCTCTGCTCCTGACCCGGGGGAGGGGGGATGGCATGGCCCGCCCCAGTCACTGGCCTCTCCTGGCCCAGACATCCCCAGCCCAGCCTCCTTACCAGCTTCTTGTGGCCTTTTAAAAAATTTCCCACGGCCGAGGAAGCCGGGAAGGAGGTCACAGAGAAGCTGGGGAAGCTGGGAAGGAGGTTGCAAGGCTTCCCTGGCTTCTCTGCAACCTCCTTCCCAGCTTCCTTGGCCACCAGAAATTAGAAAAAAGGCCACAAGAAGCCAGTGAGCAGCCAAAGAAGCTGTTAAGGTGATTGGGCCGGGGATGTCAGGGCCAGGAGAGGCCAGTGATGGGACGGGCCATGCCAGCTGCCCCTCGTCACTTGCCAGTTTCTGAACCAATTCCTGAAACCAGCGCAAAGATAGCGGGAACCACGTTTTTGCTGAACTGGTTTCAGGAATTGGATTTTCAGGTAAGTGGGAATGGGGTCTCAGGGCACTGGAGGCCCTTTCACATTACACCATTATAGTACTATGATTCCACTTTATCTGCCAAGACTGCATCCTTTGGGATCTTTGGTTTAGTAGTTTGGTGAGACACTACCGCTTAGAGAATTCTAAGTATCTCTAATGCAAGGAAGCTAACAAGCAAACTCAAATATAATTTTAAAAATTATAAAACAGAAGGGTGGTAAAGGATGGTGGTGGGGAAGCATGTTAGAAGAACCAGGCACATTTATCTGCCTGATTATGAGCTAAATATAGGTATAAATATCTGCTGAGGTCCAGTTCAGCAAAGCAGAGTGAGGCAAGAGCTTTCATTTCTCCTGTTTGTGCTCTTTGCTGTTTAAGGAAGTTGTGAATCATTTCTCATGACTAGAGGAAACATGCTGGGTGCATGCTTCCTCTTACCATACTCTTGGATTTCTTGGGGTAGAATGTGAAGATCTGCAAAAATAAATATACAGATAAATCAGAAACACGAACTTGAAACTGCTTTCTGTGTGTGTGTATGGAGGTTGGTGGAGAGCACTCTGCTTGAAGGAAGATTGTGATTGCTCCTGGCTCGGCATGATCAGTTCAGCTGGCCCCATTTCAGCAGGGTGAACATCTGATGCCAATGTGTCTATTTTCTGTAGGGTTCTGTGCTGTAGCTTGCTGACATTGTCCAGCTGGTATGATAAATTTATTAGTTGATTTCTTGCTGACATTTTTATACAGTATTTACACATTGAGCAGCTGACCATTCAGTTAAGACTCTCCAGGCAGGACAAAGGTTTCTAAACCTTTAAAACCTTCTAAAAGCCTGAAAGAACAATTTTCACCTGGTGCTGAAAATAATACACTGTAGGTACCTGATGTGCCTTTTTGGGAAAGTTGTTCCAGAAATAGAGCCATTACAACATGATTCCATTTTTGTTATACATTCTTTGGAATCTTGCAATTTGTAGCTTGGCCACATACTAGAGCTCTCTAACTGAGAATTCTAAGTAACCCTCCCTAAGCACCAAATCTCAGAATTCCATAGGATGTCGCCATGACAGTTAAAGTGGAATGATAATTTTATAACTATGTAGTATGAATGGTCCCTGACAAGTGCACCCAGAAGGTGCCTCCAAAACTGATCAGAAAGTCTGGGTAGTTGCATATGGGGGATGGTGACTGTTCACATAAACCTTGTGCATCGGGGTAGGTCATTCCTCCAGGAGTGTGGCCAGTTTTTATTCCTTCAGCCTGTCTTCGTGGCTGTATTTTTGCCAAATTGCAATTGCTATCATGTCATTTCTTGTTTTGTTTTTCAGCTGAAAATTGGCAGTCTTTAGAGGGAGAGGGGATAAGGGGAAAATAGACATGACCACCCATTTCTTTGTGGCGGTTAAGTATTTCTCTATTATTTCTTTTTGAAATGTTGGGGATCCAAGGGGTTTGGGAGGAAAATTTGTGTGACTGCAAGATAGGGCTGTGTGGAGAAGAGCTGCAATTTAATAATAAAATATTTGCATACAGATGTTTCCAGTTTCAGTTCCCAGTATCTCCACATCGAGCTGGGAAAAACTTCTGCCTGGAACTTTAGAAAGCTATTGTGTCCCCAGATAGTGGACTTAAACTCCTCATGATTGATGATGCTGGCTGGCACTTATGGAAGTTGAAGTTCAACATATGGTAACCTAAGCTTGGGAGCCACTGGTATAGATAATTCTTTGCTCAGACGACTGATGGTCTTTTCTAATGATTCATTTTTGTTCATAATATGGCCAAAATATGAAAGCCTCAGTTTAGTCCTCTTGGCTTCCAGAGAGAGCTCAGGCTTGATCTGTTCTAGAGCCCATTTGTTTGTCGTCTTGCCTGTCCATGGTATTCTCAGTACTTTATTTTCTCCAGCACCACATTTCAAATGAGTTTGTTTTCTTCCTATTACTGGTAGCTTTTTATTTTAACTATCCAACTCTTGCATTCATACATGGTGACAGAAAATACAATTGATTGGATGATACTCACTTTACATTTTATGATCTTGACTAGTTCTTTCATAGCAACTCTTCCCAAACCTAGTCTTCTGATTTCATGACTGAAGTCTCTGTTTTGATCAATATTGGTATACTGTCTTAAATTCCATGAGTTACCAAGGTTTACCATCAATGTGGGGAAGGTTTGTCCCAGCCTAGGAAATATCAGTGCTGTCAAGAAGCAATGAAAAATGCTTTTCCAGAATGATGTCTTCTGTGGTTGCTAGTGTGGCAGGAATCCTACTTCTACTAGAGAGTATGACCCTGAAGTAGCTCAAGAGTCGTTAGGCGGTGGAGAACCATCTGAGCTGGCACAGGACCATCTTTAAACATCTGAAGAGAGTTAATGTAGAAGATGGGCTTGTTATCCTGCTGCCCCAGGAACCAGAATGTGAACCAATGGATTCAAATTATAATCAGCCCTCCATATCCATGGATTCTGCATCCATGGATTCAAGCATTCACGGCTTGAAAATATGCAAACACAAAAATTCCAGAAAGCAAACCTTGATTTTGCTAATTTATATAAGGATCATTTTACTACATAATGTATATAATGGGACTTGAGCAACTACAGATTTTGGTATCCAGTGTGTGCGTGTGTCGGGGGGGGACTTCGAACCAAACTTCAGTGGATACTAAGGGCCCACTGTACAATTAAAGGATTCCACCTAAACATTAAGAAGAATATCTTTACTATAAGGTTGTTTGGCAATGGAATAGTATGCCTCTCCTTCTCTGAAGGTCTTTAAACAGACAGTGAATGGGCATGTTTCAGCAGTGCTTTAGTAGAATATTCCTGCATGCATGGGATTGTATTAGATGGTCCTTCTGACCCTTCCAATTCTAAGATTCTGTTAGTCTCTTGGTCACAGTCTTTCCCAACATGGTGAGATATATCTGAATCCAGCTGATGCATCAGGGTAAGAGGTGCTATACTGTACTAATGATGTAGTGTTGGTCAGTTTTATGAGAATGGGACCCCTTACCATTATCTTTAGTCTTAGTCTGTTCTTTTGTTTTGTAAAACAACTCTGCAATGTGACAGTAAGCTGCATCACTGATTCATGTAACAAGTTAGTAAAGGGTTAGCAGGAGAGAGGACCTCCATCAGGGCTGCTCCCAATCTTTGGAACTTCCTCTGTAGAGAGACTGTACTGCAGACACTCACTCACAAACCAAAAGGTTGTGAGTTTAATACCAGCCATGGGCTCAGGGTCGACTCAGCCTGGTATCCTTCCATAGGTTGCTAAAATGAGTACCCAGCTTGTTGGGGGCAATTAGCTTACACTTTGTAAACTGCTTAGTACATCAGTAAGTGGTATACAAATGTACTTGCCATTGCTATTGCTGTGTTGCTAGGGCAGGAGCAGACGGGCCAGAAGGAGCGGTCTAAGTCCGCTGTTGCCAGAACTGGGTTGGGACCGTGCCAACTGCACCGCCCCCTCCCAAAGCGAGCCGTGACTTCTGGCCCCAACCTGTGCCACTAGGAGCTGGATTATCTCAGCTCCTTTTTGTTCTGGTGCAAAGAAGCAGGGCGCAGTGTCAGAGAGGATTTGGGCTGCACTGGAGGCATGTGTTGTTTGAATGCCATGCCTTGGAAGAGGCTGGAAGCATCTTCTTTTGGACCATGTATTCCGGGCCTAAGATGCCTCTCTCCTTGACCTACTTCTACTGGCAGCTGAAGGCTTTCCTCTTCTGTCTGGTTTTTGGGAATTCACTGATAATGGTGTGCTGTTTTGTTATTTTTGTATTCTGTCTGTTAATGAATTTTAAATGATTTTATCTCTGTAGGTGTTTAAATTGGTTTTTAAATAACATATCTATCTTTGTTATATATTTATATAGATACGTTTTACTGATGTTTTGCTCTGTTTCTGGGTCTGTAATGATTTGAATCATTTGTTAGGTTCCTTGAATCCTGGTCTTGGGGAAAAGAAAGGGCATAAATGAGTAAAATAACAACAGCAAAAACTGTAGTAGCAGTGGCAGCGGCAGCAAAACCAACAATAAATGTTTGCTTTTTGGAATATATATATATATATATATATAATATTTTCAACCCCAAGAAGTATGTGTGTGGAGTGAAAGTAGACTTTCAGTGTTCAGCCTCTCCTGCCTTCTGACAAATCGCCCCCACAAAAGGGAGACTCTGGGAGCCTATCTAGAGACCTGTATACATGCATTAAATAGAAGCACAGGACACCTCAACAGTGAAGATTACCACTTTCACCTAAGGGTCTAAGATGGGAGAAAACCTTCCACAGTCTACTTTCCTTAGCCATTTTGTTGAGATCAGTAAGACACAGGATGCTTAACTAGATAGGTCTTTGGTCTAATCCAGTAGGGCAGTTCTTAGGCATTGCAATTCTATTTAAATTCTCATAATCATTTTCAAATTTTCATCTGTACTTTTGATTTTTGTAAAAAAAAAAAAAGGGTGGAAAAACTATCCTCTTTTTATTATCTTTTTTTCCTGTAATTCTTTTTGGGAGAGGACTGTGTGGATTGTTTTGGTCTTTTATGTTTTTTGAGGGGTCTACCTGACAGATGTTATGAGAACTATATGATACTGATCGTAACTTAACTATAGGTACTTGACATGGATTTTCTGGGAACAAAGATTATAGCCTTAGGTTATAGAATAGAAACATAGGAAAGGTTTAAACTTGGCTTTGTTGAATTTTATTGGCCATAAATGCCGCTGTAAGCTAAGATTCACTGTTTATTCCCTGAGTATTTCAGAGCTTGAATTAACTTGTGCTAATAAGCAAAGAGAGCGGTGCTGTTTCATGGGAGAGAGGTTGCAAATCACTCCCACCCAAAAAGTGAGTTAATATCCTCTATAATAAATATAACTCTTCGCTATTAAAGCACAAACAACTCATATTTCCCTTTGCTAACTCCCAGATGCCAGAATGAGATTTTTTTAAAAATGTAAACCACTGAAATATGAATCATAGGGGTTCAACAGATTGCCCTGAAAGGGCAGGCTGGAGGCGCCTGTATTTGCTCCTGAGGGATGCCGCAGCAGTCAAACTGTGTGATGTCCCTCCGCAGGTTCTTTTTGGTACGTGGTGGGGACGTTATGTGTGCGCCTTTGGTGCACTGTCATGCGCCGATGACTCAAGCGTGGTGCAGCGACATGTGGATGCTGCGACATGCTTGCGTTGTCATAGCAGCCCCCCATGTGTGTGGTTGCTCCACTCTCCCGAACCCTAATTTTGGCCAGAGGACAGCACTTTCTGCCTGTCTGTACCTGGCTATAGCCCTTAACAATTAGAAATCTAAGGACTTTTCTGGCCAGAGTGTCTGCTTCACATTATAGCATTCTTATCTTCTTTATATGTATTGTTTTAGGTTAGGAGTACGAAATTATTACCCCCTCAAGGTGTTTTGGACCTTAGTTCCAGGAGGACCAGCAGGCTGGCCATTGATAAGTGATTATGAAACTTGTGGTCCAAAACATCCAGAAGGCCAAAGGTTCCCCATCAGTATTTTAGATGAACTGTCCATAATTTTAAATTAAATGTCCTGCTTGTTTTGTGACTAGGTGAATAATTCTTTCCGGTTATCTAGATTGTTCTCCATCCTAAGGTATTGCATCCAATGTGATTTAACAGGAAGTATACAAAGAACTCTCTCTAAATAAATAAATAAATAAATGGTTGCATCAGGCTAGTAAGCATCATAAAGCTTGGAGCCTCTCTCTATGTTAAGTTTTTAAGTTACAAAACAAGTTACATTTCAGTATATTTTAAACCAACAACTATCTAGAGAATGTAAGAAAGATTCCTTTTTTTTAGCATTTACAAAACATTTTTATTATAGTAGAGATGCTTGTTTATTAAAATACAATCTCCAGTATAACTGAGTTTTAAAGTTTGAACAATTCTTTAACCCCTCTGACAGATCATATAGTCGATTTTAATTGATTTTAATTGGATAATTTTAATTTGCTGTATTGTAATATTGTATTGAATACACTGTATTGTTGTTTTATATGCTGTAATCCCGCCTCGATCCGTAGGGAGAGGCGGGAAATATAAATAAAGTATTATTATTATTATTATTATTATTATTATTTCTTTGTACTATTCTCATGGAGCTTTAATACAAAACAGAGGAGAGTCACCCTGTGGAAAGAATAAGCTTTGAGTAAGAAAGATTCCTGATGCCCCTAACTAAACAGCCCTTTATTGTTACATGGAGTAAATGATACTGAGTTTTCCCTTGATAGAAAGCTAGGTGTCTAGATCCCGTTTGGCTCCAGCCTCTACTGGTCTCCCCCCACAAAAGGTCTCTTTTAGATCTCTTTAACTTCCATGGAGCTTTGTGGGCAAAGGATCCTAAGCTAACCTAAGTGGTTAAATTACCCCTTTGTTAACTGGATGGAGTTTGGTCAAGGAACCAAATGAATAATGGCATGAAGTGGTATTATCACACCAGTATGTAGGCAGGGTTTGAGTTTACCTTGTTTTCTTTTTTAAAAGGCTATGCATATTTGAATGTTTGCCTAATTATGAGTAACATTTCAGGGTGTGGGCATTTGTATTATTTTTTGTTTGGAAATGCAGTTAGAAGTTGAGACATCCTGTAGTTAAATTTTCCAAAGATGCCGGTAAGTTTGTGCAATGTTTCTGTGGTCTGCAAAGGACTAGACAACTAATTTCTCCCCTTCGTAAATTTGTTTGGGATTTTGCTGTCTCATGTTTTTTTTTTAATCTAGCCCTGTACTCTTTCATTTCAAGGAGTTCCTTAAAAACACCCATTGCTATTTGTCTGCCCTAAGGAAACGCCTGGTGTGACCCAATTTAAAGTAAACTTCAGTGATTTACTCTTAGGACTTTAGCCAGTTTGCTTAAGGGCCCGTTCATTCTACGAAATAACCCAGTGTGGAAACCAGGTTATTTCAGTGGCGTTCATGCTCTCACCTAGTGTACTCAGTGCAGTTTGGGGGGGGGGTGCCTCAAAACCCACTTATCCCAATATATTCAATACTGGCTTTTTTCCCTGTGTCTTTTGAAAAGATGTGGATCGCTGCAAATGAGAATGCACTGCTGATTTGATTTGGGGCATTCTGAACCAATTCTTCCAAAACAGGAAGGAAGACATTACGTGTAGAGGGGCAAGACATACATATCACACCTCGTCTTGCCAGTGAAGACCATAAATCCGATCAGTATTTCCACCACTGCCTCCATTTCCCCAGCGTAGCATCAGAAGGCTTATTTGTACATTTATACAGCTTATTTATACATTTATACACTTACAGTATATGTGTTCAGATTCGAGCTACCCGCGACAACAGAAACAAAATGGAAGTGGAATGACAAAGATGTGCATCACTTGACTGACGTTTTAACACCCCCCCCCCCCCGAGAATGATCGGATGCATTCGGAATGGAGGCTCCATTGTAAATCAATATGCTGGCAGTGTGAATGGCAATAGGATTAAAATGCCATGGAGAGATTTGATTGGAGTAAACATAGTGGGAACTTTGATTCGATATTGTAGCACCGAGGAGATTCAGATCTCCTCAGTACAAAAACGTACCTGTGAACGGGCCCTAAATACACCAGTCTCTTTAAGATGGAACAAGTACTTGGAAGTATATGGAAGAAGAGGAAGAAGAGGAAATGGCCTTTTTTGTCTAATTTAACTAGAGTAAGTGATTGTCTTAATTAAGAATCAATCTATAAGCCTAATAGATTAATGTACTAAAAGCTGCAAATCTCAGTTAACACATCAGCTTTTCAAGTCAGAATGGTTCCTGAAAGTAAGCAGAGATTGTGGAGTGTAGGGACTGGCCACAGGTTATGAGAGAGTAGAACTGCCCATGTTGCAGCTCCCAAAGCTAGTGTATTGCCTACAGGTGTAGCAGAAATAGTCAGCCCTTAAGATTCAAATTCTAGTTCTATTGGTTTCTGCATCTAGGTTTCTGCATATAGAACATGTATGTATAGGACACTAAGGTCCAAAGCACACTGCAGAAATAATCCAGTTTGAAACTGTTTTAACTGGCCTGGCTCAATGCTAGGGAATTGTGGGAACTATAGTTTGTGAGACATTTAGCCTCCTCTGGCAGAGAACTCTAGTGCCACTATAAACTACAATTGCCAGGATTCCCTAGCAGTGAGCCAGGGCAGTTAAAGCAGTCTCAAACTGGATTATTTCTGCAGTGTGTTTTGGACCTATGACACCCAAACAGTAAGGAGGCCAACCATTCCATGTTATATTTGGATCTCACAATGATCCATGATTTGTTATTACAGGAGCAGCCTGCAAGAAGCCTTTTGTATGTTTCCACCTCCTCTGTCATCGGAAGATGAGAAGCCATTGTTTTCATTTTGGGTTAATTCTGATTTTGGTATGAGAAGTTAAGAGGGCATGTCTGGCTAGTTCAAGCTGGAAAACATTAGGCTGGTTTGTGGAAGGAGAGGACTTTTAAAGCTTTGGGAGGTCTGGTTAGTTTACTGAATGATAGTTGTCTTGCAGTTATAATTTCTTACAAGATGGGTTACAATAAAAAAAAGCTAAACGAATTAAAGTCTACCTGTATTTAATAACTGGTTGGAAAAATGATCAAACATAATACAACCTGTAAAATCTAATTGCAGCAGGAACCACCCCCCTGTGTATGCCTGCCATAGGAAATAGTGGAGATTTTCCTTCCGTGGGTATTCGAGGGCGCAGATCTGTGAGTTAGGAGGGGCGACTGTGTACGTAGATATATAGAAATATTTTCAAGTTGTGGATGGTTGAATCTGTGGATAAAGAATCTGTGGGTATGGAGGGCTGACTGTATTTACAGTTGAACATTATTCTGGGAACCTATCATGAAAATATGGTGCAAGTTCTTCCCTGATGCCCCAAATAGTGCCACTGGATTCCACTAGTAATTGGGTTTTGGTTCTTAGAGGGCTCCACAGATAGCATCGTGCAGCTTGGAGACCTAAAGAAGGTCTGCTAACTCCACTTTTTGCAGGGATGAAAGCAGACTTTCTACGGTGGAAGAGCTACACCACAGTGAATGTTCTGCCTCCTACTTAGCATCTAAAACCAGCTAATGCAGCACTGCCCTCATCAAGACCCCTGTGTGTTTTGACCTTTTCTCTGCAGATCTCTTTGCTAGAGCTGTCTGTCAGGAAAACTGGGTTTTGTGTACAAGGGGAGGGTGAGAGAATGTGAAGCATACACTAATCAAGGACAGTTCCACCTTTTAGCTGCAGTATTTCACAAATTGTTTGTCTTAAAAGGTGGAAACAGGCGGTTGCTAAACCCTCCTTCCTTTGTAAAAAAAAATAAAAAAATCCAACATTTGACAGAAGAGTCAGCAGGGAAAAAAAGACTGAGGGAGAGATGAGAAAACAAGACACTTTGGCAGCAGTTCTTGGAAAAATCTCAAGCCAAGCCCATACTGAGTGGGGGGCATAATGACAAAAGTAGTGGTAAAAAATGTATGATGACAAAAGTAGTGGTTTGTTAGCTTTTTGTGGGGTTTTTGGGCTATGTGGCCATGTTCTAGAAGAGTTTGTTTCTGATGTTTTGCCAGCATTTGTGGCTGGCATCTTCAGAGAATGCTGGCATAGAAGAGAGTGAGGTATATACATACTGTGTGACCCTGGGTTGGGAGGAATGATTTCTGTGTTTTGTTCTGTTGTTGAATAGCAAGGCCTCAGGGTGGGAGGCTATGCCAAGAGGATTTGTGTCTGTTTTATTAGAGATCCATTGTTTGCTGGGAAAACCCCTGACCCTGGGTGGTTTTCATTTGCATTTGCTGGATCTTGATTTTAGTGTTTTTCAGGGCTGGTAGCCAAACTTTGTTAACTTTAAGGGTTTCTTATTTTTTGTTCAAACGTCAGACATAAACTCTTCTAGAACATGGCCACATAGCCTGAAAAACCCACAAAAAACTATGGATGCCAGCCATGAAAGCCTTCAACTTCATAGTGGTTTGTTGTTCTTAACTGCCCTCAAGTTGACTTCGATCTGTGGCGACCCTGTAGATGAGACATCTCCAAGTAAAAAACCCCAAAGCAATACATGAACAGCCTGACGGGGAAGGCTAGGTCAGAACAAAACAATCCCTTGAGATTGAGAGAGAAGTGCTGGTCGCCAAGCTCAAACAGTCTGCGTGGATCACAGGGCATTCCTGCTGTTTGACACTGTCGAATCTAAATATAAGATGAAAGCCTGAAATCTTAATGAAGCGACAACTATTGCGGCAAGGGAAAATGCTGGATGTGACAAGCATGCATGTCTTTTCTCAGTTCCTTTCAAGTCAGGGACAGAATCTAGAGGTTCCATGGTTGGTAAGGATGAATCCCGAATGGATTACTTGCATTGTTCCATCCCTGCGTTTATCCACTTGTTGAAAAGGACACGGCTTTCCTATCTCACCCCCTTAATGAGCTCTGTCACCATAGCAACACCCACTGGCAAACAGTGAGATTACAGTACCACTGTTGTCCAGACTATAACGTTCCCCTGCTCCTCTTGGCACACTGACCTAGAATACTGCCCTACATCCCAGCGTAAGGTTTCTTTTTTAATTTCCCCCTCTTGGTAAGATTTAAAGTGCACAAGGAGGGTACGGTTAATTGCTTCACATGTTGGGTATGAGAAATGGCTTCTAATTAGCTTCAAAGCAAGTCTTTATCAACAGATCGGAGGGGAGCGGATTGTAATCCGTAGAAGCTCAGCTAAAATAGATCTGCTTCGTGGGCACTGCAAAATTCTTTTCCCTCTTTTTCCTTCCCTTCTTTTTATACTGAAACAGACTAGCAGAAATAGCTCTTTAAAAATTGCTTTCAAGCTCTTATCGTCTTGTTTTTTTTTAAAGAAGCCGTCCACCAGTTTCACGGGCGTGACAGCTGCTTTGTTTCATCAACCAGATGTGTACAGATGTGGCTGCTTCTCTGTTGCGTTGATCAATAACATCCCACAGTTACTATAATGTCAAACTGGTTGCTTTCTGTTGCTTTTGACTTAGTTGCTGTATCTGAGTTGTTTGTTTTGAGACCTCAGTGGGCGATTAACACAACAACACTGCTCATATGAGTGATGTTTACTTGTCTCAGCACTATGATGTGGGAGAAGCAGACTCATGAGGATGCCTCCATTTCCTTTGGGGAAATAGAGAGCTACAAGTGATGATTTTTAGTTTCACGGAAGACAGAATGAGTTCTGTGTGTTCATTGTTCCCATTCAAACTGGATGGAATTGAATCATGTGGTAAGAGAGAAAAAAAATGACTATCATGTCATGGGTGTGAACCATGAACCATGCAGTGGGAATTTTTTTTTCATTCCATATTTACCCACTCTTGTGTTTGCTTGGTAATAGTGTCCACTGATACTCTACAAGAGTAAGAATCTACCATCATGGCCTCCTGTTTCAAATGATAAATTTAGAGAGCTTATTCAGGGCCTTGCAAATAATAAGACTCTAGGTGAGGATATGGTGCCTCCAAAATTTTACGAAGAGAATATTGACTCTGGAGACTTGAGTATTTGCTCTTCGTAACAGAACATTGGTGTGAGGAAAGATGTCATCCAAGTTGTCATCCCATTTCTTGATGGAATTGACTCACTGGCTGTTTTAGATAGTTGGCTAAAGAAGAATTAAGAACAGTTTTTAGGAGGATGCCACCAAAGTTACTTCACTATAATCCTATTGGCATCATATTTTGACAGTGTGTTATTTTCAGTAGCTGTGAAGTAACAAACAGTACATGGCAAATATCCATCAAATGTTACACCAGCTCATAAATGTAATTTTGGGCAGCCTCTGTGGAGTAATGTTCCAATTAGATCTCTAGAATACAGTGTGGTATAGTTCATTCTGAGAGCCAATATGGTGTAGTGGTTTGAGTGTTGGGCTACAACTCTGGAGACCAGGGTTCGATTCCCACTTGGCCATGAAACCTGCTGGGTGACCTTCAGCAAGTCACATTCTCCCAGCTTCAGGGGAAGGCAATGACAAACCTCCTACAAACAAATCTTGCCAAGAAAGCCCTACTGATTCCCCTTAAGGTTGCCATAAGTTGACAATGACTTGAAGGTGCATAGCATGCACATAGTTCAGTTTGGCACGTGAATGCTCAGGAATGGATATATTGTTATCCCCTGACTGTTTTGATTTGGAAAGGATAGTCCCTATTAAACCTCTGTTTTCCCCATATTTCAGATGCTTTTCAAACGTCCCAGTTTCTTTTTCCTCCTCCCACTTTGTCTCTTTGTTCTCAGCTTATTTCAATTGCTGTAGTTTGAGTTCAGAGTGTAAAATAGTTTATATTCAATTAACTCAGCAAGGGAAAAAGAAAAGGAGTGGAATCTTGCCCTTCCCTATAGGCTCAGGCAATATCAAATGCTGCAGGCTGTCCAAACTTGTCTGTTCTTCCTCATGAATAACTTTTACCATTTTGACCATACACTGATGTTACTTGGCCACACATGTCCTAGTTTACACCTGTGAAATGTTTGAAGGTATGCCGCACCCATTCACTGACTCCTCACCATTTGAGCAGAGATGTACTGGTTGCATGAAAATGGTAGTTTTCAGTCCTGGTTTGGAAGGTTCACAAAGGCCATACTTTTCTATTGTTGTTGCTGTGACCAGCCACATGTCAAGTGTGTGTGTGTATGCGAGAGAGGTGGGATGGATTCTGATAGATAAAGGAGTATGATGGTCAGGTCATCAGGGAATTGTCATCATCTGAATGGCATATCTGAATCTGGCCTGATGAATACTCTTGATACATCTAAAAAAATTAGAAGTGGGAAGGTAAAAAATTCATTTGTGATTTGAAAATATTACCTTTAAAGATTTCTGATAAAGGGTAAAGGAGAGTAAGGTTAAGATTAGCACACAGGGTGAAGTGGGTTTTTGAGGAGACTGATGCTAAGAAGATTCCTTCCAAGCAAACTGTAACTTGGACTATATCTGTTTATCGAGTGGGATCTATATTCTGTATTTCTCATTTCTAGAAATATTTAAAATGCAGCTTCCTTTCTGAACTCATTTTCTCTTGATTTTGCCCTTGGTTATGATCATTCATAAGTGACAGCCTTGACCTAGATAGGCAATGAAGTTTGCTGCCCTTCAGCATAAAGAGAGAAACCTGAAGCCTTTCAAAGGTAGAAAGAGAGAGAAAGGCAGAGGGAGAGGGAGAGAGGCAGCTTTCTAAAATTAAGCTCCATGAAAAAAGATGCCAGGTTACACTTTGGAAATACTAAATTAAATAGTCTTTAGATAAAAGAATTGAAAGCATAAAGTGTATGAACTGATTAAAAAAGAACTGAATAATAGTTAAGAACTTGATATTCTGTGAAGGTGATCTTTTCAGAAGAGAAATCCATCTGAGAATAAATGTTTCTGTACTGTAAAATCCTTTGCTTTCAACTCACTAAATTTAATAGGGCATAATTTCTATATTTGGAGGTGGAAATTATGTGCTAATTATCATGCTGCACCTCTATAAATTTCAGAAAAGGATGATGTTTACATATTTTGAGAATATAAATTTTCTTTTGTTGTTGTTTTCAACTCACATTTTGTATCTTTAAGCACACTAAGGTTTTCTTCTGTCAATGTACCAAGACTTTGTGGTGTGATTTAAAAAAACCAAAAACAAATGTGTGGGCCTGTAGCAACATTCTTCCAGGGTTTGGCCCTAGAAACAAACATTATGGATTTAATCTTGAAGGACGATGTCATTGCCTGTAACAGGTCTTTATCCTATCCATTTTTTCATCTTTGTAGTATTAGTATTCATAATCTCATCTCTGAAACATTGCCCTGCTAGTATGCATGAATTCTCCAACATGAGCTGAGCAATTGCTCCATGTTGTGCTGATCACTAAGGATGGCTTGCCAAGATTGGTATAGAATTGACTACCATATAATTGTGATGATGGATGGAACTGATAACCTAGAATTCCGTGTTTTCTCTCTCCTTTCTTCCCATAGGCTTGCATACCCTTTCTTTTGGAACTAAGGATTGGATTTGTAATGCTCAGGCTTGCAAAATAACTTCCAAATAAACAGTGACTTCATTCTTTTAGTTAGCCATGCATCTTTGGGAACAGGCCTTGCCTCAGCCTCCCTGTTTAAAGGTTCTGTCAGAATTTCCTCAGGTATAAAACTTGTTGAGATCACTGATAGGCGCCTGCAATGCTAACCAAAGTCCCACGGGGTTGGGGAGAGAATAGACCCTAAGACCTGCTATGGCCGAAGGCATGTAAACTTGGAGACAACCTGGGACAAAAGCATCATTGATTTGTTTTGGAGATTTATTAAAATTGATTCTTTGCTAACTATCAATATCTTTTAGATTTACGAAGATTTCTAGAAGGCACACCTATCTCTTATCTTGTGTGTCGCTCGAGGTCCTGATTTTATAATTCTTGTAAGTGTGGTGGCCAAAGGCTAATAGCTGGCTAGTGACATAAAAAGGAATATTATGTCTTTAATTTGCTCTGCTAGATACTTTTTCTTTTACTTGGCAGTTGAAGGCTGGGAACAGTTCAGTAGCTGTGAACAGGGAAGTAAATGCTCCCTTTATTTAATTATTTAATTGAATTTATATCCTGCTTTTCTCTTGCCACGGGATTCAAGGATACTCACAACCATGTGAAACAAATTACTATTAAAAAACTCTTAATACAAAAGTTAAAAGATAAAAGCCAGAGTTCTATTTAAAATGCACATTAAAAAGTTTTAAAAGCATGCTTAAAACGCAGTATAATAAAATGGAAAAACAAAACAACACATTAAGCAACTTACCTATATAGTTCTCATAGACATTATGAAGAGATACGACTCATAGCTGCAGAGTTCAATGTTTTTTTGTTTTTTGTTTTGCCCTATATAGCCCTGTAAATCCATCTTCCAGTTGCCTCAGCCTGAGAGGTAGAGTGCACCCTAGCTCAGGGGACTGGTTTTCTAGACATGGAATAATGTGGGTATAATTTGTTGATAGCAGCTAAATTCTGTCACTAACTGTGAAGGGATTCTCGAATCCATCAGGTAAAGATGCTGCTTGTCTTGTTATGTATCATTTACCCCCAGTAAATGATAGTACCCCTGGCAGGAGTACCAGGGTGGTGTACCAAGTGAAGCAGAAATGTGTACCAAAAGAAGAACTGCAGGCAGTTGCCCCTCATGACATCCTGGTACACCTTTCTCATGAGAAAAAAATCCAGCATTGTAATTTGTTGTTCCATTTCATTTTCGCACCATTTAGCACAACAAAACCAAGAGTCTGGGACAGTGAGATATGTAGAAGAAACTGACTAAAGTAATGGGGTCACAATGATTTATGCAGTGAAACCATTGAGAGGCATTATCTGTCTGTGAAATGGAGAAACTGGTTGGAAGGGGACACTGCACAGAATTCCTGTGTGTGTCAGAAACTATTTACCTACAGGACTGCTATGTGACATATGAAGAAGAACCCAGACAGAACTGAAAGGCTGATGAAAACCAGGCTGTCAAGAGCATAGATGGTTTCTTAGTAAGCTTACTGAAGAACTGAGGGAACTTTTGGCTGCTGGGGAAACTCACTACAACTTTAAAGTTGATTATATCATTTTTGTTTTAAACGTTCTCATGATTTTATTCAGTTATATGTGGTGATTATTGGGGAAATGTTCTACACTTCCCTGGTCAGTTTCAGAAGGATAATAGAAAAATACATTATGGTTAAAAGGGGTAATACTAGGAGATCTTTTCTAGTTAGTTTGTACAGAAGGGTTAGTTAGTTCTAGTTAGTTTGTACCCTTCCCTTTTCACTCACAGCAAATATTAAGTCTTTATTTTAAAAAAGCTCAAGGTGTGTTTCAAGTTGAAAGATAAAGGGGAAAAAGACATGTGACCTGTGCATTAATTGAAATAAGCTGAGATCACAGAGAGAAAGTGGAAGGAGGAGAAAAAAATTAGGATGTATTAAAAACAGCTGGAAAAGTAGGACAACAGGATTAATGGGTACTGCCAAATCTGGACAATTGGAAAGTATGCATTTCTCTGCACCTGGCTTACTGCTCTCCCGTGACAGACACTTACTTTTTGTATTCACCAGTTGTCTGTGTCCTTCCTCCCCACATATCAGGGTTCATTCCTTCGGTTTGCCTCAGTTGTTCTCCTTTTCTTCTCCCTTCCCTTCCTCCCTTTTGTATGACAACAGAAGGTTTGGCACTTGGGGGAATTTATTCCAATTCAGGACTCCATACACTCCTTTTTGTTCCCCTTCCCAAGGTTTTCCATCCACCTATTCATTCCCAGGCACCAGGCAGCATTCTGAGTCAACTGAGCAGGCTCACACCACATTTGACTGTTGGTTGGAAGGCAGATATTGCCTTGATTTTTTTTTCTAAAACAATTTTATATTTCTAAAACCCATAATGTTCCCCCAAGAGGGCTGATACCTCCCAACAATGTGACAATTCACAATCTTTAAAAGGCCTTCTAATTTGTGTATATTAAGCAGCAGCAAAAATTAGGGAGTGACCTTCAGCACTGGTTTTAAAAGCTGCTGGAATTGGTTGCTACTACTTTGCGCCCCCATTTTCTAGAGCATTGGCTTCTTTCTCAAACTGAGGTTTGGTCCAAATTGAGAGAAGAAAATATCAACTTTGCTAGCAAGGTGATTTGCATGGCATTAACCATCATTCTTTGCTTACTGTCAAAAATCTTTAAGCTTGCAGTGACCTACTTAAGGGTCTTATGACAAGATTAAAAATTCCAGTGAATTCCATGCACTACTTTTTAAGCATTCCTATGTATATTTTCCACTTTTGTTTCTATGGAGATAATGGTCAGAATTTTGCCAGCCTGATGACTAACTGCTCATCTTAGCAATTTCCTCTTCTTAGCATTCAGAAGAGAAGTTAGTTTTTAGTGCATTTATTCTTCTCATTTAACATTCTTGGAAGAGGAAATTTTCAGGAGCAGGTCTTGCTGTCTCTGTAATTCCAGCTGCCAGATTTGCAATCAACACTTTTCAAGGGCTAAACCCACTATTCCAATTTACTTAGAGTAAAAAAAAAGATAGTCAAACTTCCTCTGCCATAGCATGAATGCTTCCTTCCACATATGGGCTGTTGAATTTTGGAAATAGTAATGAACAATGTTGCAGAATTAAGATGAATGACTTTTGAGCTCCTCAGCTGCCCTGTACCTCTTCTCCAGCATGCCTACAAGACTGAAAGCCTTAGCTTTTAGTATTACCTACTATGTCCAATCCTAGACAGTGCATAGTATTATCTATGATGTAGGCCAGTATGAAAAGTATATCCTTCTGAGTGCTGGACTGTAATTCCCAGTATTCTTTCACCAATGAGTAAGACTCATTAGGACTGGTGGGAATTGCAACCTAACAGCATCTGGAGCTCTGGACTTTCTGTCCATCCCTGGCTTCGGGCACACAAGCCAACTTGAAACCATGATTTACAATCCTGGGCTTGTTTTCTTGATTGGGAACAGGAAAGGTATGACCTTTACTATTTTAGCAATATTGAGAGGTGATGGGAATTGGAACCTAAAAACAACTGGAAGGTTTCACGTGCCCTCCCCATAGTTACGATAAACCACAGATCAAGGTCCCTACATGACAATAAAACAAATTGAGTTAAAGGTGGAAATCAAAGTTTCCAATCTCCTTTCCTGCTCATATTGAATGGGAGGAGACCATGAAAGCCTGCCTTTTGTAGATGTAATGTGAAACTATACAATAATATTACATTCAAACTAGATCTAAAGCAAGTTAGCATAACATGTTAGTGGCCGCTTCCCCAGTGCAGGTCAGCACATTTGTAACATATACCTGAAACTCCTTTAATCCAGTCCCTAGTTCAGTACTAATTTCCTTTGGTTTTGAGGGGCAAGCACTCTTGGTAGGTGTTCTTTGTTTAAACATTTTAGCTATCAGCAGCTCTTCTACTCTTTTTATGGGAGATAGTGGATCTACTGGATACCTTGGAGAACCATCCATATAGCACAGTTTGTTGTTATTGTACAGTGGGCCCTAGGTATCCATTGGAGTTTGGTACATAT
Source organism: Urosaurus nigricauda (assembly GCA_034509955.1). Classification (NCBI taxonomy): domain Eukaryota; kingdom Metazoa; phylum Chordata; class Lepidosauria; order Squamata; family Phrynosomatidae; genus Urosaurus; species Urosaurus nigricauda. The sequence goes on along the minus strand of JAOEGL010000005.1, from coordinate 67,004,770 downwards.
TTAAGAAGTTACACAATTTATTTATAATAGAGCTACAAAACAAAATGTTTGAGCTGCCTCTCTCACTGTGCCCCCCCCTTCTCGCTTTTCTAGGGATTTGGTACTTAAAGCTGGGATGTGGTTGTGATTTGTGATTTCTGGCAGCAGGGAAGACTGTGTTATTTCCTTGACTGTTAGTTCTTAAAGTTAGGAGTGTCTGCTCTGGATCCTTTTAAGAACTATTTAAGAACTTTTCTTGGAACTAATTTTAAAGAGAGGTTGAGAGGGTTTTTAATTGTATTTTAAAAGATATATACAACGTTTAATATTATAAGTGTTTTTTTTTTCATCTTGCATTGCCTTGGGGGCCTGGATGAGTTGGGAGGCAATAAATAAATGCCATACTTAAGCAAACAAGTCCCAGAATCCCCTAGTTGGCTGGAGAATTTGGGTAATCTAAAATAATAAGTTTCCAAAGTTGTGGTGCACAGTACTTAAAAAATCAAAGCCAGTGTGCACAAGATGGAGAATGTTTTTACTTGTCTTCATGCTGCCTCTCAGAGTGTGGCTGAGATTTTGAAGGACTGCAGCCCAACGTTTCAGACCCATCTTCACATTTCATTTCACTGCCACTCCTGCCAGATGTTGCATTCTTCCCTTGCATGGCTGGTAATTCTGCCACGTTTTAAAAGCGATGAATCAAATCGCCATGAAATCTTAAGATCTCCATACAAGCTCCGTGAAATTTGGACTAATGCTGAGTATGAATAAACAGTCTGGCAAAGGAGTCTTTTCTTTTTTCTTTTTAAGCTGTACTTAATGACGCAGAAGAGGGCTTTCTACAGTTTGAGGCAACAATTTGAGCAAACTATGAGTTTGCTCACGCCTTCCTGCTTTTAAACTGCTTTTTGAAACAAGAGGATGAGGGGATTCTAACCAAGAACAGGGGTTAGGATTGGAAGGATACCTACAGAGTGCTGCTTTTTAACTGTGTTTTTTGGGATAAGGTCAGTTGAGTATTAATATCGCCTGCTTTAAAAGCCTACTCCTGTTTATCTTTTGTGTCACAAATGGCTGCAACACTTGGCTCCCACAAAGGGGACCTAGTTCTAAACAGACAGTGGGAATTTGCACCCATTTCCTCTAGCTCCCTCTTACTCTTATTCCTTAACAGCTCACCATTATAGCATCTCCTTTTATTTTCTCTCCCTCTCATTCTAATTCAAATTTCTTTTTAGGATTCAGCTTTTCTGCGTAGTCCTTAACTTTACCACTGTAGCATCATGCTTAACTGATTTCAAGTTGCACTAAATTCCCATTATAAGCTCTTTGAATGGATTTCCTGGCTACTGTCCTAGTTTGCTCTGTAAAGCATTCTGTACCATGGATGACCCTAATAACTCTAAAAGCAAGGTAAAAACCAAAGAAGTTTATGACATAATTATGATTGTCCATCTTGTTTGGCTAAGGATGGACAGGATCTTTTAACAAACAGGCATCAAACAAATTCAGAATAAGGCTTAAGTTGCTTAGGCCATCTTTTAATTTGCTGACATGTTTATCAGGTTTTTAAACTTTAAAAATCTTTTTATTTTTATAGCAATAGCAAGTACATTTTTATAACACTTCTCAGTGCACTTAAGCACTCCCTAAGTGGTTTACAATGTGTAAGCTAATTACATCCAACAAACTGGGTACTCATTTTAAGAACCTTGGAAGGATGCCAGGTTGAGTCAACCCTGAGCCCCTGGCTGGGATTGAAGTCGCAACCTTGTGGTTTGCGAGTGAGTGGCTGTAGTAGAGGCATTTAACCACTGCCCCACCAATATTTAAATAATACTATTTAAATTAGGTTGATTTTGTTTTACACTGCACTGAGACTTCTAGACAAAGGGTGGGATTTAAATGAATAAATAAATCTTCAGTACCTCTTTTATTGGCCTAAATACCCTAAAGGCACCAGGTCCTGTCTGATTTTGGAAGCTAACCAGGGCATGCCCTGGTTAGTAGTTGGATAGGAAACTGCCAATGCATACCAGGTGCTGTGGGCTATATTTCAGAGAAAATAGAGAGCAAAACCATCTTTGAGTGTTTATTGTTTAAGGTATAATCTGCACTGCAGAATAATGCAGCGTAACACCATTTTAACTGTCATGGCTTAATCTATTGAATTCTGGGATTTGTAGTTTTATGAGATGTATAGCCTTCTCAGTCAGAGTGCTTTGGTGCCACAACAAACTACAAATCCCAGATTTCCATAGCGTTAAGTGATATCAAACTGCATTATTTCTTTAGTGCAGATGCAGCCGAAGAAAACCGTATGAAATTCATTGTGTGGTCATAAGTCAAGGAACAACTTGAAGGCACATGCACACACCTCTTTTATCATCCTTCCAGAACCTGCACATCTTGAAATGGCTCTTTGCAATTATTGAGGAGCCTCATTTGCTGTTTTCTGGGACCACATCTGCTGCTGTAAATCATGGGTCGTTTTTATACTTTGATTAGTTAGTTATTTGCAGCAACCTCCAAAGATCTCACTGCTGGCAACTAGATACTTGGCAGGTTCTTAGACGAAAGTATGCTGCACTCCATGGCGGAGTACTGCCTTTAACTATAGTACAGGGTTGGCTGAGAGCCAGCATGATGTAGTGGTTTGAGAGTTGGAGTATGAACCTGAAGACCAGGGTTTGATTCCCCGCTCAACCATGGAAACCCACTGGGTGACCTTGGGTGAGCCATACTCTTGTAGCCCCAAAAAAACCTGTGATAGGTTCACCTTAGGGTTGCCATAAGATGGAATTTCCCTGAAAGCACAAAACAACAACAGCAGGGTTGGTTTGTACCCTTGTACCTTATCATCTGGTGAATGTTGAAAGAATGGCCTTTGAATGTGAGCACTTCCAAAGTAGTAGTGTTGTTGTTGTTTTTTAAAAAATAATCCTTAAATATCTGGAGATTCAGAACAAAAATACAGCAGTTTGAATTAGCAGCAGTTCAGTAGCAGAATTAGATCTCCTGCACTGATAGGCGGGCCCTATTTTTTCTTTCATTAGTCCAAGTTTTGCACCAGTGCACAGTAATTGCGCCAACTTCTCTGGGATCACATCAGTGTAAAGGAGAATAATTAGATCCTCTTTTCTTCTTCCTGTTAGTTTGAGTCTCTTGGTGGTACTTCTAATGCAGTTTTGCTCAGCTTTCTCTTTTAAGGATGACCTCTTCTTTTACAGGGGTGGTATTTTGACAGTCTTTTTCTGCTGGTACCAGTGTTGGTGGTCTTCTGTGTAAGCTAGGAAGCAGTAATCTAGAAGAGAGAATTCATGTAAACAAACAACTGACTTCTTCCCTAGTAGACAGAAATCTTTTATGGTAAGGACAAAAGGTGAAGTGTCAGCAATGCTATTTCCCTTTTAAATAACTGTGTCATAATGGTTTCCTGTTTCTCTCATGCAGTTGGAACATAAGGCTATGGAGATTTCCAAGGCACATTTGCATAAGATCAGCTTAAATTGTCATCCTAGGAGATTTTCTCAAAGGAAGGTCTAAAGATCTGTCAGTTTTCATACCCATTTTGAAAACCCAGTGGTTATTAGCATGACACAGGTAGTTTAAAAGATATATTTACTCCAGTGTTTTTTCTCTTAAATAAATCCCACCACCATCACATCTGTGGTTAACACATATGCCTTAAGGGATTTAGAAGGGATTAGGCTGGTCATATAATGGTATCTCTCTCTGTCACTGCAAGCAGGCAAACCACCCAAGGAGTACAATTATCACGTCTGTTTGTAGGGACTAATGAATTGCAATGCCTGCTGAAAGTGACTGCAGACTGACCTTTCAGATAATCCTAACGAAGTGGAAAGTGGTTATTTAAAAAAACAAAATTGGAATAATCACTTAACGGTTTAATATGTTGGATCTATTTCACACAAATATTTAAACAGAACAAAAATATAATATTTGACTATTTATACGACTGAATGGTGATTTCCCCTCTTCTTTTCCTGAATTGATGTAAGTTTTATTTGGGAGAAATAATTTCTGAATGTGGTCTTCCTTCCCTGAAATTGCTCTATTTATTGTGTTTAATATATAATTAAAATAACAACAGGAGGACTGGCAATTTGCAAGAACAACTGCTATTTAACTTCAGACAAGATAACGTTTTCTTTTAAGTATCAGTTATCGGTTCTCTTTAAGTCAGTGTTTCAGAAACTCACTAAATTTGTTGGTGGAAAAATGAAATAAGTGAACCTGTTACAGGCAATTTTTCTAAGACTGCAAATGATGAAAGGATAGGAAATATGAAAGGCTAGGAAATTCAAGGTGATCCAAAATAAAAGCTTGTAGTTGGAATTTGTTTAGATATACACTTCTGTGGCATAGATTTGGGGCCAATCCGTGAGACTTTAATGTTGCTCTCTCAGACCTGAATAGTAACTAATCTCATGGTGATCCAGATTCATTAATGTATGAATTGAACTATAGTCACTTTCTGAGCAGAATAATACCTCCCTTCCTATTAATCCTATATATGTGAAGGGCCCTCTGCTTCTATGTGTGTACATCACACTTATCATAAGCTCTGCAATGCAAGGTATTTTCCCATTCTAACAATCTTGCCCTCTACAGGGGCAAATAAAGATGGAAAAATATAATGGAGATGCAGTACTCTTTGTGTGTGTGTGTGCACATGCGTGCATGTGTGAATGTGTCATCAAGTCATCTGTCGGTTAATAGTGACCCATAAACTTTTTGTTCTAATTATCATCAAAGAAATTGTGCATTGCAACACTGGAAAATTGTGGATTGCAACATTGCAAAGTTGGGCAGTCTTGCTTTGGGAGGCAGACTGTTATTTTTAACATTCTTAGCTTTTAAGACAAAACTGTAGGGTTACTAGTGGATTATAGTTTAAAATTTCACACATATTACTTGAAACCACAATGCATAAAACAAATATCAGAGGCACTTATACAGAATTACAACTTCATGGGGATTGTAGTGCAGATCAATTATGTATGAAAAAAATATTCTCTCTGGAAATACTTATGAAAAAATAGCACCAAAATTTAGGGTAAATCTTTCATTTGGCAATGTTCCTGCGAGAATGATAATGAGCTTCAATTGAATACTCTGCCTACTTCCTATGGACGAAGGAAAAGTTTTAAAGGCTTGCTCTGTGTGTGAGAGAAAAACAACACTGTATGCACATTTCTTTCCAACGAGATGAAAGCTGAATGTCAAAGAGATAAGCTCAAGACAGTGAGAGGACGAGGTTAGAGAGAGCACAACACAACACTTGGTAAAGCTGGAAAATGTTGTCACTCAGAGGTGTACAAAGCACTGATTCCTTGCCATTAGTATTCCAGTGAGATTTTGCCAAGTCCAAAACAAAACCTTGCCCTTCAGAAGAAAGAGATAAGAAAAACAGACCTGCAAGTTTGGTGCTTTTCTTTTCTTTCCTTTTTTTTTTTTTTAAAACACAAGATAGAAGGTCACTTGAGTTACATATTTGATAACAAGGATGTTTTTCTGCCCCCCCCTTCCCATGATACAATGACTCTTGGTATGTTACCTCACCTTGCAGGGCTGTGTTTGAGGGATTCTGAAGTTTATCACACTACGGGAATTGGAAGTGTAATCCAATGGCAATCTGAATGCAATCATGGGGTTTTGCGTGATTGCGTGAAAGCTGATCACACACATTTTCAGGCAAAGGGAAGTCCTTCTGAATGCAATCGTGGGGTTTCGTGTGATTGCGTGAGAAACTATCACACACAATTTCGGGCACTGGGAGGCAATTTCGGGTAGTTCCGAACGCAATGCAGCATCAATACGCAATAAAGTAAATTCGCTGAACTAGCGAATTTACTCAATTCCAAACTGGCCTCACTCCCATTTCTTTCAAAATTGAGAGAAATTCCTCCCGTGTGATAAACTCCTCTGTGTTACTTAGGGACATAACAAAAACAACTTGATCTGTGTCCTGAATACTCAAGGCGTTGTGTAAGTTTGTGTGATCTCAGTATTCTTTTATAATGCCATAGTAAAATAAAACAAGGAAGGCCTAAACTTAAAAGAGAAAAAAAAATTGAACTAACCAATTAATTCATCCACAAGTGACGTTGAACAAGTTGACCTGTAACCCAGTTTGATATTCTATTAGTCTGTTAATTGGTAGATTTCTTTAGGTTACGGGTGGGGAATTTTTGGACTTGCAGTTCACCTCCCATCATCCCTGATCCATGGCCATGCTGGCTTGGGTTATGGAGAATTCAGGTTCAAAACATCTGGAAGGCCAAAGGTTCTCTAGCCCTGATTTAGATATTTTTGGTTGTGTGCCTTCAAGTTGTTTACATCTTATGATGACTTATGGTGACAGGGTTTTCTTGGCAAGATTTGTTTAGAGGTGGTTTGCTCAGAGACTGAGAGAATGTGACTTGCCCAAGGTCACCCAGTGAATTTCCATGGTCAAGCGAGGATTTGAACCCTGCTCACCAGAGTTGTAGTCTAGTGCTCAAACCACTATGCCATGCCATAGACGCTATTTACCTATTTGCATCCATTTCCCCTAATCAACCATCCCAGTAGATGATCACTTCCCTATGGAGGAAGAAGTTTTTCTCACAGTAAGGCTTCATGTGTCTGGTGTCCTTTAGCCCAGGAGTGTGCATGGATTGCAAGCAACATACAGTCCTTTAGACCTCTAGGTAAGGCTTCTGATGCCTCCATCCCTGGTAGCCCCCCAGCATTTTTTTTGTTTAATTTTCAGGTTTTTAAAAAATTTGGCCTCTTAACTGGTGCTAGTATTCTCCACTGAGTAGATGCAGGGTAGAAAAATTGCCCCTGCCTCCTGTGCAGTTGCCCACTCCTGCTTTAGCTATTGCCATTCAATCTGCACAAGCTGCCTACTTTCAATGATTACTTTTATTTAAAGCACTTATTTAAAATGTTTAGCATTTGGAACCAAGTAAACAGAGGAGTCATTGGATCTGATTGTTCAATTAAAGTTAATTCCCCACTCCATCCCTTTGCTGATTAATCTAGGTACAATTTTTATTGTACGTGCCCACTAGTTCTGTTTATTTACTTTATTAATTATATATCTTCACTTTTCCCCCAAGGAGCTCAGGGTGGAACAAGCGATTTCCCTCCTCATTTTGTCCCCAACACAGCTCAGCAAATTAGTTCAGCCCTGATGTGGAACACTATGGCAACGCAATTGGTGAAATCCATGGGGATCTGAACCACGTTTTCACCTGAACCTAGTCCATTCACTGCAGCACACTGACTCTTTTACACAAGCACATATCAGAGGATCTCTTCACCATTTTGCCAGTTGGCATGGCTCTTTCATATCACCTGCATCCACAAATACAGGTCTTGGGGAAGCATTTTTATGCTGCACAGCGAGCTGCTTATATCCAATGTTGTACTGTACTGAAGTTTTCATACACTGATTACTACTTTGACCCTATAGACTGTCCAAACTGAGACAAAACTAGTCCCCCTCCCAATCCCTTTATACTGTATCTGGAGTGTAAGTAAATTTCATTTCCCTAAAATTAAAATAGCCTCCCCTCTCTCCACAGCATAAGGAGACTTGGTAACAGTTTTGGCATTTCTGAGTCATATTGTCCCATTGTGCCATAGGGACAAAATTGTTGATAGAAATGTACAGTTCAGTGGTTCATATCACAACACATGGTTTTTCTTAACTCATGTTGCCCCCCCCCTCACTAAAATGAAATCTCTATCTTTAAATCAGCTGCAAGATTTTGTGGAGCATTCCTACTTCATCTGTTGTGTGGAAACATAAGCTATGGTAGATCCAACCTGTCTCTCATCCCAAGTCTGGATAGCCAAGGCAGCAATTCTGGGCTGAAAATACTGTTACTTAATGCCAGGTTGCTGAATGGTAAAACAGCTTCCATCCAGGATGAAGATGCCAACCTGGCATGTATTACAGAATCCTGATTGGATAATGCTGGGTGTATGTGTGTCAGTCTCTCTCAGCTTCTTGGTCAGGTGTAGACTTGTTGGGACTCCTGAACCTCTGGAAGGGTGGCGGACCCATTAAGATGGTCTGCTTCAGGAGTGTTATGGATCTGAAAGGATTCCTGATAGCTTTTGGGAGTTTCCTGCTGCCTTGGCAAGTGATCCAGTCAAAGTCCTACTTAATCTCTCAAGTGGGGAAATGACAAGGGTGGTTGACACAATTGCTCCCAAGTATCCCATCTCACTGAAAACAGGCTAAAATCTATTGCAGGCCTATAATGGGGCAATAAAAGCAGCAGCAAAGGCTTTCTGACCAAAAGCAATGTAACTGTACAGAACCTTTCAGCTAAGCTGTTTCATGTCGTCAGTGATCGATTACAATCTAGTCCAGACGAGAATGTAAGCCACTCAGCAACTTGCTGCGAAGAATTTGCCCACTATTTTGCAGATAAAAATCACTTGAATTTGCTATGACTTAGATGCCAGAGTTGATCTAGTTCCTTTGGATGTACTATGGCTCCTTCTTGTCCAGTGTTGATGGATACTTTTCAATTTGTGCAGCCTGAAAATGTAGACAGGAACCTTGGAGAGGCAAAAGCCATCACATGTATAATAGACTCTTGCCCCTCCGCGCTTATTAAACATTATAGAGGAGGACTGGCTGTGTGGGTAAATGAAGTGATCAATGCCTCTTTACAATAAGGAAGTATTGGAAAAGACTGTGGGAAGACCTCTTCTGAAAAAACCCGCCCTAGATCCTACTATACTACAACTCTAGGCCAGTCTCCAACCTTCCATTTTTGGCAAGGTACTAGAGCATGTGGTGGTTTCTCAAGATCAAGGAAGGGTTCCTAAATGAGACAGATTATCTAAATTCATGTCAGTCTGGTTTCAGACCTGTTTATCAGTCAGGAACAACTTTGGTTACCTTGATGGATGATTTATGCAGGGAAGTGGATGGGGTGTGTGTGTCCCTGTTGGTTCTACTGGACTTCTCAATGGCTTTTGTTTCCATTGATCATAGTATCCTTCTGAGTCTTTTCTCTAGGATGGCACTTGGAGGTACTGTTCTACAGTGGATGCTCTTAGAGGGTGGTTATGGGGGGATTCCTTGTAAACAACTTGGCCATTGGCTTGTTGAGTCCCTCAGAGTTCAATGTTGTCCCTTATCGTATTCAACATTTACATGAAACAGATGGGAGAGGTGGTCTGGAATTTAGGGGTCAGATGTCAACAATCTGCTGCTGATACAATATCAAGCTCTAACACTCCTTTCAACCAAATTTGAAGGAAGCTGTTGTGTGCTAAGCTGGTGCCTGGCAGTTGTAATGGACTGGATGAGGGCAAACAAATTGAAGCTTAATCCAGACGAGACAGAGGTGCTCCTGGTCAGACAAAAGGCAGATCTGGCTATAGTAATTCAACCTATGTTGGATGGGGTTAAACTCCTCCTGAAAACGCAGTGCAGGGTTAGAGTTGTCCAACCGCCTGTACTATGTGTTAGAATCAATGCTACTCAAAGAGTGGATCTGGAGTAGTGCCTGTCCATGAGCCATTGGCTCCTGGTCCCTAGTGAGTTTCCGGGAAAGAAGAGTAAAATTGTAGCCAGTGGACACAAATATGTCCTTGGCACATTTTGGGGGGGGGGGGGGTAAACTGGCAGTCCTCACATCAGAAGCACTGTGGTGCTTGATGTAGACTGTCCACCTGTTGTTCACACTTCTTTCTCTAGTAAAAGAAGTGTGGGCACTAGTAATTATCCATCATCTAACTAATTGCGTCACGTAGGTAACCATGTGAATAAACTGATGAAAATGCATTAAAATTAATAGCATGAATTTTAGTGAAAGAACCGGAGAACATACTAAGTGAGAGAACCTATTATAGAAAAAGGATGGGGGGAAATGCAGGTGGGATTCAGAGAAATTCACCAAAATTAGGATTTTCATATCCATAGACACCAGATTCTGCCTAATCTTGGAAGCTATGCAGGGTCAGCCCTAGTCAGTATTTGGATGGGAGAGCACCAACAAACACCAGTGCTGTGTAGGCTTTATTTGAGAGGAAGGAATGGCTGCTGAATCTTGGATTTACATTATTTATTATTTTTATTCATTTATTTAGTGTATTTATACCCTACTCTTCTTTCATACTGTACAGAAGCTGGATGGCCATTTGGGAATGTCTTGATTGTATATTTCTGCACGGCAGGTGGTTGGACTGGATAGCCCTTGTGGTCTCTTCCAACCCTATGATTCTATGAACTGGCAAAACCACTTCTGAGTATTTCTTGTCTAAGAAAACCCTATGAAATTTATGGGGTTGCCATTAGTAGACAGGTGACTTAAAGGCGCACACACGCTGAAAAGAAGCACAAACCAAGCTAATATCCCACTACCTGCATTAGAGAGAAAAAATGTCCAGCACATGCTTTCTTTTGCTTTTAAATTTCTAAAAAACACATTTCAACAGGCTGTGGAATGAATCCTGCTGTGTTTGATGAAACTGATCCCAGGAAGACGTTCTCAGTGATGAGCTTCATCAACATGCCTACAGGCTCCAGGGGCTTCTTGATTGTCAAGGGCTGCAAGGAAAGTTGTTGTTATCCCCATTGGTAGAACAAATATAAAACAGGACATTTGCCTTTCACAGTCTCTGCGGGACAAAATGCTGAGTTAATCAGCAGCTTTTAAGAGCCAAGCTGAAAAGATTTTCTCTTTCTTTTAAAACAAAGTAATATACCAGCTAGGGTGAGAACTGTGATTAGCAAAATTTCACACTTTAGAAAGCTGGAACATTGCTGCCGCATGTTTAATGACTTCAAACTTGCATGCGTTTGGCATTCCAAAGGAAAAGCAGAATGCTATTGCTGGACAGAAGTAGAAGGGAATTCAAAACTTAATGCACTCTGACATTAAGTGTTCCATATTTCTACAGCTGAATAGAGTTTTCTGTACAGTTAGAATATATAAATGTGAACCAGGTTAATTTAAGTGTAGGCCTACACTAGGTTTTTTTTAAAAACAGTGCTTAAAGAGATTTTATTCATGTGAGAATAGGTGGATCTGGAGTGTGGATTTTGGTGATGACTTAAATATTAGTGGTGTAAAACTTGATTGAGAGCCAGTATTTGGGTGTTGGACTACGACTCTGGAAACCAGGGTTTCTTTCTTGCTCAGCCATGGAAAACCAATAGGTGACCTTGAACAAGTCAAACTCTCTCAGCCTCAGGGGAAGGCAAAGGCACCCTCCCACACAAATAAATCTTTCCAAGAAAAACCCATGATCAGGTCACCATAAAACAGAAATAACTTGAAGGCACACAACAACAACTACTACTACATTACCCTTCCCAATACCAGATGTCTGACAAATTGGGAGATAGGAAGAGAATTGAATGCATGAAGCAGGCGGTCCAGTAGATTTTGGGTCCCTTGTGATCCCTGAACATGCCCCCAACACAAAGGAAAAGGTACATCGGTCTATCTTGTGGCTGGCCTTAGGGTAGCCGTAAGTTGGAAATGACTTGAATGCACAGAACAAGAAAATCTTGATTATTATTATTATATTATATTATTACATTTTGCAGTGCCTTGTGTGAAAACAGAATAAACAGGTTACATATTAGGAACGTACTGTATATAAACCAGCTTCATCATAGCAAGAAGGCAGAACCGACACAAAAAAACCCTAGGGCAATGTGTACCACTGTAAATACTATGGAATGCCTTCCTTAGGGAGTCCCACCAATCCTAACTTTGATATAGGTTTAGTTGATTGCCTGAAACACAGGATGGTTGAAGAGGCAGGAATGGTCAAAGAGTAGTCCTCAGCTACTCCTGGATTGTAACTCCCATCAGTCCTAGAAAGCACAGCTATTGCTGAGAGATGATGGGAACTGCAATCTAACAATATCTGGAGTACCACACTTTGCCCACTGTTGGAATAAAGCATTTTGGTTAAATTGATGGTGGTTGTGGTAAGTACTTTCTTGCTATTAGTTTTCATTTTTTTTTGGATGGTTGTAGAATTTTTTAGTAGATAATCTTTACTCTTTTAGGGTTATGTGAGTTTATTTTTGCTCCTATATGTTATGGCCTTTATTGTTTTATTCATTGGTTGTTAGCAAGTGTGAGTTGCTTCAGCAAGGATGGGATATAATTTCCTTAAAATAAACACAAACAAGACTTCTGTTCTTCACTTTTTTTCCTGCAGGCTCTCTCCTTTATGCTGTGATCAGGGAGAGCTACAGTTTCTGCTGTCAGGCCTCCAGCTGAAATCAAACAAGATTCTTTATTTATTTGGGAAATCATTGTGGTCTTACGGTGGTATTATAGTGTTGGGAAATGCAGAGATTTTTTTCCTCTCCTGTTTGTAGTCTTTTTAAAAACTATGGTTTGGCATTACATGTGCCCTTATATTAACCATTATTAATGCTAATACTGTACGTCTTCCCCATCTTTGTAGGGTTTTGATACAGATTTTCATAGAAGGCATCCTTTGTAGCCCTTCAATCGTTCTCTTTTGTCTTGGTTTTTTAAAAACCCTGCCACTTACTTTAATCAGTATATTGATTTCAAACCATGGCAATTTATTGTTGTTGTCCATCATAGAAGATGTGGATGAACTTCAAGATAGGACAAAACATACAAGTAATAAATGAATTTGAGCTAGGCTCTATATATAACACTTATTTTTATATGTAGAGAGATCTTGTAGCGTCTTTGAGACTAACTGAAAGAAAGAAGTTGGCAGCATGAGCTTTTGTAGATTTCAGTCTATTTCCTCAGATGCATTACTAATTTTTTGTTTGTGGGGAAAATGCAATCTTTTCTCGTATCTTGGAGATGAAGAAGAGAGAATGACAATTAGATGTAGCCTTCTGAGTTTCCATGTTTCGTAGTGCTTTCTCAGATCTCTCTACTTTTTACTTTTTTGCTGATTTGAGCTAGACGTTCTCATTGCATTTATTACATTTCTCAGAAAGTTAGCCAAAATTCTGACAGAACATAATGACCCTCTGAATTCAAGCAATGAAAAAGAATGGACAGAGTGAATGGGTTTGTGTCAGAGAGAAAGGAAGTGAAATAGTTACTGCTGCACTCATCTTTATGGATGCTAGTTAATGTTGTAAGAAACAGAAGGCTGAGAAGGAGATCCATCACCTTCTCAGACAAGTAGATGACAGATTTAGAAAGAAGCTAATAACCTCTCCCGTGCATGATACTGACAACTGATGCATGCACCATCATTCAGCTTTACTGTCTGGATGGCTTTTAGTAAACAAACTCTGAGATGTTTTTTTACAGAATATGTGGAGCTTTTAAAATGCAAATGTGAAGACGGAGTCCAGGAAACAGTGTTAAAACTTGAGGCCACAGGCAAAGTGCCAGCCTCTTAAACCTGACATTTTAAGGAGCTCTACACTCTTGTCCATTGCCCAAGCAAAATTAGAATTGAGAATTTCTGATCTGGCAGAGAAATGTTGCTGAAGAGGAAGTATTTTTGCTTTTTGTTTTTTGGGTTTTTTTTGGGGGGGGGGTTGGGATAGGTGAAGTCATAGAAGAAGCTTGGAACATACATATGTCTCATACCAGTTGGCAAATATGGTCTGAAAAAACCAGAAAGCGTGAACTGTCTTTCACGGCTAGCGTTCCGAAATCTTAAGGCCTCGATCCTCTTTTTCAGTCTTCAGGGTAAGGGTGAAGAATCTCAGAGCAAGAGCACTGCTTTGAAAATGTGTGTGTGTGTTGTCCTATTTTTTAGACTTGTTGATTTTTATTTGAATGGTTTACTGTGCGCAACTGTAGTTGATGCTTAATGTATCATGTTTAATAGAACTACCTCATGTGACATCAACGGTCATCCCTTGCTCTCAGATTTTAGCACTGAAATCCCAGGACTTGGGATAGTGGTCACTCTATCAACCCTGTCCACTGTGGACAAGACAGTATTACTCTTCAGATGACATAGTTTTCCACAAGAAGGAACATATAGATTGACAAGGGGTGTGTAATTGAAGTTCAAAAACTACTCCAGACCTAAATACATACAGTCATCAACATAGGTCCTGTGTGTGTATATGTGACACCACCAGGGTCCCTGCTTTTTACAGAAATTCCAGCTATGTGTAGGATTTGTTTCTAGGTACAGTTGAATGCATGTTGGTTGGTGGGGAGAAAATGATTATAGCTGTGATCACATCCCACAGTCTCCATAGTTGCTCCCTAACTGCTACTGTCTTGCTCTCTCTCTCTCTATAATGGCATGCAGGGCAAGAACATCGTCGGGCTTTCAGTAATAGTCTCTGCGTGCATGTGTTCTGCTCACTGAGCATGTACAAGGGAGCCATGGCTCAAGCCTTCATCTGTGATGCAGTAGCACAAGGGGCCAAGTAGATTGTGGCTCGGTTGGAGCTGGCCCAGCTTTTCTCACTAAATAATCATCCTCTATCTGGCTGAAAACACTCTTTGGGTGCTGGAAGAAACATCCATCATTCCTTGTCAGTTCAGAGACTCACCTGTAGCATGTACTCTGTTATTGATTGTGAGCCCTCAGAATATCTATGTCACTCTGTGCTTCAAAATCACATGAATTCAGCTCAGTGATGCATAATAAAAATATATTATTCCAGGGATTCATGAGTAAAGCCTCTTTATTTACTCTTTGTAGGTCTGCCATTTCCTTTGTAGTCTTATATCTAGGTCCTTAAGGTATATAATTATGTGACAGTATATATGTGCAACTCGAGGTGTGTTCCAATGGTTAGGAGTCCAGAACACTGAATTAAAATTTCCATTATGGAATTGAGGAACTCCTCTGGTTGCTGATTTCCTTTTGACTATAATAGTTCAGATGTGAGGTTAAGGTGAGGATATGATCCAAAGAGTGGTGCACTGAGAAAATTGCTTCTGTCTCCAGAACCTGGAGGGAGGTGAGAACCTCCTGCAGCTGGCTGTCATGTACCATACCCAGCCAGTGAGAAACCTTCTTGTTTTGGGGTTACGTAGATTGTAATATGTCAGGGAGAAGCAGAAAGTTGTATCGTGCTTTCTGATAGTAAAATATTGGGTGTAGATCTGAGAGACAACTTCATTCTTGGATGTGTTCTTACATCAGTCACTATTGATACTAATATAGGCAGTAACCAGATGAACCAGGAATCAAATATTTTGCCAGTAAGTTGAGCCAAGACATTAGGCCAGAGAAAGAAAGCCAGGGATTAGTCAAGAAATGGGCAGAAACACACCAGACCCAGGCCTCTTGTTCAGGTAAGTTCCTAGGCCAGTAGGGAGCCTTTAACCCTTCCTGCCAAAAGGCCTGCCCAGGTTGGCAGGTCATTTGGAGAGCTGAAAAATGTTTGCTTGCCAAGATGTTCTAAGCACAGTTAGTTGGAATAGCTTACCTGTGGACACCAAACACACAGAACCACACACAGATTGACAGTTCCTAAGCTTGGAAGCTCCTTAGAGTCACCCACTGATGCTGTTCCAAGTGGTCTTTGGGAGATCTCACCTTGACCAGTTCAATATGTGTGTTTGTGCACTCACACACCTTTATATTGGACAGTAAAATATCACAGGTCACAAAATCTGAAGAAAACCTGTGACTTTTGTCTATGTTGGATTTTTCTCTGAAAATGCACAAACAACATTAAGCTGTTAGTGCAGCTTGAAGCTCTGGTATAATGAAAGAAGTTCACAAAGTGGTCATGCAGGCTAGCAGCTTGCAGGCCAAGCTGTCCCCTCCCCCCCGGATCGGCATGGGATTGTGGCAACCATGTGGCCCAGTCCTGATCTGGGCCACCACTGTGTTCCTGAACAGGATGCAGACTTTTTCCACTCTTTTTCCAGCCAGCTTTTCCTGGCCAGGCACGCTCTCCATGTGGCTTCTGGTTGCACTGGAGGTATGCATCATCGGCACACCCCACTCCCAGAGCGGCTAGAAGCCATTTTTTCCTGCCTGTCTCTTTCCGGCTAAAGTTGCTAGACAAATCCAACATAGACCACCAGAGCTTCTGTTCTGCTTGGATCCCACATAAGTAGGCTCTGAGATTACCAGTTGATTTCCCGTCTATTCACGTTAAATCTAATTTTTTAAAAAGTGCCAGCATCTTCATGTGCATTTCAATAATTTTACACATTCCTTTAAAAACATCTTTGCTTTTCATATATATATGTGTGTGTGCATGTCTGTGTGTGAGAAAAGCAAAGCTGTTTGTAAAGGAATATATGAAATTACCAAAATACAGTGCTGGTATTTTTTGAAAAATAGATTTAATGTGAATAGAAGGAAAATCAATTGGTAAATGCCAATATACATGTAAAGAAATGTCAGAGCGATTACGTCGTGATACTTTTTCCAACCATTTCAGTTTTGAATAATGTTTTCATCAAGTTGTATTCCAAACCAGGCAGCTTTGCTTCCTTCTGCCAATTTTTTTTTTAAAAAAAACACAACCAAATATATGCATATAGAGATTACAGAGTGAGAGTTTTCAATACCAGCTCTTCTGTCAGCAGCAAGAAAATGCTTTGGGGGACAGATATGGAGACACACACTAAGGAAGTGAAGGAATAGCAAAAGGCCTCCTAGCACCTTAAAGACTAATTGATTTTGTTTGGTATAAGCTTTCATGGACTAGCTTTCTTGCCATAAGATTTTCTGTTGCTTTTGTTGACGAAGCTGACTAACATGGCCATCCCTCCTGGAAGCTGTCTTGTGCTGATGTAATTGTTTTCCTTTCTTACCATATTAATTACTGAGGCCAGTAGTACTTTAAAGTAGATCATGAAGAGAGAGAAATAGTTCAAGACTTTCCCTACCTTGGCTTAGTAGGACTTGGAACGGCAGCTATGAAGGAACTAGACAAGATACTGATGTCTCAAGATACATTATCAAGATATATTATTTAATACTAAAGTTAGGATTGTACAAGTGTTTCCAATTTCTATGTATGGTTGTGAAAGCAGAGAAGTGATGAAAGGTAATAGGAAGAAAGTAAATTCATTTGAAATTTGGTACTGGATTAGAGCTCTGCAGATATAGTGCACAGCTAGAAAGATTAATATTTATTTATTTATTTTGCCTTCTCCCAAAAAGGGACCCATTTTTAAAAACACTTAGAATAGCCTAATTAAAACAGTAAAAAGTTTTTTAAAATTAAACATACAAAATTTAAAACATACAAAGATTAAAAATAATCTAACACCCCCCCTGTGTAATTTTAAAAAGCCTGCATGATTTTAAAAAGCTTGTTGGAATAAACATGTTTTTGCTTGCCAGCGAAAGGCCAACGGGGAGGGGGCCAGCCTAGCTTCCCATAGAAGGGAGTTCCACAGGGTGGAAGCAGCCACTGAGACGGCTCTCTCTTGTGTCCTCACCAAAGAGCCTGGCATGATGGTGGGACTGAGAGAAAGCCTTCTCCATAGGATCGTAGGGCTCTAGGTGGTTCATATGGGGAGATATGGTTTCTCAAATAATATAATAATAATAATAAAATTTTATTTATATTTCCCGCTTCTCCCTGCCGATTGAGGCGGGATTACAGCACACTAGACAATACATATAATACATTTAGTAAAAATCTTAGTACAGCAGTTAAAATTAGAACTAGTTAAAACCATTTAAAATCATCTATGGCCCATTTTAGATTGGCAAAAAGAGGTGTGTTGAAGGCTGCATGAAAGCCCAGCGTTTAGATGAGAAAAAGGGAAAGTGTGCCATGAAAACACTATTTTGGCATTTTAAGGGAGAAGAAGTGCTTTAAAAAGGAGCTGGCCCATTTTACATTGGCAAAAAGAGGTGTGTTGATGGCTGCATGAAAGCCCATCCTTTAGATGAGAAAAAGGGAAAGTGTGCCATGAAAACACTATTTTGGAGTTTTAAGGGAGAAGAAGTGCCTTTAAAAAGTAGTTTGATTTCCCCACTACTTTTTTTAAAAGGGCGCAACATTGCTATTGCATCTAAAGGCTAAGGTGTAGTTGCACGGTTAAATGGGGCTCTTAAAGCACCCATTTAAAGGAAGCGACACAGGTGCAGAGGGAGGGAAGGGAAGGTGCCAAGACAAGAAGAGACCTTCAGAGCCCGGCCAGAGTGCGCCTGGCCCTCCTCCTCTTTCTCCTCCTCCTTCTGTTGCCAGCTGAGCTTGCCATGGTCCCAGCTCCAAGAGGACCTGGAGCACTTCCTGCTTTCCTGCAAGTCACACTCTCTCAGCCAAAGGAAGGAGGAAGGCAGCCAGGAGAGAGCCCTGGAGCCTGGCCAGAGTGCACCTGGGCCTGCCTTCTCCTCCCACCTTTGGCTGAGAGAGTGTGACTTCTAGGGAGACAGGGTACTGGAGGCGCTCCATGTCCTGAAGCCAGGCCAGGGCAAGCCGGCAACAGGAGGAGGAGGAGAGGGACTTGGAGCACCTCCACTGCCCTGCCCTGCTGCAGGTCACACTCTCTCAGCCAAAGGGGGAGGCAGCAGGGAGGGAGGGAAGGAGCCAGGAGAGAGCCCTGGAGCCTGGATGCCTGCGCCTTCCTTCTCCTCCTCCCTGCGGCTGAGAGAGTGTGACCTGCAGCAGGGCAGCTGGCAAGAGGAGGAGAAGGAGGAGGAGCGAGACATGGGGCGTCTCTGCTGCCCTGCCTCCCTGCAAGTCACACTCTCTCAGCTGGAAAGAGGAGGAGAAGGAAGGCAGGAAGGCAGGCCCAGGCGCGCTCTGGCCAGGCTCCAGGGCTGCCTCCTGGCTCCTTCCCTCCCTCCCTGCTGCCTTCCTCCTCCCTTTGGCTGAGAGAGTGTGACTTGCAGGGATGCAGGGCAGCAGAGGTGCCCCATGTCTCGCTCCTCCTCCTCCTCCTGTTTCCAGCTTGCCCTGGCCCAGCATCAGGAGGACCTGGAGCACCTCTGCTGCCCCTCCTCCCTGCAAGTCACACTCTCTCAGCCAAAGGGAGGAGGAAGGCAGCGGGGAGGGAGGGAAGGAGCCAGGAAGAGACCCCCGGAGCCTGGCCAGAGCGCGCCTGGCCCTCCTGTTTCCTCTTCAAAAAGAAGGCTGGAAAAGTAGGACGTGTCCTGGCAAAGGAGGACGTGCCTGGTCAACTTGGAAAAGGGGGGCCTCTGCTCAAGAATGGAGGACATATGGGAATCCCTCCTGGACAGAGGGCTGAAACCTCAAGACAGCTGAATATAATGTTCTGACAGAACACAGACTACAACTCCCATGAGCCTTTGCTACCATTTCCCAAGATGCCTTAATTTGCAACAGAAAGCCGACCAGTATGTTCACATGTGATGAATTCTTTCGTATTGACTCTGCATTTTCTTTTTGTGTAGATGCTCTCTAGTCTTGTGTGTGATGAGCTTGTGTGTAATCACGTGCATTTCCGAACTGACCTCACTTTCTCCCTCTTTCGGAATGGTCCTGTACTCCCCCATGTGATAAGCTCCGACTGTATGATGTACCTGCGCAATTGTGCAATTCGCAGCCGGCAAGGAAAATATAGCTGCTCCGCCTGTGTTTGTAGCGTTTTGACAGCTTCCCATGTAGCTGCTGAGCCACAGAAAAGACCTCAGATAAGTCGTTCCCAAACCCCTCAGTCTAGCTGCCCTGTACTTTTTAAATGCACACCTGAGGCTTGCTGTCTAGCTGCTAAGCATTAAGGAAAAGGCAACTTCATGTCACACTTTCCTGACAATCTAAAAAGCCCCAATATGACATATCTCAAGGAGTCAGTTAACTTAATTTTACATGAATGATTGTAGATATTCCAACAATGCAGGGTGTTATATAAGGTCTGAT
This sequence comes from Urosaurus nigricauda, assembly GCA_034509955.1. Taxonomy (NCBI): domain Eukaryota; kingdom Metazoa; phylum Chordata; class Lepidosauria; order Squamata; family Phrynosomatidae; genus Urosaurus; species Urosaurus nigricauda. The sequence goes on along the minus strand of JAOEGL010000005.1, from coordinate 66,985,011 downwards.
GGGTATGCCTGCCGGAAGAGATCCGTCTTCAGATCTGGACCTAAGCCATGTAGGGCTTTATAGGTCATGACCAGCACTTTGAATTATGCTCAGAAATGAATCAGTAGCCAGTGAAGCTGTTTCAGTACATGATTTATATGCTCCCCATAACTGGCTCCGGTCAGCGTTCTAGCTGCAGCATTTTGAACCTGCTGAAATTTCTGAACAGTTTCCAAAGGCCACATAGACTGCGTTACAGTAGTCCAAATGGGATGTAATCAATGCATGTGTCACCATAGCCAGATCTGACTTCTCAAGGAATGAGTGCAGCTGACACACTAGCTTTAACTGTGCAAATGAACTCCTGGCCACTGCTGAAACCTTGGCATCCAGTCTTAGAGTGGAGTCCAGGAGCACATCCAAGCTGCTTGGTGTGAATGGTTTCTAGAGCAAATCAATCGTGAACATTCTCTGGAAGCCAAACTGACTAAACTGAGGCTATTGTACTTTAGCCATACCATGAGAATACATGGGAAGAAAAGACAATAATGCTTGGTAAGGTGGAAGGCAGTAGGAAAAAAAGAAATTCAATCCAATTCCAGATGGATAGACTCAAATCACAGAAGCCATGGCCCTGAACCAGCAAGACCTGAGCAAGACTATTGATGATAGGGTGACTTGGAGGTATCCACAGGTCAAAGTCAGCTTGATAGTAGTTAACAATAACAACAATCAGTAAGCACCATAACCACTTTGTTCCAAGAAGAGCAATATCGCATTTTTGGTGATGGCTTCCAAAAGGACTATTTAACCTGAATCCTAATTTGTCATAGGCTTGGCTTGTTTTATTCTTTGTGTGCTCTCAAGTAGTTTCTGATTTATGGTGGCATTTTCTTTGCAAGCATTTTTTTTTTTGAAAGATTTGTTCAGAGTGGTTTGCCTTTGCCTTCCTCTGAGGTTGAGGACTTGCTCAAAGTTACCCAGTGTGATTCCATGGCTGAGTCGGGACTTGATCCCTGGTCTCCCAAGTCAAAGTCTGGTGCTCTAACCACTACACCATGCTTGCTTTGATCTTGGCTTGTAATTAAGCCATTATTTGTGGTTGCTGGCAGCTCCTTCCTCTGGATCCTGTGACATGTACTGAGGGCTTGGATGAGAAACATGTTTTTGGTCCTACTTGTTGTTGTTGTTTTTGTTATTAGCTGTCCTTGAGTCGGTTCTGACTCATGGCGACCCTGTGGATAAGACATCTCCAAGAATCCCTATCTTCCACTGTCTTGGCCAGATCCTGCCAAGCCCTTGCCCATAACCCCTCCATCTGGTTTGCGGTCTTCCTCTCTTTCTTCCACCCTCCACCTTTCCTAGCATTATTGTTTTTTCTAATGATCTTTGCCTTCTCCTTATATAGCCAACGTATGATATTAGTGACCAAAAGCTAAGAAACGGCTATTTCCCCACTAATTGAAGATGAATCCTACTGCTCTTTACTTGCTTGGAAACTGCAGTGGAAATGTAGTAAGTTGAATGGGAAACTGCATGTTATCAAGTGTCCTGTTCACCAGAGGATTGGTAGCACTTGTTCCTAGTTTGCTGGAAAGTAGGTTTGTGAATGTAGCATCTTAAGCTTAATTTCTTAAATGTATTTCATGTTTGCCCCTTTCTTGGTCCTTTCTAAGTCTAGTGTGCTTTCTTTGACAAACTCAAAAGTATCTTTTCCTTTCTGCTATGTATTCTTGCTGCCTTTTGAGTAATTCTGCTAAAATGGTAGGCTAGTTGTATTGAAACTTGACAGGAGGTCTTTCTTAGAATTCCTTCTGTATTTTTGGAGCACATGAACGTGCTGGATCAAATGATGCCCCTCTTATTTGCCCTTTGCTCACTCACTGGATACCTCCTTGACAGATGTTCCTATATTCTATTCTTATCTGTGTTTCAAAAAGTTTTATAACTTCTTTCTATTTTGCAGTTGTCCTAATATTTCTAGAACCAGAATATTTTTTGGTATTTATCACTGAGGATTTTTAACTAGGGCCAGGAGTCTATTGAATCACACAGCGTATGCATGGCAAACCTATCACAAGGTTTTTTTTGGCATAAATTGTCCAGAAAGGTTTACCCTTGCTTTCTTCTGAGGCTGAGAGAATGTGACTTGTGCAAAGTCACCCATCAGGTTTCCATGTCTGAGTGGGGATTCAAACCCTGGTCTTCTGGAATCCTAGTCCAACACTCAAACCACTATGCTATTCTGGCTGTCTTTATACTATTACATAAAATATTTTTCTGTATTCTATAAAATAATATTATTAATAACAGATCAGCTAAAAATAATTAACAGCATAATCTTAGGTATATTTAGTCCAAGTAAGCCCTATTGACTTTAACAGGACTTAATGGTAAATAAATTTATGCAAGAGCAATCCAGATTAGTCAGACTGAAATTTGGAAAAACATAATTTCCCCCAATAGCTCTTTGAATGGTTGGACTACAACACCCACAATCTCAGTCCAATGTGTGTGAACTATATGCTTTGTAGTCCACAATTCAAAGGCACCAGGTGGGGTATGCTAGTAAAGTGCATGCTTCTCTAAGTGGCATAAGATAACAAGATTGCCTTACTTGACATCAGGTGAAAGGCTGCAGAAAATCTTACTCCTAGAGCATATCATCTTGAGAATTTCTTATTTCTGGGAGATCATCAGTGTGAACAGAAGCGGTTACATTACAAAAGAAATAGGCTTGAAGTTTGTGTAGCCTGCTTTTATTTAGTAAGTTTATATAGCCTCTCCAAAATTATGGAATGACCTGCCAGAGGAGATCTGTCAGATTACAATCCTTAATGCCTTCAAGAAGGCAGTCAAGATGGATCTCTTCTGGCAGGCCTTCCCTGACTGATCCCTAAAATAGACTGCCCCTCTGCTCACAGCTACTCCACCATCCACTATCTTTTAACTTTTTAGTTAATGTTTAGCTTGTAAATGAAACTGAAATGTTTTTTACATATGTAATTGAGTTTTTGTCATGTTGGTAATGGGTTGGGGATTGGGGACTTTTATGATCTGCTGTATTATGTATTGTATTTACATTTTTTGGAACCTGCCTAAATCCGAAGGGAGAAGCAGGCTAAAAATAAATAAATAAATAAATAAATAAATAATAATATATTGGTAGTAGTAGTAGTAGTAGTGTGAAAGAGGTCTATGCACATGGATCAGTAGAAGGGGAGGCACTATCAGCATAATCTACAATAAAAAAAGTGGATGAACTTCATGGATAATGTTCAAGTAGGTCTTTAAACCAAGTCCAGTGAGGAACATCTTAGGGAACTGGGTATGTGATAACTTGGAGAAGAGGAGAGGTGATATGATAGTTGTCTTTAAATATCTGAAGGAATGCCAGGTAGAAAATGGAGTGACCTTATTTTCAGCTGCTTCAGAGACCAGAACATGAACCAATGGATTCAAATAACAGGAGAAAACATTCTATTTAAACATTAGGTGGAACTTCCTTGGTAGTAAGAGTTGTTTGACAGTGGAATAGACTCTCCCAAAGGGTGATGGACTCTCCGTATTTATAAGACTTTAAATAGAGTTTACATGGTCTTCTGTTGTGTGAGAATATTTGGGGGCTGGACCCTTGCAGTCCTTTCCAGTTCTACGTGTCTACAATTCTGTAGGTGTAATGATTCTATATATGGGGAAATAGTGGAATACCAGGTCAAGTCCTCCTCCTGTTGGGGGTAGAATGTACAGTACATGCTGAATACATTGTGAACTATTGTCAGATAATGAGCTCTTGAATAACACTTGTGGTAGCAAAAGTACTGCAGCTGATCTTGAAACCAATAAATAGGGCTAGTTAAAAATATTAAATACATTTTTTTAAAATCCAGTATAATATTATACATGAACATTTGCTTACTTATTTGCACAGATGAGGGTGGAACAGCTAGTGGCTCAGCAGCACCATGGCATGTGAGAAGGACTTGTTTAGCAACAGGGCAAAGCTATGTTTCAGACCATGCACACGTATTTTTGATAACAGCTTGCTTGCGCTACATGTTGAAGGATAACTATTGCTATGAAGAGTTAAATGAACTTGTAGACACATTCTTGTTCAAACCATGAATCTCTTTGCTTTTTGAATCACTTTTTGAATGTATAGTATTGTATAACTTTTATCTTTTCGCTGGTTTAAACTATTACTTAGCTAAATTCAGTTTTAAGGGGTGGGAGGGTGGGTAGTGGGTGACTGGATTGTTTTTAGTTTGTGTATTTTATTCCTGTTGTACCCCGCTCCAATTGTTGAAACAGAGGCGCGGGTTATAAATAATTATTATTATTATTATTATTACCATCATCATCATCTGCTCTGTAACTGCTCTGGGATGACATGATCAAACAGATTTTCTAAGGTTTTGGAGTAAGAAAGTAACAAATGTGCTTCAAATGTCCTGGTTTCAATCCTAAAATAAGTGATTGGAAGGAAGTGAACTGAAGGAATGGTATATATTCCCCAATAAAATTGTCCCAAGAACCCCCTCATCCCCGACTTTCTGGAGAGGCTTTGTTGGGTGTGTGTTTGTGAAGGTCACACAGGCAGCTGCAGGGCAAGTAGAGGATAGGGATTGTTCCTTGCACAGACTTCCTTTTTTTACTTATCTTAGTGTCCAAGCCACTATGTTTTTGCAATGTGACATCAAAGAGCAAGCCCTTGAACTGATTCTTCCTCGGCTGAAATCTATTTCTTTTCCTACCAACTACCTCCACAGCTGTTGAAATCTGAAACTATTTTTTTGTGTCATGGATACACATGAATGCAGATTTAATGTGCAACCAAAAAATCTCTTGATCTGTCTTCATACCGGTAGTCATGTTGAACACACTTCCTCGGTAGTGGCAATGCGCTGAAAAGTAGCAAGTTTCTTTTCTTTTCTTAAACATTCATTTAAAATATTGCTATGTGTAAATATAATGACCGTGTTTATACAGTCCTACAAGCCTGTTTCTTCCAAGACATTGTTTTGTAAAAGTACTTGTTTTGTTTGGCTCAAACTGGGAGGCTCAAGAGGAAGCGTCTTCAGGATTACAATTTAAGGGCGCCACTGACCTTGTGTGGTGTCCTGCTTCCCCTCACTTCCCATTGTGAGGTTTGCAAGAAGTGTCTTTGAGAGAGCAGCTGGTATTTTAAAGACAATTTGTCATGTAGCTGAGGCTCGAAAGATCATTGCAGTTCCTTGACTGGGCTGATAAGTAATTCTCTCTGCACATCTGCAATTCCACAGCTGCTTCCTCCTTATTGGAGTTTTGCTTTCTCAGCCAGTCTGATGGATTTCCTTTCATTCTGCCTCCTCTCATTGTTTCATCTATTGAGCAGCCCACAGTCATTGAATTTAGTTTCTAGCCTATTCTCTCCCCTTGGGGTTTTGGAGGCTAGAAGACCTTCCGGGACAGACTGTAATAATACTTTCATATTCCTTGGTGAACCTTAGAATAAACATATTACCTAGTATTTAGAGAATAATCACTTTTTTCCTCTCCTATTAAATCATTTTGTCTTTAATATTTAAAATAAAATAAAATATATGTAACTATACTTGGAAATAGTTATACAAATGCTCAGCATGATCAGGATCCCTCCTGTACCTCTTACAATATGTATCAAGCCATTTATAGGGCAATCAAAGTCCCCGGCAGCTTGTATTAAGACTTAAGTTCTAGAAAATTATTCCTGGGCTCCAGTGTGTGTTTCTCTTGAGAAAGACTTCCTTGTCCACAAAGTCTGCTGAGGTGTGTAATGTACTTGTAATCACAACTAAAACACCATGCTAGTTAATTTTAGAATCTACTAGAAAGAATCCTAAAATAACAAGCATTTACTAATGCATAAAAAGGAACTACAGTATTGAGGTTTTGCCTGTAAAGGCTTTTATTTCTTAGAAACCCATCCCTAGCTTGCAAAATGTGAATGTGATGGTGAGGCATCTTGTCCCCCTCCATCATTGTGGTGTGTCCTGCTTTACTTAGGGCAGGCCTCTGTTTGAAGGGATGTCAGAAGTTGGTCAGTTATTTCAAGTCACACACCCTTTCACCTTTTTAAGAGCTGACTGGTTTAAAGACTCAAGACTACACAAAGAACGAACAATGTCCCCTGAGGTTGTCTATCATCCAATAGCACTGGAGAGCAGAGCAGAGAGATAATATACAAATCCCCTAGTTACATTCTTCCCCTCTATGGTGAGATGTATTGTCTTTTATTTAAACAACAGGAATTAATTCTAAATTTTCATCTATGCCTAAAAACTAGCGTGTACATTTTTTGCAGAGGTCTGTATTTGTATTCTCCTTTTGGGGGAGGCCATGATGTTCACATTGGTCCGTTTTACATTGGCAAAAAGAGGTGTGTTGAAGGCTGCATGAAAGCCCAGCCTTTAGATGAGAAAAAGGGAAAGTGTGCCATGAAAACACTATTTTGGAGTTTTAAGGGAGAAGAAGTGCCTTTAAAAAGTAGTTTGATTTCCCCACTACTTTTTTAAAAAGGGTGCAGCATTGCTGGCCCGTTTTACACGGGCAAAAAAAGGCGCTTTTAGGGCTAAAAAGCCCGCATTTAGGGTTAGGGAGGGCGTAGCCTTTACACCCTCCCTAAGCCTAAAACGCATGGACGCCGCCATTTAAAGATGGCGGCGTCTACACGGTGGCGCCGTACAAGCGTCATCACGTGCGCAGCGTTTTGACGCGCTGCGCACGTTTTGACGCTCTGGCGGCGCGGGAGGGCGCCAATCACGCCCTTCCCGCGCCGCAAAAAAAGAGCTCGATCCCGGAGCTCTTTTTTGCAGCGGGTCGTTGCGGCGGGATGAGGCCTCTGGGGCTGCCCGTGTGGCAGCCTAGGCCTCATCTCGCCGCTAGAAGGGGCGAGTTTGGACCGCCCCTTTTAGCCAATGTAAAAAGCACCCCTATTGCATCTAAAGGCTAAGGTGTAGTTGAACGGTTAAATGGGGCTCTGTATCTTTAAAGCGCCCATTTAAAGGCAGCGATACAAGTGCGGAGGGAGGGAAGGTGCCAAGACAAGAAGAGACCTTCAGAGCCCGGCCAGAGTGCGCCTGCACCTTCCTTCACCTCCTCCCTTTGGCTGAGAGAGTGTGACTTCTAGGGAGACAGCAGGGCACTGGAGGCGCTCAGCCAGGCCAGGGCAAGCTGGCAAGAGGAGGAGGAGAAGGGGAGGGACCTGGAGCACCTCCGCTGCCCTGCTTCCCTGCAAGTCACACTCTCTCAGCCGAAGGGGGGAGGAGAAGGCAGGCCCAGGCATACTCTGGCCAGGCTCCAGGGCTCTCTCCTGGCTGCCTTCCTCCTCCCTTTGGCTGAGAGAGTGTGACTTGCAGGGAGGCAGGGCAGCAGAGGGGCCCCATGTCCCTCTCCTCCTCCTCCTCCTCCTCCTCCTGTTTCCAGCTTGCCCTGGCCCAGCATCAGGAGGACCTGGAGCACCACCGCTGCCCTTCCTCCCTGCAAGTCACACTCTCTCAGCCAAAGGGAGGAGGAAGGCAGCGGGGAGGGAGGGAAGGAGCCAGGAAGAGACCCCCAGAGCCTGGCCAGAGCACGCCTGGCCCTCCTGCTTCCTCTTCAAAAAGAAGGCTGGAAAAGTAGGACGTGTCCTGGCAAAGGAGGACGTGCCTGGTCAACTTGGAAAAGGGGGGCCTCTGCTCAAGAATGGAGGACATATGGGAATCCCTCCTGGACAGAGGGCTGAAACCTCAAGACAACTCAATATAATGCTCTGACAGAACACAAACTACAACTCCCATGAGCCTTTGCTACCATTTCCCAAGATGCCTTAATTTGCAACAGAAAGCCGACCAGTATGTTCACATGTGATGAATTCTTTCGTATTGACTCTGCATTTTCTTTTTGTGTAGATGCTCTCTTGTTTTGTGTGTGATGAGCTTGTGCGTAATCATGTGCATTTCCGAACTGACCTCACTTTCTCCCTCTTTCGGAATGGTCCTGTACTCCCCCATGTGATAAGCTCCGACTGTATGATGTACCTGCGCAATTGTGCAATTCGCAGCCAGCAAGGGAAAAAAATGTTTAAAGCGCGGCTAAAAGCCACGTTCCTTGCCGCCCATGTAGCTGCTCCACCTGTGTTTGTAGCGTTTTGACAGCTTCCCATGTAGTTGCTGAGCCACAGAAAAAACCTCAGTCTAGCTGCCCTGTACTTTTTAAATGCACACCTGGGGCTTGCTGTCTAGCTGCTAAGCATTAAGGAAAGTGCAACTTCATGTCACACTTTCTTGCCAATGTAAAAAGCCCCATTAACACCCTAATTTTTAGATGTGTTGTTGTTGTTGTTGTTGTTGTTGTTGTTGTGCCTTTGCTTCTGGCTTATAGTGACATTAAGGTGGACTTACAATGGGATTTTCTGGGGCTCAGAGTAAGTGACTCACCCAGTGGGTTTCCATGACTGAGCGGGGATCTCCAGAATTGTAGTCCACTCTAAGTTTCTGAAAAGGAGAGATTAAAAAGTTGTGCAGACTGTACATGGAATAGAGAGAAATCACATCCGTGTGTCGGGATATCTTATGTTACTTGCCAATTGAGAACCTTGCTCTGGCTATGGGGTGTTCTTTAAATGTTTCTTCTCTTCCTTATTATGCTGTGCTGCAGTGTAGTTGCTACAGTTTCTATCTGGATATATAGAAGAGCCAGTAGATATCTAAGTGCAGTGCTACTGACTTTAATTGTAAAATAGATTATACACTTTTGAAGCTGCTCCCAGAATAACCAGCGTATTGGACATTTAACCCCCTCCCCATACACTGTTCCCCCCCTTAAAATCTTAAGCAATCTATCTCAGTTTGGAAAGATTAAGGAGAAAAGCAGGCTATTACCAACTACCCACAAACCCCATTATAACTGATATAGCTTACAGCAATGTGAGTTTTACAGAAATACTGCTGTGCTTTTTCTTGCAGTGTGAATGTGTAATACCAAACATGTAGCCTGTTAAAAACATTATAATTAATTGGAATTTAATATCTCTTTCAGTGATTGCAAGTTTTCGAGGAGCAGTCCCACATGGCTTATCACTGGAGATTGGAGACACTGTTCAAATACTAGAGAAATGTGATGGTAAGTGTTGACATTAGCATACAACTATCAGGTGGGAAGAGAGCTCAAGGTCATCTCCTCTAGTTATACTAGTGCAGGAACCAAATGACTGCTATAGAGGAGAATCTGTCTAAATGGAAATATACAGCTAAACAGCCAGAGCTTGTAAAAGTTACTTCTTGATCGTGGCTCTCAGTAGCCACACTGATTAGGGGATTCTTGTTGTCCAGTAAAGTAGCTTTTCCAAAGTCTGGGCAAGCTATGTTTTAATGACCACAAGGCTATAAAATTCAGGGGTTCCTGTGTAACATGAAAGAGTGAGGTAATAAAATGCATTCAGTCCACAACATTTCAGATTAAATCAGTGTCTCCAGATGCAATGGGGAAGGCAACCAAGTTTGTTGTGAAAACCATATGGTTGACATCTTTAGTTCTTGTGATTTGTGGAAAGCAAAATCTGTACATTGTTGTAAGCACTACAGTATGCCCAAATATATCCTTATGTGTGTATACCCCTCTTTTCCTTGAAACCTTCCAAAATCATAGAGCAGGAAATCTGTAAGAATTATAACTGGATTAGTACTGGGAGGTGTCATCTGTGTTTATTTTAATGATCGTACCAGCAAATCATAAGATTACTTAGCAGCTGGATTCACCTTTGTAATGTCCTTTAAATCATAGCATAGCATAAATAAATAAATAAATTTGACCTGAGTAGATTTTTTTTAAGTTCAAGTTTTGGATGCTTATTGGAAAACAAAAGTTAGCATTATTTTTATTCTGGCGACACAGTATGGTGTCAGCTCATCAAATATTCTAGGGGACATTGTGGAACTACATCAGGCTAGAGGTATGGGTCATCTGGAACATTAGCATGCTCCAGGTGAAAACACACACATATATGAAAGACTTCAGTCTTCAGCATGTTTTCTCATCCACAATTACCACCGAAGGGTATAGGATTTGCTGATGCAAAGCTATGTAAAAATGAAATCCTACAAATCTGTTTGTAGCATTTGCTGTGAAATATTTGTGGCTTGGGTAATTAGTCCCAATTAGAGTATGCTCATTAAATCAATGGAACTTATATATTGAAGTAATGTAGTGAATCCCAAAGCGGGCGGTATGCCCCACGGTGGCTGTGGAAAGATCCAGCTTGGTGGTGCAAGAAAGACGAGGGGAACCAATAGCCTGTAGAACCATGGTGGGGATAAGGGTTGCATGGAATTTCTTTTCCAAGTTTCTTAAAACCTCTGCACAGCTGTTCTGATTCCTTCCTATGGTGGTGTCTCCTGCTTGTCACCTGCCTGCACGAGCCTTGTCACTTGCCTGGGTACAAAGAGAGAAGCAACTGAGATTGATTGTTTTGAATTTACTGTAGAACAGTAAAGTTAATATCAAGAAATATGCATGGAGGATGCTAGGTTGTTGCCCAAGGGGAAAGGAGGTGGTAGCCCAAAAAAGTTTGGGGTCCATTGATTTAATGCATTATCTGCATGCCACACCCCTAAGCCACACCTTTTGGCCCATCTGTTTCAGACCTTAGATTTAGACCTATATCTAAATCACTTAGTTTTAGACCCTTATCTAAATCTAACCCAGTCAGTTTTAAATTATAGATTTTAAATTGGTATATTTTTAACTTTATGTTTGGATGATTTTAATGTGTCCTGTGTTTATGTGTTCTAACCTCTGTGTTTAAATGGTTTCATATGTTTTACTCAATGTTGTACCCTGTATTGATTCCTGGGGAGAAGCAGGTAAGTAATAATAATAATAATAAGAAGAAGAAGAAGAAATGGTTGTTTTGTTGTTGTTTTAATAACATTATCTATAGATTTCTATCAAGTATCTATGAGACATTCTGCATTAAACATAAATGCAAGTTTATAATAATTGTTACTTCTCTGCAGGGTGGTACAGAGGATTTGCCTTAAAAAACCCACATCTTAAGGTAAAACATCTGTTTCTAAATTAAATTTCATGCATTGAATAGGTAGATAGTTTATTGAGCTGTCACACAACATGAAAACAGTAGAAAGTAAGATATAACATGAAAAGAGTGTTGAGAAACTGGGGGAACTGTAAAATGCTTGGCAAGTCAGATTATAAAAGAGTGGAAGAATCTTCCAGAGCAGAAATGGGTCAATGTCTTCTTGCCAATGTCAATGCCTGTCCTATAAGAAACAAATAAGGTATAGATGATCCAGCAGTTGTGTTGATGTTCTGGTTTAATCAGGAGCCTTTCATGCTACATAGTTATAATACTGTGATACCACTAACTGCCATGGTAACATCCTAAGGGATCCTGAAGTTTGCAGTTTAAAAAGGATAGTTTAGGATTCTCAGCCAGAGACCTCTAGTGCCTCAGCAAACCATAGACCTCAGGATTCCTGGCAACTAAAGTGGAATCATAGTGCCCCATGTACGTAGTGTGAAAAGTGACTGAGTGGATCAGGAAGGCGGATGGCAGGAATCTGCAGTAAAGCACATGAGAGAAGAATGGTAAAGGTCACTCCACTCTTGGGCTTCCTAATACCCACACTTTCTGCTATGGGTGGTATGGAGATAATAATGGTAGAAATAAAGAAGACAGCAGAAGTTTCTCTGTTGTTGTGCCTACTTTGTAATTATACTTGAGTGTTTCTCTAAGGCTTCAATCTATCCTCAGAATGGTAAATTTTAACCACATAAAAACCATCAATCATTTTAAATGTTCCCTAAGTCTATGTAAATGCATGAAGTTCCACTGCTATTTACTTTTCAGAGCCAAAGTGGTGTTCAGAGCCAAAGTGGTGTTGTGGTTTGAGCATTGCACTACAACACCAGACAGACATCAGTGTTTCAATCTCTGCTCGGTCATGAAAATCTACTGGTTGACTTTCAGCAAGTCACATTCTCTCAGCCTCAGATGAAGGAGAAAGCAACCACCCTTTGAACAATCTTATCAATGAAATGCTGTGATAGGTTCGCCTTAGTATTTCCACAAGTCAGAAATGACTTCAAGGCACACAACAAATTAGTTTTTATTTCCATCATAAAACATTATGTCTGTTTTTTTCACACAAGGACAGATGTATGCATATGCTTCATTTATGCCTGTTTCCTTTCTCTACTTTTGGAAATTTATTGCATTTATTGGACTCTTTTCTCTTTCAGGGTATCTTCCCATCCAACTATATTCACTTGAAAAATGCATGTGTTAAGAACAAAGGGTATGTAAACGGTGTGAGCTTCCTGATTTTAGCAACTGACAAGTGACTGTAGGGAAAGTGTGTGTTGATGAAGTAATCATGCTAGAGATTGACAAAAGTATTGGACGAGCAAGAAGGCTATGGTACCTGAAAGACCTAGTGCAGAGCCTGTGGGTTTTCATATCTCACCCCATTCTAACATCCTTCTAATTTTTGAAGGTAACTGTGCTTCCGTGTTAATTCCCCCCCCCCCCCCCACACACACACACTAAAAATGTTACATGTTAGAAATGGGTTTTTACACTATGGGTTGACCTAACTAACAACAGGGGAAACAACAGCAGTGGATATATACAGTGCTTAACTTCAAAAGTGAGGTGTGTGTGTGTGTGTGTGTTTGTGTTTGCATGTGTGTGTTTCATATGGAGGATGGGAAGGAGTGTGCAAGCTCTTGATCTCTTATCCATGATTAGAGGAAGCAGACAGCTTGTCTTTGTTGTGGGTGTACGATCAACAAATGTTAATCTCTAAGCTGCCACAGGATTCTTCCTTTCTTTTCCTTACACCAGTCTGAATACAGCTGCCCTGCTGGAGTGAAAGTATTACTGGCGATTAACATAATTTACTCAGGGCTAAATGGACTGCAGCTGAATGGACCATAGCTTGCCAAGTCTAAAATATTTGTTAAGTGAAAGGGTTGATTCTAATTAATTAAAATTTATAGTTGTAAGAGCCAGTGTGGCATAGTGGTTTGAATATTGGACTATGACTCTGGAGACCAGGGTTCAATTCCTTGCTTGGCCATGAAACCCACTAGGTGACCTTGGACAAATCACATGCTCTCAGCCTCAGGAGAAAGCAATGGCAAACCCCATCTAAATAAATCTTGCCAAGAAACCCCATGATAGGGTTGCCTTAGGGTTGCCATAAGTCAAAAATGACTTGAAGGCAGACAACAACAGCAACAAATCCTTCATCCCCAAGCTGCAACATTTCTTGATTCTACTTCCAAAGGGCAATTTGAACCAAGTTAAGTTTAGTAATATGCTTGATGCTCCAGTGCAGCGATTGCCATAAAGTAATAAACACAGGTCTGGCCTTACCATGCAGCAGAAAAAGCAGCTTCCTCAGGTAGATGGCCAAGTGGCCCTGAGTGGTACAAAGGATTTAAAGACAGAGCTCTCTGTGTTACGTACCTCATAAGCGAGCCTGCTTCCCCGAGATATGAAGGAAGACACAGTCTTGCCTGCTGTTTTGAAGTATGTTTTAACTGCCAGTCCAGTCAACCACCATATGTAGACTGGGAGCAGGCACCATTTTTCAGGCAGCAAAATGTCCCGGTCCAGCCCTGTCCTCACATAACAGAATGGTTTATTGTCTTTGTTCTTGATTCCAAAGTGCAGAGCATAGTGAGCTGAAGGAAATCCCAGATATCTAAGGCAGTTTGAATGGTTTCTTGCTAATGTTTAACAGCAGTAATGTTGGTTAAAATGCTTGTTTCATATCTTATATCGTCTTGTTCTAACAGGCAATTTGAAATGGTTGTTCCAACAGAAGATTCAGTTATTACAGAGATGACATCAACATTAAGAGACTGGGGGACAATGTGGAAACAACTTTATGTGGTAAATGTTTAGACTTAAAATTGATAATGATTTTATAAGATTGCTCAGATTTGGACACTTTGGAAGAATATTACTTCGAATTAGATATCTCTCATGTCTGTTCAATGATTCTAATTCAGTATTGGAATTTAGGATCTGTACAAATTCAAAGATATTGTTATTATCTTTGTCTTTATTTTTTTCTTTCAAGGGATTTAATTTAGGGAATAGGGTCAGAAACATAATTAAGAGTAGCTTGCCCTTCAAACATATTTACACAACATAATTAATCAGAATAATTTCAGGTTTTTTAAAGTTAACTTTCCATTTTACCATCATATTTCAGTGGTAATATTGTTAATTCTACACAGCAGTGCTGTTTTCTGTTCTCATTTTTTAAAATAGGGTGTGCACAAATAAATGGAGGATCTGGAAGAAGAGAAGGTTAAGAGGTGATATGATAGCCCTGTTTAAATATTTGAAGGGATGTCATATTGAGGAGGGAGCAAGCTTGTTTTCTGCTGCTGCAGAGACTAGAACACGGAACAATGGATGCAAACTGCAGGAAAAGAGATTCCACCTCAACATTAGGAGGAACTTCCTGACAGTAAGGGCTGTTCGACAGTGGAACACACTCCCTCGGAGTGTAGTAGAGTCTCCTTCCTTAGGGGTCTTTAAGCAGAGGCTGGATGGCCATCTGTCAGGGATGCTTTGACTTGGAGTTCCTGCATGGCAGGGAGTTGGACTGGATGGCCCTTGTGGTCTCTTCCAACTCTATGATTCTATGATTCTATGTTTGCTTGTATCCTGCCTTGTGACTTAGGCTAGGAAAAGTGGGAAATAAAATTAAATAAATAATTGACCATGTGGATATTTTCACCACCATTTTCAAAACCTTTTCAACCTACACTTCACATCAGAATTACCGAACGTCTTTGAGTACCTGCAAACTCCTGGTTTAAGAAAGGGGAAGAGGAGGTCTGGATAAGGTCACCCACACTCTCCGCTGGTAGTTGTAGCTTTCACAATAGATGGTCCAGAGACAATCTGTTGAGTCCTGCATAGCACAGTTATACCAATTCTGTATCACTTCAGCTGTGTACCACTTCAGCTGTCATGGTTCCATCCTATGGAATCATGAGGGTTAGATGGAATACTTGCAATTTTCTCCCAGAATACGCTGTCAACTACAGTTCCCAAAGTGTACTAAGTTCTTGTCTACACTATAAAATTAAATGGACATAAGCCTCAATCTCTCTTTTCTTCCCAGTGTATTTTTTCACTTTCTAATTACCTCACCAAATAACCAATTCCAGGTTTCCTTAGAATGGAGGCATGACAATTATACTGTTATGAAACTGATATATATGTGTAGTGTATATATGCCTTTAGTCCAGCATCTAGAATTAATACAAGTCTACCATGACAGCCCAGTTATAGGTATTATGCATACAGCAACCTTTCATCTATAAGATTCCTGTTCCAAAATGTCTGAAAAAAGACATACTTTCTGAAGATAATATGAATAAGGGAAAGACATATAGCAGCAACAAAAATGAAACATAAAATCTTATATTTCTATAAGATTATTATATTTATATTATTCTATTTCTGTAAGAAGATGCTATTGCTATTTCAATGGTGTATCAATAAATATACAAAGAAATTAAAACTGAGGTGCTAATTTAATTTTAGAAAACCAAGATAATGAGCTGTCTACCAAAAGGGATTGAAATTTGACTTTTTAACAGTGTCTTGCATCTTTGGACTTTGATTCAAGATAAAGAAAATGTTTTTACAAAGGAAAAGCCCACTTTGATACACAAAAGTAGCTTGAAAAAACTGACCTTGATTCTTCAAAGTGGGAAATTGTGCTTTTAGGAATGCCTGTCGAACACATTTTGAAATAAAAATCAAATGTACCAATGATCCCATGCATATTCCAAAATCGCATAATGGAAGTATGACTGGAATTAGGTTTTAGTCACTGGGAAATAATCCTTTGCTTGAACCCTCTGCTACTCTGGATGGCTGTTGACTATTTCTGATTTTGCCATGTTTCCTTGAAACAGCAGAGAATGTGGGTTAGATATTGCTCAGCATCAACACAGCGTAGACTAAGGTGAGAATCACATGCTCCTTCAGATGTTCAGGACAGCAGGTCCAACTAGTATACTCTGTGGTGAAAAATGCTGGGAGCTGCACTCCCATCACATCTGGAGGGCCACATTAGTCTCTCCCCTGGTCTACACAGAATGGCTCTCTAGGGTGTCAGCTAGGGTTTATTTCTGCTCCAACTGGACATATGCAGGAATGCATTTTGGACCTTTGGCATGCAAAGCATATAGTACTATACTAAATTCTAATCCAAGATCATATGCTGTTCCATTGAAATCTGAGCCAAGAGATCAATTATTTTTATTTATTCATAGTACCACAAAGTACCAATTTATTGGTTTGGTCTGTCAGGAAGAGAATGAGTGAGGAACCCAGCTGCAGGAAGAGGTTAGATAGGGTAGGGACATGAAAAGCCTTTGCTTTTAGAAACCCCCCCCACACACACACAATAAAGAAGGGTAAAGAAGCAAAGCCAATATCAGAACAAGTATTACTTTTGCCAAACTGTGTTGGATTATGAGCAGGTGAAGAATAGGTTTTATTTAAATAGAATTAATTTAGATTGTAGCCTCATCCTTCAGTAAAAAATGATCTTCATTTTCACTTTTTAAAAAAAGTATTTTGTAATCAAAACAGCAGCAGTCATCTATACCAAACTTAATGATCTTGGCAGTTTAAGAATGTAATTATGTATTTGACAGAGAAATGAAGGGGATCTCTTTCACCGATTATGGCACATAATGAATGAAATCCTAGACCTGCGACGGCAAGTACTGGTGGGCCATCTCACTCATGATAGGATGAAGGATGTCAAACGGCACATCACTGCCCGCTTGGACTGGGGCAACGAGTGAGTAAGAGACAAATTATATTACCTTTACTGTGCGAACTATGTTCATAATAAGGCGATTAAAAGGAGGCTGAATTCTCTGAGCAGTGCATCAGTAACATGAAACTTGAAAAGGAGCCAGATTTTCCACCGGAAGGCTTAAGTCCCCAACCCATTACTGGTACTTTCTAGCTAACTTTGGAAATCGAATCGGTAGTATCCAGAAATGATTTTTAAGTAGAAGGTACTTCCTCATGGGCAAGAGTGAGTATCTCTCCCTTCCATAGTTTCATATATAGATCCCTTCTTCCTCCAAGCCTTGCCTAGAGACTGTCGCAAACTTCTGTTGTAAAGGACTTCTGTGAAAAGTGGAAGACAAGAAAGCTTGCTTACATTTGCAAAATTCCACTCCTACCCACTTTCTGCAGTCCCTGTCCCCTGCCCATCCCCTAACAATGGTATAAAACATGTCGCTGGGGACTGTATGAATGTTCCCAGTTGTTGGACTTCATTACATAGTTCTTTCTCACTATACTGATACCCTAGCAAGAGTTTATAAAAGATCTTCATGTTCTGCTTGCTCGAAGAAAATTTACTATTCTGGACTATAAATCTCAGAATCCCTCACTGATCATGTACACCAGCTTTCTGGGAACTATAAGGCAAAAAACAAGTTTCCAAAGGTCTGATATTTATGCATGTTCCCAAGCAGCATATGGTTATTTCATGAAACTCCAGTGCTCCAAGTAAGTGTATGAGGAGGCACACTGTGTAGTGGTGTTGTCTTGAAGCATATTGGATATTTCTGGTGGCAGTTTTATATACTAGATTGAATGTCATTAGTGAGTCACCTTGATTCTGCTCTGGTATCAGCAAAGATCTTTTTGCACCAAGATTTCGTTTTATCCTGCTAGAGCTACAACCTAATCAGTTTCTTTTCAGTAGTGTATGTAAACCAGGGGGGAAACCTGCAGACAGAAATCATTCCGAAACCTTTGTTTCTATCCCCACCGCATCTCCATCTCCCTCCACCCCCGCTCTCTCTCTCTCTCTCTCATCTGAATATTTGCTTTGAGAATGCTGAGTAAATTGACATGCCCTGTTAGGGTTTTTAAAGCAAACAAGCATATTCTTTATGTGTTTGTGGTTGCTAAAACCATGCCTTTCACTCTGCTGTTAAATGCAGAATGTCGTTGCTTGTTTGGGAAAATGAAAAATTCATGGAGCAATGTGTTGACGTTGAGTGTGATCTGAATCTTGCCAGGTATGGCTCCTGCTGCTCTTGACAGTATCTTGCAGAGTTTGAAAAGCCAACAAGCTCATTGCTATTCTATCTATGCATCATGTCAGAGAGGAAGAAATAAACATGATGGGCTTCTCTAGTTCAATATTATTTGGTAGAATAGCAGCACAGACATAAAGCACATTGGCACTTGCATTCCAGTTCAGGGATATGTTCCTGCCGTAAGCTGATGGGACATAAGGCCCTTCTGACTCATTATTTGAAAGATGCCAACTGTTGAGGCCTTGTTATCTACTTTCCTAGCAGATGAATGGAGCAGATGCTGGTGAAGGATACATGCCTGGAGGGTATATTTCCAGCTTTAAAAATGTTCAGTTTAGAAAATGAATGCATTTACTCTGCTTTTATAATATGTTCAGGGACAACCTAAGACATTTTGCTGCTTGAGGTGGAGCCATGAGTGGCTCTCTTCTGCGGCACTCCAGTCAAGATGCATAGTACCTACCCAAATCTAGGCAGCTTATTATGGCACAGGAGGAGGAAAATCCTAATAGTAAAAATTTAGTGAAAAGAATACAAACATTTGATGTTACTTCAAGATACCCAAAATCTCTTGCCAAAGGCGGCTGCCTCATTCTGCCTAATGACAGAGCTTGATCTGTGTATGTTCCAGATGTGTTTATGTATTCTAATTGCCCGAGAAGGTATCATAAACCTCCATTAAATTGAAGACAATAATAACTCTTAGCATCTCTGAATCTTGAATCATTCAAAGTACTAAAGTTTAGTCCTGGGCAGACAGACAAACAGACAGACAAATATACACAGAAACCTAAGTAATAGTTTCTGTTGCTATTGTCATCAATTTCTATGAAATATTTCTCCTCTGTGTCGTCAGCTATGTGAATTATTTTGTTAAGACCTCTCAACTTTAAGAATCAAAACTTGATTTTGATCTATTTTAGGACATTCTTACTCAAAGTGGTGGTTCCTGGACTGGCACTGGTCCATGAACTATCAGTTGCTGGTCCATGGAAAGTTTTCAGGAGAAAAAGAAGAAGCTGTAGCTCATGGCCCCAGATATGAACTGGTACATGACATATCAGGAAAACAATTTTGTGTCTTTTACATGGAAAGCCTGAGAAGTATTCCTTTAATCTGCAGAATGGACAGAGAGCAAATATGGAGTAAAGTATGGCTGATGATATGGAGTTGCTTTTCACAGAATTAGAGGTCCTTGAGAGTGGTAGAAAGGATGAAGATTAATTCACATCATAAGCAGCTTGCTTGGAAAAGAAGATTTTAGGGATGCTTTTGTTTAAAAGTAGAAAGTTTTCCTCAACAGATTTGGCACCTTTTATATTTCTGCATAAATGGTTTGCCACTTATGGTTTATTTATGAGAATCAAGGTGGCAGGCAGCTGTAGACATTCCTGCAAGAGCTTTAATCTACTATATCAAAGGAGGTGCTAGTACAGTTTAAAAATCAAAGATACTTTAAGTGTTTCTATTGCTTTGCAAGATTAAACAGATGAGTTTATCATGTTTATGCCATCTGGTAACATTATTTTTACTCAGGCAATTGTTGCATCATTTAGTTACAGAAGGAAGAATGAGTCAAGGTACTATTGCATGCACAATTTTTTTCTGAACTGCCTTCTCATCATAATACCTTAGCCCTTGTGGTGCAGTGGTTAAATGCCAGTCCTGCAGCCACTCACTCACAAACCACAAGGTTGTGAGTTCAGTCCCAGCCAGGGGCTCAGGCTTGACTGAGCCTTGCATCCTTCCAAGGTCACTAAAATGAGTACCCAGCTTGATGGGGGCAATTATCTTACAGTTGTAAACCACTTAGGGATTTCTTAGTGTGGTATGAAGCGGTGTATAAATGAAGCTGCTAATCTATGATAAGCAAGCCCTGTCACATCAGGAAGGGCTGCAGAATGGGGTGCTAGAACAGTGATCTTGTGCTCCTAGACAGACATACCTTCCACTCAGCCATACAGAACTTTGGATCCAAGCCTTGGAAAGAACGGCAAGATTTTTTTAAAATGTGCGAGCGCGCGGGGGAGAGTTCTAAAAGACACAGATTGAAAACTGTGTCTCCTGGGAGATACAAAAAGATGGTAAACAATTTGAGTTGTAGACAAAAGCCTAATGATCAATTCCAAAATTTGCTTTTTACTTTTATTATATTCTCTCCCCATATTTCTCTCTGTGTTATTTACTCTTTTCACTTCTCCTCATCAGTATTATTATTTAACCTCCAACTATCATTTCTTTTATAAAAGAAATGAGTCTGCTGGATTAGAAAATAATTAATCTTTGTTGTAAAGATTACAATATAACTGCATGTGAAGCATTTCAAACCATCACATGTTTTGTATTGATGGTAGCAACTGAGATTGCTTCTAACCATGTTCTTGTACTGGACTTCATTCTATAGAAAATGCATATTTCTCTCTCCCTAGCACTGTTACTGTAGATGATTTTAAAATATTGTGGCATATAAAGGTAATGAGAAATTGAATAAAAAATGTATGCTTTTGGAAGACTCTGCTCTGGGTCCCTTGAAAAGTTTTTCACTAATCTGATCTTCCATATGCACTTACAGACAACTGGGATTGGACTTGGTTCCAAGAAAGGAATATGGAATGGTAGATCCAGAGGAAATCAGTATTACAGAGCTGTATAGACTGGTGAGTACTCCAGCTCTCTCAGTTAATTGAAATTTCCATAGTGGGGATTACTGCTGCAGATGTAACCCAGGTATTAACTAGGATCAAGCATTTGGCATCGGGTCATGGGAACACACACTTTCTTCTTCCTTGTACACTGTCTAGGTGTCACTTTACCATGTGTAGATGTCACTTGATCACCTTTAACTGTGGTTAGAACCAAACAAGAATGTAGTTCTGAAATATGTCACAGGGAAGAAAATGAGCACAAGGATTTCTCCTTCCATGTTCTGTTGCTCCTGGAAAAGAAATCTCTATGTGGAAAAATTCCTTGTGAGGATTTTGAAGCCACTAGCTTTCAGCCACAACACGCTAAATAGGGATTTCCCCCAAATCACTTCATTTTTGCTCTTCCTTAGACTAAATTCCAGTTCAAAATTAATTCAAAATAAAATGCTTTGGGAGAATTATAAGTTCTTTGTAAAGGACAGGAAATGCTCAGTTTTCAATTTAATGTTGCAGCTAAATAGTACATTTTCAGTAGGGTGCCTATTCTTCATATGCAGCAAAAACAATAAATAAAATGGCTTTATATGCATCAAACCCAAATACTGTACGTCTTTTGTTGTTGTTGTTGTTGTTGTTGCATGCATTCAAATCATTTCCTACTTAGAATGACTCTAAATCATGGAATTTTTTTTTGCAAGATTTACCAGGAGGGAATTTGTCTTTCCTTTTCTTTGAGGCTGAGAGTGTGTGACTTGCCAAGCTCACCCAGTGAATTTCTATGGCTAAGTGGGGATATGAACCCTGATCTACAAATTATAATCCCATGCTCAAACCATTACACCATGCTGGCTCTTTTTACTAATTATTAGTTAATAGACTTTTTCGATAATTGTATGCTTTGCAAAAAGGCAAGATTCTCCAATACTCAAGCGTCAGATGCCTAACAAAGTCTTCAGTATAATTTCACCAGAGAGTAATGCATTTTTAAAGCTATCAGACGCACTGCTTCTTTTTGTTTTTAAAAAGTATGTTGATGTCAAAGCATCAGAGTATGCAAGATGGGAATTCTTGGAAATAGCACCATTGAATGCCTAAATTGCTGAGGTGACTGTTTTGTAGACATTATGAAAAGCTTTTCAAACTTCCATTTCATTACTGCCTACCTTTGCTTTTCTTTCCAAAGGTGAAAAGATATATCACTAAAATATGCATTATGTGTAATGAAAACAGCAGAAGAGGCCAGATTATTTGTAGCATGGTACTGAAGATATTTCCATAGTGGAGGCAAATCCATAAGGCTTGCCAGAAGACTAAGATGTTTTAAAAACAAATTGGCTCGCAAACACAAAGAGGAATAGGCATGCTTGTTTGAAAATAGCATAAAATAATCTGTTCTGCTGGAGTTCAAGTTTAGTAGCCATAGGTTGGTGGGGTTGTTCCAGATACATCCACATACTGCCCATTGCCTTCCTCACTGTGAAGGGGGACAGTTGCAAACAAACAAGCAAACTTTACTCTAATGCGGAGTGTGATGTAGGGTTGGAGTGCTGGATTAAAATAAAAATTGGCTAAGGCACAAGGCTCCACAAAGCATTGAAGGTTATTGCAGTGGGCCCTCCCACATTTGTTGGGGTTAGAGACACAGGACCACTGTGAAAGTGGGAAAATTGCAAATAAAAAACCATTATTTTTTTAACCTGAGGCAACACTTTTTCTAGGAATCTCTAGGTTCTCTAGTGCAACTTCTTGGCCAACATCCACCGGAGGTTAACCAAAGAATAATACTGGATGACCTACAAATGCCTAGAGAAGTATTTTCTCTAGGAATCTCTAAGAGTTCCATTGCAACTCTAAGGTCAACTTCCAGCAGAGTTGTGTAGGAGGACCTAGAGATTCCTAGAAAGAACATATTACGCAAATCAGTGAACAATCAAATCCACAAAAGTCAAAACTGTAACTGTGGAGGGCTGACTGTACTTCAATTTGGGTAAATCCCACTTCCTGTTTTCCCCCTCTCTTTCCCCCCTCTCCTATTGTTTCCTTCGGTTCCTTTCCCTCAGCCACCAACCTCAAAGATTGTTGTGAGGATAACATGGGTGAATGGAGAACATGGTATGCCGTGGTATGTCTTGTGAGGAATGGTAGGATAAAGCAAATAATCAAATCTGTAAACACAAATCGAAGATAAGTGGGGTCCCTTGTTGGGAGGGATATCAGTTAAAAAAATAAAGAAAAATAATAAATACAATGGGGCCAGTGTTGTGTAATAAAGTACCGGTTGGCTTTCAAACTTAACCACAAGTGGGGGACCCCTTTTAAGGGGTGTTAAAGCACTTCCCAGTATGACCTCACAAGGACAACCATTAAAAATTAGTGAGTTTGTGAGGTTAACAAATGGATGTTGTGGACAAAGGTTATGTGACTTGTGTTGAGAAAATGTAATCTTAAATTCTGCACTACTGCTTGGCAGATGCAATTCATGCAGTGGGGTGGTATTTGTTTCAATTTCACAAGAGCTGTCCAAGGTTCTGAACCTATGTAAGTGATAGTTCTCATCTACTTCTTGAAAGACAGTGCCTTTAAAGTTAGGTCTAAAAGTTGAAGTATATCTATCACTTACTGATATGGGAATTATCAGCTGCCACTCTTCCATAGTATATTTTCATTTCAAACAATAAAAAAACTGCCTGGCACTTTTTGTTGATGTCCATTCTTAGATGGAGCACCGTCATCGCAAGAAAGACACACCTGTTCCAGCAAGCAGCCACCATCTCTTTGTTCAGATGAAGAGCCTAATGTGTTCTAATCTGGGAGAAGAACTGGAAGTAATCTTCTCGCTTTTTGATAGTAAAGAGAATCGACCAATCAGGTAGTGCTCCCATTTTCATGGAAAAAAATGCAAAACTGTTGTTGCATCATCACCCAATTTTGCTTTCACTCCATTTACCCAATGGGGTTGTGTCATTTTGCTTTTATGACTTTGATTCTTGGATTTTGCAAAGTGGGTAATTACATTTATATTGTAATTTTGTTGTGCACTTTAAAAAAAATCTAGGTGGACTTTTTGAGTGTGTGAAATTTTTGGGTGTGCTGATTTTTAATCAAAACTAGACCTCAGATTGTCCAAAAAGGTGACAGTCTAGACCACCTACATCTTTAGAACCACCCCCTGAAAAACCATTAAAAATCCAGGATGGCTACCAGAAGTGATCCAGTGTTACCTCTGGTGCAGCTAAGGGTATAGGAGAAACTGCTGACCCCTATCAAGCAATTGACCACACTGATCTGTAGAACTGTACTGTCAGATGGGATTTACTGCTGAGTCTATAGAACTGTGCTGCTATTTGGGATTTACTTCTGAATAGACTTTTCTAGAATTGGATGGTCAATTGTTATTTACTTCTGCATAGATATCTATAGAGTTGTGCAGGCGGTTCCTGCAAGAACTGGAAGAATTAGCATAGTCCTTGCACCAGGAATGAATACAGTTGAGTCAGTACTTCATTTCAGGAAGGACACACCCTTTAACAGACAGTGTAGTGGGGATGGTACCAAGGCTAATTTCAAACAGAGCAGGAATCCTGATCTTGAGGTGGGTGCTAGGATATGTTCCACTGACCAGCTGAAATGAAGCAAAACACACTGTCTCACAAGTGTGCTGAAGCAAAATCCCCAGTCTGTCTTGTTATTGTCCATTCCCAAATGAATAAGCAGAAGAGTGGACTTGGCAGACAAAGCACACTATGACTGTTAAGCCCTTACATGCTGATTGGCTGCCAAATCCCAAGGATATTTCTCTTTGCAAAGCTCCTCACACCTGGTGGTTCTGAGGGTTGTTCAGGATGAGCAAATCCCTTGTGCATGGATGCCTCCATATGTTCAAAACAGCCCAAAGCAAATATCCCTATGCCACACTGTGCTTCCAAAAGAGTTAACTACATGCCAAAAAATACCCAAACTGGAAATAATTGAATGCCAAACAGATGGACAAGAGATTAAGTAAAATCCAAAACATCCAGATGAGAGACAATTAAATGCCAAATCAGCCATATCAAGATTAAGTGAACTTTTGCTCCTGGTCACTGGGTGTAGCATGAAGTGGGCAGAAACAAACTTTATCATATAGAAATCTTAGAACAGAAGCAAAACATTCCTACTCAGGTTCAATAAAAATGACTAAAGAACTCATGCTGTCCTGAGAAAAAGAGGCTGGGTAGGTGGGTTGCTGCAGACAAGTGCTCTGGCTCCAAGTGTTGTCCCTGACAGAGAGAATGTGTTTGCAAAATATACAGTGACTCCTAATTGGTTGACTTTACTTCACATTGGTGAACTGCCAATAATCCTGATTCTGCCACCCATGTCTCCCCCATCCAGGAACATGCTGGGGGCAGGGAGAGAAGTGAATCCAATTTTTTTCCTTCTTGCTCAGCCTACAGTGAAGATTTGAATGCAATGTAAATTCCACCAGTCAGTGAAATTGATTAGGGCTAGGTATTACGTTTGGGTTGTGTGTGTATTGAAATTAGTACAAACCTATTTGGTTAACCTTTTGACTTTAGGTTATAATAACAGCTTCATTTAACAGGTTGTTCTACTGTTGCAGTCAACACAGTACATATGTTTAATATTCAAGTACTTGGAGTAAGATAACTTTTCCTGCACTTCACACCACTGTTTCCATTGAGGTAGCTTTCTGTAAAGTCATTGTGCAGCCCTTATAGGCTTCCAGTTGGTTACTTCCAACCATGCATGATGACACTCACTCTCTCCTTCTTTTGAACAGCTTTGAGTAGTGAGCTGTTCTTGGTTACTGGGAAAGTGCTTCTCTAAAGTATGGAAGTCTTGAGCAATGTAATCTTTTCTATGCAACTGAATACCCCTCTTCCTGTTCAGGTTCTTTCCCTTCACCTCTGCAAGTCTAGTCTTTCGACAGCTGACAGGTTGTTCCCTCTCCATACTATTTGATCAGTTATTAAATAGAAACCATAGTACTGTGAGAAGGTAATGGTGTAGCGAACAGGAAGAACGCTGCCATAGTTCCTAAAAACAAACTAAACAGACATTTTTAACATCCCAAAGCATATTCAACTGCCAAAAATATATTCATGTTTCAGTTTTGCAGCTGAAATATGCTATTTTGATAGGGAATAAATATTTGTTGAACATGTTTAAATTATGCAAATATTAACCATACCGGAGCCATTATTATGCCTGGCCACTGTTGATTTAGCAAGTTATCTTCCTAACTACCACTACTTCTTCTGTACTGACCACTCGCACTGATGGCCCTATTCAGTTAGAAGCAGTATTATAAACAAGATGCTTCTTCTGACACATCTTGTACACAGGTACACATGTACAAAGGGACATGCGGATATATGTTACTGAGGGCACAGGAGAATTAGAGTAGTGTTTCTGGATGATTCACCAGGGTTCTTGCAGCTAATCAGAACTGAAAATGTACAAGAGACTGTGACAATGCTCTGTAACTTACCAAATTTGGCTACATGATGTCACCGAAGACAGGTAAAATCAGTTTAAAGGTGATGTCAATGCAAATTAAATGGACAAGAGGACATTTCCTTGATAGTGTTGAGAAATTATTCCAAAAATGAGGTGGTTTTCAGTGCTGTTAATTTAAGTGAGTAGCTATGAAAAATTTCAACAATCAGACTTGTCTGAAAATAAGTTCTATTTAGATCAGTGGGCTACATTTCTGTAAAGCATAGCTATTATTGATTAATATTTATCTATAGGGCTGGAAACAATGGCTGCCTGTTCCAAATTAGAAACTTGCCTGACTCCTTACTCAAACTGCATAAAGGTATCTGTTGTCAGAGGGTGAAATATAATGCGTGCTCTCTATCCCCATATCTGTTTCTCTCAGCTTCTGACTAAAGTTATCTTTGTGTGCTTAGTCTAAGGAGCTTGACAGTCATATTACTCATTATATTTTGTCGCATAAAAGTGCTGCTACATTTTGTTAAACTTACATACTCATTAAAATATCAAACTTTGTGAGAACAGAATACTTAATAATAACAGCAGTATATAACTAAATATCTAAAGTGGCTTTCCTTTATCTTGCCTTGTGCCCTCCAGATATGTTAGATTATAGCATGCTGGATGGGGAGGATGGGACTTGTAGTCCAACATATCTGGAGGGCAGCAATTTGAAGACATTTATCCTAGATGCCATCAAAACCTTTGAAAATGCCTGTTTTGTTACTGCCAAGCTATGCTTTTGTTTGCAAGGCTCAAAAGATAACAATCAAATGTGCATTACATATAATGAAAACTGGGAGGAAGACCAGATTATGTGCAACATTGAAAAGTTATCTCCACAGTGGAAGAAAATCCATAACATTACCCAGACTTTGCCTCCTCTGCATTAAAAGCCATTAGTGAAATTTTAAGCTGCATTATAACCGCTACCTGCTGAGAATTTTCTTTCTAGATTTGTTTATAATGGATATGTGCTTGTGATGTTTGGGAAGGAAGACAGATACTTGAGTTGTAAATAAATAATTCACCAGCTGTCTGAATATAGAATGCCCATTATTAACATATTAGAGTAAGCTTCATCTCTTATCCATTGTTGTGCTCAGAATGACTCAGTGCTTAGGACCACGTGGCCTGTAAAATAGAAAAAAACCACAGGCTCACTGCCCTAATCCGTTCTTTGTCAAAGCAACAGCAGTGAGATTGTTCAGCTTTCTTGTTAACAGCAAACTTTGCCACTGTATCTCATTCAGTGATTGTTCTCCAGCACTGTAAATATATATTTGTTATTTAACTGTCAACTTTATTGTATTTGAATTCATTTAGATACACAGATTTATTCTTATTATGTAAATTTTGCTTTCAGAAAGAGAAAAGAAAGCAAAAACTAATTAATAAAAGAATAAGCCAGCAGATAATTAACAGAAAACACAGCAATAAGAAACTATTTATGTGCAACTTTCTAGAAAATATGACCTAATATCCAAATCCATGTCCTGGCCAGCTTAATGTCTGTGTACCATATGCTAAAATGTTGAAAGGGTCTTCTGTTCAATGAAGAACAGAGGGTGGGCATTTGGGTTTCTAATGTACACATTTAAGTTTTTAGCTACTGAAATGACACAGAGAATCCACTTCCATTGCATTCTGAGTTCTTTGTCAATAGAACAACATGGTTTAGTGATTCGATGTTAGATTAAAACTCCAGGAAGCCAGGTTTTGAATACCTGTTTAACCATAGAAACCCTTTTGGTGACTTTGGACAAGTTATACTCTCTCATCTGTAGAGGAAGGCAGTGGCAATAGACGTGGTGAACCTTCTCTGAATAAATCTTGTCAAGAAAAGCCTAAGTTGCAGTTGACTTGAAAGGATATAACAATACCATCAAAGAAAAATGGTGCAACAGTGTTTGCAAGTAAAGAAAATTCAGCTGATAACCTTCTTGAAAAAGAAACTATCACTGGACATAAGTGGGCATTTATGTTTAAGAGATACTGTGTATACTTGTGTACAAGTCGAGGACATATTTTGGAGCCAAAATGATGGATTTTGCTATGACCCTTGGATAAATCAAGAGTAAAATTTAGGGTCATATACAAAACAAATATTTCCTCTCCTTTAAAAATGCATACTTAGAACATACATAGGAAGAGTTAAAGAGAAAGAAAGGATCTGTTTATTTGAGGAATTACAACTGGTTATTAGAGGGGTTACAATTGTGTGTAAAAGGTATTGCTGATCTTAAAATATGAACATTTCTATACAAAAATGGATAGGGAAAGGGATTTAATTGAAGAAAAATAATGCATCCTGGGGAAAAAAAGTGTGGGCAGGGGAGAAGAGCAAGGAATGCAATCTGCCTCTATTAGGGACCCAGTGCAAAGTCACAAGACGGAGAGGTAAGAAGCATCTCTTAATGTGGAATCAGTTACCCCTGGAGAAACAAGGCAGCCCTCCCTCTCTCCCTCGAAAGCTCCTGACCTCTAGTCTATTCATCCAGTTGCTATTACCCATACTGCCGAAGAACTTTGTTTGTTTGTTTGTTTTTAAAAAAACATTTTAAATTAGGGGCATAGTTCAAAAGTCTCTGCAGAGACTGCCAAACCCCAGGAGACTCATATTGTTAAAAAAAAAAAAAAAAGGCCAGCACAGTCTCTCTTTGGGCTCACTCATTGTTGCTTGGTGCCAGTCAGGCTGAAAAAGTAGGTGAGGAAAGAGGGAGGGCTGCCTTTCTTTTTCTGGTTTGGGCAAGGGAGGTGTAATGGGGTGGGAGTGTTGCTTTCCCACCATGCCAGACAAGAACGGCTTCTTGACTTTGCCTCTTCTGACTGCCTTTGCACTTAATCCAGCATTTACCCATGTATAAATTGGCACAGTTTGGGGGGGGGGGGGCTAGCTGTTTGGCAAAAGTTTTTCAACTTATACACAAGTGTATATGGTACATGTGGATAAGTGATCAGAAGCTATACTAAGAACTTGTCTAAATGAAAGTTGTGATGTCCAAAATATACATACCATACCAATTTCTTGTCCATTGCTGTGCAGAACCATATGGTCTGTTAAATAGAAGAAAAATCATAGGCTCACTGCTAGTGCAACACACTTTTCGTAACCTTCAGTCTGTTAATTCTGATCATCTCAGTCAGACCTTGGATTCTTCTCTCTCTTCTCTAAATCTTGGGGACTCTGCTGACTCAGCAATGTCTTTATTCAACTCCACTCTTTCTTCAACCCTTGACAGCTTTGCCCCTACATCTGTACACACGTCCTCCTCTGTGTCTAGGCCTCAGCCCTGGCTCTCTCCCACAGTTAGGTTTCTTCGGTCCTGCTCTCGAGCAGCCGAACGCCTTTGGAAAAAGTCCAGGGACTAGGCCAATTTTATTCATTATAAATTTGTTCTTTTATCCTTCTCATGCGCCTTTTCTATGGCAAAACAGAATTACTATAAATCATTGATCTGCGCCGACGAGAGGCGCCCACAGCGTTTGTTCTCTTGCTTCAATACACTGCTAAAACCTCCTTCTCCCCCTCTCTTCTCATCATTTTCCCCAACTGACTTCGCCAACTACTTCTTCATAAAAATCACTTTTATTTGATCCAAAATTGTTCCTCCTGATTTGCCCCTACAACTAATCTCCTGGTACCTTCTACTAATAAACTCTCTGTGTTTCCACCTGTTTCTCTAGATGAACTCTCTACGCTGCTAAATTCTTCCAAATCTACAACTAGTTCTCTTGATCCTATCCCCCTCCCATCTTCTAATCTCTATAACCCCTTCTTTTCTGCCCTCACTCCTCTATATCTTTAATCTGTCTCTTCAGGTTCCTTCCCTTCTGACTTAAAACATGCTCTCGTTTCCCCAATTCTGAAGAAACCCTCTCTCGACCCCTCTTCTTTGTCTAGCTATCGTCCAATCTCTCTTCTTCCTTTCCTCTCTAAGGTTCTGGAACAGGTAGTTTATTCTTGCTGTCTTGAGTTTCTTGAAGCCAACTCCACCCTGAACCCTTTTCAGTCTGGTTTCCGCCCACGGCACTCTACAGAGACGGCCCTCACCAAAATCTCAAATGATCTCTTGCAGGCCAAGGCGAATGGCCTCTACTCATTCTTCTAGATTTATCTGCTGCCTTGTGGATCACTGTCTCTTGCTTGACTTACTTTCTGACCTTGGGTTCTCCGACTCTGTTCTCAACTGGTTTAAATCTTACTTGTCAGACAGATCTTTTGCAGTGGTCACAGGTGGTCAGATTTCCTCCTCTGTTCCCTTATCTGTTGGAGTCCCCCAGGGCTCTGTCCTGGGTACCCTTTTGTTCTCTCTATACACATTGTCCCTTGGTGAACTCATCAGTTCTTTTGGTTTCTCCTGTCATCTGTATGCTGATGACACTCAGCTGTATCTTTCCACCCCTGACCTTTCACCAGGGCTTGAACAACAAGTCTCCTCTTGTTTGGCTGCCATCTCTCAGTGGATGTGGCATCGGCGCTTGAAGCTCAACATGTCTAAGACAGAGCTCCTCATCTTCCCACCCAAGCCCACCCTTCAATACACCTTTTCTGTTTCTGTTGACGGCACTTCTATTCAACCAGTTCAGCAAGCCCACAGTCTTGGTTTCATCTTTGATTCCTCTCTGTCGTTTATTCCCCAGATTCAGGCCATCACCAAGACCTGTAGATTCTCTCTCTACAACATTGCTAAAATCCGTCCATTCCTCTCAGCCTCCACTGCCAAGACTTTACTCCATGCCCTAGTGGTTTCACGACTAGATTACTGTAACCTTCTCCTGACAGGGCTTCCTCTCTCTCATCTCCATCCTTTAATCTCTGTCCAGAACTCAGCAGCATGTATTATCACATCTGCTCGCCGCTTTGACCATGTTTCTCCTCTTTTATCCTCCCTTCACTGGCTCCCCTTCCCCTTCCGCATCCAGTACAAGCTTTTGTTATTGACTTTCAAAGCCCTGCACGGACTGGCCCCTCCTTACTTGTCTGAACTTCTTTCTCCTCACACTCCTTCTCGTACCCTCCGTTCTGGTAGTCAAGGTCTCCTGTCCCAGCCGAGGATTTCCACTGCTCTGTTCCGTATTCGTCCTTTTTCACTTGCTGCCCCTCACTCCTGGAACCTTCTTCCCCCACATGTCCGCCTCATCACTTCTCTAATCAGATTCAAAATTAAGTTAAAGACTATATTTTTTAGGGAAGCTTTCCCAGGATTGTGCCATCTGCCCCAGGATGCCTCCTTATAACTATGTATTAAGAACCTGTGCCCTCCCTCCAGTCCATCTGCCTTGGTCCAGGCCCCAGAGGGAGAGAAGAACCACTGGACCTCACCCCCTTTCCCATCACCTTCCCCTCTTCCTTTTGTGTTGTCTCTTTTAGACTGTAAGCCTGAGGGCAGGGATCCGTCTAACTTACGATTGTATGTACAGCACTGTGTAAATTTACTGTGCTATATAAATAAATAAATAAATAAATAATGCAGTAAGCTATAAGTCAATGACAAATCACCTCTGAATAAATCTTGCCAAGAAAAACCTGACAGGTCACCATTAAGTCAGAGTCATTTTGAAGGCACATAAGAAAAAGTTAAATAGCCAGAATGTTCACAAAAGTATTCATCATCATCACTGATGCTCAGAAGTCTAAGGCTGAGATAAACAATAAAAGGTAATCAGTATAAATTATAATTTTAGTTTCTGAAGATTCATATACTGACCCACGAATGTTAGACATCCAAATAACTTCGAAACATAAATATTCTAGAATGCTTGTAGGAACAACGTCTGGGATCTAAAGAACTGCACAACGTCTGGAATCTAAAGAACTGTTTTAACTGCTGGACTGGGAAAATGTGGGATATAAATAAATATAATAAGTACAGTGATGATGATGATCACTACCAGTACTATTTGCAATGTGTCTTCTTCTTATCCCCCTCACCCCCACTCCATGGATGTTAACTTTTTATTTCATATCTACGTTGACCCAGTTTTTGAAAAGATTTCTCCAGATGTAGTACAGGCAAGATGTTTACCATATGTGCTGAGGTATGCCACTGAAAACTGCCTATTAATGATTGTGAGACTTTTAATGGTAAATGTGTTAGAGAATTATTATGTTTCCCTTCAGAATCTTTTTGCAACTAGGCTGCCATATTATCCAGTCCTTTGCTGAGATGCAAAAGTGGCTGAAATCACTTTGGTCATTCTTTTCAATCTAAAGTGTACAGAAGCTGATAATTTCTTTCATCTCATTATAGGCTTTCAAGCTAACAAAAACTTTACCAGCTAGCCCTGATGATATTTTTCTTTGTTTTGGATCATATTATTTGAAGAAAATTATCCTGGATATCATTTATTGTTTTGAAAACTGCAGGAGAACTCAGACCACTGACAGACAGGAAAATGAGGTTCAAATAGTATTGAAAAAAAGAAAGGTTGTTTAGTAGATGGTTTCTGAGAGGCAAAAAGTCATGTAGCTTTAGGCTGTACCACAAACCTGTAATTGCATCAAGACCATATTCTCATATATATGAAGTCAGTTTGCAGCTGGGTCCCAGTCAAGGCAATAGAAGAAAGCAGAAGAGACAGATTGTGATTCATGTGAGAACAATTGAGCTGTTGGATTTCCCCATGAAGAATGCAGACATAGATCATTCTGATGCATTGATCGTTTAGTCTTTGACCTATGAAAGATGGAATGAAATACTTTCTTACTACCATTACACTGCAAAAGAGTAATGGAGTAAATTAAGTAAGGATAGTAAAGTGCAAGAAGGGCAATAGAAAGCAAATCACATCTGCTCAGAGCCACACAGCATGGCTTCCTATATTCTTACAGTATCACTGCCCTAACAAAATATTCAGAAACATCCCTCCCCCAAATTAAAAAGAAGCATTTGAAATATTTGGCAATCCAATAAATCCACAAGATGTAACTATAGCCTCTGTGTTTTGTTGAACTGCAAGTCCCATCAGTCCTAGCCACCATAGTCTGTCATGAGAGCTCATGGGAGCTGTAGAGAATCTGGAAAGTTATGATCACCCTTCTAGCTCAAAATCAATGTTATTGAGAATGTAGGGATGCAGAGAAAAAGTCCACAAACTATACATTAACCAGAGTTAATGAGATGAGTACAGTACATATTTTAGAAGAGTAAATGAAACTCCCATTCAGTTGTGATAAGAATATTGCCACTTACATGGTCCAATGCCTTTTAGCTCATAAGATAAATGTCTACTTCACTTAGTATTGATCACATCCTTAATTAACACATTTAGCGTTGAATGTGGCTGTAATGGTAATCATACCTCAAGTTTATGTGGAATTACTAAGGAAGAACACTAATTAGACAGGAATTGTAGGTATTTACACAAAAATAAATACTGTGTACCATTTAATAACACTAGTGGAGATGACTGAAAGCAATGTCAGTACCTAACTACTGAACATAGTTGCAGTTCTAATCGATTATAATGGAAGATAACTAAGCACATAGTACATTCTTTGTTAATGGGACCTGAATAATTGTAATACTGGCTATAAGAGAGAGGCAGTTCTGCTCATTATTTCAAGTCACATTTATGACTTAGTCATATGAAAATTGGGAAGGATTAATATGATCTGAAATTGGCAGATAATAATGGAGTCTTTGGGTTATCTAAGTCAAGACAGAAGGGTGCTTTCTTGCAGAGAAACTGCTGGTTTTATTGAAGGGTGCATAGTTGTTAAGACACCCTGTGCATTAACATGCTGATGTGATATCTACAGAGATATATAGACATATTTCTTTTATCTATTGTAAATTGGCATCTACAGTGATATGGGTGGATTACATTAACTATAAATTTCAGTAATATATATATTGTGCCTCATTCAATAGTATCTATTGTAAAAATGCTGAGGTCATGAAAACCTGCTAATTGTGCAGTGGTTGCCTTTATTAATATTTATCTCTATCTCTCATGCACACTGCATTTGAACCTGAAGACTGTTACCCCTATTATTTTGCCATTTGCAATAGTCTCTTAAGGTGGCATGACCTCAGATTTGCTGGAGGACCCAATTACAGTGTTTTTCAGATAAGCCTGATTCTTTAATCAAAGCTATATTGATTTTTTTATCAGATCTCATACAAATTCTAGTTGTCTGTGAGCATTTTAGAAATTCCCAAAAGAGAAATTGTCAGGTTTTTTTTAAAAAGAAAAGTCATTTACTGGTGTGTGGCTTGTATTTAAAATTGTGATTATTTTTCAACCACATAGCACTTCATAGTAATTAGAATTGTACTATTGTGGTTGTTGTTTTTTATTACCTCCCTTCACAAGAACTTGATGAAGTAGTCCTCACTTCTGTTTCCATTATGTAGGCAGGGATGTCACCATGCCTTTAAAACACCTGATGTCTTGCGTTGGTGGACTTTAAAGAAAAAAAAAATCTGTGTTTTATCACCAGCACTTGAAGGGGCTTACAAAATCCCATCAATAGCCACACATGTCTAGAATCCCATTAAGCTACAAAGGTTGACTAAAAATCCAGGTTTCAGTCATTTACTAAATCTATGGTGCATATTTGCATAGCATCTTAGATTTGCTGTTTTTGCTTATCTTGCATGGTGCCTCAGAATTTACTTATGTGTAGTACTTTTTGAAAAATTAAATCACTCTTTCATTTCTCCCTGGAAAGACAAATGCAAATGTGGAAATTCTCAACCACTGCTTGTGGAAGATATTGCCATGATAAGATATTCTGCTTGTATATGTATATTTCAGGTCTGTGTCAATAAGATATGAAGGTCCTGTTATTGCTGATTGACAGTTCTTGGCTCCTTCAGCGTCAGGTTAATCTGCTGCTCTCTGTCAACTTAAATGCTGTTTCTTGCATATATCATGCTGCCCTCAAATGAACACACAGATATATCATCCATGTAGGCAGAAAGTAAGAACAAGATTTATTATGGCTGCAGAATGGCTGCAGTTTCTTTCTTCCCCTTCAAAGATCTAACACTTGGTTAGTTTCATGTCTCCCACAAACTGATATTTTTCTGACCTCTTACTATATATAATTTATAGATTCTTCACTACTCTTGAGTTTTGCTTTGTTTATTAAACTGCACCACTCTGATTCATTCTGTTCAAATGCCCTAGCAGATTCTTACAGCCCAAGAACAACATGGCTGTAGTGTATATAGGGCCAAAATACTGTAAGGGAACCGGATCCTGTCTGCTAGTACTTGCATGGGAGACTGCTAATGAATACCTGGTGCTGTAGGCTGGATTTTAGAGGAAGGAACTAGTAAAACTACCTCCGAGTAAAACTTCCCTCAGAAAACCTTCCGAAATTCATAGGGATGACATAAGTCAACAGGTGACTTGACAGCACACACATACACAGGCTCAAGGCCAAGCTATGACACAATGGATGAAACTAAGGAGTCATGGTTGAGTTCTCAACCACAAGGAACCACTGCCATTCACATCTAGGAGCTCCTTGGTGCCATCTCCACCCCTCATTACACTTGTACAGATTTTAAGGCTTTTCATTCTCTAGTAGAATCCCAATGCACAATCATATAAACTTCAGTTGGCATGCTTTGTTGTTCAGAAGAGGACAGTTGACATCTGTGAACCTTTTGCAGGTCACAGAAGAAAGAAGACTTGCCAGAAGCTAGTCTGCTGACTGGAACTCACTTCTATTTTCAGTTTTGTTTTGTTGTCTTGAAAGAGCAGCAAAACATCATTTGTGGTCACCAAACAGCCCCTCTGGAGTAAACTTTTTGGCCAAAAGGGGTATTTTAGCTTGGTTTTTTTTCTTTAGTGGGAAAGAATTAAGGATTCAGTGGAATCTAGGGGAGCTAAAGTCCACTTGAATTGCCCCTCTCCCCGGCTGTTTGCACAATTCTTATAGCTGATCTAGCTTCTAAGTGTGTTGCAGTTGAAGGATGTGGCTCACGTAGCATGTGGAGTTACACTATAATGATATAATGATTTCTGGAGGAGTTTTCTCCTAAAGATTAAGGCAGCTCTAATTTAGGATGAAGAACTTCCTCAACTTGGCATTAGGGTTAGGAGGATGAGAATGAAATCACATAATTTGTTGTCAAAAAGAATTTGATGGCAAATTCAGCTGTTTGTTGTAAAAAGTGTGTTGTGGTTCTTTTTAAAAAAACATTTAAAGAACAAGGGTACAGTGATACTGATACATTAGTAACTGGATCTAGCCTGTTATGATTTTTAATTTCTATGTAAGAGTTTCATACATGCATGATACCTTACTTATTCCCCCCCCCCCAACCAATATATTCCAATACATTGTTATCTTGAACTCTTCATTAGGATAAAATAATTTTAGATTTTAGGTTTAACTGTATTTGAGAGTTATTTGGGTCCTAATACTTTTTGCAGTGTTTTCTTTTTCCCCCCTCATTGGTTTGCAATTGAGGTGATTCCAGCATTTATAGTGTACGATTGGCTCCCCATATCCACAGATTCTTTCTTCACCCTATGGATCCACTTTATCTATGGAGTCAACCATCCACGGCTTGAAAATATTCCAAAAATATGTAAATTCCTAAAAGCAACCTTAATTTTGCTGTTTTATATAAGGGACACTAATTTACTGTGCCACTGTATATCATGGGACTTGAGTATCAGCAGATTTTAGGTATCCATGGAGGGGGGTCCTGGCACCAAACACCAGTGGATACCAAGGGCCCCCTCTAAATTTCAAAAGAAATAAAAATACAAAGGATGGAATAAGTAAGCAAAGCAATAGAGACCAATTTCCACCCTGTATTATAGGATGACTTGTGGGGTCTAAAGTGAATGCAAAATGAATTAAGCATTTTTGAAGTAAGGTGGATCTCCTAAGAAAGAGATAGTATGAAGAAATAAAAAGCCGTTGTGGATCAGAGTGTCTCATACAACTTTGTGTGGGCTGAGAACACCTCTTGTCAGCACTTGGCTAGTCAGAATTGGCACAAATTGAGCTGTCAGAATTATCACAGGTCCCAGCATGTATGATTACTACTGCCTTAAGGCTGGAGCCTTAAGATAGATTCTGCTTGCATACCTAAAAGGAAGCAGTGCAGCAGCAAAAATGGCACACAGTGCAGCATGTTTGGAGGCACCATTGTAATTTACATTGATTTCAGTCTGTTTTCACACTTTGTGAGCAGATGATATGACATCATATTTACTGTTAGGAACCTGGGACCTTGGCCACAAAATGCTATTGGCATTGGCCTGTTTTGCAAGGGGAAAGGCTGAGGAGGTGCATGCATCAGTAGCAATGGCAGCACTAGGAAAAACAAACAAAGCCAAAGCAGTTCTTTAGGGGTAAGCCTAACCGTATTTTGAGGTTCTCCCTCACATCATTATAGCTGTGCAGCTGTCTGTCACTGCTTTCTGTATATCATAGAGGAGCCTATGAAGCAGGAATCCTACTCTACATGAATGTCAGTATTCATACCATTCTAGTTTTGTAAATTGTAGAAAGTCTAGTCTTGGAGTAAGCACCCTATTTCAGACATTTTCCCTCCAGCAGTGATGAAGTGTGGGCACTCATCATGAAATGTCTCTGTATTCTCATCATGAACAATATCTGAACTCTCAAAAACAGTCCAAAATGCAGGCAGATGTGTTGATCTGTATCAACAATCCAGTTCTAGGAGTTCTTATCTTGATTAGGAGCAGGCCTTTTCTAAAGCTAACAGAGTAGAATTGCTGACTAAAAACGAAGCCACCTCAATACTTTGCAACATACAACAAAAGGGAAAGCTCACAAAAATATATTGTTCTGGGGAATGTCATCCATGCTCCATTTCTGGCTCCAGTCAGCCCTCTGTATCCATGGATTCCTTATCCACGGATTCAACTATCCACAGTTTGAAAATATTAAAAAATACATGTAAATTTCAACAGGAAAGCCCAATTTTGCCATTTTATGTAAGGGACACCATTTTACTATGCCAGTATATTTAATGGGACTTGAGCATCCATGTATTTTTGTGTCCATGAGGGAAGGTATCGTGGAACCAAACCCAGCAGATACCATGGACCTACTGTATTAGAGGAATGCAACAAAACCACCTCTGAGTATTCTTTGTCTAAGAAAAACCTATGAAATTCACAAGGTTGCTGTAAGTCAACAAGCGCCCTGAAGGCACACACTTGCACACAAGTAGAACAGTGACCTTTATATTTTGAAAAACAAAAGAACTATAAAGTGCTCACTATCTTTGTTAACACCAAGAATATCAGGGGGAGTGAAATCTATTCTCTGAAATTTACACATGTCAATAAGATGAAGTATTTTGCTTCATGAAATCTGCAGAATTCAAGCTGGGCTCTAGAATTCTTCTCCCCTCTCACTTGTATTTGAGAAAGCAACTTGTAGGGTTTCTCCCATAAATATGATGGATGAGCATTAATATGTCTCTTTAAACACATGGGTGTACTTGCGACTGGTTATCCATATTCATGAAAATTGGCATGGTTGTGGTTTGGGTGTTAAAATAGAACTCTAGAGACCAGAGTTCAAATCCCTGCTTGGCCATGGAAACCCACTGGGTGCCCCTGAATAAGTTCCACT
Source organism: Urosaurus nigricauda (assembly GCA_034509955.1). Lineage (NCBI taxonomy): Eukaryota > Metazoa > Chordata > Lepidosauria > Squamata > Phrynosomatidae > Urosaurus > Urosaurus nigricauda. The sequence continues at coordinate 66,946,170 of JAOEGL010000005.1, read as the reverse complement.
TTCTTGGCCTCAAAGGAAAAACTTCCTCTGAAGAATTCATGCCAAGAAAACCCCACACTAGTTTCACCTTAGGTTTGCTAAAAAGTTGGAAATAACTTGAAGGCACACAACAACAATCCATGCCCATTCAGAGTTCCTGGTAAACAGATATTTTTAAAGATGATCATGCATTCATGTTATGGTGTGTGTGTGAGTGCACGCACACACATGCGCCTTGGCTATCCATATGTTTGGAATGTCAATGCCCAGAATCCCCAATGGTAAGTGACTGTGGGATCTGTAATCCAAAATGTTTGGAGGGTCACAGATTTCTCACTTTTAAATTATGCTACCATACTTTGCTGTGGGAAGCAGGCTAAATGCAGAAGACATGTTTCCCACATTGTGAAGCTGCCATCCATCAGAATCTTGCCAGAAAGGCAGCTGCATATGTCAGTGCTCAGCTTAATTAAACTGGTGGGGGGGGGGGACTTGTTTGGAAGCTTCTGTTCTTTTTCCTAGGTCTCAGGTAAGCTATTTCTGGCAGCTTCTCTTGGTAGTTGTCAGCAACTGTAGTGTAAGCAGGAGTGATTTATAGAGCGTGAAAGAGGAGATAGGTGGATGCTTCAGAGCCTTTTGTCTCTGCTCCTTCTTCAAAAAGCTACTGCTACTATCTTTTAAAACTAAGCAAAACAAAACCAATAAAACTGTATTGTACTCTTGGGTGAAAAAAAAAAAGTTTGTTTGACTTGTGGATGTAAGGATTTTTTATTCTGAAAAAATAATGATGAATATTTGCAGCAAATGTATTCATTAGAATTTTGAATATTCTATTGCTTGGAGAACATCCCTTTTAAAAAGGCCAAGAAATATGTGTGTCTTAATTGACGTTCTAAAGGAAGAAAATATTTCAGGTGAAAGCAGCGATCCATATTTTTCATGCTTGATTTGCATTCTTGCAAATGGGAAAGTAGTCTACACCTGCTGCCCTGTTCTGCAGCTGACACTGAATCCTACAGTGGGAGAAAGGATAACATGGTAAGCTTATACCTAACATCGCTAAACTCTTTCTCTTGGATGATGGAGGGCAATCATGATAGATGCCTATTCTAACCTCCACACGTCTGCATCTGCACCTGCACTGCCCCAGCAATGTCTATATGCTTAGGAAAAGATGAGGGCAGAGCCAGCCCATTTTGCTGCATGAGTTGGAACAAGAAATTGTGCTTCTCTCCCCCTAAATCAAGATACATTATACATGAAGATGATCAAGTAATTTTCACATATGACTTAGAAAACGTCATAAGTGCTTCTCCACATCCCCACCTGCTATCAAAAATATAATAATGGATTAGCAAGTTGTTGTCTTGAAACCACCAATCACCTGAAGCAGCTGCTTCAATCTGCTTAATAATAGGGCCAATCCTAGATGAGAATAGGCTTTACAAGGAATGTACTTGTATGCATATCAGTCTGAACATTTGGAAGTCAGGGACTGTGCTAGCAATCTCACAAAACAGGGACAGTAGTGCTCCTGTAATATAATGGTGAAAGACACCTTTTTCTAATTTCGTTTATGCTTCATAGATTACATAGCCTCCAAAGCAAAAAGTCAGGTTTTTTCATTAAAGATGATTTAAAACACATCATAATTTGGGAGTAACAGAAAGTTCCCAATTAAAAATATCCTTGAATCAATGCACATTTTGGGCAAAGTACCCATTATGCTTTTGTACATGTGAAGATATTTCATTCTTAATATCAGTAAAAAGGTTTTCCCAGTTTTCACTTCATTGAAATTTGCACAGATACAATGCCCATGCCAATAGCATCCCCCCTCCTTCTCCCCCCCCCCCCCATCCCACAATATAGTGCAAGTTAACATTGCGGTCTAAGGAAGAATTCTGTGGTGCCAATAAAGATATTGCTCCAGTGCTCAGGTTGGAGAGGTTTTACAACAACGGTAGTCATTAAATCATGAATGTAATCACTGAATTGTGCTGTAGTTGTTTAATTACAGATTGATAAATGAATTGCACAAGCCTTATAGCAAGAATTGTCACAAAGCATGAACAAGGTTGTACTTAAAGCTGGTTAAAGAAAAAAAATAGGTTTCTTCTTTTGCATGTCAAGATGGTGTTTTTTGCTGCTATGCCATATTCTAGTGGACAGAAAGGTACCAGCTGAGTAATGAAGACCCACAGGCTTAACTTGGTTCATATATGCAATTTGGGGTCCTTTTGTGTATATGTTGAGGGAATATGGAAATAAGCCTTATTTTAACAGAAAATGTTAGTTTGTCATGTTTTCCTCTGGACACAAATATTTTGCATAACAGATGTCAAGGATAGGATTCATTTAGCCTGTCTCAGACAATCTATTTAGCCTGTCATCACAGATGTAGCTAAAGATGGAGAGAATAATTGGAAATGGGAGCTGCATTATTCCTGTGAAGAACCATAAAGTATTGGGAGTATACTGTTGCTTTAGTTATGGACACAAAATTTCAACACCCAAATCCCTTGTTGACCTGCTTGCCTTAATCTCCTTAGTGTTAGGGTTCTCTCCCTCCCACCAATACTTCTCATTGCAAAGCAGTGAAGTAGACTGTGTATGACATATTTCAGCTGTCACATGCTTGGAAGAATGAAATAAAACTGAATTATTCCAAAGGAAATGTCTTGCCCTTCATAAACATCTTCTTGCAATACATATATCAATTTGCAAAAAGTGATTCAATGTAGTCTCCACATTTGGATTTTATTTTCTTCTCATTTTATCGCTCTATTCAGAACTCATATGGAGAATTTTGCATGTTATTATTGTCAAAATACTTCTTAAAGCCGCAGTCTTTTGCATCCTTTCTTGCAGATAAGCTCCATGCAGCTTAAGACATGTATAGGCTTCCGGGTATACATGTATAGGTTTATGCTGTAATTTCCTCTATGTCTTTGCTTTGAAGCTGTGCCTAAATGTGTTTAGAAATTCATTTCCTCAGCTATGAAATTGGCCTGGAAAAGAAGCTCCCTTGTATGGAATAGGTCCTATCTTGTGGAGTCGAAGGCTTTCATGGCTGGCATCCATAGTTTTTTGTGGAGCTTTCGGGCTATGTGGCCATGTTCTGGAAGAGTTCCTTTCTGACGTTTCACCAGCATCTGTGGCTGGTATCTTCAGAGAATGATAGCCTGGAAAAGGATGGAGATATATCTCCTGTGTGACCCTGGGAAGGAAGGAGTAATTTGCAACAGAATGTATTGTTCTGTTGCTAATGGCAGTCCTCAGGGTGGGAGGGTATGCAAACAAGGATTAATGTCTGCTAACTGGTGCTCATTGTCTGCTGGGAATCCCCTGCCCTTAGGCTGTTTCTCGTTTGCATAGGTTGAGTCTTTTGACCTTGCTGTCCTTCAAGACTGGGAGCCAAGCCTTGTTTACTTTCAGGGTTTCCTCTTTCCTGTTGAAATTGTCCAGGTGTTTATGGATTTCAATGGCCTCCCTGTGCATTCTGACATGGTAGTTGTTGGCATGGTCCAGAATTTCAGTGCTTTCAAACAGCATTTTATGCCCAGGATGGTTTATAGCATGTTCTGCTACTGCTGATTTTTCCGGTTGACCCAGTCTGCAGTGTCTCTCATGTTCCTTAATTCTTGTTTGCACACTGTGTTTGGTAATCCCTATGTAGACCTGTCCGCAGCTGCATGGACAGCAAATGTTTCTCTCAGCCAAGGACAAGAGAGACCCACTCACAGCCGCAGGAGTCTACCGCATTCCATGCAGCTGCGGACAGGTCTACATAGGGACCAGAACATGGCCACACAGCCTGAAAGCTCCACAAAAAACCAAGGTCCTATCTTATTTATCTTGATTCAAATTGATTTTTTAGCCTGCCTGCAAAAAGCCTGAATAATTTTTTATGTTTTTCTTTCTCTGTTGCATTTTTCTTGCAATCTTGGTGCATTTGAAATAGAAAAAAGAAGACTTTAGTTCTAGTGCAACAGGGAAGAAGAAGCTATAACTAATACTGTGCAGTATTTTGGTATTTTTACCTTGAATGATAGTTCCTTATCCTGACCTTATGTGGTTTAGAGCAGTGCTTCTCAGGCTATTGGATGTCTCTTCTCTCCCATGTATTCTGGAACTGGTCCCATATTCAGGCCAATTGACCAAAACTGTTTGTTTCCTTCCTGGAAACTCTCTGTGGATTGACAGTCAATGGTTTGTGGACTGGCACTGGTCCAGAAACCACTACTTTGAGTAACACTGCTTTAGAGGAAAAAGAATCCCACATGTTTATACTAACTAGCTGGTGCATCAGTTATTATTTTGAACATGGAAGAGCTATATGGGATTTTGAGTGCACAGGATTTCCTCTTCTGTGTGTGTGTTTTTGTTGTGTCTACATGTTTCCTCTTCAGCACACACTTGCTGAACTGTTGCTTATGAGTGGATTTGCTTTTGCATATCATTTGGATTTTCCATTCAGTAGCTATACTGATGCCACTCTTTTTCTTTCTTTAATTAGGATGAAGCTTGTTTTTATTGGGCAGAATAGTTTTATTGTTTCATTGTATTATTTGGTGCCTTAGATGCCTCCAGGGTGGCGATGTGTGAGTCACACCCTCCAACTGTCCCAATTTGGCAGGGACAGTCTCAATCCTCTATTATCTCACTTTGTCAGCAGCTTTTAAAATGTCCCAGTTTCTCCTTCCCTCTTCTCACTTTCTCCCTTTGTCCTCACCTTACTTCCCTTGCTGAAGATGTGTTCAAAGTAATTTGCAATTAACTTAGCAAAGGACAGAAGAGAGGGGGTGACAGAATTTTGTCCTTCCCGTCAGGCTTAGCAAAAGCAAACTGTTGCAGCCTCTCCTAGCTTGTGTGCTTTTCTTCATTAATAACTTTTGCAGTCTTGACTGCATTCGGATGTTGCTTGGCCATACAGGTCCTGGTTTTCATCTGTGAAATGTTGGAGGGTATGGGAGCTTGAGTCTCTGATTTACTACATGGGGCAGTGGAGTCACACAGGCTTATCTTGGTCTTTGCAGAGCAGTTGGAACTCTACCCATGCAGCTGGTGCAGAGACATGCCTTGGCCACTCTGCTGTTCTCTGTTCACAGCCAGAAAGCCCTGAGCTAAAATAATTTGCTGGTTTTGTTTCATGTGTGGGGCTGGGGAAGGAGCACTTGGGATGGTTATTACAACCACTGGCCATGCTGACTGTCAGATTCTGGATAAGCCTTCCCCCTCCCCGCTTTGAGTTCTGAGAGGAAGTGTTTGGCTTGGCTTGACCCTTTGCTATGGAAAGGAGGTTGAGGAAGATTGTCCAAGCCTGGCTAAATGGCAAGCGACTTACAAATGTGTGATGTAGCTCATCAGCCTGCCCTTTTAAAAGCTGCATTTGGAAGGAAATGATATGAAATGAAGAAAGACTGGGTGGTGTGACACTTAAGGTAAAATCTTACTAGTTCTGTTTCTATTCAACTCTTCCCCAGGCAGCTTTTCTTCAGAAGGAGCTGGGTGAGTGGGATAAGTACTGTTACACACTTATTAATGTAACATACATTTTAGCTGTTAGAAAGCCTTGGTTGGCTAAAGATAGAGAGTGGCTGGGTGGGTGAGTGAGTGGCTGGGTGGGTGAGTGGGTGTGGAAGAAACTAAGTGATAGAAATGCCCCTTTTCTACACAGTGTACTTTGCAGATTGGAACATACACACAGAAGGCCCGTTACCACAGGGTGAATAGGTAGAATTGCACTTTTTCTAGAGCCATGTGCATGCTGGATAGATTAATCCACAATTGCTGTCTCAGGACAAATGAATACACTAGAATTTAAAGATGCATGTACTTGTGTTTGCTAACATGTTACCGCCAGTTAGACGGTGGTGTGTATCTGCCTTTAGGAACTGGTAGTTGCCATGGAGGCTGAGAATTATTGAAGCTGGTTCTCGAGTGGCATGGAACTTGTTGCTGTTGTTGGAAATGTCATAGAAACTGATTTCTGCGAGTGCGTCCACGTCTGCAAGTTATCACACCACACACTGCTCTTGATGAGCAGTAATGAGCTCTCTTCAGCATTTGTTCCACCTTCTTTGTCTTGTGTGTGGTTTTGGTTTTCTTCTTCAAAGAAGCAGTGAAACATGACAAGCATTTTGTTTAGACAGTTGGTGCTGAGTAGATTCCTAGTTACTAGGAATCTCAGTACTATAGTTCAGGGCTAAGGGACAGAGTGTGAAGTGGTATGTTTTGTTTTTTTTTAACATCCAGACACCACAGACCCTCTTATGTGCCATGCTGTCCTGACTCTTGGCATGGGAATGTTTTGGCCATTGATAGTAAATGCTTATTAATGTGACGTCAAAGCCAGTAGAACACACCCACCTATCTCTGAAGCAGGTTAATTAATTTAAATTTTGACCTGCGAAGAAGAGGCCATTCAAATAAAGCACATAGTTCTGGAACTGATTTAGATTACTGCACTGCCTGTTTATGCATCTGCTTTCTTTTGCATTCTCATCCTTTGCAAAATCACTACAAATCTTAAATAATAATAATAATGATTATTATTATTATTATTTCTTACCCTCCCCTCTGAGCGAGCAATCGGGGTGGGATACAACATGTTAAAAACATATACAATTAAAATCCTCCAACATTCCCACCTCCCTCCCCTTAAAACAGTATTAAACTAATCATAATTAAAACAATCAAGATTTAAAATATATATTCCTTCAAGTCCCATGTAGGCGGCCAGATGGGGGCAGGAGAGGGGTCATCAAATTAGTTGCTATCCGGGAAGGCCTGCTGGAAGAGATGCGTCCTAAGTGTTTTCTCCTCAGCATGAGAAACTGCCATATACAGTGGGCCTTTGCTGTCTGCTGTAGTTTGGTTTCAGGATCCCCCAATAATACCAAAATCTATGGATGCCTCCCCAAATCCCATTAAATAAAATGTTGTAGTGAAATGGTGTCCCTTATATAAAATGGCAAAATCAAGGATTGCTTTTTGGAATTTATATCTTTTTGTAATATTGTAGATGGTTGAATCTGTCTATGGATAAAGAATCTGTGGGTATGGAGGGCCGATTGTATCATGTCAGGCTGTTGGTCTATCTAGATTTGCATTGCATACTCTAACAGGCAGCATAGTTCTTCAGGGTTTCAAGCTATGGGTCTTCTCCAGGAGGATTAGTCCTAGGAGTGAGGCAGGTGCATGAAGTGGCAGATGGTAGGTAGCCCACTTCAGTAGCCAAGCAATGGAATGCAGAGCTGTATGTGTCCTGCATCTACTTAACTATATTGCTGTCTGCAGTGCATCATGGCTGTCTCATTATCATAACTGTAGGAAGGAGATTCCAGCCAACTGCTCTTTGAATAATGAAGGGTACCATCCTGTCCTTTGCCTTAATACAATAAAATGTCTTGGGCTGTCCTTTTTTTTTTAAGAGTCCTTTTACAATAGACAGTTACAGTGCTATGATTTCACTTTAACAAACAAAGCTACATCCAATGGAATCATGGAATATGTAGTTTGGTGAGATACTAGTGCTCTCTGGCTAAGAATTCTAAATACCCCTCCCCAAACTACAAATCCCAGGGTTCCCTGATATGCTGCTATGGCAGTTAAAATGTATTCACTGTACTATAACTAGGCAGTGTAAAAGGACTCTTTGTCCAGTGTGGATTGCTGTTTACATGCAAAGCACATGTTTTACAATTTAGCTTACAAATTTTGGGGGAGAAAATTTGTACTGAGTGTTGTACATAATGAGCTGTCCAGCATAATATGTTTGGTACTGGACTGCAGGTGGATGATGAGAAATTTTAACATTTAAATAATTGCTCAAGTTTATTCTTTGTCTGTATACTGAACTAGCAAGGAAAATACTCTGAGGTCTCTTTCTCTTTGGCATGTTGGTTGTAAGTGCATAAATATGTTTTTTTCCCCGACATGTTGGAATATACAGACATTTAATTTGAATGTAGTTAATGTGATCCAATCCAGCAACAAGTAAATAATTCAGGATCTCTGTTTTGTGTGTGTGTATGGGGAGGGGGTTAGCTCGCCTGTTGAGCTGTGGTGACCCCATAAATATACAGTAGTAGGGTTTTCTTAGGAAACACTCAAAGGTGGCTTTGCTAGTTCTCCTCTCTGTAATATAGCCTACAGCACCTGGTAATTATTAGTGGTCTCTCATACCATCTCGTATTTTGGGGAACCAGAGTGTTTATATAACAGTGGTCATTTTGCTCACACCCCAACCCTGGTAGAACATGTTTCAGCAATTAAGGAGAAATCTAGCATTCTGCAGTATAAAATTTATTTTTCAAGTATGAGGAATTATTTTGGACCTAATTCGAAGATCTACTGAGGATGCAGTGTAGAAGATGATGGAGATGGGCTGGATGACAGTAACAAACTGGAAGCAAAGTTTGTGGCACAAATGTTACCGTGGGGGTGTTTCACTCTGTTTTAATAAATGCATTTTAAAACAAGGCTGATAAATAGGTGATAGACAATCAGCTAAATTTGAATGCTATACCTAAATAAAAGGGCATGATTTTTGTTTCTTCAGTTTGCAGAGGTGAAAGGGCAGCAATGATGGTGACTGTCAGAAAATACAACAGATGAAATATTTTTACTCTATGAATAAATGTACATATTAAGCTTGACAGCATTTAATTGATATTACAACGTAGATGCACATGCGTGCTTTAATGTTCACAGGATCATGTTATCCAGTAGAAAATATTGCAGGCATTCACAATTACTGCTTTTGGTTTTCGTGAACTAACTCTCTCTCTCTCTCTTTCAGTCTTTCTGCCCCCCTCCCTTTCCCTATCTTTCCCTCTTTTCATGGTAGAGTGAAGTCAGCATGCTACCATACAATTTGCTATCTTTTAGGCATCATTTATTAACCCAGGAGGCTGATGACACACACATTCAAATGCTAGCAGGCACCTGCTCATTTCCTGTTAGTTTGTTAGCCCTGCAGAACCACAGAGATCCACAAGCTACTTAAAGGCATACTTTTGGTAAAATATAAGACATTTATATAAAAATATGGGAACTTAGGGCCCGAACAGACAGGTCAAAATAAAGCTGCTTAAGATAACTTTGGAGGCATGCTGTTTAAATGCTGCATGTATCCTAAGAGGCCGGAAGCCACACCAAAGCCATGCTGCAGTCACAGCTTTGACGCAGCTTCTGGCCTCTTAAGATGCACGTTTCATTTAAACAGCTTACCTCCAAAGTGACCCGAAGCAGCTTTATTTTGGCTGTCTGTTTGGGCCCTTAGAATTTAGTGGATAACTGGGCCTAAAGTTAGCCCTTAAATTAGTAGGATCCCAAGCACTGTACATTTGGAATCTGTAAACTGAATGTAAACTGTCACGACCCATAGCAATCCTATCAGAAACCTGGGTGAGTTCCCCAGCTGTGTAGCAGGTTGCTCTGCAGAGGTGAGGGAAGTCAGTGGATACTTATGACCATCCAAAGACCATCCACTGGGGTGACGCCACACTTGGAGTTCATGCCATTGGAAAAACCAGTGTCCCTACTGGTTCTACCCTCCATTCAGACCTATTTAGGCCCATCTCCAGAAACAGAAGTGACATTGGATCCAGGTGGAGGCCTGGAGCCAGAGGTTGTCTAAACATATATCAAGTAGTCCTGAATTAAGAAGCATGCTCTTGGTAAGAGCCCCAATGATAAGCCAGAATGAGTGGTGCATCAATCTGCTCAGGAATAAAGCCTAGCCATTCTCTCTTGTTATGGAAAATGATAGTTCACAGTGAGAGAATCCTGCCAGAGTGCTACCATGAGTCCCTGAAAACAGGACAGTGTCTTATGTTAAATTTTGCTCCCAAAGATGTGCTAGGTCTTATTTTCAGGGGATGTCTTATTTTTCCATAAAGAAGAATTCACATTTATTGTTGAACCAAAAAAAATGAACATTTATTATATACTGTATATATATTCATATGCAAAAACTTTGCTAGGTCTTACTTCTGGGGGAGGCCTAATATTTAGCAATTCGACAAAACCTCTACTAGGTCTTATTTTCAGAGGATGTCTTATTTCCGGGAAACAGGGTAGTGTAAGACATAACAGTGAGAGGATCCATTCTTGCCAGTTTAATGTCTTGTCCTCTTTTCCCCAGCCTTCCCACATACCCTGATGCAATTGCTACTTGAGAAATTTGACCTGCCTGGCACAATGGATGGTTTTCCTTGTTCTTTTGATCTGTGGCTATTGCTTAGAGGGCTTGGCCTTTGCCTGTCCTGGACTACATTGTGCTTCTGACCCCTTCAAAGTGAAATGTGTATTTCTTTGAACTCTGAACCCTGACTAACTGGAGCCTCAACTCCTGCGAGCCTTTGACAGTTGCCATTGCCCCAAAGTTAGAAATTACACATGCTTGTTTTGACTTGTTTGAAACAGAACACCAGCATCAAAAGTAGTTCTAGTGCCTGTGAATATCTGAAGTGAAGGAAGAGCTTGTTAAATCTCTCTTAAAGATAAAGCCCATAAGAACCTAATCTTAACCAAATGGTGTCACAGTTAGAGAATAACAATATTATCCTTTCTATTGTGCCTTTTAAGAGACTTGCATAGATATTCTGGCTGTTTTTACTGTGGCTTATGGAATAGAAGGTATGTGTAACAATCACTTGACCTTGACAAAAGCCAAGGAAACAGCTGAGAAGGCTATACTTAAAAAGGAATTCACAGAGGGAACTCTTGTTTATACTGGCATCGCTTAATAAAATGATTGGAAGACAAAGAAATGAGAAGATGTTGTATGGGGGACCTGCTTGCTCTCAAATTTGCCACTTTGCTCCTATCAATGTTTACTGAGCCACCTACTAAAATTAGGTGCCACTTTCATAAAACTGATTCTGTGGATTGTATAGTTGATGACTGAGGGTCAGAAGCTATGTGCAGTTCTTAATCGTGAGTAATTTATCCTTCCTTGTTTTGTTTGACAAACACACTTGCCAAAGCTACAATAAGTGGAAGTGTCTTAAACCTTTTCTTCTGTGCTATTTTCTTCTTTAAAAATTGTCCATGCCTATCTGTTCTTAGCCCTTCAAGGAAACCCATGCTTCCTCTCCGCTTCTTCTGCAGTTTTTTTTAAAGAGCAGATGGCATACCGTACCTGAAAGCATGAGTGGAAGATAAAGAAAAAGCCCACCTGCCTTTCCCTCAGTATGCTTTCAGTTTAGCTCACAGTGTCTATGACTGTGTTTTATCAAAACAGTAATTCTTCCAGCTTGATAGCTGTTAGCATTCCCAGGCAAAGGATACTTGTGAAAGTATTAAACTTTTTCCATTTTGTGTTTTCTGTATATATGTCTGGTCTTTCTATGTACATATACATGTGTGTAAGAAAAAGATATAAAAAGCAGTTGACAAATATGGAAAGGTTATGAATGGACTGTAGCCCTATGAAATTCTATGACTGAGGCAAGATGATCACGCAATAAAAGATAATCTGGAAGCACCCAGAATTTAGAGACATGCTGCATGCAACATGGTGTCACAAGTGCTTTTGCTCTAAGATGGTTGTGTAGATTGCTGAGTCTTCTTTTTTTCCTTTTTAGTAGATTATAATTATTTCTTACTATGCTATATATTCCACCAGGGCTATACAACCTGACACTTTCCAGTGAGCCTGGAGTTTTTGTTGTTATATTCCTTTAAGATAACCCCTGATAAGATGTATTCAGAAGAGGTTTGCCATTGCCATCTCTTCTCTGAGAGTGTATGACTTGCCCAAGCCAATGGGTTTCCATATGGGGATTCAAATCCTGGTCTCCCTAATCCAACTCTCAAGACACCAAACCACACTGTTCTCATTTATCATTGGCCAGATGGTCTCTGCATTATGGAAGTTGTGGTCAAAGACATGTGGAGAGTGTCATATTTTACCATATTCTGGATATGGTGCTTTATTTTCTTCTTACTGGTCCCTGGAGGAAAGTTGTCAGGAGTCTCTGAGCCAAGATTCTGCTGGACCTCCAGTGCTTGGTTTTGGACATAATGAAAATGTGGTAAAATGGAGAGAACCAATGTGATATGTTCATCTCTGGTCAGAAACATTTGAAGTAATAGGACACATCATAGATGTGCTTCTGTGGTGATATAAAGGAAGATGCCATTACATATGTTGTGCTTGAAGGCTTCCATAAGAATCTGCTTTGGTGCTCTGCTTTCCAAAGGCAGTCATGTGTTATTTATTTTCGACAATTCCTCTTGTTCCAGAGGAGTTAATACATTGGTATTCTGGGATACAAGGTGCTCAATGAATCAAGAGCCCCCATGAATGAAACAGCCAGCTCTGGCCAGCAGATGGCTAAAAACTACACCACACACATAGCAGGGATGACACAAGAGGAGAGGGGGCAAGTGCCATCCCCTTTTTATCATGGTGCCAACCAGGAACTTGATTTGTCCACCAAAGTGTACAAAAGGAAGTCTGGAAGTCCATACTCCGTATTGGTGAACCCAAAAACAAATAAGCCACATCTCCGTGAAAGAGAGGAGCAGCTATACAGTATTTCAGGGAGGACAGAACAGTAGGAGAGGTCCGAGCCGTGAAAGAAGACAGGGAGAACTCTGATGACTTGCAGCAGGAGGAGGAGGAGGAGGAGGAGGAGATTTACAAAAGGGAGAAGATAATAGTAGCGGTAAACCTTAACAACCGGACATTAAATGTATCAAAAGAGGAGAAGAGGTCCCCTCCCAGTCCAAATAAACTGCTGTTTTGAAGACCAGCAGTGAGGAAGAGGAGGGAGGAAGAGGCCACTGAAGAAAGTAATGATGAGGAGGAAAATGAGAGGCAGAAGAAAAAAGAGCAAGAAGAGGAGAAAGATAATATTGCACAAAGGAGGACAAGGAGAGCTGCATCTGCTGTAGCAGCCACAACTTCCACTACTTCCAGAATTACAAGGGGCTGTAGAAAGAATGTTAAGCCCCCAAGCGTAAGAAAAAGGCTGCAAAGGAGCCCAAGACACCTGTACAGAAATCAAAATGTGAAGAAAAGGAGACTTTGATCTGTGAGAAGTGACCCAGGGTGTTTAACATGCGCTGGTATCTGGAGAAGCACATGAACATCACTCATGGGCGCATGCAGATCTGCGACAAGTTCAGGAAGAAATTTGTTTTAGAAAGTGAGCTCTTCCTTCACCAGTAAACAGATTGTGAAAAAAATATCCAGTGTGTTACCTGCAATAAATCATTCAAGAAGCTGTGGTCCCTCCATGAGCATATCAAGATAATCCATGGATATGCAGAGAAAAAATTCTCCTATGACATATGCGAAAAGAAGTTCTACATCATGGCTCACATGCGAAAACACATGGTCACACATACATAGGACATGCCATTTACATGTGAAACCTGTGGAAAATCCTTCAAATGCAGTATGGACTGCACAGATTGGCCCCTCCTTACTTGTCTGACCTTCTTTCTCCTCACGCTCCTTCTTGTACCCTCCATTCTGGTAGTCAAGGTCTCCTGTCCCAGTCGAGGATTTCCACTGCCCTGTCCCGGATTCGTCCCTTCTCACTTGCTGCCCCTCACTCCTGGAACCTTCCCCCACACATGCACCTCATCACTTCTCTAACCAGGTTCAAAATTAAGTTAAAGACTACATTGTTTAGGGAAGCGTTCCCAGGATTGTGCCATCTGCCCCAGGATGCCTCCTTCTAACCATGTATTAATAAGTCGTGCCATCCCTCCAGTCCATCTGCCTTGGTCCTGGCCCCAGAGGGAGAGAAGAACCACTGGACCTCACCCCTTTTCCCATCACCTTCCCCTCTTCCTTTTGTATTGTCTCTTTTAGACTGTAAGCCTGAAGGCAGAGATCCATCTAATTTAAGATTGTATTTACAGCACTGTGTAAATTTACAGCGCTATATAAATAAAGGTTAATAAGGTTCATTCCCTGCAGCATTCTGGAGAGAAGCCTTTCTGATGTAAGAACTGTGATGAAAGGTTTCAGTACAAATATCAGCTTCATTCCCATATGAGCATACACATTGGACACAACCAGTTTATGTGCCTGTGGTGTGGTAAAGACTTCAACATGAAACAGTACTTTGATGAGCACACGAAAACTCACACCGGAGAGATGCTTTTTATCTGTGAAATCTGTGGCAAAAGCTTCACCAGTCGTTCCAACATGAAGAGACACTTCGGAATTCACACAGGGGAGAAGCCATATCCTTGCGATGTGTGTGGCCAATGATTCTGCTTTTCCAACATGCTTAAGTCACACAAGGAGAAGTGCTTCTGTGTTACCATTCCTGTTAATGTGCCAGCTGCTGCCCAAATACCACTTGCTACAACCTCTCCTGCCCCCACTGTACCTTCAGTTGTGAACACAGTAAATGCCCCAGCCCCGATTCCACCAATAAATATGAACCCAGTGAGCATGCTTCCTCCCTGCCCTATTGGCCATCCATATTCTCACCTGCATCTCCATCCACACCATCTCCCTGTTCCTGTCCCCCCGTCCCACATTTACCTCCACCTTCTGCTCTGTTTAAGCAGAGGCCAAGGTGAGGACAGTTTTATGCAACACATAACAGAAAAGAACAGTTCAATACAGCACCACTAACTGTTTCGTCTTCTGTCAGAATCTGATTAGCTACTGTAGGAACAGAAAGCTGCAATACATAGGCCTTTAATCTTATCTAGCAGAGCTCTTCTTACGCCCCATGAACATTGCTACTGCTTTAGGTTAAACAGTAGAGATTTGTTGATTGTTCTATTTTATAATTTTTCTGTTGCATAGAAAATAACACTGGCCTATGTCACTGACTTTTTCGAAGGGCCTGCATGAATTTATAATCTAGTGTCTGTTAAAAATAGCTCTATAGTATTTCTCATTGTCAATGCATTACTTACTTACAGTGCCTCTCCTCAGCAATACCATCTGGCTTTGATTTAAAGTCAATGTTCATGGAATTTTATATTTTCATCTAACGCCAGCTCTCTTTCACCACATACCAGGAGGATTAAACTTTATTTAAAAGATGAAAAGAAAAGTCAATATTACTTTGAAATTTGGAGGGGCTTGATTTGGAAATACTGTAGTGACAGAAACATCTCTTACTCAAATATATTGAATATATTTTCTCCTTCATGTACAATAAAAATGTTGAAACTATCTCAATGTTGTTCATCATATTATATTACTTTTCTTTTTACAGTGAGAGATTTTTTCTAAGACTTAATCGGAATGGTTTGCCAAAATGTCCAGAGAAGCCAGAAAGACATTGTTCTCTTTTTGTGGTGAGTCATTTCACTTGTTTATTTATTTATGACTTCTTTATTTATTTATTACAGTTTTGTCTCTTTGCCAGTTGCCCAGATGTAAGAATAGAGTGCAAACCATGGCAAGAAAAAAAATGGAACTGTAATGTCCTAGAGAAAGTTACAAAAACAAAACAGCTTAATGGTGCAGGCTCATTCTCCCTTTCACTCTGCATCTTTTCAGTGGCTATCAGGAGTTTTAGCAAATAGGTAAGATGGCTACCTGGACAGATTTTCAACTAAATCCTAAGCTTATTTGCTCAAAATTTCAGTGTGATCTGCGTCTTCAGAAGTAAATACAAATATGTGTTTTAAGATGTGTTTGACATATTTTGTTTCATTTCAGTGGGATTTACTTGGGAGCAAGTTTAATTGAATAGAGCAGGACTAATTTGCAAGTAAACATACAGATAATTGGAGTGTATGGATTACAAGCTTAATATACATGATTAAGATAGTTTGGGACATTCCTTTTTTATTTGTGCTTACTGATTCTCAGAGGGAACCCTCGTGTTCTAGGGAGTGACAAATGATGTGTTTCAGTTAGGTACATCAGATGGAATAGGCCACAACACAGTTTCAAAATCCTGGTTGGAACCAGCACCAGTCTACACTTGGCCACAGTGCTAGTATTCCATGAATAAGGACCTTATCGCACACATTTTGGTGCCCGATCTGGGCATGGGCCAGGGACGCTCAGGGACATGAGTTGCTGAGGGAGAACGGATTTTACTGCACACTGAAACTGTGCTTAAAACAGTCCCATTCCATCCCTGGCACCAGGCCGGCCCAAATCAGTACTAAGGCATGTCCTTTTGCTCCTCCAGAAACTTTCCGGTGGAGCAAAATCTCGCACCTCAGCCCTGAATGGGAATGGCCTAATGCCGGGGATGGAATGGGGTTGTTTTGAGAACAGTTTCAGTGTGCAGTAAAATCCGTTCTCCTTCAGCGTCCCCAGATCAGTGTCCCTGAGCATCCCCAGATCAGGCACCAAAATGCGTGCGATAACTAAGATCCTAAGTCTTTAATATTTCAGCATGCGGTCATAAACACATATTAAAGAGCAGACACTGTCAGTCTTACTTCCAGTAGAATCACAGATATGGAACGGGTCTCATCTGTGCTTGCTGCATAAAATCCAGGCCTAGAATATGTCCAACAGATGGCTGTCTAACCTCTATTTGAAGACCTCCATCAAGAGAAAGCCCGCACTCTTCCGCTATGTGTTTGCACTGCTGAAGAATTCATATTGTCAAGTTTCTCCTAATATCTCTGAGGATCATCCTGGCTAACCATATATAGCACTGTGTAGTTAGTCAATCAATAAACTAAGACTAGGCAATTAAAATATATTGAAACTATCCTTTATCTCCTTGTTTATTGATTATTCTTCAGTATCTAGGATGGAAGCTCATTGTATTTTAACTTTTTGTTATCACTGTTTAGCTTTATCTTGTCTTAACTTTATTGTAAGGTGCCATGTGAGGAGAATGGATATAACACTTTAGACATTTCCAGGGGTAGATGTGCTGGTCATACAGCAAAGCACAATAACCTCCAAAATCTATAAAGCAGCAATACCTTTATGGGACCAACCAAAAATGCACAAAACTCATCATTCAAGTTTTCAAAGCTCTACTGGCTTCTTTATCAGACAACAATGTTAAAAATCACACAAGACAAAGAACAAAATGATGATGCTGAAGTCACAGGCCTGCATTTGGTCAATATGTTGTTTTGTTGTATTTGTCTCCCACAGGACAGAGGCAGCCTGGATCAAAAAGGAATTTCTTTTTATGTTGTTAATGGAGTTTAGTTTTTATTTGCTGGGTTTTACCATTCCTTGTCTCCTAGAGCCCTCATAGCCAAAAGGGAAGAATGGCCTCTCCCTACATGAATATCCCTCCAGACCAACTTAACAACAATGACAACATCTTCATAAAATGTAGGCCTATGCCTCTTAACATAATCATTATTTTTCTTTTTCCCCCCTTTTTTTCTTTCTCCTGTATGATATTTAACATTTTTGCCTGGTGAAGAAATCAGTGGAGTTTCAAAAGTTTGCATCATGTATTCTGTGCATTTTGGTTGGTCTCATAAAGTTATTACTGTGTTGTGGATTTGCGATGTTATTGTACTTTAGACATTGTAAATCATATTGTTGCATGTTAATTATAGATTATTCTGCTTTTTTTCAGGACTTGGGAAGC
This sequence comes from Urosaurus nigricauda, assembly GCA_034509955.1. NCBI lineage: Eukaryota > Metazoa > Chordata > Lepidosauria > Squamata > Phrynosomatidae > Urosaurus > Urosaurus nigricauda. The sequence continues at coordinate 66,928,666 of JAOEGL010000005.1, read as the reverse complement.
AGTGAGCTCAGGAAGGACATCTACATCACTGTCCATATTATTCGCATTGGTATGCCCATTTATTTCCCTGAAACTTTACATTACAAAAAAGGTTAAGACTGCATTACAGGTGTATAAACTCAGTTGAAGAAGTCACATCCTTGAGCTTGCAGAGCTTGAGCTGGGCTGGTCTAGATTTCAGACTGTGGGTGGAAAGTCACATGATTCAGTGACATGTTCTTCACACTGTGGTTTGAAAACAATCACTTCATATATTTATTTATTGTATTTGTACATCACTTTATTGTTTTAAAAGTATCCCCAATATCTGAAAAATGAAATGTCGTCATCATCAACAACAACAGGCTATCCGTTGCTTTAAAACATAGTGGTCCCCCGGGTTACGAAAGTAATCCGTTCCAGATTACCTTTCGTAACCCGGAAATATTCGCAACCTGGGGGACCACTTTGTTTGCTGGACCGCGCGGCAAATTTAAAGGGGCCGCACGGTTTTTTTCTTCGTAACCCAGGGTTTTTTTCAGGAACCGGGGCCGTTTTTGCGGCCCCGGCTCTTTCGTACCCCGGGGTTTTCGTACCCCGGGGGATTCGTAACCCGGGGGACCACTGTAATAGAGTCATGTAGCACTTTAAATGCTATAAGGCTAACAGAAAAGTCTGATGCTACCTACTAAGAGAGTGACTGTAAACCAGTTTACAGTTATGTATAAACTGTTATAAATTACATCTGTTCTCAAATGTAAATACACAATAATCCAATTGGAACAATACATTCTGTTACTCTATCAAAAATTTAGATAACAATGATGCAAAATCAATAGAAACACAAGGCATAAAATCCTTAAGGTTTAGAATATACAATTCAAAAAACAATGACAGTGCTGTCAATTATAATACAAATCTATCCTCATTAAAACTATTTTTAAATACAGACTGTAAGTTCTTTAAATTTCAATTACTGTATGAAGTCCTGTTAAATGCCCTTAAGCTTAGAGTTACCGGTATTCCAGGATCTTTAAAACCATTTCATTATGTCTTCATGAGTCTGTTGCCCTTCTCCCCTTCCCCTTCCCCTTCCCCTTCCCCTTCCCCTTCCCCTTCCTTCCTTCCTTCCTTCCTTTTGTATATTAAAGCGTGTAATATTTTAATTTATCTGTAAAATAAAACATGAAGAGATTTTACTCAGTAAGAAACCACCTATCCATAGGTACAATGTTGTAATGTTGCACATAATTCACAGATTCAAAGCTTGTATAAGTATTTTCACCTTTCATGATGGAAATACATTTTCACTTCCATCTGGAATGATTTCCAATACTCAGTACTCAGAAACTCAGTTTTTAAGGATGTAATATGCCCATTTGTATCCATTTTAAAGACTGATACATTTAGTATAGCAAAAGAAATACTATAGCCCTTGAGCCCATTTCATCAAGAATATGAAATATTATCCAGAGTCCCTGAAATATTAAGTTCAGTTTTCCCCCTACATGTAGGCTCCCTCCTCTGCTATTGGAGAACTTTCAAACATGAAGCATCTACCTGCAGTCTGAAATGATACTGTCCAGCAGCAATTTTTATTGTAAGTTAAGTTGTTTTCCTAGACCGGGCATGTTTGGGAAAGAAAATGCGAAGGGTACATTGATTGTAATCAGTAGTGGGTCTTTTCTAGGTCTAAGTGATCACTAAATAGCCAGAGTATTTATTTTAAAAAAGAGTTTCACTGTTGATTACAGCTAATGTATCTTCCCCATCTCTCTCTCCTGAAGATGCCCATTCTAGGCAAATTCACCTAGTGCCTGATAAATGGCCACTAAACTGCCAGCCTGCTTGGATGGCTGTACACAAATATGTTTTCCTTATGTGCTCCTTATGACAGGGAAGGTGATCATTTGGAGCTTTAAATACTATCATCTATCATCCTTCACCATTAGCTATGCTGGTTAGAGCAGACCGGTACACCGACATGTAAATGCCTACATGCTCCTCATGCCTGTTATAAGCAAATGTTCTTTGCATCTGTACCAGTTGTAATACATGAAAAATGCAGACAGTTGTATTTTACCATGTGTGTAAAGCTCAGAAATCAATTTTGTGTAAATTAGTTCTGGTTTAACATTCTAAAATAGCTCACTGCAGGCATTAGTGAACGTCCCATGGAGGTAAAGGGAAGCAGAATCACAATTATTAGCAGGAATGGGGAGTGTTCCTCGATCCCCTAACTTGAGGGAGGGCAACTTTTGACCTGGCGAGTGTTTTGGACAGCAGCTCTCACAATCTCTTACCATTAATCATGTGATTAGTAAGTTATAGGCCACCATATTTGGAGAACTGAAGATTCCTTGCTCCTGTCTTAACCTTTGGTGGTCCATCAGCTTCCATTTTTTCCTAAGCCTGCTTTGGTCCCTGAATTTGGCTTTCATTTGTTTTTGATTTATTTTTACATCATTAGGCTTTGATACAAGAATGTGCACACAAATAAAGACATTATTCCCTTCCTAGGTGATTTAACATAATGTTTAATGTTATTCTAGACAAATCTGATTTAATCCAAAGACAATGTTGAGGAAGTATAGAAGAGAAGAGTGGTTAATCTCCTTATTTAAAGAAGCTGTCATATGGACTTCACTGAGTTAACTGGTGTAATCCTTACCTGTCATTCACAGTGGTGTTCTCTTGCTTTCACTCTCTCCCCATTCAACTCCCTTAGAGCATCTCACCAGTGTAGACTTTAAAGCTATAATTGTATCTTAATATTGTGATTTCTATTGTAGAATGCTGAATGTGCCTTCATCTATTCATGACTACCATTGAGTGCATGTTATCACTGGTAGTCAGAAATTACCTGTGCTTCAATAGTTTAGCAAATGGGAAAATGATAATCTTACTAGCCTTTTAAACAATATTATAGTCTCTTTCTGAGAACTTCAAGCAGTTTCTCTGCCAAGACTGGTGTAAAAACCTCTTGAGGTAGAAGCAAAGCCTTCTTTCCATGTTATTGTTATAGTTAAAAATCTGCAAGATACAAAAATTAAAATGAGATTACATAATTTAAAAAATCCCATATTAAAACATGTATCAATAAATATGCACACAGGTACACATCCACACCCCAACAACAATTAGTAAGATCCAGCACATTATTTTGGTGGGGTTTTGTTCCCTTCTTATTCTCCCCCCCCCCATTTTTTTTTCTTTGTGTATGAAGTTGCTGGTAATTTTTTTGTTGTTGTTGTCTATTTGATGTATGTGTGGAAAAAAACCTCTAGGTTGTTCAACAAGGTTATTTGTTTTCAATTGTATATGTGTTAGGGGTGTGAATAATATCAAGTGGTTTCCTTGTCCTTGATGCGAAAAGATGTCTTGGCACATTGAGATACCCTGATGGGAGGGAAAAAGGGTCAACCATTAGAATTTGTTCACCTTGTGTGAGAGCAAAAAGACCATCTTTTTGCATCATCAGTTGTTATAGCAAAAAATTTTCCCATAAAACATTGCTTTTTGCCCAAAAAGAATCTCTGTATTTTGCAAAATAGGTCTTTGTAAAATAAATCCTCAGATATGAAAAAATGATAAAGAAATGGGCAGCACTCTTGTAATCACACTCAGTGAAAGAAACTCAGTGGGATTTGTTGTTGTTGTTGTACTGGTAGTGGTGGTGTATAAAAGCAAAACAAACACAGATTTAAACCACTAGATTGGGTTAATGTGTTTCTGGGACCTACTTAAAAAAACCCATTAGAACCTCATGCTCACGCATTAGCATCGGGTGTGAAAGAAAAGAATTAAAAATTCTGAGCCCAGGAATTTGTATTGAGTATCAGATGTGCATGAAGCACATTCTCCTTAGACATGAATATCAACTCCTGGGCATCCCAAATGTTCTTTGATTCAGCAGTATAATTCACAGCTGGAGCAATTTTAAAACAAGTAGCAGTCAGAAATACTTTCTAATCAAGTTCTAGGCACATCCTGAAATCAGTCTGTGATCTACCAATACATATCCTATCTGTTGTTTCCATATCTAGTTCAGAGGATGTAGGCATGTAGAGGCAAGTCCAAACCTGGACTCAGTGACAAAGCTTTCTGAATACCCTTTGTGGTTCTTTTCTCACTGCATTGTTGTGAGGATAAATGTAAGACCTATGCACCCTTTCAGGTATATAGTTTTCTTATAGGTACAGCAGTTATTTGAGGATGAATTCAGATACAAACTGCCCTCTACAGTGTTATGGGTTAGAGGCTCAGGACCATCTCGAAAGTAAATAAAACACAATAAATGAATAAAAGCAACCAGGGCAAAACTCAGCCCCAGGGCAGCAGTGGAGGAGACAGCAAGGCCCAGCCTGCCGGGCACATATTCCTTGTTTTCCCTCCTTCCAGGCTTCACAGGTGAGGCTGCACACACAATATACAGTATGGTGCAGGGCAGTAAAGAGAAGTACCAGCTGCCAAGTGCACATTCTTCATGTCTCTACCCTCCACACTACAGATTACAAGACTATCCTTCAGACACAAAGCTGCATAGGCAATAGATAGATGGCATAGGCCAGTACTGGCAAGCCTTGGCTGCCAGGCGCACATTCTTTGTGCACCCCTCTCTGGGGAATCTGTCACCTGCCCAGTTCTACCTTTGGAATGAATGAGCAGAAGGCACATAGGTATAAGTGGATGGGTGACAGACTTTCCAGATGGAGGAACACAAAGAATGCACACCTGGTGGCTGGGCTTGGTGATGCCTCCGATCCTTGGGATTAATTTGCCAGGATGTGCAAGTAAGTGGGTGAGTCCTTATATATCAAATGGCAAGTGGACTCAAATCCTTATGTAGTATATACAATGGTGGAGGTCTGCTTAACGGCAAATCCACAACTAATTGAATCTGTGAAAATTAGACCAACAAATGTGGAGGGCCAACTGCAGATCTTTCTTCTGTCATAAAGTGCATTGGTTTATGGTATTTTGAAGGGCTGAACTGCAGTGTGATGCTGGATTTCCAATACTAACTGGACAAGAATTAAAGAGTATTCAGGAAACGAATTCACCACTGTGGGCCAATAACTAGACTGCATATTAATTATTCACAAAACTGAGGTTTCATCTCTACTGTTAGATGGTGGCAAAGTCACCTTGCAATAGAAGATAGCTGTGAATTGACTGCAATTTTAGAAATGTTAGCTGTGAATCTTAAATGGAAGACTTGGTATTCTGTTCACCACATTTTCTGTTTGAGTCGCATCTGTTCAGCTGCTTATGATTTCTGATCTTGTAAAGCCTAGAATAGACTCTCTGTGTATATATGTTTTCATATCACCAGCTGGACCCCAATGCATTTTAAGGCCACACAAAGAAGACATGGCAGGCAAAAGGAGCAAGCAAAAATTGAGGATTGTTAGGAATAATGTGCCTTTTGTCACCACATAAATTAAACATATAGCTCATGTGGATTTAGAAAAGAAAGTGATTGAGCCAGGGAGCAGACAAGCTGCTGAAAAAATTGTCAAAACAGTAGCTATGAAAAATTTTGATAGCACACAGATGAAAATCAGCAGATGTCTCTACGTATGTATTCTTACATGAAGGGGCATACATATTTGTACAATTCTTGTTTTTTTGTTGTTTCTTAAATTCTTCATTTTTCTTTTTCTCTCTCCTCTGAGAATCTTTTGTTTCTCTTATTTTGTTCAATTTCTTTTCCTGTTTGTTCTTGTTGTCATATGCAATTTCTTGTTCCAGCTGGGGCAGGAGCCTCCCATTAACCAGCCAAACAGGGTCTCACAAAGACAATCAGAGTTGCAAAGATACTACACAGTAGGCAGAAAGTGTAGATCATGGCAAGGAATAAAGAACCATGGATAGTTCCATGAGTGTGAAAGACTGCTCTGATACAGACTGAATTTCAGAGAAGAGTAAGCACAGCTTATGTCTGTCAGGAGCCATGTATCTGATCTAATGTTGCAACTTATTCAAAAGGTGTTTACCTTGACAGTGTTGTATAGCCACATCTTGCTATTTTGTCCTCTCAGATGGGAGTGGATAACTGTTGTTCTCTTGTTGGCTATCTAGTTTTAGACAGTAGTTCCCATAATCTCTCACTGTTGGCCTTACCAGCTGAGACTGCTGGGCCATAATTGCCCATCTCTCATTTAGAAGGAAGCTGAGAGATCTGAACCCCCATCTATGGTATAAAGACAGGGAGCTTCTTTTCCTGACAAAAGCCTTACATTGGAGCATGCTGCTTGTTGCTATGAAACCTCTAGTACAGGCTGCAGTAGGAGACATGCCTGTGGGTAGTGGATTGTGAATACAACTTCATATTGGTAAAACAAAGTTTGGGTATTCTTTCTGCATGTGGTGTGATGAAAGCACTTTGTATATTTTCCACCTTCTTAGTGGAGGGTTAGTAGGGAGGTTAGAAATTTAATTTCAGTTATAACCTCATAAAACCATGAACTTCATTGCAGATGTCAGCAGGTATGATTGTTCTCTTCTTTCCCTTGTACCCATTTGGAAAGATGCTGCCTACATCTCTTGTGTTGTTTTGACAGGTCGAATGGGAGCTGGTGAAAAGAAAAATGCTTGCAATGTACAGTACCGGCGACCTTTTGGTTGTGCAGTCCTCAGCATTGCAGACCTACTAGCAGGCGACACGAAAGATGACCTTATTTTAAAAGTATACATGTAAGAGAACTTGTATCTGGAATTCATTGCAATAGCCTCTACTGTAGGAGGCAGTTTTGATGTCTATCTTTGTGTGTGTGTGTGTGTGTGTGTGTGTGTGAAATACCATCACTGTTTTTTTAATCAAAAGTTCATTAAGGAATTAGTGGGTATTTATTTTCAGCTATACTAGCATACTAACTTTCAGTATTGATGAATGATCATAGACTTAGGTAGGTGAGCAGTACAGTACATGTTTTGAATGCAGAGGTTCCAAATTCAATCCCTGGCAAAGACTATTATCTCCATCCCTGAAAAGTCAATATGGGTTAAATGGAGCAAGGTTCTAACTCAGAATAAGACATCTTCCTAGGATTCAACATATCTCTGTTTTAATAATGTGCATATTTTTGAACCAGTTATTCTTTTTTCCCCCCTTTTAGAAGCAGCAGAGAGTTTTAAAGTTTTTTTTTCCTGACTTCAGACTTAAAATGTTTTGGGAAATAATAGAAAACCACAGAATGAGAGTGAGATGTTATCATCTATACTCATTGGGAACTTTGGTTACTTTCAGGGTGACTACTTTTGAATCACCTCAGTGTGTCAAGGTCAATACTGCACTAGCCTTTTCCCTTCCCCCAGTGTGCTAAATTATAGCTGCTGGAAGCAATGTTTTTGGGAGCAATTTAGTGTACTCTTATTTTACTTTAATTTTCTGACAGTTCAGTTGAAAGTGTTCTCTGCTGGATTCCTCAGCAGTAGAGAGGTTTACATGCCAACTGCATTCTGCTTTTGTAAGTTCGACTGTTTAAATTTTTTAAAGTATTATTTTCTCTGTAGCAGACAACAAATGAAATTAGGGTTATGGCTTTCCTTAAAATAGAAAAAAATGATTTAACTGAATTGTAGAATTTGAATGAGTTTTGTTGCAAAAACAATTGGAAATGTTTTTCCTGGGTTGATATTCTCCTGGCTGGATTTGGTGCTGGCCTCTAGCTTCCAGTAGCTTCCTATTTTTAGTAAACACAGTACCACTACAATTTTCTTCAACTGTTAGTGGTATACCATCTATAGATAGTTGTCAGTGTCTTCTGCTACCTGGAAGTCAACTAAGGGAAAAGTTGTTCTGGGGTGGCTATTCTGGTCATACAACAAAATTCAAAATACACATCATAGTGTTATATTCATTTGCACAACGAAAAGGCACCAAAAAAAAAAAAATCACATTTGCTTGCAAAGTTAATGTGAGGCCAGGACGGAACCAGATCTCAAAGAAGGTTACTCTGATGTACTAATGGAGAAGTATTCATTGCATTCTTTTTAACTTCTTTGTTTCAAGTCATCCAAAGGCCTCAGGGTGTGTAACTACTACTTGCATTGATAATCTTTCCAGACTCTTAAACCTTAAACAAGCAAAATGTAAGTCTCACATTGTCACAATTCTTACTCACTCCCTTGGATTACTAACATCTTTGCTTGATGAAGAAGCCTGTCACACTTTTAAAAGCTAGTATACTATATGTTACACTTTTGGTTGACCAAAGAAAGGTACTGTCATGATATGTATTTTGGATTTTGTTGTATTAGGAACAAAGGTTTCTCCAGTAACATACATAAATATCTTCACATTAGCTAGAATCTGTTATAGCTGTGACAGGGTCTGTGGCCTCTGTTTGCATCAAACATTCATGTGATGTCTGCCAGTACCTAGTAAACACCACACATCCTCAAGAGCCCTAGTGTTTGCTATTAAAAGTTCTCTCCAATGCCCCAGAATAGTGGCCTAAATCCAACAGAGGTTTCCTCCGCAGTACAGAAATAATCTGGTTTGACACCACTTTAACTGCCGTGGCTCAATGCTGTGGAATTCTGGGAAATGTTGTTTGTTTGGGCACTAGATCAAAGCTGACACGCATTTCCTAACTGGAGAGAGGCCTGTACATACAGCATTAAACATTTTCTCTGCTTAATAAAATGTTTAAAATGTTCCTTCTTTTGTAGGTGCAACACAGAAAGTGACTGGTATCAGATCCATGAAAACATCATCAAAAAACTAAATGCTCGTTATAACCTAACAGGATCCAATGCAGGTAGAGCATTTTCCTGATTTTCTTTGGCAAAATTTGAAACGCCAGTATGGTGTCATAGGTGCTGTTTTGGCTTGGCAAGCAGCTCAAAATTACACATCTCTGTTACAACACCAATTCTGACGATTGCAAGGTTGGAAGGTTGGCAATTTGAGACCTGAGTGCTGCATGATGGGGTGAGCGCCTGTCACTAATCCCACCTTCTGCCAACCTAGCAGTTCAAAAGCATGCAAATGCAACTAGATAAATAGGTACCACTTTGATGGGAAAGTAACAGTATTTGGGGCATTCATGCTGGCCACGTGACCACCAGAGTAATCTTAAGACAATGCTGGCTCTTTGGTTTAGTAACGGAGATGAACACCACCCCCTACAGTCAGCTAAAACTAGACATTCATGTCAAGGGACCATCTTTACCTTTTACCAAACCCCTGCTCAGCTTCTTTTAGCTTTTTTGATAGCCTTACAGTGCTACATATGTGTGTTTATTTAGAGGTCCACTATGAACAGTGGGAATGAGTTGAAAGTAAATCTAAATAAGATGAGGATAGTCACTGTCTTCCAGTGTGAATCACTCTATAAGGCCCTTAAGATAATGAATGCTGGAATCCTTTGTTTTCCTGGAAATAAGTCAATTGAATACATTTACCTCTGAGTAGGAATGCATAGGATTGCTGTCCGTGTTACAGTCCTGAAAATATAGGAATGCCTAGTGTGAGGTGTAGTGGTTTAAGCATTGGATAGCATTCTGGAGGCTCAAGTGCAAATCTCTGCTTAGCCATGGAAATTCACTGGGGGACCTTGAACAATTCTTACTCTCTCAGCCTCAGAGGATGATAATGGCAACTCTCCTTTGAACAAATCTTGCCAAGAAAACCCTGTGACAAGTTCACCTTAGGGTTGCTATAAGTCAGAAATGACTTGAAAGGACACAAAAACCACCACCACCACCTGTACAATCCTCCAATATTTACTCAGAAAAAAAGTGTCTCATTGAATTTTGGGTGTATAAGATTCAAACTGAAACCACCTCTCCAACTTGCTTGGAAGGAAGATGAATTACAAGTGCAAATCATAACAATCTTTTTGTTAACTGTATACTTTTGTCTCAGAAATTTCAACTTAATTAAAAGTAAAATGTGTCGTTTTGCTGAAAAGCTCTCCACTCCCCTCAGGCTCTAAAACTCTCTCAAATGCTATTTCTACCTCCCTTGTTAGGATGGATAGATATATATAGGTGCTAGATCAACACTAAAGAATATAAGTTTGTTATTTGTTTATTATGCAAGCTGTGTGAGCCTTTATTGTCTTCAGTCAACTACTTCACAGCACTCAGGGGAATGTTTGTGCAGAGGAGCTGTTGTTAACAGATGATTACAGTAGACAGAAGAATATTTGACATGAAATGTAGACATACTTCTTACACTAAAGACAATAGTGCACTCAGAAAATTGTGTACTCTGTGATAAAAATAAAAAAAGAACCCACAGAGGATCCAAATTCTATAGCCAGTGGTGAGGTCTGATGAGAATGCTGTCCAACATTTTTTTGGAGGATAACATCTGGTCCACACTGTATTGAAATCCCATTGTATCATTGTGGGGTGTGTGAATGTGTGTGTGTGTGTGTGTGTGTGTGTGTGAGAGAGAGAGAGAGAGAGAGAGATTCCCTATTACCTTGCTTTGGCATCAGTCAAATCTCTGTAGAGTGGCATTTGGTGACTACAGTGATCATATCCATGTGTTGTGGGGCACATTTGAGACAAAGTCAAATTACTGTTTAAATTAACAGTGCAGGTAAACCCTGGTGACATGAGAGATTGGAAAGAGTTAATGTAACTAGAGAGCTAATACATTGCAGTCTTAAAATATACTGGGGCCATGCAGTACATTTAATCTCTGATGCGGTTTAATTTGTCTTCTATATTATATATTGCTAATCTAAAAAAGCATTCCTTGCCTACCTTTAATTATGCAAATTTCACAGGGGCTGTTGGATAGATTTGGGTAATTTATGTGAATTTTTCATGTTGCTGTTCTGTAACCAAGAGTTCACTGGATGAGGTATAGATAATTTTAAAGCTATATTTGGCACTGTCATTATGATGCTGAGAACGCATGTGTGTATTTGTGTTCCTATGGGATGAAGGATGCTTAATGCAGGGCAAAATCAAGGTGTTACCTGATTTTTGTGGTACTTACCTTCTTCGTAAATCATAATCCTAAAATAACATCACACCAAATGAGTGGATTTTTTTCCTGCAAGAAATTGGTGGTGGTGGAAGATCTTTTTTTAACCTCCCCCTCCCCCCAAAAAATTGATATAGATTTTTCTAGCATTTCATGAAAGTAAAGTTATAGAGCTGCTGTTCTCACAATAATCTTATTGCATTTGTATTCCTTGTGACAGAGTTTATGATAATTAGAATGAGTCTCAGCCACACCATCTTGTCTGCTTGCATCATGGAGAATCTGGAAGAGGCTGAATCAAATCTATTCAAGCCTCTGTTTTACACCAGTTTCCTATCATATTTTTTTAAAAAAAACAGTTTTCTCTATTTCATTAATAACTTGGGAGTGTAAGCACTGTTGAACTCAGTGGGACTGAGCTGCAAGGAAATGTCCATAGAATCACACTGCAAGTAGCATTCATCTCACTTTCCTTATTAAAATTCCTTGTGAAGTGACACACACCTTTCTGTGATTGAAATGTGTGTGTGTTGGTAAATGTCTGGAAAGAGATGATGGGCCATGAGATGGGTATTATTATTTTTATTAACCCTTATTTATATAGTGCTGTAAATTTACACAGCACTGTAAGACCTTTTAATGTGCAGTGTGTGGTTCAGCACATAAATAGCATACAACTTTTCATCCTCTGCATCATAAGTAGGATCTTAATTTATAAGCTGAGCTTGAGACTAAAATTTCCAGAATTCCCCAAGCAGATTGGCTTTGGGTCATTCTTACTGGGGAAGTCTGGAAGTTATGGCCTAAGGTTCTCCAAGCTTTATTCACAGCCAGGGACTGCTGGTTTAATTTAAGATACTTTGTAAACAAAGTAATGCATGTATTTAAAACCCTTTGGAATGAATTTAAGGAAAATGGCTTGTAAGTACAGGATTTCTTAATTTAATATTTTAGTTTATCTTGATGCATACAAGATGTCCTGGGTTACTGTGCCCTAAGTTATCCTTTTTCTAACTTAAGTTGCCATTTAATGTGATTGAAGTCAAAACTGCAGTATATTATCCAGCAAACATTTTTGTTCTGAGAATGCTAATATTTAAATTTGGCTTCAATCTATAAAGACTATTTTACTAGATTTATGTACATAACAAATTCCTCTATTGAGCAAGATAATAAAAGGTGATGGCTTTTTTTTACACTTTTCAATTATTTATTGTTCAATTTCTGAAAGGGATTTTTGCACCAAATATGTGCAAAAAATATTGAGGAATTTGTGTTTTAAAAAAGTCCTAAAATATGGGAAATACCACAGTGGTTTGTTTGTTTCCTTCAAAGTTTATCCCTTTCAAATCAAAAAGGATAACATTTGAGAATATTCTTTACCTTGCTAATTTGGGGAGTGTCAAAAACATTTTGCTGTTTAAGGCTGATCAGCAAAAGACAGCCACCCCAACTGTTGTCATCCCAGAATCCTCTAAGGATAATTCTTTTGGCACCTTGAAGTAAAAAATCAAACAAGAGCTTCTTCAGAGTCTTCATAGTGCAAATTCAACAATAATCAATTAATAATTAACAATATCCTGCATTTTCCTGAAACCTAAAATTAAGTGCTCCAATCTGCCTAATAGTAGGGCTCTCCCTGTTTAAATCATCTCCGGCTATCTTCTGTCAGGTCTTTTGTTTCACCCTCTCCCTAGGTTCATAAATATATCAACACTGTTTAGAGTGCTGTATTTTATATTAACTCTGACTAACATCCGTAGAGTGCCTTTGTTTAATTGCTTTACACTCTTGTGACAGGATGTTAATCTGCCATTTTAAATCCTTCATTACACTTCTGGGGCAAAGAGATTATGTACGTTATATTTTCATGTGTTTAAGTATCAATTGTCACCAAAGGCTGCACTCTGAAAGAAATTCAAAGCAGGAATGATGCTGAGATCTTGTGATTTAACATAAATACACACAGCGTGAAAGCATCTCTCTTTGTTCTCAATAAATGAAAAGCCAGTGCAACTGAACTTTGAGAGAGACTTTTTTTGCTCAACAATTATTGCTCAATTAGGTTTAATTTATAACTTGATAGTGGAAGAGAAGTACTTTTGAGGTTCAGATGTTTAGATTTTTCTATTTATAAGAAAAATATAACTCATAATACGGTGAAACTTAGGGCCAAAATAGAGGGACTGGATGGGGAGGCGTGAAGCCGCCCCACTTGAAGACGGATTGGGGCCAGGGCAGCCGCACACCGGAGCACCAATCTCCTGTGGCACCGGCTGAAAAAGGAGCAGTTTTCAATCAATACTTTTTTGGCTGCAGAAAAGCTGCCTTTAGTGGCTCTTCTGCAGCCCCATGGTGGCTTCCCAGCATGTTGGGGGCTTGCGGTGTGCAATTGCTTTTCCCCAAGATGCCTGGAAGACAGCACATGTGTGGGCAGCTGTGCAAGCTGCCAAGACAGCGGCGCAAAGAGGCAGTCTGTTTTTCCTAAGTTTAATGAAACTAAGCTCTTAATAGAATCATAGAGTTGGAAGGGACCACAAGGGCCATGCAGTCCAACCCCTGACATGCAGGAACTCTCAATGAAAGCATACCCGACAGATAGCCATCCAGCCTCTGTTTAAAGACCTCCAAGGAAGGAGACACCACCACCCTCCGAGGGAGTGTGTTCCAGTGTGGAAAAACCCTTATTGTGTCAGGAAGTTCCTCCTAATGATGAGGTAGAATCTCTTTTTCTGTAGCTTGCATCCATTGTTCCGGGTCCTATTCTCTGGAGCAGCGGAAGACAAACTTGGTCCCTCCTCAATATGATATCCCTGCAAGTATTTAACAGGGCTATCATATCACCTCTTAACCTTCTCTTCCTCAGACTAAACATCTCCAACTCCCTGAGGCGTTCCTCATAGGGCATGGTTCCAAGACCCTTCACCATTTTAGTCGTCCTGCTTTGGACACTCTCCAGTTTCTCAATGTCCTTTTTGAATTGTGGTGTCCAGAACTGGACACGGTATTCCAAGCAGGGCCTGACCAAAGCAGAACAGAGTGGCACAATTACTTCCTTTAATCTAGACACTATACTTCTATTGATGCAGCCTAGAATCACATTGGCCTTTTTAGCTGCCACATCTCACTGTTGACTCATGTTCAACTTTTGGTCTACTTCGACTCCTAGATCCCTTTCACATGTACTCTCGTTCAGCCAGGTGTCCCTCATCCTATATCTGTGCATTTCATTTTTCCACCTGAAATGCAGTACCTTACATTTCTTCATATTGAATTTTATTTTGTTATGTTTGGCCCAGCTTACAACTTTCGTTGTTGTTGTTTTTAATGGTTTGCTTTAGCAGCTTTTAATTTTCTTGATGGTTTAGTTACAGTTTTAACTTTTGCACAGTTAACATTTTTAAGCTGTATCCATTTAAACTGGTGTGTAATTTTGGTCCCAGACTTGTAAAAAGTCAGATTTAAATATAATAATAATAATTCTAAATTTAAACTGAACTTGTGCTGGCCAAGTGCCGTAATAAATATGTAAACTGAACTGAATGTACGTTCTTTGTTCTGGTCAACCTTGCTGTCATTGTCTTGCCATTCCTGTATTTCTCTGTATTTCTTCCCTTGAGTTAAGTTTTACTGTAAACCTTTCAGACAGCATACCTGTCCTACTTATTGTTAGCCTATAAAGTATCATAATGGCAATATATGAGATGGACATAAAATCCTACCATTGCCCAGCCAGCATGTTGTTGTTACAAACTGCCACTTTTCCAAAATCTGAGGGAATGTATCTGCTAGGCCCTCATTTTCTCTGACCTGTCCTTGCCATCATGACTATATGTAATAATGCAATATGGTTCTATGTACAGACTGAAGGGCTATCTAATCTGCATAATCTTTTCCTCCTTATATCTTGCATATATTATGGTGAGCATTTCATTAGCTTGTAACATATTGCACTAGTGCTTAGTCTGAACAGCTGATTTGTCTGTTAGAAATTTTCCCAGATTCTGTTATCATTATTTTCATTGGCTTCCATGCACTATATTATATTTCTCCTCTCATTACATACACAGGCTACTGTATTCCTGCACAGCAACCTGTGCTGCTGTCATTGTAATGATTATCATCCTGCACTAGCTTCCTCTTTGTTTATATTTAATGCAGTTAAATTCTGCTAGATTGGAAAGGTGTTTTGTTATTATTATTTTTTTAGAGCAAACCATTTCTAAATAAGCAGAGAATGTATTGGTGGATGAATTTTCTAATCGTAAATTCCACTTTGTAGTCATAGTTTAACAGTAAAGCTGGAAGGGTAATTGATAGAAAGCATTTAACAAAAGATCTGTCATATAGGTCATCTGGAATGTGCCAAATGTTTAAAACTCTATTATTAGCAATTTATACTGCTTTTGGTCCAGATTATTTTCTGTTTGTAGTTGACACTACAGATTTTTTATGGAGGGAAGTAGTTCCAAAAATGTCTCTGTTTATGTTTGTGTGAATGCTTATAGTTCTTACTCAGTCTTACATTGAAAGCAATCATAGTAAGCATTCTTGCTCAGTCTTAACATTGAAAGCAATCATACTAAGAGCTCTGGTGGTGCAGTGTAGAGCCCTGATGGGGCAGTGGTTAAATGCCAGTACTGAAGCCACTCACTCACAAACTACAAGGTTGTAAGTTCATCTCCAACCTGGGACTCAGGGGCAACTCAACCTGGCATCCTTCAGAGGTCACTAAAATGAGTACCCAGATTGTTGGGGGCAATTAACGTGCAGTTGTAAACTGCTTAGATACTACTTAGTGTGGTATGAAGTGGTATATAAATGAAGCTGCTATTGCTATTGCTATTGCTAATGCTAAACAACAGTTGGTTTTCAACAAGTGAGGAAAGTTTGAAAAGGTTACATTTTGGATCACAGCTCCCTGAATAGCCCCCAGCCAACATCATCAGTGGGGACCTGTGAGTGTAGACTAAAAATTAATTTTTCTGAGGCTTTGAAGTTGATTGTGTTAAATTCAATATGGTGGCAAAAGCAACAATAAGACACCAAATCTCATGTGCATGGGGATGTGTAAATGCATGCATACACACTGTGTTTAATAATGCACTTTTAAAAGTGATGTTGGCTTAAATGGATAGTGGATAATAAAAATTAGCAAACTGATTTCCAGTTTATCTTGTAGCAGAGATATCAACTCCTGTCACTCACCAGCTATTGCTTACTTTGAGCTGGATGGTTGAGTGTTCTGGGAAACATGCTCTGTAAGAATATTTTCTGCATTTAAAATATTTAAAATAAAATTAAGAATTGAAAAAGCCTTTGCTCCTAGAAAGTGAGAAGTCAAAGCTTTCGTGGCCGACATCCATAGTTTTTTGTGGGCTATGTGGCCATGTTCTACAAGAGTTCCTTTCTGACATTTTGCCAGCATTTGTGGCTGGCATCTTCAGAGAATGATAGCCTGGAAAAGGATTGGATATATATGTCATATATATACATTTACAAATCACTCCTCCCTTCCCATATCCAATCCTTTATCCAATCCATATATCCAATCCTTTTCCAGGCTAACATTCCCTGAAGATGCCAGCCACAGTGCTGGCAAAATGTCAGAAAGGAACTCTTTTAGAGCATGGCCACATAGCCCAAAAGCCCCACAAAAAACCTAGGAAGTGACTTGAAATCCCAGTTCATTTTGATTCATTTTAAACATCTGTACCTTGTACTAGATTTTTAAAAAATAATAATTTAGAATTGGTCTTCTCCACAATAAAGACAAAAAGTTGGTAAAAGTGGGTATCAGCCTCACCTTCTCCCTAAGTTTGGAAGTTAACACACCTACCTGATTCCTGTGGCCTAGGGATTTACCTAGGAATTATTAACATTTATATGCACATTGCCTGCGTTATTTATTAGGCTCACAGACGTGGCTCACTTGTCAATTTCTTTGTAATTTAAGGGATACTGGACTCCAACAGAATACAGGAAGGCCTTTCAGATTTTACAAGCTCTTAATTGGAAAAAGAGTTGAAATACTTTTTAAGAATATATGGCCTTAGCAACCATTATTATTGCCTGGAGGGTATTGTGTCTCACTTACCTTGAATGTACTGTGATATGTCATGATATAAAAGTATCCCTGTATTTCACTGAAAGGGGCTGAGGTTTGCTTGCTTTTTGAAGAAAAGCTTTCAAAGCTTTAAGAGCACATGAGAAGTACTTGTTGCTGTTGCTATGACTGCCACCAAATCTTCCTTGCTTGTCCAAAGGTAAGTCTCTTCACTTTGGACCAAGGGAAAGGTAGAGGTGATGGTATATACTTTTTATTTCTAATTTTTTTCTGCGAGCATTCACTTGTGAGTGTGTTCACCTATGTGAAGACCTCTCCTCTGTTACTTGCTGCTTTCTGAGAAGCTTGTGCTACTAGTGGTGCAAAACCCTATACGTTTTTTTCTCATACATTCCCTCTGTTTTCCCACAACTATTCTCATTCCATTCTTTTTTCTAGATCAGGTTATGGGACTCTCTTTTTTCCTGCATTTCTAATCATGCATATTTTGTGCATGTATTTTTGAAGTGTACTCATGTTTGTATATATATTTATAACATGCACATTTTCTGCACATTTTTTACCTTGTCTAAACCATGTTTAGGCAGATCTTTCAAAAATATGCATTTTTGCACACTTTCCAATCGCACATGTTTTTTTGTGTGACCAAAATTCAGTGTAAGCTTCCCCAATTCTTTTGGCTTCCAAGGCAAGATAGGTTACATTAGAAGTCTTGGAAGATGCAGTAGGGATATTTGAATACAGAATTGTAATTCTCATAGAATTTATTTCCATCCACATATGAGATGACCCTTGTGACCATGAAGAAGCTTTGTTTGTTGAAGTTGATGTACCCTCTTCAAATGGCAACTGGGCTGTCGGGCACATACTTTTCTAGTGTAACAGTATTAGCTAAGACTGTACATAACTCTCTTTCCCCAGCAACACATCACATTCTAAGTCTAATTTGGGCCAGCTACAGCAAGGTTGTTTGCATTTCTGATGACATTATTTAGCTATCATCTTAACACATTTATGCAAGCTACATAAAAGAATTACTTGGCTGCAATTAATGAAAAAATCCTAATATTATGCTCCTAGCTCATTCAATCAACACATCTTTTTGCTTCTGTCATATTGCCATCTTCAGTTTTATCTTCACCTTAACACTGCAATTCTAGTTATTTGCTTGTGAGATATAATACCCTAAAGGCATCAGATCCCATATGATCTTAGAAGCAAAGCAGAATGTGCACTGGTTAGTACTTGGTTGGGAGACCACCAATGAAGACCACATATTGTTGGCTATATTTCAGAGGAAGGAACTGGCAAAACCACCTCTGAGTATTTTTGCTTAAGAAAAACCTATGAAATTCATGAAATCACCATAAGTCAACAGGTGAGTTGAAGGCAGATATACACATATATCTGGATTTTAAAAATTTCTTTTTCTTGCTCTAAGACTTTTTTATCGCCTACATTAAGAAAGAAACTCTTCCCTCCATGCTGTCATCTTCCAGCCTGCAAGGGAGTGAACAGGCAGACCCAGCTCCATCAGGGCTAGCCTGAAGAAAGTGAGCACTCCCTCAGCCTTGGTCCAGGCCTCAGAGGGAGAGAAGAACTACTGGACCTTATCCCCTTCCCCACCACCATTCCCTTTCCCTTTTGTGTCGTGTCTTTTTAGATTGTAAGCCTGAGGGCAGGGAACCCCCTTCTATGAAAGTATAGTACCATATATGTACTTTTTTGTATCTCTTATCTTGTGGTTCTAAATTATCATCTTTTTTTAAAAAAACCAAGGGGTCTCACAGTCTCTAATACTGGAAGTCTGCAGCTCAACAATTGCTTGATTAGTTCACATTATTGTCTTTCCAATACAGATGCCTGTCATTCTTTTAACTCATACTATATATTTAATGAATATGTGTCAGCATATATTTATATGTACCAAAATAATTGCCCTTGTGATGCAGAAGAGGGGTAAGATCTGTTATACTGCTGCTCACACTGTCTGGAGCGGTATTTAAACAAGTGAAAGGGGTTTAATTTAAAATGCTTGGCAGCTACTTCAGCTCATAGGTTAAAAGCTGCTTTTGCGGCTAATATTCTCCTGCTTCCTGGACAAAATAAAATTACCCAATGGAAACCCGAGACATGAAAAAAGAGGTTGGGGAAATCCTTAAATGCTAATTAGACTTGAACTTTAAAAGATTTAGGAAGAATAACAGGTTTAAATGGCACCAAGCAGTGCAGAATATCTTATTATTTTAGCAGATTTTTTTCTACCTCGAAATAATTGGACTGTGAAGCAAATGTATCTTTGTCTCTGAGAAGGCTATTTTCTTGCTTTTTTTAAAACCAAATAAATTCACTCATCTTGATTTATCTAAAATAAACAAGCGATAGCCCCACCAACATCTTCCAGGGATGTGCAGTAGTGCTAGTGCCTAAAAGCTTTGCACTGTGCTGCTGTTTACATCTATGTTTTTTAAACAAACAAACAAACAAACAAAACAAACAGCTTCATTTATATACTGCTTCATACCCTTAAGGAGTGTCTAAGTGGTTTACAATTGTAAGTTATTTGCCCCCCAACAATCTGGGTACTCATTTTAGCGACCTCGGAAGGATGCAAGCCTGAGTCGAGCTTCAGCTCTTTGCTGGTCTTGAACTCGCCACCTTATGGTTTTGAGTGAGTGACTGCAGTACAGGCATTTAACCACTGCGCCACCAGGGCTGATTACTGCTTTAATGTAATGTTGTCCGCGTGTTTTGGATTGCAACTCCCATAATACCTTACCATTAGCACTGCTGACTAGCACTCATTTGAGCAGTTGTCTGAAACATCTGGAGAGCACTAGGCTGTAAAAGTATTATTTACATACATACAGAGTTCAGAAGCATGTGATCATGCCTGTGGTGTTCATTGATGTAATCTAAGTATGGGCAATTGCCAAGTGTTGGGTGTGTGGAAATCTGGAGAATCTCACCCACATTTCTCTCTGCTAACCCCAAATTTGAGGTTTAATGATATACCATTTTTCTTCCTCAGATAGCCCTTAGCACCCCTAAAGTCTAAAGGCGTACTGGCAATTTCACAGTGTTTTGGGAGCTGTTCACTGCATCACACGTTTTCTCAGGCCTAGATGACTTTTTTCTTTTCAAGGAGGAAGGGAACATAAACCTACTTTTTGAGGAAAAGAATCCCTGTCTGAATCCAAGGCTTTGAAACCACTATCAAAGCTACAGAATATCACACAACACCCATCTCCATTGCTGATTTGTTATCTGGCATTGTTCGAGTATCCCTTATCATTGATGGGGAAAAGCTGTCAATAAGCTCCCAATCATGCTTTATACCCATTAATCCTCAGATGCAAAATGTTACTGCCGCAGCAGTTCCAATATTGGCAGCCAGATGGTAAGGGGACATGTGGAAGAGTACCCAAGGGACCATCAATAATAGAAACAGCCTTGGTCATGCTATTGTGGAGATATGCTAGATAGCTGCTCACAAACCAGTATGTTTCTGTTTCTTTTAACTAACGTGGTTGCAGTGAGAACAAGTGTCATGTGGTAATGTCCTGAGCCTAAAATGGGTGAGGGACCCCCCCCCCCCATTCTGAAAAGAGTCCATCTTTAGCAAGAGGACTGATTGTCTCTTCGTGGGACTTTAGAGGTCACCGTTGCTTATCTGAGGACCAGTGTTTTACCCCAGTTTTTAGGGATCCTCTTTAGGGGTACATTTTGCTTTCTTCCAGTATGGTGGATGGAGTCTGGTATTTTCTGAGTTAGGAACATCCATGAAATTATATGTATGGACTTACTGTCTTAGTTGTAAGTGTTTAAGTGCATTTAGGGTTTCAAGGAGAGCAAAGGAAGAATTGCCCAGTCCTGTTTCACTTACTGCAAGCTAGAGGTTGCAGCAGGTAGATGGAGTTGATGTAGCTTGCAAGTATATCAGACACTGCTATTTATGTCTGTCCAAATCCTTTGAAAAGTTTTGACACAAAGGGCTTGTCTATACTGGTGAAAAATGCTGCACTTACCCCAAAGCTGGTGCTAACTGGTGTCTTCACAATTTATGGCTATTTCTGGGAAGGATCCGTGATTTTCATGTTATATTCAGACCTTAGTCCGGTTTTGCTATGAAATAAGCAAAGTTGTGGAAAAACTTCGGGGTTTTCAGTAAACTCCAGAGTAGCTCTGGTTCTTCTTCGTGGTCTCTGTGCCTCACACAATAGGGTTTGCGCCTGCGCAGAAGCTCCATTCGGAATGCTGAAAAGCTGAGCAGATTGGCGGGAGCCCCGCCCCTCCCATTCCCTGAGCATGCCCAATCCCGCCAATCTAGCTCCTCCTTCAGTTCTCTTTCGTCCGCCGCAAGAGTAACATCTCCTTCGGAGTGCTCTTCATCGCAACGGAAGCTGAGTAGCTAGACTTTATTTTCTTTATTTTACTTTATTTTACTTTATTTTTGTTCTTTTTCGTTTTCTCCCGTTTTTCCTTGAGCTGCCCCCTTTTTGTCGGAACTCGAGGGTTTTGGCCCGGACGGGCCCCTCGCGACCGGATCGGCCTCTTATGGCCGCCCCGTTCAAGAAATGTTCCGACTGTGGCAGTAAAATCCCGGTTGTGGATGAACACTCGAAGTGCATTTTCTGCTTAGGCAGTTCCCACATTCCGGAGAAATGCAAGCATTGCAAGGCTTTTAATCCCGCCACACTCCGCCAACGAGCAGACCGGCTCAAGGCCCACTTGTGGGAGAAGGCCCTCTCAGTCTCCCACTCCTCGGACCTGTCCACGGACCCCTTAGGACGTCTTTCAATCTCTAAGTTCCCGAGGATCCCGAAAATCAAAAAACCGACCTCGACGTCGACATCGACCTCGACCCCGACGGAACCCTCCTCGACACCGGCCTCGGCCACGACTACTATGCCTCACCCGGAAGGGCAACACAGGGAGCACAAGAAGCGGCCTCCTCCCATCGAGCTGGAGAAGCCGAAAGCGAAAAAACATAAGCATAAAGAGGTCCTCACTTCGGTTGCCTCGGCGGCTGCCCAGGCAGACCTGGCCATGTCTTTCCTTAGACAGCCTTCGGCCATTGACCTCTCAGTCCCGGCCCCGGTCACTGTACTAGACTCGGCGCCGGAGACTCTGGAACCCGCATTTCAGCCTGCATCCACCCAGGTCCTCGCCCCTACGGGGACGGTCTCGACCTCGGCCTCTACTGTTTCGCCGATCTCGGCTCTGACCTCTGTACCACCGAAGGAAATCCTAGCCTCTTCGGAGCGTATTTACAGGCTGCGGTTCCCATCTCCTCCACCCCGGAAGTCTCCGGAGCCATTTGAGGAGCATTACTTCGACTCGCCCCACTCGTCGGCCTCTTTTTTGGCGCGACACCGGGCTGAATCATATTGGAGAGAGCGCCATCCGTCCTACCGCTCCTACTCTCCTTCGTACCGGGATCGGTACCATGTTCGTGACCTCCACGTCGGAGACTTCTCACGATCTCGATCTCGATCTCGCTCGCCCTCTCGGTCCCGGACCGAATACAGAGCCATATCTCCTCCACCGGCCTCGACAGCTACGGTGTCGAAACCTCCGGAATCGAGCGCCATTATGACCGTCTCGGCCTCAGCTACCGCTACTACTTCAACGTCGATAGTCTCTGCTCCGATCAGCTACGTGGACGCCTCGACGTCGACCTTCCGTACGGCGCCGACACAGCCCTATGTGGATCCGCAATTGCCACCCTCCCAGTCTACGGAGGAGTCTACGGGAGAGACGGACAACCGCCCTGACTCCCCACAGCCTGCCATTTCCTCTCCCAATGAGGAAGTTGAGGACCAAACACCGGGCTCGCCTGTCGTAGACCTCCATCTCTTTACTGGGATTGTCGACAGGATGGCTAGGGCAGTAGGCCTCCAGACGGCGCAGACGGCCCAGCCCCCTAGGGACCCCATCGATGGCCTCGTGGTACGTCCCCAGCAACCAGCGGTCATTCCATTCTTGCCTTCTTTCTCGGACATCATGGTGGCCTCTTGGACCAAGCCAGCCTCGACGCCGCCCGCTTCTAAGAAGCTCGATTCGTTGTACAGGGTGCAGTCAGATACGGCACCATTCCTGTTCACTCACCCAGCTCCCAACTCTCTGGTAGTGGAATCTACCGGCAAGTCTACAGGCAAGTCCCATTCTGCCCCCGTGGACAAAGACGGCAGAAGGATGGACATCTTTGGCCGACGTTTCTACTCATCCGCGGTGTTGGCAGCAAAGGTCGCCAATATGCAAGGTTGCATGGCCGGCTATCAGAAGTTTTTGTGGGACCGTGTGGCTGCTTTCATTCCCTACCTGCCTCAGGCACAACAAGAGGCAGCTCAGGAATTCTACGCTGAGGCACTCTCCCTTATTGCTCAGGAAGTGCACTCAGCTAGACATGTCGTGGACTGTTCTGCGAAAGTGATGGCCGGTGCTGTGGCACTCCGCCGTTTCGCCTGGTTGAGGTCTGCTTCTCTCTCTGAGGAAGCTAAGGCCAAGATTGAAGACCTCCCTTTCGATGGCGAGGGCCTATTCGCTGCTAAGACTGACGAATCCCTGGACACCATGGCCAAGGCTCGTCTGAACGGGAAGAGGCTTGGGCTGACACCTAGCAAGCCCTCATCCACTCGTGTTTGGCGCCAAAGGCCATACGACCCTGGCTTCACCCGCTCTCGTTCGGCTCCGTCCTCCACTTATAGGACCCAGCCTTACAACAGGAGGCCTTACAGACAGCCTCAACAGCAGCAGCAACAGCAGCAACAGCAAAGGCAAGGCCAGCAGCGTCAGCAGCAACAGCCTTCTAGAAAGCCTTCCTCCAAGTCGCACTTTTGACGGGCTCTTGGAGGCGACACCCAATTTTTGTTTGCCAGTCTCCCTTTCCTCAGTCCCCAGACTTCGCCATTTCTACGAGAACTGGTCCAAGATCACCACGGACTCCTGGGTGCTTACCATCATCCGCCTGGGCTACGCCATAGAGTTCTCAAATATTCCACCAAATGGCGTTTTCTGTTCCACTCCCTCCTCTCCTCCTCTTCTGGAGGAGATTTCCTCCCTTCTCGACAAAGGAGCCATACAACGTGTTCCACCGTGCTACAAACACCAAGGCTTCTACTCCAGGTACTTCACAGTTCCGAAGAGAGGAGGAGGCCTACGCCCCATCTTGGACCTGAGAGGCGTCAACTCATACATCACGATTCGCAAGTTCAAGATGGTCACTCTCCAATCCATCTTGCCGTTCCTGCACCAAGGGGACTGGTTTGCATCTATAGATCTAAAGGATGCTTACTTCCACATCAGCATCAGGCCTCAACATTGGAAGTATCTCCGTTTCGCCATAGATGGAGATCTCTATCAATATACCGTTCTTCCTTTCGGCCTCTCCACCGCTCCTCGAGTGTTCACAAAGTGCATGGCGGTGGTCATCTCTCACCTTCGTCTTCAAGGAGTAAAGATTTTCCCTTACCTCGACGACTGGCTTCTGGTGTCGTCCTCCAAAACACGACTGTACAAAGATGTCCAGTACACTCTGGATCTGCTGGCAGACTTGGGACTCAAAGTCAATCTGCCAAAATCCATTCTCCACCCTGTGAGGGTGATAGACTATATAGGCACGTCCCTGGACTCTGTGATGGGTCGAGCCTACCTTCCCACCAGACGGGCGGAGGCCCTCTGGGAACAGCTGCGGTCTGTCCTTCACTCTCACCGTCCGTCGGCAAAGGACATTCAGAGGCTGCTAGGCCACCTGGCCTCAACTACAGCGGTGACCTACCTGGCTCGTCTCAGGCTCAGGCCTCTCCAAGCTTGGTTCCTGGCTGCCTTCGATCACTTGAGGGACAATCCGTCCAAGAGACTCTTGTTGCCACCTCATGTCAGAGACTCTCTCAGGTGGTGGATGTCTCCCTCCAACATCCTCAAGGGGATGCCCTTCCAGACGCCGGAACCGTCCAGGATGGTCACTACAGACGCGTCCATGTCAGGATGGGGCGCACATCTCAACGGCTTGTGTGTGCAGGGACAGTGGTCTGCTCAGGAGGCAGAACTGCACATAAATGCCTTGGAACTGTTGGCAGTCATCAAAGCCTTCAGGGCATTCGAAAATCATCTCCTCCACAGAGTTGTGCAGGTAGTATCAGACAACACAACCACTGTCTGGTACATCAACAAGCAAGGAGGAACTCACTCTCCAATCCTCTTGCGTCTCTCCCAGCAGCTGTGGACGTGGTGCCACCACCGATCCATTCATCCAGTGGCCATTCACTTGGCAGGAAAGGACAATGTGCTGGCAGACTCCCTCAGCAGGGACAAGGTGCTTCAGCACGAATGGACTCTGTCGAGCCCAGCCTTCAATCTCCTGACGTCTCGTTGGGGAATTCCCTCAGTGGACCTGTTTGCCACCCCGGAGAACGCCCAATGCCGGGCTTTCTACACCAGAGCGGGCAAAGGACGAGGATCCATGGGGGACGCCTTCCTTTGCAGTTGGAGTCGAGATCTTCTGTATGCGTTTCCCCCCTTTCCTCTGATCTCCAGGATGGTGGCCAAGATGGCCAGGGACCGGTCCAACGCTATACTGTTGACTCCGTTCTGGCCCAGACAACCCTGGTTCACTCCTCTTCTTCATTTGGCCAGGGGCCAATACTTCCACCTGCCGAAGTGGCCAGACCTGTTGTCCCACTCCAATGGAGCGGTCCTGCACCCGGACTTGGTCAATCTACGGATGACGGCGTGGAGGATCCAGCCATAGAGTCTCCTGACTTGCTCAGGGTCCTGTCGGCCTCGAGAAAGGACTCCACCAAGAGATCCTATGCATATAAGTGGAAGCGTTTCTGTGCCTTCGCGGAGGCTAGGTCTGAACCTTCCTCACCTGTGAGCCTTAGTACTGTTTTGCATTTTCTGTTACACCTCAGGGATCAAGGCCTGGCTTTTTCTTCCCTCAAGGTCTATCTGTCGGCTATCGTAGCCAACCAGCCACCCGGCTCACGTTCAGCTCGTCTCTTCACGTCACCCACGTTAAAGAGGTTTTTCAAAGGACTGCATCACCTTTATCCACCGTTGCCACCACTGGCTCCGGCCTGGTCTCTCTCTCTTGTGCTTACACAGCTTACGAGACCTCCATTTGAACCTTGGGCTCTGCTTCCTTGAGACTGCTGACACTCAAGGTGTCTTTTCTTGTGGCCATAACTTCAGCCAGACGTGCTTCTGAACTGACAGCCCTACGCTCAGATGAGCCGTACTTGACTTTTCATAGGGACAAGGTGGTCCTCAGACCGGACATTTCCTTCCTCCCTAAAGTGGTTTCTCAGTTTCACCTCTCCCAGGAGATTGTGCTTCCTAATTTTTATCCAGATCCTTCTTCACCTCTGGAAAAGACTATGCACACCCTGGATGTTCGCCGTGCTTTGGCTTTTTATGTTCAGCGTTCTCAAGAGTTCAGATTATCCAATAAACTGTTTATTTGTTATGGTGGTGCCAGGAAAGGCAACCCAGTTTCATCACAACGATTTGCAAAATGGATTGCTCAAACCATTTCTTTAGCTTATGAACTGGCTAAACGCTCTCTCCCGGTTGGTGTTCGTGCCCATTCCACCAGGGCCACAGCTTCATCTGCTGCCTTCCTCAGAGGTGTTCCACTGCCAGAGGTTTGCAAGGCGGCCACGTGGTCTCAACCATCCACGTTCGTGAAGCATTACCGGCTGGACTGCAGGTCCCGGAGAGATGCCAGTTTTGGGCGTGCTGTTCTTTCATCGATCTTGCAGTGACCTTCCCACCTCCATAGGTAAGCTTTTCAGTCACCCTATTGTGTGAGGCACAGAGACCACGAAGAAGAAGTACAGGTTGCTTACCTGTAACTGTGTTTCTTCGAGTGGTCATCTGTGCCCTCACACAAATCCCGCCCTACCTCCCCTCGGTCAGGTCCCTGCCTTTTTGCGGCAGACTTGAACTGAAGGAGGAGCTAGATTGGCGGGATTGGGCATGCTCAGGGAATGGGAGGGGCGGGGCTCCCGCCAATCTGCTCAGCTTTTCAGCATTCCGAATGGAGCTTCTGCGCAGGCGCAAACCCTATTTTGTGAGGGCACAGATGACCACTCGAAGAAACACAGTTACAGGTAAGCAACCTGTACTTCTTGTGGCTGTTCAGACAGCTGGATCAGATCTGATTCAGCTGATCTTGTTCACGTGACAAGGGCAGTGCAGGTTAGGGGATGGATCACCTTTGGAGGCACCATTGCCACTTCCTTTCCAACTGAGCTGCTCCCTGCTGAGGTCAGGACAGGGCACCCATGCAACCAAGAACAGGGAGAGCAACCCCTACATCTAGATCACATAGCTAGATGCCTTCTGGTGACATCACAGCCAACACTCTTGCCCCCACTCCCTAATCCCATGGCTGGACATTTTAGGGGTGGGAAAGAAGATGAGATTGCTGGCTGTGACTTTTGCAGAAGGTGTCCAGCCATGTGATTGTGGGGGGAGGGGTGGGAGATCACTGGCTGTGACATCTCCAGGAGGTGTCCAGCTATATAATCAGGGTGTGTGTGAGATTGCTGACTGTGACACCTGCAGTGGCATCCACCCATGTGATCTAGAATGGCGGGTTGTCCTACCCTTTCCTCATTGATCTCATGGGCACCCCATTATCAGCAGAAGCAGGGGGTTGCCAATCAGACTTTACATAGAGTTCTTCCCCATAAGGAAGCAGCAGAGTACATGTTCCTACCATCATTGTTGATCCAGGACCTTGGATTAAGTGGCCAGGGCAGATAAGCCCATCATGTTTCCTTGTAGTAAAGATTAAGATGACACAGAGGAATGAAAACTAGTGATGGGTGTACAAGCTCAGCCCCATATGTATCTGGATCTAGGATGGAATAACCTTTCTGCTGTTCATAAGAGCCTTCCTGATCTATTCCTCATCTGACTAATTGAGGGAATTAAAAGTGAGAATTAAAGGGCCATTTTAAAATAAAATGCAATATAAAGTGTTTCTGTTATATCCAACCTAGTGTGACCTTCCCTCCTCCAGGACACTCTGGTTCATTTTCTCTTTCACTCAATTTTCCCTTTCTTCTCCAAGAGCTTGCCACCATTTTCTGACCACTAAGCATGTTCAGTTCTTGCTGTTCTGTTTTGAGTCCTCTCTGCTTCAGCACAGTCCCAAGAACAAAGATGTCGGTTATTTCTGGACTGTCTAGATACTGCCCAGAAAGGATAGCTTTTGCTATTGTGAATACATGTGTAATTTTTCCGATTCTCTTGAAGAAAGATTCAAGTGCTTCTGAATAAAATCAGAAATATATGCTATTCTTGTATACAGTATATATGGTTCTCATCTCTTTTCTCCCTTTTTTTCCCTCTATAGGGCTGGCTGTCTCTCTTCAGTTGCTACATGGGGACATTGAACAAATCAGGAGGGACTACACAT
Organism: Urosaurus nigricauda; assembly: GCA_034509955.1. Classification (NCBI taxonomy): domain Eukaryota; kingdom Metazoa; phylum Chordata; class Lepidosauria; order Squamata; family Phrynosomatidae; genus Urosaurus; species Urosaurus nigricauda. Next base: position 66,900,235 of record JAOEGL010000005.1, on the reverse strand, counting down.
CCATGTTTACCCATGGAGTCTCAATAACAAGGAAGCTAGGCTTTTCCAATATAATCATGCCAGGTAGGTTAAAGAAGGATGTGAGATAGCTACCATAGCTGGCTGGCTGGCTGGATAGATAATAGATATAGGTATAGAACACCTAAGACTTATATGTGTTATCTATAAAATAATTAGTTAGGATTTAAAATACTCAAAGCATCTTGATTTAAGAGATCATGCAGCATCTTGTCTGTGTGGTAAGAATTTTGGAAATTTTACCTCTGGCTATCACCTAGGGGTGGTGTGTTAGTTATGAATCATCCGATCCAGTCAAAGCAAATATTGGCATGAGACCAAAAGTCCCTCCACCTGGTTTTGGGGACTATTACACCTGTAATTGTTAATAGATAATCTTGTGGACTTCAAAAACCTAATGCATATTTTAGAGGCTGTAATGGAACTATTTTTGCTTAACATGCTACAACCAAGGAGAATTCATTTTGTGTTGTTCAGGTTTATGCCCATCGCAAGTATGTACATGTAATCAAAGGTTACAAATATTGCTAGATTAATCTATCCAGAATTGAATGCAAAATCTCTAGAATAAATTCCTGAGTCTGATTTGTTTCTGGCTGAAATTCTTTATGGCTGAACCTGCTTTTTTCTTACTAGCAGTCATGAATCATTAGATTGTTAAAACTTTCACTTAATTTATATAGCCCATGTTCATGCCATTAACAAAGGTCAAGCTCCTCTGCCCTGCAATAAAAAGGGTAAAGGTTTCCCCTTTGACAAGATTGTCTAATCGTGTCCAATTGTAGGGGGTGGTGCTCATCTCCATTGATAAGCTTAGGGAGCCAACATTGTCAAAGACGACTCTTTGGTTATGTGCATCTCATGGTTATGCCATGTCATGGTGCTTGGGTCTTGAACTGGCGACCTGGTGACCTTGCTGTTGTCAGAATTGGCATCTTAACCGCTAAGACACCACATCCCTATTGCCCTGCAGTAGAGTACTCAAAAAGAGAGAAAGAGAAATGTTCACAAAACATACCATCCCATTCCCTAGTTGCACTGAGTCAAACAGACATGAATTGCAACTCTGATTCAAATGCTCTAATCTTAATTTAGTTCATATCCCTAACTCCTCCTAGCGTTCTTCTGGTGTCTCTGATAATCTGAGATGATATTGTCAAACGGACTGGAGACTGATAGAACCAATGCTAAGGAGTGACAGCTTTTTACTGGATGTCAGGCATCCCCATTAAGCTCAGTCCCATTCTTGCTAGCTGCACATGATATAGCAACTCTCTGCTGGTCGTTGTCACATTTTCCTCTGACTGCTATAAATAATTTTTTTTCTTTTGATTTCCCATTGTGAGACAAAATAGTGCTCTTCGCCACTATGAAAATGTACATTACCAGCAAACAGTGTGTAGCTAGCCAACCACTGGTGGACCTCGGCTGCTTAGACCTGTGAAACTTTGATAGTAATCTTAAATACAGATTTCAACATGGTATTTCATCAGCTCAATAATTGGCTTCATGCTTTTGTTTGGATACCACACAGCTTTTGTTCTGTCTTCAGTACTGTGAATGAGATTTTTTATTGCATAGTTCCTTTCTTATCATAATACTTAGGAATTTCATGTTGCTAATCACAGGCATACAATATTGGAGGAGGGGGAGAAATAGAAGGGTGCATTTTTGTTCCCACAAATAGCACACTGTTTTATCTAGAATGGGAGCCCATCAGTAAAGTCTTTGAAAGTAGTGCTTGCTGATATCTCCAGCATTAATTTCTAGTTAGTTTCCAGTCATCCAGGGAGAGAAGATTACCTATATCTACTTTCTGAGAGTTTACTCATCCCAAATCCCACTCTTAACCTTCTGAAAGGATAACAAAAGAAATCTGAGAGGCTGGGGAGAGACACTATTCTCTAACAACAGTAGCACATAGTTTGCTTTTCTGCTGAGGAATCTGTGTAATTAATCAACACAACATAGTTCAGTTGCTGGATGTGAGCACCATCTACAGGGAAGCATTTTCATCAGAAGACAGGCTCCACCAGAAATCAGGTCGTTTATTTTAAAATGCTTTTGATCTGGAGATTAGACACAAACTAGGAACACATAAATGATGCCTTGGGGATCTAACTATCTATCAGTAATGTAATACGAAGTTCATTACCTGATATTCACTATAATGCTAGGAAAGATAAAGGGTAATAATAATAATAGAAAGAAAAAAAGGCTGTGCCACATGGCTAGACTCAATTGGGGAGGTCACAAGTCTGAATCTACAAGACTTGAGCAGAGCAGTTGAAGGAGGACAGGGATTTCTGGATGTGTCTCATCCACCTGGTTGCCATGATTCAGGGACGACTTGAGGGCAGTTAACAACAACAAATATCTCATTTTCTCCCAGTGATGCAAGGCAGCTTACAAAATAAGTAAAAAAAGGTTTCAATGGGAATACGAGTTATAAATATTAAATTACTTATATGATTAAAACAATGTAAAGAATATAGAAAAGGTTGCTGTTATCTTTGCTTTCAAGTTATCTTTGCCTTATGGCAACCCTAAGGCAAAAACCTTTGACACAATTTTCCTGGCAAGATTTGTTCATAGGAAATTTGCTTTTGTCTTCAGAGATTATTGCACAGGAAATCCACGCTGGGATAGACTCAGGTTGTAACCATCCGGAATGGATGTTATTGCAAAACTGGGAGCCTGGACAGTAGGCAGCCCATTTCCAACCCAGGCTTATCTGGCAGCTTTTAAAGAACGGGAAAATCCTGTTCCAGACAGATGCAACCTACATCTATCCCAGCACGGATTTCCTGTATGATAATCTCTTTCCTCCGAGGCTAAGAGAGGGTGACTTCCCCAAGATCACCCAGTGGGTGTCCATGGCTGAGTGAGAATTTGAAGTCTGGCCTCCAGTGTCATAGTCCAACATTCAAAGCACTATACCACACTGGCTCTCCAAGGCAAACAAATACCATACTGATAATTAAAATATTTAAAAGTCCAACATATCCATTTTAAACTTCTGACCATAAAAGGGAGTCAGACTATACCACTAAGTCACTTGCTGTCATTTGCACAAATGGGAGCTTTTTTCCAGTACAGGCTGACCCCCTTCCAGGGCTTTGACCCATACCAGGGCCCCTAGCATCCTGGGATGGGCATTTATGTAGAGCCTTTTAGAATTCCCAGCCACAGCACTCCAGTGCTTCACCAAACTACAAATCCTAGGATTCCATAGGATGGAATAATCATAATTAAAGTGGAACAATAGCACTACAATGGTGTAGTGTGACTAGGCCACAGAAGTGAAGCAGTATCTGTGGGTACTGTCTTGTCTACCCAATATAAACAATGGAAGAAAGGCATAGTCAGGCTTGTCCTGGCAGAAGGACACACACATTTCTTGTGAGAATGAGGTATTAGGAAACATTAATCAGGAGCAGAAAGCAGCTCTCTGCACCCATGTTCCTTAGTAGTGGAGGCAGCTGCTCAAACATAACAAAAGTATTTTGCGTAATTAAGACTCATTAATTTTAGAATTACTAATACCGTAAGACCATAACAGATTGGTCCTAGGTCTGTGATGGCAAACCTATGGCATGCATGCCAGAGATGGCATGTGACGCCATTTGGCCCGGCACCCAGTGGAAAGAAGGTGAATCAGGTGCACATGCCTATTCCTCCTCCTCCTCCCAGGCCTTTCCCAGCCTCCGACTGCCTCTCTGAAGGCAGCTGGAACCCAGGAAAGGCAAAGGGGTAAAAGTTCCTCCTCCTCCCAGAACTTCTTGGCCTCTGGCTGCCTCTCCAGAGTCAGCTGGAGGCAGGGAAAGGCGCAGGATTCGCCATCCCTGTCCTAAGTGCTAATCACATTGATGGCTTTCTGACCTCAGGCACATGAGATGTCCTATAGAGTGATGTACCTAGTATATTTGACAGCTGGTGTGGATCTTCAACAGTCTTTCTGAATCTGGCAGAGCTACTGGCCAAGAAGGAAAGGGAATAGACATGCTTTCCTGCCCAGTTAGTAGAGCCTCAAGACTCAGAAGGTAGCCCCTTTCCAGCAGCAGCCACTGGTTGGAGTGGGTTGCAATCCCACAGCCTTTCTGGATCTGGTGGGAAAGAGAGGAGACTTGCTTTCCCATCCAGCCAGCAGAGCCTCCGCACCTGGAAGGCAGCCTCTTCCCACCAGTGTCCACTGGTGGGAGTGAGCTGCTGTCACTTCCCTGCAACCTTTTCTGAATTTGGTGGAACTGCTTACTTGACAGAAAAGAGGGAAGACTTGTTTTCCCCCTGTTCAGCAGACCCACCAGACCTGGAAGCAGCCCCATCTCACCACACATCAAGTGACATCCCTCTCTAAGGAGCTTACACCCCTCTGAGGTGTCAACCAGTGTGGTCCGCACCCCCAAACCCCCTGAGTAATGCCCTGGTATTATAAATAAAGACACTTAACTTTCATTGCATTCACTACATCGTTCTGCCAACATCAGAGTAAAGTATCTGCACAAGATCTAATAGTGTTTTAATTTTTTCATTATTATCAGCTTACCATATTTGTGTGTGTGTGTGTGTATTTGTGTGTGTGTGCTCCTTCAGGTTGCTCTCAATTTATAACAGTCCTATTAATCTTATCTGGTTTTGTGAGGCAAGAAATACTCATGTGATTTTGCCAGTTCCTTTCTCTGAAATATATCATACAGCACCTGGTATGCATCACCTGTCTCCTATCCAACCCTGCTTAACTTCCAAGATCAGATGGGATCTGGTGCCTTTAGAGTTACGGATATCTTTATCTACACAGATTCATGACATGTCCCTGATCCTGTAGAAAAATCAATGGCTCTGTTTTACATACTCTGCTCAGCTGGAAGCAGTTCTTACAGTGCAGGTAGCCAGTCAAGTGACTATAAACCTGTGCAAGTTTTATCTGTCACTGACTAAACAAAGACTTAAATTCCACTCTCAGTGTTGAAATACGGGAGGGTATCCAAAAGTTTTAATGATCACCTTTTTAAAAAATGGACAGAATTGTTTTGATTTGTAGTTGTTAACTTATCTCTATGTAGTCACTAGATTTATACATTTTCCCCAGCATATCTTGACCCTCCGAATACCTGACATTGTAGAAGTCTGCAGATTGCGCCTTATGAGGGGGTACTGTAAAGTAATAATAATCACCCGGAAGTTATTATGGCATATTGATGAAATTTTGTTAGTGTCATCAGTGATCCCTAAGATGGGAAGAAACTTTCTTTTGCTAGCATTGTACTAACAATGCCACATTACATTTAGGCTTTGGTTTTTAAATGTTTTACCACAAAGCAAAGGAGATGTTCATAAATTAAGATAACCTCTTGTGACTAAAACATATCAGAGGCCTTTGGCTTTTTAAAAGGTTGAATGCTAGCTTTCAAGTGACCCTCAAATATGGAGCTAAAGAGTATGACCCTACCGTATTCTTGCTCTAGCCAGGAGACAGGCATCACCAATGGGCATATCTGGCTAATTCTTTATAAATCTCTCCACGTCTACATTAGCAAATGAAGATTAGCAAATCATTTTACTTTAATCATTTGGACTCCAGTTTGAAATATTTTACCCTTTTGCATCTGCAGATGAATGAATCGTGTTTAAAATCTAGTAGGGCTATGACAGAGCAACAGGAAGAATGTAATATGAATTAATTGGCAGGCTGAATGAATCTTGCTTGACTTCTGTCTTTAAATGTAACATTCACAGTTTTGTAATGTTATCTGTAGCATTAATTAAAACGGTTCTGGTTCCCCCACTCAATACATTAAAATTAGCAACCAGTCTCTAATGTACAGATTGTTCCTGTCTTGCATTTGATTTCAAAATATTTCTGAAAAGTACAAAAAGGAATTTTCTACATGTTTTTTTTAAAATAATGGTAACATCTTTTATTATCTACTAAGCAAAAGCACCCAGTTTTGTACTGATCAAAAAAGGTTGGAATAGCCATTAATTTGATGCCTTGAAGTCTTCAGGCAAGTTATGGAGCTTTCTAAGTTGGACATGGTGCCCATCGTATGTATAAAGCCATGCCTTCTGGCACTTCTAGGGGTGCCTCCTGCCATAGTGCACTGCTATAGCTCCATACAGAGGAGACTGGCAACTCCATGTTTATGATTTTGCCTATGCCTCAACAGAGAGAACCATTTAGCTTTGATTCATTAACTGTTCTTCTCTGACTTACAGTATTGATTGCAAAATTATATATTGATTAAGACTATTGGGGAAAGTCTGCCATCTAGTGACTGATGATGGTATTGCAGGTTTAAAAAACAATGAATTTTACAAAATAAAATGCTCATACACACTCCTTGGTCCCATTAGTTCAGATGTCAAATTTCAAGCACTTAGTTTGCATGATCTTGGAGTTATCATTCTGAAAATGTTATGATTCTGAAGCATGCACACTTTTATTAGATTACCTAATTAAACAAATTTTAGTCAATTACATATTCTGACATTATACTAGAGACCTTTTATACCAGAGACCTTTTCACACTACACACTTGTAGTGCTATGATTCCATTTTCACTGCCAAGGTTGCATATTATGGAATCCTAGGACTGCTATTTAAGGAGAGGCATTTAGAATTTTCTGTAAGTGAACTCTTACAAACCCCTGGATTTTGTAGGTATGTCAGGACTAATGCTGATGTAACACAGATGCTGTTAAATACATTCACAGCAGGAATGGCAACAGTAGAGTAACTATAAATACCAGTTGTACTCACAGCTGTACTCACAGCACCATGAAAAGTAATAGTTGCTCCTACAGCATCACTAAAAAGTCTGCTGCCATCAAACATTGGTGATGATGTGAAATAACTATTTTTTCATAGCAGCCATGTGGGAAAGATGTTATGAAGAGTCATGTAAGAAAAACAATGTGATACCATCACTCTTTCCTGTCCACTTCATATACACAGTCTAAAATCAGTTTGTCAGGGACTCAACAATGGACATATGATAGGGATAGTTGTAACTGCCTCTCGAATGTTGTCCTGAAGAGCTCATGTTGTAATAATATGACTCTCATGTACAGATATCAAATTGTGCTGTGAATTTGCTTCATTTGTTTTCAGCCAGCTGTGCTTAATTCCATGCTTTAGAAATAGTGAAATCAAAATGGATATTGAAGAAGGTGTACCAGGTGTATCATCTTGGTGGATTTATTTTTGTTGTTGTTGATTTTTAATTTTTTTACTTTAAATGAAGGATTTAACCTATATTGTTTCTGCTTCAATAAACCTTCAACTCTTTTTGTCCATGTCCTATAGGTGAAATGAGAAATGATTTGTATATCACGATAGAAAGAGGAGAGTTTGAAAAAGGAGGAAAAAGTGTGGCCCGGAACGTGGAAGTAACAATGTACATTGTGGACTGTGGTGGTCAAATTTTAAAGGTAACATCTATACAAACTTTCTTCTTCACATTCCCTATACTTTATTCCAAATGGTCACCTTATGTAGTTGGGGACAAATGGGAGGTTCTATCTGATTATTTTGTAGAGAGAAATATGTAATCTAGACGGGCAATAATTTCAATAGTGCAACTGGGTCCCTTTCCAATGCACAATTATAGCATTATGACTCCACTTTGACTGCCTTAGGAAGTGGAAATTGAAATGTAGTGTAAATGGAAGGGGTTTTATTTCAATAGAGGGTTCAGCAAAGGAGTTGATTTTGGTGAAAATGTGTTCCCCTTGCAGCCTTCTGGGCTACTTCCCATGCTGTTTCAAATGGTACCCATATCAAATGGAGACTACAGGAAGAAGGGGCTGACAAACAGCTGGAACTGTTTTGAAGTGAGAGGCAGAGGCTCAGTCTTACCAGAAAAGCAGTTATTAATTTTACCTTCTTGCAAATTACTTATTATCACTGAAACATCTTAAATATGAAGATTCTTACAAGTGCCCTTCATGTATCTAGCGCAGTTTAATCTAAAGTTACTGCACTTAGGATAGACTGCAAACAGAATGTATTATTCTTCAGAGAACTCAATGATAATAGCTGTTTTAACATTTCTTAGAGCTTGTTCATTTAATATGCTTGTAGTTGATCATTCCTGAGTGGGCTTGACTACCTATTTTGGTGGTCAGTTTTGCCTAATTATTTGTGGAAGGAGGGTTGCTCAGTCTCTCTCATCCAGTCTGGGCACAAACCTTTCTGCTCCCTTCCCAATTCTGAGGTCTGTGGGGGCAAAGGAAGATCAAACTAAGATTCATTTGGTTTACAAAAGCTGATTGAGCCCATTCTGCTTGCTTATGGATCTTTGGATCTCAAGCAGTCTACCCCAATTATTCGTAAATCAGCATAGACTTCAGTATTGGATACTGTATCTAGAGTTGCAAATGTGGAATGTTTGCAGGCACACAACCTTTGTTTGATCTCATGTATTATGTGAAGAAGTTCATGGAAGGTTTATCATTTTCCTTATATCTTTTTTGCTTCCTTTTCGAGGAGATCTGCCACCTGTTTTGTCAGTGAAGCAGTGTCTTTAACCTGGGTGTTTTCTTTGCTAGGATTATATTTCCTTTGGCTCTGGAGAACCACCAGCCAGTGAATTCCACTCCTTTGTCCTGTACCACAACAACAGTCCCAGGTGGGCGGAGCTGCTGAAACTTCCCATTCCTGTGGATAAGTTCAGGGGAGCACACCTTCGCTTTGAATTCCGACATTGTTCCAGTAAGACCTATTTATAAGTGGTATTGCTTTGGAGTTGCATTATGCTGTGTCAGAGGGCTTCTCAAATGTTTTTCATACCTCTTGGTTTATAACAGAGCTTCTAGTACTTGCAGCCTGGGAGATGGGGGTGAGGAGGAGTTCATTCAGACATCACAGTGCAAACAACAGTTATCTGCTGGTGTGAACAGTTTTGCCTTAACAATATTCAGTGGAAAGGAATTACTGGTCTGTCAGAACTGAAATCTGTACAAAGTCCTTTAGTACATAGACTCATGTATTTGTGGCTGCGGAGTTTTTCCTCAAGCATCATGCTACCTTTTCTTCTGAAGGTATTTGTATTTCATAATTTTTGTTGACCTTCATGAGGGCAGGATGCAGATGACACATCTATGAAATAAATAAAAAGCAAAACCTTTGTTAAACTTTAAAGTAGGAATGGGAGAAAATGGGCCTTCCAGATGCTCAGGTGACAGTGCTGGCTTGGGACCTCTGAGAACTGAAACTCAAAATATCTAGAACTACATGATCTGCAAGGCTTCAGTAGAATTGCCAAGTTTAATCAGTGGGATAAGAACAAATTACAGGAAGAGGAAGGAGAAAAGATATAGGCAAGAAGTACTTTGCTTCCGAGCTGGACAAAGTGGTGATGGATGACAGTTACAATTCACTGATGATGAGCTGTTAGAAATCCTTTTGTTCCATCTGATGGTAGTCTGCTGGTGAAAACAGGTTGCCAGTGTAGCTTGATTCTCCTTTTAATCTACACCATACAGAATTCTAAGGATGCTTGAAAGTACACTAAGCTAGGGCATATAAACAAACAAACAAACAGCTTCATTTATATACTGCTTCATACTGAACTAGCAGTGTCTTTACAACTGTAAGCTAATTGCCCCCAACAAGCTGGGTACTCATTTTAGCGACCTCGGAAGGATGCAAGCCTCAGTCAGGCTTGAGCCCTGGTTAGGACTGAACTCACAATCTTATGGTTTTGAGTGAGTTGCTGCAGTACAGGCATTTAACCACTGTGCCACCAGGGCTCCCCCCCCCCCCCAATTGTAAATATGTTCAGAATCAAGGTGTTTTTTTTCCTAAATAGGTGGTATAATTCTATAATATAGATGGATTATATTTACTACAGGAATGTGAACATGCATGTTCATAAAATAGATTCAGAGCAGAGAGAACTTCTGCCTTGAGGAAGGAGGACCTTCCAACACACTCTTCATGAATGATTCTAATTCTTCCCATATAGAACTAGTTTTTTTGGGGGGGGGGGGGGAGGGAAGGTTGTGTAGGGTTTTTTAAATGTCATTTTTATTGGTTAAAAACAACATTAAAAAACAAATATAACAAACATAACAATACATATTCACTCACAATACAAACATACAAACCTAAAACATTCAAAACTGATACATACAATCCACAATTTGACCTCCTAATCAAAGCACCTCTTCTGTAAATTTACACATATAAATATTTCTCCTTTTTAATGGAAAAACTTTTACCACATACTTGTCACATCACAAGAAGAATCAACTTTTTTCTATGGAAATTTTGGTGATTTTTCATCCTTCACCCTTGCCAGGTTTTACATTTTGGTTTATTATTCCAGACCTAAAACTCACTGTTGACCCCAGTTTTGTTTTAAATAAATAATTAAATGATTCCAAACATTCTTGAAGTTGTCCAATGTTTTTTTCTGTAGTTGTGTCAATTTATCAGATTCCATTAAGTCATATGGAGCCTGTACAGACAGGCCAAAATAAAGCTGCTTCAGGTCAATTTGGAGGTATGCTGTTTAAATGATGCATGCATCCTAAGAGACCAGAAGCCGTGTCAAAGCCATGCTTTGATGCAGCTTCTGGCCTCTTAAGATGTGTGTGTTATTTAAACAGCATACCTCCAAAGTGACCCAAAGCAGCTTTATTTTGGCCAGTCTGGAAGGCCCCATAGTTTCATTATCTGCTCTTTCACATCTGGAATTATTTATCTTCCATTTTGAAGCAAAAGTTATTCTAACTGCCGAGGTCATATAAAAAATCAGTCTACCATATTTACTTTTTATTACATCTTCTTGGTTTATACTTAATAACATCTTAATGGGTCTTTAACTATATCACAATCAAGAATTTGTCCCCTTACTAAATTAATATCATTCCAATACCTTTTAGCGTACTTACAGCTCCACTATTGATGGTAAAACGTGCCCAATTCCTTTTCACATTTCCAACATTTGTTGTTATTATTTTTATATACTTTAGCTATTTTGATGGTATTGCATTTTGTAGTTTTCTTTTAAGTTGTTATTTAGGGTGTATTTCAATCTTTTCATCCATGTTTTCTCCCATTGTTCTAAATTTATCTAGGATAACAAATATTTTGGGCCCATTTTACCATCTGAGGTATAGGGTTGTTTTTTTTATACCACACTGTGAGTCTCCACACTCCTTTCTGGTGGCCTCTGTTAAATTTCCAATTTAACTGAAATCAAGGGAAATATAGATATCAGTCCCTTTCATTGTTATCTGTGACTTATCTGTGAGCCTGCATCCAGTGCCATGCTAGTGGAAGTCTACTAACAAAGCTTATTGTTTTTCCTCTGCCTCCTACAACTCTCCGCACCATATGAAAACTGATTTTCACAGCCTTTCAGAATGGGGGGGGGAGGGTTCTGGAGAAGAGTTATTATTACTTGTTGTGGAACGGCACATTCGCCCTCCCTCCTGTTCTTCTGATGGAAGTCATTCCATCAACAGAACACCCCCGTTAGATCCTGGCCTTAGCTGTGACTATTATTATTATTATTATTATTATTATTATTATGTAAGTGTTTTGGGTTTTTTTTGGGGGGGAGATTATGGCTGAAGTTAGAAATTACTCATTATAGGGAAGTCATTTTTGGCAGCCTCCTTGTGGCTATGATATCCTGGTTATTAATGGAGAAGGAGTGTCAAAGCGTATGTGTTACTTTACATTCACTGAATCTATGCATTAACATTTCCAGCCTGGAATGTGGTGGATTTTTAATATATGTGTGTGTTTCAGCAAAAGAAAAAGGAGAGAAGAAGTTGTTTGGTTTTTCTTTCGTCCCTCTGATGCAGGAAAATGGAAGGACACTGCCAGATGGCACTCATGAGCTCATTGTTCACAAGGTAATTTCAGTCAGAAATCAGAGAGAAATGCAATTTATTTGGAGTGATACTCCAAATGTCTAAAGTTGTCCTTAGTTTCACATAGATTGAATCAACCGCCAGAAGAATGTTAAACTTGTCAATGTATAAAATAGCCTTTCATTGTGTCCTTTCAAGCTTATGCTGTAGGTTCTCCAGATCTTGTTATCTTTTTCATTGCCAGACCTTGTGCTGTGAGTAATTTCCCTTATGGTTTGCTCCCCTCTTTTGCCAACAGGATAGACTATCATCTGAGAGGGCAACCAAATTGTAACCTCACTTTTCTTTCTCTTTTTCCTTCTCCTTCTCTCCTTTCCCCATTCCCCTGTGCTCCTATTTAGTAATTGTCACCCATGCATATCATTCCCAGTGACACTGCTTTTGTATTGCAGCTACCTACATTTTTGACCCCTGTTTGGCTTGCCCTTGGGTACAAGTCTGGAATTGTCCAAACTATTTAAGATTTAAATAGCTGGGCTTTTTTCTTTTTCTTTTTAAAATGAAGATTATGCTATGTATGTCACTTTCCCAATAATATTGCATTTTTGAGCATATTTCTGAAACAAAATAAAAAACATTTAGGGACATCTGGCAGCAGCATATGTGGTCAGCCAAACCATCAGTTCCACAGTGCAAAACACTGTGTGTGGTTTTTCCCCACAGACCTAAATTGTGATTCAGTGTAACATGGAAAATGTATTTTATAGTTCAGTCTGTACAGTGTGGACATATATCCACAAACCTAATTTAAGAAATTAAAACATTGAACGTGTTTTTTAAAGTATTGAGTATGTTTGTTCTAAAATAGGTTAATATAAGAAGCACAATAATATGACTTTTCCCTTTTTAAAAAGTAGGCTGGCAGGTAGTAACTCATTCATTTAAATTATGTTGTTCTTTTGACTTCATGCTCTGTACTTTACAGAATGCAATCTTTCTTTGTGAACTTTTATAGTTTGTTTTGATTTACCACTCTCTTTTACTTTATTTTCCTAAAATGTGTGTGTGTGCATGTGTGTCCCTCTTCAAGTCACCTCTCTCCTTAATGGCACTTCCATGAATTTCATAGGGTTTTTTTTGTCAAAGAATTCTCAGAGGTGGATTTGCCAGTCCCTTCCTCTGAAATATAGCTTACAGCATCTGGTATTGATTGGCTGTCTCCTGTATAGAATCTTAAAAGCCAACATCAAATGTTTTCAAAAGGTTCATATTTTCCAGTCTTATAATAACATCATGTGACAGAAGAAGCAACATTACTTTTTGTTTCCAGAGCTTCTTCATATTTTTTTAAAGTTCAAAACACTTGAACTACTGTTAGTTTTATTTAGCACTTAATACCATGCACGTGATGTTCAACAAAGAATGAGACAACAAGCCCTTGTCTGAAGAGGTTGGGAAGCTAGATATTAAGAAAAAGGAGACAACCAAAGAAAGGGGAGGAAACGAAGGCACAAATCAAATGGAGAAGTAGTTGTTTCAGTTCAATATACGTAGGCTTGGTTGCAGTAGTGCTACTGAAGCAGAGTTTGGTGCAGAGGTCTAGAGCCCCATTCAATAGAAACATCAGTGTAGCAGGGCTCGTTCAGCACATTTCAAATACATAAGCACCACATTGAATTGATTAACAGAGCCACTGTTTAGATGCAATAGGCAAGGATTTAGAGTAGTGCTGTGGAAAGGGGGTTCCGAGGAAGCAATTGCAGGACATCAGCTATGCTACATTGCAGAATCCTTGTGGAGGCAGTGGGAACTGGATGGAAACTGAACATGGAACTGAGGTTTCCAGTGTGTAAATGTACTGACAGCCATCACATTTGAGGAGGTCACTTAGGGGAAGTATGTCTGAAAGAGAATAGTAAAGACTAAGAACAGTAGGCTGAAATAACCCAACAGATAGAGGTAATTATCAGATTTTATTGTTTTATTGAAAAACAGTTTTATGTGACAGTTTTATTCCTCATTTTATTTCATTATTATGAAGTGAGTTAAAATGCATATTTAATTTAATTGTTCTCTCAGTGTGAAGAAAATGTAAGTCTTCAGGATTCTAGTCGCTACCTCAAATTCCCCTTTTCAAAGGGACATCTCCTTGCAAACAACCACCAAGCAGTAAAAACCACTAAGGAATCATTCTGGATTACATCTTTCCTGTGTTCAACTAAACTCACTCAAAATGGTAACAACATGTTGATGATTAAAATAGTGTAAACAATAATAATGAAATATTGGGTTTGTGAATGTTAAGATGTGCTGTAATGTGTTCTGTTATTAACTTATCAAGATGGAAATTATCATCAGATAGCAAAGAAAGATTTGTGGGGTTATTAATGGATAGAATTAGACTATTTTTAAAAAAAATTTAGCAGAACCATGAAATCAGAAATTAATATTGGAATTGCTCATTTATTGATATTTGTTTGTTAGTTTTTCTTTCATAACTTATTTAGTTATAGCTAAAAGATTCTGATAGGTATCAGAATATTGTGATGACTTCTAAATGGACGTAGAATTAAGATGTTAAAAGCAACATGTTACTCTGTAAGTTAACAAGGGAGTAATGATGCCAAATTCTGGGTGTTGTTGTTACATGCAGGCAGTGGTTGGGGTGGGACTAGCAACTTTCCTAATTTTAAAGGCTTATCATTTTAAAAAAATGATTTAAAATCATATGTCAGCACCATGTTACTAATTTATTATTCAAGAGATAATAAGTAAAATTGACATTAACGGGCGTTTACCCCCCCCCCCCAAGTTAGTACATACAATCAAGGTTCTCAGACTGGATGTTTGGACTCCAGCTTTCTGACCATTGGCCATGCTAACTGAGACTTTTGGAAACTGAGGTCTAAAGCATCTGGAGGACTAAGGGTTGAGAACCAAAGAAAGTAAAATGTAGCAGGCGGACTGGTATCAAGTGTACATTTTAGAGACTACACAATACCAGTCTTAAAAGAATTACACTAGCTTCCAGTTTGCTTCCAACCTCAATTCAAGGTTGTGATTTTCACTTACTTGGGACCAGAATATCTGAAAAACTGCTTTCTCCCATGTGAACCTTCTTGAAATTTGAGATCCTCACAAGAAGTCCTGTTGCATGTCCCAACACTTCATTATGTTCAGTTGATATGCACACATAACAGGCATTTCTTTGTAGCATCATCCCAGTTATGGAGTTCCCTGCCAAAGAAAATTGGGCTGGTTCCATCTGTTGTTGTTCTGCAGGGCCTTTGATATTTGAAGTTGTTTTAAGTGTTTTAAAGTTATATTTAAAGATGGTTTTTAAAAGAGTATTTTAATGTGTTTTTATTTTTATTTTTTACAAATGTTGGTAATATTTTAAATAACTTTATTAATTGTGTATCACCTCAGGAACTCTTGCAGGCTCAAGGTGATATATAAATATAATACAATACAATATACACATACTGTATTGAAGTTTCATGACTTAGCTGGCAATTCTGCGGAATTGTATCCATTATGTCTCCAATCCCCTCCCCCTTTCAAAAATTAATGTTAATGCATTTTTTAACCTAGTGCCATTTTTGCCATCTTGAATGTTTGCTGTGTAGGGGACATGCTTGATCTTCTCAAGTGGCGAGCCCATCCAGAAAAAATTGCAGGCTGCCTCTCCAAATTGAAAGAAATTGATGGGTCAGAAATCGTCAAGGTATAGTGTTGTTTCAGTTTGTTTTATTTGGCATGTGACAGAAAATCAAAGAACATTTGCAGATATGTATTTCTTAAATTTTCATTTATCCAGTTTCTTCAAGATACACTGGACACTTTATTTGGAATTTTAGATGAAAATTCTCAAAAATATGGCTCCCATGTATTTGATTGTTTGGTAAGATATACTTCATTAATCTTCTTGGTATTGTTTTAATTTTGGATGCTGACACAGTAAGAACCTCAAACTAATATACATTTTTGTTATTCTTAGGTCCATATAATTAACTTGCTGCAGGACAGCAAATTCCACCATTTTAAGCCAGTTATGGACACCTACATTGAAAGTCACTTTGCAGGAGCACTAGCTTACAGGTAGATTTATATATGAATATACCTACCTTGTTTCCCCGAAAATAAGACATCCTCAGTAAATAAGATCTAGTAGAGGTTTTGCTGAATTGCTAAATATAACGCCTCCCCCGAAAGTAAGACCTAGCAAAGTTTTTGTATATAAATGTATATGCAATATATAATAAATGTTTTAAAAAATTGTTCAACAATAATTGTGAATTCTTCTTCATGGAAAAATAAGACATCCCCTGAAAATAAGACCTAGTGCATTTTTGGGAGCAAAAAATAATATAAGACACTGTCTTATTTGGGGGGAAACATGGTAAATGGCTTCATTTTGGGCAATCTCTGATTATTTTCTTTGAATGACAAGATAGACAAAACACATGCATCAAAATTATTTGCTTTGCCTTGAGAAAAATAGCTCTACCAATTTTTAGTCAGCTCATTTCTAATTATTCCATTTGATATAAATCAGTCATCTGGCTCTAAGTTAAGTTTTGTGATTCATATATATCCTTTAAAAATGATGATGATGATGATGATGATGATGATGATATAATTATATTTATTTATATGCCACTTTCCCCCATGTTTGAGACTCAAGTTGGCTACAACAGTTAAATCAAACATAGTTTAGAAAGAGCATGATAGTTGAGGCCTAAAGATATTAAAAATATATATAAGTAGGTTGTCAAAAACCCTTGGGTGCCAAATTATCTTTCAGCCCAGTTACCTTACATGTCTTAAACTTTGGAATGAAGATCTTCATCTTCATGTACAGTTGTTTAAATTAATTCCCACTTACACTAATTCTTTGAAGAAAAAGAGCAAGCCAGTGTGGTGTAGAGGTTGTAGCACTGGACCATGACTCTGGAGAGCAGGGTTCAAATCCCTGCTCAACCATGAAAACTTGCTGGGTGACCTTGGGCAAGTCACAGTCTCTCAGCCTCAGAGGATGGCAATAGCAAACCCCTTTAAAGAAACTTGCCAAGAAAACTCTGGGCCGATCTAGATCGCCCAAAATGGGCAGTCCGCGACTGCCCCTTTAAACGGGGTGCAGCAGGCACCCTGGGCGCCTGCTGCATCCTGCTTCCCTCAGCACTGGCAAGGGGAGAGCGGCCCCTTTCTCCCTGGGTCTTTTCTGTGGCCATCTAAAAGCTGCAGCAAAGACTCACCGCCAAAAAGGAGCTCCATTCAGAGCTCCTTTTTTGCGCTGCAGAAAGGGCGCGATTGGCGCCCTCCTGCAGCTCAAAAGCGTCATTATGCGCCCAGCGCACTGTGACACTTTCACAGTGTGTCCATATGGACGCTGCCATTTTAAAATGGCAGCGTCCATACGCTTTAGTCCTAGGGAGGGTGTAAAAGCTACGCCCTCCCTAACCCTAAAGGCGGGCTTTTTAGCCCTTATCGCACCGCAAGCTGCCCATCTGGAATGGGCCTCATTTGTGATAATGATATTCTTTGATTTTAGGAGATTACACTGTCTTGTTACAATGTATGCACTTTTTGCTTTAGTTTAGTATTGTCTGGAAATAGATGTACTTTATTAATTTCATGGTTTATTGTAAAGTACCTCAAGCACTGGTTGAGAAGAGAGATGATTTGTAAATACAATACAATGAATATGTAAAACAGCTCTAAAAATTAGATTATCATAATCTAATATGGGCTTCAGATATTTTATATATTGCTATCAGCAGTTCATCTAGGAAATAAGTTTTGTTTTATATTCTAGAGACCTCATAAAGGTGTTGAAGTGGCACGTAGATCGAATAACAGAAGTCGAAAGACAGACACACAACCAGGAAGTATTAAAGGTAAATGGGGATGAGAAGTTAGTTCAGTTTGGATTCCAATGCAAACTTATTAAAATTCACACTTACCAAATCTAAATATAAACTATATAGGTTATTTTCTAGTTAACCATGCATTTCACCAAAAAGAATACCAAAAATTGTGTGCTTGAATCAGTGCATGTAAAAAGTTTGTATGTTTTGAAAATTATACATAGAATTTTATTTTAGCAAAGTCATTTGGAAAAAAATCCTTACATTTGAAAAATGAGCACATTAAAATGCATACAGTGGGCCCTTGTTATCCACTGGGGTTTGGTTCCAGGAACCTCCGTTGATAACAAAATCTGTGGATGCTCAAGTTCCATTAAATATAATGGCACAACAAAATGGTATCCCATATATAAAATAGAAAATCAAGGTTTGCTATTTGGAATTTATACTTTTTGGGAATATTTTCAAGCTGTGTATGCTCAAATCTGTGGATAAAAAATCCGGGGATAAGGAAGGCAAACTCTACATTAAAATATATAAAAATGTGTATGAAAAAGAAAATGTTTCAAAAATGTGTGCTAAAATATAGGCTAGTTTTCATGCAGGATGGGGAAAAAAACACTCTGGTGAAGAAATAGGGTGGGACAAGCTAAAGACTAAAAAAATGAGAAGTCTAGTGAAACTGAATTTGAGAAATTTCTCTACTGGAGCAGATTGAAAACAGAAACAATGTGCTAAGCTCATTGTTAGTTCCAACCATGGTAGACTCATGGACACCAGTGGGACTTACATAAGTGGTAACTAATACCTCATATTGTTTTTCCATTACATCTATTGTACTGAGGTGTAACTGATATAGCCAAGAGTAATCTTATTCAGCCTTCTGTAAAATGTTACTGTCCAGATAAGTTTGAATACAAACTTGTTGATCCCTGCATGGACGGTTATGTAGTCCAAAATGTATAAAAAGCACCAGGTTGAGATATTTCTGTGCAAATGTTAACTCATGCTAGATTATGGTACCATGATTAGGATCAAAAGTAGTGTAAAACTACATATCCTTAGGCAAGAACATCTTCCTATGTCCCTTCTGACAGACCACCCCAAAAACACTCTGAATCTTGGGGTATTTTCCAGAGTCAGTTTTAGGAGAGGTTAGGAATTGCAGCAGCAGGGAGACTGTATCTCATGACGGGAACTGTCATTAGCAAGCGTGTGGAAATACCTTCTGCAAATGCATAAATTGAATCTAATCTGACATATTAAAATTAAGAATTTGTTCCTCATGTGCACACTGAAAGCTGGCCCAAGATTTTAATTGCTTGAAGCAAAGGACAAGAATCCTTCCCACATACACACCGTTCCCCAAACAGAAGCTGCCTGGACTGGATGTTGAATCTTTTTTCATTCCTAATAAGGCCCTTCAGTATGGGTAACCACATAGCATAATTATATAACAAAATACGTCACATCAAGGCCATAATGAAACAGGTATCTGTCTCATTGATCATTGCTGACCACATAGGCAAGAGATCCCTTTTGTCATCTCTTCATTTCCCAGGCTTCATTTTCTCCTATCTTACAATACTTTTCACATACATAGTAGTTTTCATTCTTAGAAGAGTGAAAGTGAAGCATTGTTTCTTACTGGTATACATTAGTTTATTGTCTCTCTTATTTTTGCTGATAATACTGAGCATTCTGGCTGGTCTGAAAAATAGTTTTAAATTCTTCTATTTGTAAAGGAACCATGTAATTTCCTGTATGTATATTTTGAAATTTGTAGGCACAAGAATATATATTTAAGTATATAGTCCAGTCTCGGAAACTGTTCTCTCTTGCTACTGGTGGACAAAATGAGGAGGAATTCTGCTGTTGCATTCAAGAGCTGCTGATGTCTGTGCGATTCTTCCTTTCCCAAGAAACCAAAGGGACTAGTGCTTTATCTCAGGCCCAGGTGAGTTTTTATTTTTCAAACTGCTGCCTTATCGTGTTGATGCTGCTATGTCCACATTGCGTATATGTATATTTGTTAATATAGATGTAGTCTTGCTTCTAATATGATAAATTAATATTGTTGGTTTGCTTTCAGCTATAATAACATAATATGCTGCCATTTTATTCTATCAATTTGCTGATGGCAGAAGTTGGAGTCGACATCTGGCAGTAATCAAGCTCCATCAAGCATTTGGCCAGGCTTAGAGAGCTATGAGTTCATTTTGTTCTCCAGTGTCTTCCAAGAATATTGTCAGCCTTCCACCCTAATATCCTCTCTGCAGTTAGCCTTTAAAATAATAAGAATAATAATGAAGAACCCTTCTCATTCCTCTGGACCACAGTAATTTTATCTTTCTGTTCCTTCCAAAATTGTAATTAATGTAATTTAAAATCACTTTCATAAAAGAATAATGGAGTAGAGGGATCTCCAAAGTATGGTTTTTCTGGCAAAGTAGAGAAACTAAGAACATTTAATAGTAGGGCCAAAGTAAAATCCCTCTCTCAAATATTTGTTTTCTAGCCCATATCTTTGCCCCTCTGAGTTTCATTTATCATTCTTATTGCTTTCTTAGGTGGTCTTTCTGAACTCCTTTCCAGCTGTATATTCAGAGCTACTAAAACTTTTTGATGTGAGAGAGGTGGCAAATTTGGTGCGTGATACTCTGGGAAGCTTGCCAACTATCACTAATGCAGATGAATCCCTTCAAGCTGTGAAACTCCAGTGCATTGGAAAGACAGTGGAGAGCGAACTGTACACCAATCCAGGTAGGAAGGGCAAAACCTGTTATTCTTTTGCTAAAACAGTATGATGAAAAGGATCTTCCATTTTTTTAGGCATTACATGCATAAA
Organism: Urosaurus nigricauda; assembly: GCA_034509955.1. Lineage (NCBI taxonomy): Eukaryota > Metazoa > Chordata > Lepidosauria > Squamata > Phrynosomatidae > Urosaurus > Urosaurus nigricauda. Next base: position 66,879,670 of record JAOEGL010000005.1, on the reverse strand, counting down.
GCATTTATTTTAATTTCCATTTGCAATAATAGCCCTAAACAGCCTGGGACCACAATATCTTAAGGGACTTCCTGCACAAAAACTAGTCTGAACGTTTCATTTTGATTCCCTTGATTCCCTGTTTCGTTGTATCAGAGATAGGGTAGATGTCTGTCAAGACAGTGACCTTTCAGCAATGGCTCTCCAAATTTGGAACCTCTTCCCAAATGAGGTTCCCCCTGATCATGTTCAGATGAGCAACTATGGCCCTGTGCAGACTGGCCATTAAGGCTGGCCTGGGGGCGAAGTTGTGGCGTAGTGTCCACATAATTTTCAGTATGTGGTGTCTGCTCATTTTTGCAGAAATAAGGAAAGAAAGTGCCTCAGGAAACAGAATTTGTAGAAATTCATGAACTATTCAGTAAAATAGATTTTTCTGCCCAGGTGGATTGAGATATTGGTAACATAAATAGAAATAAATATGGAAGGAGGATAGCTAACTTTCATTGTATCAGTGAGGTAGTTGGCTTACGCAAAGTATAAGAGGCATGAAAAAGCCATCCCTCCCTCCTTTATTAGAAAGTGGTTCTATTTTTATAGATTTTTTTTTCTTGGTTTTTCAGGTTGTGTGGCTGTTTTCTAGAAGAATTTATTCCTGACGTTTCACCTGGATCTGTCTGGTATCTTCACCTCTCTGAAGATGCCAGCCACAGATGCAGGTGAAACGACAGGAATAAATTCTTCTAGAATACGGCCACACAGCCTGAAAAAAACACAAAAAAACTATGGATGCAGGCCACGATAACCTTCAACTTGATATTCGTTCTATTATTTTTTCCTACCAGGCCTAGGGATAGGTACTGTATGTGCCAAAATAATGTGACGGCTTTATAATTGACTTGGATGGATAAGAGGTGCCATTAGCTGTTCTCCCTCAAGCAGTAAAATGTTTTAGGTTGGACCTGGCTCAGGAACAAAGGCTGAGAGAGACCCTATTTTCCTAGGACCACTCAGTAAGTGCACTGCTGACTTCCCTTTTATAGTCCACAGCAAGGAAGCACACCATTCAAGAAAAAAGTGTTGAATATAAGGCCTAGAAATGTGGGGGATTTTTTTTTCTCAGCAAGAATACCTGTCTGAATTGTCATTCTTCCCCTCTTTTTTAAAGGTTTACTCTCTGTCAGCCCCAACTGGAAAAGAATGCCTTTCACATCTCTTTCCACCCTGGCTATATAGAAAGTTAAAGAAAGCACTTCATTCAATTGTCTAAAGTACTTTGGTCTGGAAAAATAAAGCATGATATCCTGGGGTAAAGCTGATACTCACTGTGATGTGAAATGTAATTAAACTCCCTTGTCTCAGAGGGTGAAAATGAACACTTCAGAATATTACAACATGCTTTGCTATTGAGTATGGGAAAACAGCATGGCAAAGGAAGGATTCGTAGGCTGAGAAAACAGATTGCTTCAAACTTCTAAGACAAAAGAACCTTTCTGTGACAAATAACTTTTTGTTCCAAAACCAGATTTACCTGCTAATCAGATTTGTATAACTGAGGGGGTTTCATGTTTTCTGCTCCAAAAGCAGAGGCAAGTAGTGTTGCTGAAGGTGTTATTTAATTTTATGTGACACAGCACCAAGCTGGGTTTGTGCAACTTTAGAGCTGTTTTATGATACCTACCTGACTCTCCATTTGCTTAGATTGGATATATTACTTCCTCCAAACTCAGAACATTCTTAAACACTCAGGGTGGATTCTGACAAAGTTTTATGCTGAAGCACAGTGACTAATACCAAATCTCATGGTATTTTTTTTAAACTTCTGAAATCACACCCACATAATTTTTTCCTCATTCAGAAATTATTGGTGATAGTGTTCAGTGTGACTATTTTATGTAGAAAGGGGGAAATAATATGAAGTCTGGAATGAAGATAGCAAAATAGTGTACTAGTTCATCTCTGTATGCTACAGAATTAAACATTGCTTTGGGAAATAGAGCCAGGGTGGCAAACCTCCGGTCTTAGACTCTAAATTTTTTCAGCTTGTCCAGCATTGGTCAAGGATTTTGTGAGTTGGAGTCCAGAAGCATCCAGGAAAGCCACAGCAACATCTACATGGTGAAACCCATGACACAAGGACAAATCTTGTCAATAAAACCTCAGAATAGGGTCACCATGAATCGGAAATAACTTGAAGGTACACAATAACAACAAACTGCTAGTCCAAGGAATCCATAGGATGCAACCATGGCACTTAGAATGGAATTATAGCAATATATAGTACTATATTATATGCAAATGGGCTTAGGGAAGGCACTGCAGCTCATATCAGCTCTAAGCAGTAGTAGGGGTTATGAGTTTTGCAATTCACAAACATCTAGAGATAAAGTGTTTCCCATTTTTGTCCTAGACATTGATGTGACCTAGGATGCTTTTAGACAAAACTTTATTGAGCAATTAGCATTGTCTAATTCATGAAATTTTATCAGAGGTGCAGACAATGTGATCTTCATTTTACAACCCTTACATGTTGTCCCACCACTTTTGACTTTTTTCCTCTCCTTTCTTCAGTGTTTTAAGAAAAAACTTGAGTGTTAGCCGAAGGAACTCTCAATCCGGCAGCTCTCCCCACAAAAACAAAAACAAAAAACCAAACCAAAAACAAAAATCCACCCTCTTTCCCATCCTATTCATTCCATAGTCATATTAAGAATTTTTTTAAAGAAAGAAAGAAGAAAAGGGAGGACTATTTTGCTTATGGTTGCACTGCTGTGTTCAGCTGTATTGCTAAACCATGGTTTCGTGTTACAAAACAAGCATAGATTTTCCCTCATATGGTATGGCTCATATGGTATGGCCCTCAGGAGGAAATCTGAAGGTTGTGTTCTTGTTTACATCAAGCTCAATTCAGCTTGACTGCCACACTGTAGAAATAAAGCAGTTTCACAACACTTTAACTTCCATGGTTCAATGTTGTGGTATTCTGGGATTTCTAGTTTGGTGAAGTATGCTGGCAGGGAAGGCCAAATATCTCACAAAGCTACAAATCCCAGAATTTCATAGCATTGAGTCATGGCAAACTGCTTTATTTCTGCAGTGTGGATGAAACCCTTGTCATGCAACTATGGTTGATCATACCTAATAAGTGAAAATAAGACAGCTTTTTTCCATTCCCCATTGTTACAGTCTACCCTATTTTGTCTGCATTTAGAGAGCATTACTAGGGAGCTTATCACTCAGCATTTTAAACAGGCTCCAGCCTCCCAGGCTGGAACCAGGATGTGGGATGGAGGCAGGGATTATGGCACATTAAATTGCTGCCAAACAGCCAGCCGCCATCAGGCTGGGTCCCAGCTGGGTCCCAGGTGCACTCCACCAACACTTTTTAGAAGTCGGAAAGCTTTCCAGCTTTCTAAAAAGTGCTGGCAGAGTACGGCTTGGACCCAGGCTGATGGTAGCCAGCTATTCAGCGGTGATTAGTGTGCGATAATCCTCAAACACATCACCACTCTACCTAGGCACCTACCCACTGGCTATTATGAAAGCCAGCCCAGTATCTGTCTGGTAGGCTATGTTGAAATCTTTTGTCAGTTAATTGAGGTGATTACAATCTTGTGCTGAGCTGTCCTAAGATATTCTCTTGCTTCAAGCACCACAGTAAATGGCATCTCCCATCCATCTAAGCCAGTAGTGAACAATTGTAGTGGGGAAGGGTGGCATTTTCCTCTCTGCACCTGCCTAGTGAAGCGGTTTGGACAACGACTAGAGTGCAAGTGGCAGAAGACTCAGCTCTTGTCCGACAGAACTCACCATAGGCAGCATCTTGGCGCCTACTGGGAGGCTTTGCATGCACTGCGGAGATCTTTCTGTTCTGCACGCATTGTGTCTGTAGAGTCTCACTCAGCAGAGCTGTTTAGGGTAGTGGGGGAACTGACGCAGGTCCCTCCTGTGCCGAATCCCCTACTTGACCCTGCTGTGATGCGTTTAACACTCACTTTGTAGACAAAATCTCTCGGTTAAGGACCGACTTAGACGCCATTGTTCTACCAGTACCCGTAAGTGAGGTGTCCAGCAACTCCGTTACTGCAATTTTATTGGATGAGTTTCAATCTGTAAGTACCAAGGATGTGGACAAGCTCCTTGGAAGTGTGAGGAAGACGACCTGCTCTGTCGATCCGTGTCCATCTTGGCTGGTCGCCCAGGTAGGGGATGCACTGAGGACATTCCTTTGGGATGTAATCAATGTGTCCCTTAGGGATGGCACTATACCATTTTGTCTGAAGGAGGCGGCCATTAAGCCCTTCCTGAAGAAGCCGTCCCTCGAACCCCTGGATAGGAACAACTACTGGCCAGTTTCCTTGCTGCCCTTTTTAAACAAAGTGATCGAGAGAGCTGTTGTCTCCCAACTCCAAGCTGTCTTGGATGAAACCGATTATCTCGATGCATTTCAAACTGGCTTCAGGACAGGCTATGGAGTTGAGACCTCCATGGTCGCTCTGACAGACGACCTCCTCTTGAGCATCGACAGGGGTAATGTGACCCTGTTGGTGCTCTTGGATCTATCAGCAGCTTTTGACACAATAGACCATTCCATCCTTTTAGCTTGGCTAAGAGAGATGGGAGTTGGAGGCACTGCACTGCAGTGGTCCAGTCCTTCCTCACCGGTAGATCCCAAAGGGTGAGGCTTAGGGACAGCCCTGGTGGCGCAGTGGTTAAATGCCTGTACTGCAGCCACTCACTCAAAACCATAAGGTGGCGAGTTCAAGACCAGCAAAGGGCTGAAGCTCGACTCAGGCTTGCATCCTTCCGAGGTCGCTAAAATGAGTACCCAGATTGTTGGGGGGCAAATAGCTTACAATTGTAAACCGCTTAGACACTCCTTAAGGGTATGAAGCGGTATATAAATGAAGCCGTTTGTTTTGTTTGTTTAGTTGCTTCTCCAAAATCAAGCTTAATTGTGGCGTCCCTCAGGGCACCATCCTACCCCCAATGCTATTCAACATCTACATCAAGCTAAGTGAGATCATTCGGAAGCATGGAGCACAGTATCATCTCCATGACAAGATCGTCTGCTCCGACCTCAGATGGCGTCTCTCCTCTCAATGACTGTCTTGTGGCGGTAATGGATTGGATGAGGGAAAATAGATTGAAGCTAAATCCAGACAAAACAGAGGTACTGACAGTCACAGGCCCGAAACCAGGTTTGGGAATAAAACTCCCAGTCCTAAATGGAGTCACACTGGAGTCGCAGGCTGGGGGTACTGCTAGACTCGTCGCTTCACATGACCAGTCAGGTGAATGCGACGGTCAGGAGTGCCTGTTATCAGCTTCGACCGACACACCAGCTGCGCCCTTTCCTGGACATGAGGGACCTGGAAACTGTTACACGTTCTGGCAACCTCACATTTGGACTACTGTAATGCACTCTACATGGGGCTACCCTTGTGCCTAACCTGGAAACTTCAACTGGTCCAAAATATGGCAGCCAGGCTTGTTGCCGGAACATCTAGGAGAGAGCACATAACGCCAGTGCTTAAATCTCTCCACTGACTGCCAATCAGTTTGCAGGCACAGTACAAGGTGTTGGTTTTAACCTTTAAAGCCCTACATGTCTTGGGTCCATCCTATCTGAGGGACCGCCTCTCTCCATATGAGCCCCACTGCAGGCTCCGGTCCTCTGGGAGGAACCTGCTACAGCCCCTGAAGCCCAGGCTGTCGCATACCTCCCAGAGGGCCTTCTCTACCACCATTCCCAAGCTATGGAATGGCCTGCCGGATGACATATGTCTTATTATGACTCTTGTAGGCTTTAAAAAAGCTATAAAGACATATTTCTTCCAGCAGGCCTTCCCAGATAGCAGTTAATTCTCCCTGGCTCCAAAGCTAAACTCACGCTATACCATGCCGCCAAAGAAGGACTGACTTGGTCATTTGTATTGTTTTTATTGGTCGTATTTTATTATTCTGTTTTTAACTTTTACTAATTTAATCCTATTTTAAGGGGTGGGAGGTAGGGAATGGGATGTAAGAACTTCTTAACTGTACTTGTTTTAAATTTGCTGTACCCTGCCCTGATTGCTTGCTCACAGGGGCAGGTTATAAATAAAAATTATTATTATTATTATTATTATTATTATTATTACTATTAGCTGTGCTGCCTTTTAAGGGAGGTTAGAGTAGGCTGGGTATCAGAACAGGGACTCTGTCTGCAGTCACTCAGCCAGCCAGTCTTGTGTTGAATAAGCAGAACTTTATTGAAGGAACCAGAGTCAGCAATCCATTCTGTTCAGCGTTTAAGCTGGGACTACCCAACCCAACATCACACCTATAATCAATTGTAAAGCTCACTCTACCCCCTCAACCAAAGCCTGTAAACTTAACCATAGTTTAGTTCAACCCCCCCTAACCTATAACACTCCAAGTCAGCAAACTAACCTCTCAGCCAAAGCCTTGTAAACTTTCCATAGTTCAGTCCCCCTTAACACCTAATACTCTAAGTCAGCAAACTAAACACTCAAGGCCTCAACTGATAACAGCACCTGGAAATATTTAGCCCTTATAGTTGAAGCAACCAATCCCAGCTATGTATATGAGCATCCAAGTGTATGACTTGCACATACAGATATACATGATAATCTGGTAGAATCCATGGACCCAATTTATAACATACATGGATACTAACACTGGGGGACTGGGATATTTGCAGGTGGTTTGTAAGCTTTTGGCCAGTTTTGGGGCAAAGAATCACCTAAAATGTATCCTGATAATAATTTGAAAATGGAGGAGGGGTGTTTGTGGGGTCTTTGGAAGGCTTCCGGGACCATACTTAGAGAACCATACTTAGAGAGCCCCATGCACCATAAGTTCTGTTAATTGCACTCTGCATACCCCAGCCTAAGCTAAGGTACATAACAGTTAGTAGGGAACTTATTTTGGTACATGAGCCAGAAACTGCTGTCCTCCTTCCAGGAGAGATGCTTTAACAACAAAGTAAATAACTAAATAATTTGTTCCCCTGTTATGATACCTGAAATCTCCTGTTTGAAATAGCTGCTTCAGCCTGCCTGATGATGGGGCCAGCCTTGAGAGGTTTCTGCAGTATTTTCCACTTTGAAAGGATAAGATGATTGAATTGTTCCTTTAAGTACTTTAAATGAGAACAGAGAAAAAATCCCACAGATGTAGACTGTTCACACTGCATTCCTTTCTTTCTAGAGTCCCGATATATCCTGCTGCCAGTAGTTTTGCATCACCTCTATGTGCATCTGCAAGAGCAAAAGGATCTGATCATGTGCGCACGCATCCTTAGCAACATATTTTGCCTCATTAAGAAAAATAGTTCTGTAAGTAGAAGTTTTATAGTATGTCTGAAAAGAAAATGAATTGGTATAGCCACTGGGGAGAGGAAAGGGCAAAATGAGACCATTATCCCCAGTTAAAATTGTATGTTGAGTTTGAGAGCTAACGTGATGTAGTGGTTTGAGCATTGGACTAGAATTCTGGAGACCAAGGTTCAGATCCCGAGTCAGCAATGGAAACTCACAGGGTGACTTTGAGGAAGTCATAGTCTCTCAGTCTCAGAGGAAGGCAAAGCCTCCTTGGGTCCCTTTTGGTCGAAAGGTGGCATGCAAATAAATAAATAAAAATAAAATCCTCTCTGAATAAAACTTGCCCAGAAAATCCCTTAGGGATTCACCTTAGGCTTACAATAAGTCAGAAATAACTTGAGGGTGCACAGCAATAACAACTAAAACAACAAGTAGAATTTGGAATAGTATACAACTCCCAGAATCTCCCAGGCACTATGAAGAGTGATCATCCTGGCTAGGGGACTGTGGGAGTTGTCAAACCCCTCCCCCCATATCTTCTTCAACTGATATATTTTCCAACCTTTTGATTCCCTTGTTTTTTCAGGTTGAGTACCCCTTTCCTAGAATTCCAAAATCCAAAACATTCCAAAACCAAAAATCATTCACTTGGGTAGCTGAGATAGCAACACCTTTGCTTTCTGATGGTTCAGTGTACAAGGTATATATGAAGTATTAATGAATTTCATGATTAGACTTGAGTACCATCTCCAAGACATCTCATTGTGTATGTGCAAATATTTCAAAATCCATAAAACTGAAATCCGAAACACTTTTGGTCCCAGACATTTCAGGTAAGGGAGACTCAACCTGTGTTTGGTTAAAAATTCTGTATCGGTAAGATGCATATTTGGAGAGAAGTGACCAAAAAAAAAAGCTATTGAAGTTCAAAAAAGTCATTTCTAAGCTCTGCTCATGGTTCTTTTTTTGGTTAAGATTTCTGTTTCTGTTAAATAAATATTTTGAAAGAAGTGGTCTAAGTGGGTTTTTTTAAATAGAGCTCAGCTACACTTTGAATTTGATTTGAGTGAGTGATGATTTAAAGCTCTCACAATTTTTTGAAATGAGAAACACGTAAAATGTTAAGAGAAGGGAAGGTGTTATTTTTTTTAATGGTTCTGGTCAGGTAGACAAGCTCATTGTTTAAGAATATCTGTATGGAAAATATGTGCTTCTTTTTACGGTCCAGTGAAAATTGTTTGAGTTGATCAGATCTCAAGCCTTTAAAGAGACAGATGCATTTCCAGAAAAACTTGGGAGCTGAACAAATGTGCAGAGACAGTACTTGACTTGCTAGAGTTTGAGTGAGTTAGTTTGTTCTTGTAGTTTCACTTGTTTGTCATAGAATCATAGAGTTGGAAGGGATCTTGGAGTTCATCTAGTTCACCTGTTTGATGCAGGATCTGCAGTAAAGTATGTAAGTACAAAAGCCCTAAAATATGTCTGTGGGACCTTGGTTTAATTCCTTCCAGAAAAGGAGAACCCACTATCTCCCAAAGCGGTCTGGTCTTCATAGACAAATACATAGCTTTTACAGTTAGGAAGTTAGTTCTTTCTAACATTTAACCAAATCTGCTTTCCTGTGACTTCTGCTCATTGGTTCTAGTCTTGGCCTCCAGAGCCAGAGAAAACAATTCCCTTATTTCTTCTACTAGGTAGCCTCTTCATCAGTTTGCAGACTGCTATCCTGTCCTCCCTTAATTTTCATTTTTCCACAAGTCTTTCTTTTTTATAGCTTTTTCTGCTCTTGTTGTTTAATTCATTTCACTTTTCTCTAAGGGCCAAGCAATCTTTTAAGTAGTCATACTTTTAAGAATGTGTGCTTAAACTTGCCATAGATTTTGAAGAAAAAGAAGCTATTCAGGGCCTCATTGAAGAACATGCTCCTCATGTTCTGCCTTCCCACCCTTCTTGGCTGAAAATCTACTTCCTGGCTGATACTTGCTAATGAAAGTGATCTTTATGAGAAAGTGCATTCCAGATCTAAGAAGTGAATATGTTAACATTTCATTTTGCAGCTGCTTTTCTTCCAAATAAAAGTGGAACACTTTTAGAAATGTTCTCCTATACATTAAAAGTATGCAGGAATTAGATTTCCACCTACCTGTATTTTAGTTTGCTTTCAGGTAGCAATGTGCATTCTTTTGGAAACCTTTCAGAGTGGCCGAGAAACAAATAATAATAATAATAAATTTTATTTTTATACCGCCCTTCCGAAGATCAGGGCGGTGTACAGTTAAACAGTTAAAAGCATATATATAAAAATTAAAACATAAAACATATAAAACATATAAAAATTAAATCTCCTGGTAATGGGCTATGCAAACAAATAATACTGGCAAATTTTTTATTCCTCATAGTCTTGATTGTTAAATTGCTTCATAAAAGCAACCAACAGAGAAAGCCAAGATACAGTACATGTCAGATGGCAAACTGGGCTTCTTCACACAAATACACAGTAGCATGGGTGCAAGGGTGTAGCTGTGGGGGAGGGGAGAAAAATGAGTGCATTGTGCCCCCACAAATAATAATTGTACACATGAAATTCTAACATTGCAGCAACTTAAAGCCTCAGTTGAACATTGAGAAATATCATTTGGGAGAACAATTCTTATTTGGGGAACCAATGCTCTTCATAGCTACACCCCTGAGAATATAAAAGGAGAGAAAATGTAGAAGCAAGTCTGAAAATGGCCAAATATCACATCACAGGACATTCCCTTTTGCATTCTTTAACAATCCACAAAGAGGAAGAAAAGAGAAATTAGTGAGTTGTGAGTGCAAGGAAACGTACACACACACACACACAGATGCTTGCAAAATATAGGCTGACTGTCAATAGTTTACTGGGTAGATCTCGTAAATTAGGATCAGCTTTTTCTCCTTTTGTACGGACTTACTTTTGTCTTTGCTGTTGTGTTGTGTTGTGCTGTGTGTGTATGTGTAGCCTTTGTACTCCTTGTACATTTTAATTATATTTAGGCTTTGAAACCTAGCTTGGAAAATATCACTTTCAATTCTCAGATCTTATGAAAGTTAGGTTTTTTGTTTTTTGTTTTAAATCCCAGGCTTCTAGAATTCCTCCAGCTAGGGGATGCTAGGAGATGTAGCCCAGTAGTGATTTTACAAAACTCTGGACTTCTTCAGACAGTGAACATGTGAGAAGCAGCACTGTGAAAGCACACTCTGCTCCATACAGACAAATATTTCTTAGAACAGACGCATATGGAGGCTCCCCCACAGACTTTCTAATGAGATAGAATTCAAAGATATAGCCATATTATTCTGTAGAATCAATATGTAAAAAGAGCTTGTATCATCTTTGAGATTAACTGAAAGAAAGAAGTTGGCAGCATGAGCTTTCGTAGACTTTAATCAGACATTAGGAATGGAAATACACAAAAACAGGTGGCAGAACATTTCAGTCTCCCTGGGCTTTCCATCTCAGACCTCCAAACAGTGGTCCTTGAACAAAAGATCTACAAAGGTAGATTGGAAAGAAAAACAGCAAAATTGCAATTCATCCATAAGCTACAGTGCCTCAACAATGGATTGAACAGGCACAATGGCTTCCTGGCTCACTACACATATTTCAACACTATCTGACCCCATCATGATGGGGGCATCCTACACTCATCTATTCCCCCCACCTGCAGGCTAGTTTCCAAGCCCATATTGGTCTTGCCACCTCATTTCCATATCCAACAGCTATGTTTTTGTCCACAAATGACCATAGTTAAAACTGGAGTTGCTACTTCATTTCCATACCCAAAGGATTGTGAATTTGAATTGACACTCTCACTTTCCTATGGCATATATATGTCTGTCCCTTCCACTCCATCAAAAGCTTCTGAGGAAGTAGATTGAAGCCTATGAGGGTTAATGCTGCCAACTTCTTTCTTTCAGTTAGTCTCAAAGGTGCTACAAGATCTCTCTACATACAGACTTTCTAATGAGTAAGCTTATGTTGATGTGGAGCCTGCCTTCTTACATGCATGCATTCATTAGCTAAATAGTAAGTCAACACTTCTTGATTCAATGGGCTTAATGTTAAAGGTGTACCCTTCAAGCTGGTGAGAACCAGCATTGTTTAGTCATTTGGGCATTGGCCTAGTACCCTGGAGATAAGGGTTTGATTCCCTACTCAGTTGATTTCCTGCTCAATCACTGGGTAACCTTGGGCAAGTCACACTCCCTCAGCCCCAGAAAACACTGCAACAGGTTTGCCTTAGGGTTGCAATAAGTTGGAAATAACTTGAAACGTACAAGAACAAACTATAGTAAGGGAGTTGTATTTCAGTCATTGCATTCACACTGAAAGTCTGAAAAGAGATTTTATTGTGGCCAATTATGTCAAATGTTTACCTGTATAATTCTTTTTCCTTTTTTAAAAAATACCAGCTAGTTAAGTCACAATAGGAAGCCTTTGAAAGCCAGGAGGAATTTTTTGGTTGAAGTATATTTCTGTAGTTGGTATACCCAAGATGAAGTGTCTAACATGCTCCTTAAATAACACAACTAATTTAATTGGTTAAAATTTGGTTGATGTAAACATGAATTACCCATTTCTTCTTGTTGTTAAAATAAATAAAGGAAAAGTCAGTTCTGGAAGAAATAGATGTCATTGTCAATAGTCTGCTAGATGTACTACTGAGGACCATCCTAGAGATCACAAGCCGCCCTCAGCCAGCAGGGTCTGCGACAAGGCTACAGTTTCAGGATGTTACTGTAAGTGTTACAGCAAAAATAACTTCTTGCACATACTGAGACAGACTACAATTTCCTCCCTTTCTCTAATGTGTCTGAGTACATAAAAATTTGGGGGGGGGGGGAGATTTTGCTCCAGAGTGTGTGTATGTGCATGTTCTAATGTATAACTGGAGCAGCATTCATGTGAGTTTGGGTTTCCTGTTGTATTCCAGCATTGGAACTAGCACAAAACACAGCAATGAGATTGCTGACCAGAGTACCATGTCAAAATCACATAATACTAATTTTAAAGCAATTGCACTGGCTAATAATCTACTTCTGGTCAAAGTTGAAGGTGCTAGTGATGATGTTCAAAGTCCTACATGGCTTGTGATGCCAGTATTTGAAAGAGGTAGAATTCAGAGATGTAGCCATGTTAGTCTGGAGTATCAGCATGAAAGGGAACTTATAGCACCTTTGAGACTAAGAGCCAAAACAGACAGCCAGTAGGCACCAGCTTGGGGATGGCATGGAAGCGTGAAGTTTAGATGATGCCCCTTTAGGGCCATTACATATGGCCTTATTGCATGTCAAAAGCAAGCCAAGATGCAGTGTGAGAGAAGTGGGTTTCTGCTTATCTATGTACTTCTGTTTTCCTCTTGAGGGAGATAGTTGTAAAAGTGTGCCTTTTGTCACGCTGGAAAAGGCATGTTTTCACAACCATCTGCCTCTGGAAGGAGAAGTGGTACAACATCATACAGAGAGGTAAGCAGCTTCTCTCTCATTGCATCTCAGCTTGCTTTTGACATGCGATAAGTCTGTTACTCGGTAAAAGAATCTGTAGCATAAGCTTTTGTAGATTAGGCCGGCTTCCTCAGATGCATTGAGTGTTTGCCTGAAGAAGTAGACCAAGTCTAAGCAATCTTATGTCACAACATCTTTGGTCATTTAGTCTCAAAGATGCTGTAAGATCCCTTTGCATGCTCATAATTGAGGGATTGTCTCTCTCTCCCTCTCTATATACATGTACCAGAGATCTGCTGGACATGCCCTCTTGTTTCTGTCATCATTGGGAGCAATCCACCATGTGACCATATGGGAGAGAGCCTTCCCTGTTATGGGACACACTGTTTGTGGAAGGCTCTTACTTTGGAGACCCGATTGGTTTCAACATTGGCTTCATTCCAGCACCAAGTTAAAACATATCTCATTACTAAAATCTAACTGATTTATTCCAAAATGTATATGCACATGGTTTTAAACTCATTTTAACCTTTTCAGATATTTTTACTTATCATGTGAAATATTTTTAATCTGTTTAAATTATTGTTTTCAGTCTAAATTTTAAACTGTTTTAATTGTGAAATTGTTTATTTGTACACTGCCCTGAGATCCCATAATATACAATGAGATAGAAATATTTAAATAAATAAATACACATCTAAAGTTCCCCCAAATATTAAAATTAGCAGAGGTGAACTTGCATCAACTGACATATTGGATTTTATTGTATCAGTTGTCTCATTCTGTATGTTTTCAGTTCCAGGACTGAAAGAAAATTCTCTATGCATTGTAACCTATATTGTAGGTTGCACCCTATATCACCCTGTAATGGGCTAAATCATACATGAGGCTAAGCAAGGATTAATTAGCTCCAGCTTCTTTGAACTGGATGGCTAATGTCAGCAGAACATCTAGACCACACAGACAGAGCATTTGTTTTAGTATTCCTTTGAGGCAGGTCACTGAGAGCTTCCTGCAAGCCTGGAACATTTTTCAGCAAAAAAGTGTTTCCCAAAACATATGGCTGGATTAAAAATGTCCTTGAATGCTGCTAGTTCAAAGCAGTCTGTCAGACCTGGCTTCTAGAACAAAAAGAGCCTGCTGAGCTTCTGTTAAAGCCTTACACAATGAGGTGAGAAACAGACTGCAAGTTCATTAATCTAATGCTGAACCTTTTCCAAATGTGAATTCCTGTTCCTCTTTGTTGCCTCACTTTAAGAATTCTTATGGCTGCTTTTTGCACCAATTAGAGGTCCCTCTAACTTGGTTTTTGTCTAAGGAACTGATACTTCTCAAAATGGGTGTAAATTGGCTCTGCAATGAAATATAGTTAATCATATGAATTTAATTTTAACCAGTAACAATGTGAATATAAAAAGAATCCTGCTGGATCACAAGAAAGATTTCTTTAAAAGATTAAAAACAAGAATCAATCTCTAGAGGTTGTTGGACCAGCTCTCCCATCTTCCCTCAGAATTAACGGAGGTGGATAGGGCTGGTGAGAAGTCCATCCTATTAAGCTGTAGGGCCAACTCAATTTATAACCTTATTTTCCTGAGAAGGAATAAACTGCAATAGTAACAGGCTGAAAGAGCAGTAAACAGCTATAACGGTTTGCCTGGTTTAGCTTCATGTATCCCTCACTAGTTTGCCAGATACACATAGCCATGTGAGTGAGGTGGTGAATCCATTCTACATTTTGGTCTGAAATTGAAAGAAGCTGTCCAAGGTGATGAACCTATTTTGAGAACTGGTTTCAACACACTTTAAAACTATTTAAAGTTCAAGCTAAATCTTGGAGCAGATTCACTGTCCCAGTGACATGAAAGTCACCAGCCATCATTGGCTGAATGTCTTCTATCAAGAAAACATGAAAGTAACAACCATTCCTCATCATCTGTTCCTGTGGTTTGGTAGTGAATTGTGAATACCAATGAGCATGAATGTTTCTATTGCATCCTGAAGGCTTCTAGTTCTTGAGACACACATAGAACAGACGTGTGTGTGTATGCTTGCGTGCATGCATACATACATGTATATGTGTTTTCACAAAGAGCCACAAAGGATCTCAGAGCAGCTTACAAATTGTTAATTTCACAGCCCCTTGCCCTCAGGCTTACAATCTAAATAAAACATGACACACAAGGAAAAGGAAATGGCAGTGGGAGAGAGAATTAAGTCCAGCAGATACTGCTGGTTCTTCATTCCTTCCAAGGCCAAGGCAGTGGCAGTTGAGATGGAGAGAGGCCTTTTTCATCTGCTTCTGGGCCTAGGCATGATGGAGCTGTGCCCTCCCCAATTTTTTTCTCTTTCTCTGAGGCCAGAGGAGAGGCAGTTGGGACAGAGAGGGGCTTTTCTATGCTTCCTAAATGCCTTCCCCTCTTTCTAAATGATTTTCATCGCTGCCATTTTTCTGCCTTCCCTCAGTTGTTTCCCTTTACCAGGAGGAAAAAGTATGGGACCATTCCCTGCAAAAAGAACAGCTACTTGGGCAGTGGAAGTTTTCAATGAACAAATCCTCAGAAGAGGAAAATGTTAAACAGCTCCCCTTTCTGCCTGCTGCTCCTCTGCTGAATTTGGTCTAGCGTCTCTTACAACTATCTTTCTTTTTAAAAAGAAAATGTTGAGAGACTATTCATTTATCCCCCACATTATGTATCCCACTAGTTTATCCCTAGGTATAAATAGCATAATAAGTTCTCCTTCATTCAGTTGTACGTTGTGGTTAATGAGAGTTAGGGGGTTCAAATCTCATTTCTTGAAGAACAGCGTGAAAACCGTGTAAGTGAAATAATGTCAGGTTGTGCTCTGCTTTTGTCAAAAATAGTAGGAACTTTTCACAGTGGGAGGCACATAAGAAGTTTAAAAGAGCAAGTGACCTATTTTTGTTCATTCAGCAAAAGTTTTGAGGGATACATTTAGCACATTCATTCTTTGATTTGCAGCCATATTAGTCCTGCTCTTCCCTCACTGAGTCATTTAAAAAAATAGCTTTATAAAAATATGAAAAATTGAATTGCACTAATATACTCTAAAGAATATGTTAATCTGAGGACAAATATTTTATAAATAATCTAATACAACCTGACATTTTAATTTTCACTCATTTCTACCAGAAACTAATGTTGGTAGAGTTATTGGGTATCTTTAAGAGCAGACTCTAGCTCTGAGAAGATGTCCTTATAAAATTCCATACTTCTTTATATTTAAGTTATGACAAGTTTCAATACTGCTAAATTCTACAATACTGTACATTTTTCCTATTGTTGAAGCCTTGTTGGATGCCAGTTCATTGACTTTGATTTAGCAGTTCCCATACACATGTATTGAAAAATGGCTTGTGGAATTAAGTATAGCCTTAGTTTGAACAAGTTTCATTTTAATGGCTTTGCCTTTGCCCATGCCTTTGCTTTTCACAAAGTGCTATGAAGGCCTTATTCATTTATAATACCAAAAAGTAGTCTCTCAGGGTCCTTGTACAGTATCTAGCAAGCCATTGTACAGGGAAGTTTCAAGTACCACATCAAAATACTTAATTTTAAGTGACTCATTGCACAGCATAAGGCAATTATATACTCTTATGTAGCAAGTTCATGCAGTACTATGTTTGCTTGTGGCAACATACTGAGCCAAATGCTCTTGAGTTATTTGTGAAAAAAGATACCACCCAATTTTTGTGTAGGTGGTGGGTTCTGCCCCATGTGTCATTAGGAACTAACTCAATTTTATCAGAATGAACAAAAAAAGTACATTTTATGATATGTAGGTGGACTTATACTGAAATATCAGACTTGAATTTCTGTCCCAAATTCAGAAAAAAAGGTGGTCTAACTATAGGAATAAGGCTAAGGAAAGCAGTTTTCTTACATCACAGTAATTGAGGCTAATGCTGCACAGCCTTCATCAAACACACAGCTTAGTAATGTGCCTGTTTTCTCCCAATCAAATCTCTCTTTTCAAAGGAATTTAGAGGTGGGTTGCATAATCACAACCTAAAAGATTCCATAAATACTCTCATACCACTTTTTCAATAATATCAGCAAGACAACTAAAAGGCACAATTATTTCTGATTTCTGATAAGGTTGCATTCATTCTGGTGGATTTCAGATACAAGAGATACCCTTTTGTATTGCATACAAGTTGCATACTTGGTTTTCAAGTTGCATACTTGGTTTTCAGTCTTCATGTGTGCAGAGATTACAGTTATAGAAATAATTCAATTCATTTAAATTGTTTTTTAAAATTAAAAAAAATGGCCTTTTTGCTTCCATATGGCAAGAGACTCACTTCAGCTTCCACATCACTACTGGCATATGTGTCATGCTAACATTGTTTTAAAAGGCAATGAACAGATAAGAACACAGGAAGCTGTTTGCTCAGTATGGAAATTGTGCCTACGATTGCAACATGGAAATTCTTTTTAAATTAGAAGAAATGGAGCAACCCAAATAAATGGAATTTTAATAACTCAGTCCTATGTTTGTGTAGAAGTACCATGGTGTACAGTGGGGCTTACTCCCAAGCAAGTAAGTGAATTAAGGATTGTATCTGTAGAAGTATGAATTGTTCCTCAAACACAGAGGACATAATACCTTATAACCAGGGGGAAAGTGTGTGGTTAAAAGTAATTCTTTTCAAAGGGACTTACTGTCATTTGTCATCCATTTTAGATGTAATTTTTTCCCCCCATTTTTTCACAAATATATTTATTTTAGGGAGAATTTGTTTCATGTCTATTGTCATTACTACGACAAATGACAGACAGACATTACCAGCAACTTCTTGACAGATTCAAGACAAAGGATGAGCTAAGAGTAAGTAATAAAACATGTTGCCTCTTGTAAATATTTGCTGTTGCTGTTTCCTCTCTTGGTCATGACTGTTCTGTCTCACTTAAATGATTACTGAATTAAACATATATCTAGAGAAAGTGAAAGGAGCTTGTTTACTCTAAAGCCTATTTAGCATGCTTTAAATTCATCTGGATGGGTTTCCCTTCCCCCAGTGTTAGTGGAGAACTACAAAGCTGTAGTACATTCTTTCTTGTCCATGTGGCTTGATCAGTATGTTGCATTGGACTGGTTGTGGAGGATTCAGGTTGAAATCCCCAGCTTGCCAGATCTCACTGGGACAGGGTAATTATGATTCAAAACAATAGCTATGTTATATTGGAAATTATTAAAGGTATGATAAACAATAATTCATGGATTCATACAAGTAGAAAGCCCAATGATAAGAATTAGGGTTTGGAAGTAATATAATTACAAAGATATGTGTGATACAATACTTTGAAGGTAGGCAATGAGGACATAATGACAGTCCTTTTGTGAGAAAAAAAAGATAACATTGTTACTGTGTATGTGTGTTATTAACATTTACTAATACTGTACGCCCTAAACATTGTGTTAGGAGAATTTTTTACATCATTTTTAAATTTTACGTGTACAAATGAAAAGTAACTAAACAGTAATACCTTAGCAGCACACTATTAATCTACCAATCTCTAAATACTGCGTAATGGCGACTAATTACTTTTTAAAACCCAATAAGAAATGAATTACTTTTGAAGTAATACCAACAATCATTCCAGATTCCGGTAAGAATGCACTTTGTATTTACCTAAACAGTCATTCCCTCCCCCCCCCCACCACCACCCAGGTTAAAGGAACAAGTATTTAAACAATGCAGCACTGCTTTTTTGTATGATATTTTCAGTCTCATAGAAGAGTCCAAGCCTATTTCTAATACTGTAATGAAGTTCAGCATCTGCTGAATGAAATGCTCCAGAGTATTTTTACATCGTGCTTAGTATTCACATATGATTTAATATTATAAGCTTCAGTGGCAGACTGGCAGTACATGCACACATTTTATTTGCAGTTCAAGAAACCCTATAGATCCTAGACGTCATTCACTAAAAGCCTGGAAGTGCACAGAGGGTGGATATTATCTAAGCATTTTCCAGCATAACTGCTACAGACTTTTATTTCACCAGACTGGAAACTGATATCATTATGTTCGTTATGATGTCATAATTTTATTATATTTATTATTATATTTATAATATTGGATTTCTGCCTCCAGGAATCATATTCCATCAAAGTGTTGGGTTTTTCCCCCCTGCTTTGTTTCTTGAAGCAGACATGGATGTTCACACAATATATGCACCACTTACTCTATTTCATTCAGTCAGTTCTATTATTATAGAAGAAGCTAGTCCCGAAATGTATTTGTTTGAAAAGAAGACATGTTACGTTTTCTGCATTACAGCCTGAGGCTCCTTGTGGTCATCCATACAAACCTGGAATTTTTGGATTTGTGTGTGTGTGTGTGTGTGTGTGTTGTGTGTGCATACCAGTGACCCTGACATATTACTCACAAATAATTCTTTGTATTCTGTTTAGAGTTTTCATAAAATATAGAGTACATAGAGGGTAAGGTGACAAAATGCAATTCTAATAATCCTTTTGCATAAACAGGGTTGCCTTTTTGAAATACGTAAACAATTAGGTGATAGATTTTGTTACATTTCTTTAAAACAAAATTCTACTAAATCTATTCAATTGGTTATTAAAATTCCTGTACAGAAAACCAGGGTGATAGGTTATATTAATGATAAGATAATTTATTTTCTTTATAATGTACATCCCAGAGGTCCAGTGTTTTATGTCCGATCCAAGATTCATAAACCTGGTCATCTTCCTCCAGGTCATCCCATTCTTTCTGGATCTAACTCTCTCCTTGAACCCTTAGTTATGTATTTAGACTGCCTTCAACACACCCTTTGAAACATCAAATTATTTTAATTATTTAAGCAACTAAAATAGAGATTTCCAAAGGGTCTTTTGTTAACTGCCATTCCCTGTACTATTAGATAATTAAATGTACTGGAAAACCTGTGACAAAATAGAAACAATGAAGAGAGAGGACAAGAGGGAGTGGGAGACAGAGATTGCTGGGGTGAAAAAAAAAATTAAGCTTACAAATATCTTGAGAGAATTTTCCTGCTGGTAAATTTTCTATGCACTTTCCCTATTTTATTTTAAGTAAAAGCAATATATATGAAATCACAAAATATAGAGTACCCTTAATAATGAAAACAACACAAGGTATCCTTAAATTTTTCTCTACCATACTCCCAACACTTCACACAGCAACATGTAATGGATACATAGAGAAATCATATTTGCAGGGATGCAAAATTGTCAGAACAGCCACAGGAATTGTTCAGTGTGGTGAAGGAACATGAGAGAAAGGTTAGAGGTCAGACTGCTGAAAACGAATTAAGTGCTGTCTGGACAAAAGGCAATGAGCAAATATTGCCCACTGTTAGGTTATGATTCAACTGCTTTACTACAGAAACCTTTTAAAAAAGTAAATCACACTTGAATACGGTTATTGAAAACTGGCTCAGTTGCCAAGATTTTATTCCAATATTAAGGTTTACATTCAATAACCTAATCTAGGTACTGAATAACAATAGCTTCTTTGTCCATGCTAAGGGCCAAACTAGACAAAATATTAAATATGGCTTGGCACCAGAAGTGCAAACATCTCCTGGTGTGAGTAGTGGGATGATGATATAGATTACAGCAAGTAGGGAGGATGAACTTGACACTTTCCTTTCTTCCTCTAGTCTTGATGAAAATTGCACCAATGGGGATTTTCTTCCAATGTGAAAAGCTACTTCACAGGAGATCCAAGTGATTATCATATAAGCCTAGCAACTGGTATTTGCATCTGCAAAATCATACATGCTGAATACAAATACACATTTAACACCACATGTGTTAGCTTGGACTTTGATGTTGTTGGGGAAGAAAGTAATGTGAAACTAGAAGAACAAAAATTTCTGTAGATCGTTTTAATTGTTTTTCAAATGTTATGTTAGCTATTGTTTTCACTGCATTTTGTTTTAACTCATATTGTGAGCCACTTTGAGTCTCCTGTTTGGAAAAACATGGGATATACTTTAAATACATGAACACATACAGTTTAGGCTGCTTGCAGTTAAATTAGTAGAAGGCCTTGTACTTAACAGCAAATGCAGTGGTAAACTTGTATTTGGACTACTAGCACACTTCAGACTGCAGATGGAGTCTGGGCTTACATGGTTGAATACAATGTTATGGGAGATGTAGAAGTCAATCAAGCTTATCCTCAGTGGGAAGATCAGTAAAGTAACAAGAGAGTCAGTGAAAGTCTGTTCATTTGCCAGTCTTCTTTTGAAGAACTAAGCAACAAGGAGAACGCTGGGCCTATTCTGCAGCTTGCAGTTTTGCAGAAATTATGGTGAAGCTGAAGGCTCCCTATGCACTGTGTGTGCTTTGTTTCCCTACAGTGTGTTGCAGCATGCCAGGTATCTGTGGTAGCCAGATCCAATAGAAATTAATCTCACAGCCTAAAATCTATTTTAGCATTTCTTTTTATACAGCTTGATTAGTTTAAAAATAAACGTGTTTGTCAGGATAACAATCCACCTATGAATTACCCTCTGAAGTGTGAAAAATTCTGATGTGTTGTATAAAGATATGCTTGTTTGAATGGCATTTAGTTTATATCACAGGATTTTTTGACAACATGCTCAACCTTCTACATCTCACTGAAAAAGATGTTAAATCGTGTTGACATTTTTCTGTTGGATTTTCTTGAGAAGCTAAACACAGTGTGTGTTTTAAAGAAGCCATTAGGCAAACTGGTTTCCTTTTTAATTGCAAGTGTTATAATTTTGTTGCTAAAACAATTCATTGCATTTCCCCTCTTGTCTAAGGAATATTGTTTTTTTCTTTTTCCTAGGATTTCTTGTTACAGATATTTACTGTCTTTCGCATATTAATACGACCAGAAATGTTTCCAAAAGATTGGACAGTGATGCGTTTAGTTGCTAACAAGTAAGACTACTTGAACATAATTAAAATCATTTGATGTATTACACAACTCTAGTAGATATCATTTGTTAGCATGGGGCTGCAGCTTTAAAACATAAAGATAGTGAAATAATTGAAGCATTTCTGCATGTACAATTTCATCTGTACATGCTAAAATTGATGGTTATGGAGATAAAGATCTATCTTTGCAGCTTGCTTGCAGTCTGACAAAATGCAACTGAGGTCCTAGATATCTCACAAACCATATAAGCATGCTGATATTTTTATGATTCCCAAAGAAAACTGTTATCTCAGTCCCACCATGCTCACCAGCATATTTGGGGACTGGGGATGCTCATATTTAGCAATAACATTAATGGGAGAGCATAGCATATCATCTGCATTCTCTGGTGATGGAAACAGCAAACAAAAGAGCTGGGATTGGCATCTTTTCAGTAGGTTTCAAATGAAGAAAGAACGTAAGACTTGTTGTAACATGTCTTGGCTCCCAGTTCTGGAAAAAAGGTGGGATATAAAATTAAGAGACTATAAAAAGTGGGGTGGGGGGGAACATGAAAAGGAACTGTAGACAAGGAAATTACATCTTAGAAAACAATCATCACAGGCACAGTGAAATCTATTCCCCTTTTCTATTCTAGGTCCCTCTTTCTTTCTTTCTTTCTTTCTCAGAGAAATCTTAAAATCAAGATGAAATCTTAAAGAGAACTCTATATATTTTGCTTACATAGGAGTTCATAGTTAATTATGTTAGTGTTTGCTGTAACTCAAGGGAACTTGTCTCTTGGTTTTGAAGCCATGGAGCTACTGGTGATTTACAAGATGGAGCATATCACATTCCAGCAAGTAGAAATTGGATATCATTGACTAGGTTAGCAAAGCCAAGTAAACATAAGGATGATTTCTATGAACTGGAAGTATACTGTGTTAGTTAAATCATCCATCAGCTAGGAAGATACATAATGCACCGTTTTTAGTTCTTAAAGACTTACTATTGGAAAAGATGATGGAATTTTTGAAAATCAGCCATAGGTCTCCTCCTCCTCCTCCTCCTCCTCCTCCTCCTCCTCCTCCTCCATAAAATCTTCTACATTTTCACACCTTAGAAATCCCTTAATCCCCACTCTGCGGCTCTTTCCTTCCTACCTACTGGGTGGTCTTTTTCTCCCATTGCCAGCCACCTCCATCACTGATTCCTATCTTCCAGCTTTCTCCTCTGGAGAATCAGTTGCCCTCGATGCATCATTTCTCACTCAGCCCATTTGCTTGTCTTTCAGCTTTTTAATCTAAGGTCTTGGCCTACAGTTTGCTGCTATGTAGTGACAATTGCTGTTGCTGCATCTTTCACTAGTCCCATTTGGCAACTTGCTTTTTTGTAAAATGCCTTCATTTATTTGAACCATTGTCCTGAATAATAGCTAAATGGTGGATAGGGAAGTCTGCAGCTAATGACTGAAAATGGTACTGTAGTTCCTAGATGGAATGACATTGATGCCACCAATTAATTAAGATAGCATTGCAGGCTACATAAAGATTTATATTAAAATAGTAAAAGTATTTTTAAAAATAGGCACCCAAGTAACAATCCTCAAGTTACTATATATGCCAAGTTTCTGTTGTCTAGTTTCTAGGTTTTGGAGCTATGGCCAAGCAAACAGACGCACTCGTTTATTATGATAAATAATCTGTTACAGGCATAGCTCAGTTAACAAAGGACCTGACAATGAAGCTCCTTTTTATAAAGTCATTTTACACCTGCCCAGCTCTCCTTTTCTTCCTTGTTTTCTGTCTGTCTAGACATTGTGTGTTTTTTTAGCTCAGCCACCCACAAACAAAGTTTTGATTTTTGTAGTATTTTGGATTTAGAATTCTGGATAACTAAAGCCCAACCTGTAGTGACAGTTTAATAAGAGGTGTTGCCTTAAGTCCATCCTGTATGATAAACATGGTTGAAACCAAAGGTTTGAAAAAGGAATATGGAATAAATAAGGAAGACCATGACTGCTGTGGTTTAGCTGCTGTAATAGGATCTAGAATTTCAGAAGATTCATACTCAGAGGCATCCATATGGTCTACATTTCAACCATTAGTGGTATAAATATATACCTGTATCCAGAACTTTGGAAGATGATCATTACATGGTGATTGTTGTGGGATCAGTCCACATACTACTGTGTCTCATTCTTCATTTGTTGCAATATTGCTTTTGTGGTAACTATGGGCCCATACAGACAGGCCAAAATAAAGCTACTTCAGGTCACTTTGGAGGTATGCTGTTTAAATGACTCACAGATCTTAAGAGTCCAGAAGCTGCACCAAAGCTGTGCTCCATAGTCCTGAGATTTGGAGCCAGACCCTGACATCTGGGAAGTTTGGAGTTAGAATAGATAAACAAAGCATTTACAGATATATAGAGATAGACAGATAGATAATGAATAGCTTTATTTCATTATTTTCGTTTATAAATTCAATGAGGTGAAGAGATGTATTAAGCAGCATATATCATACTTCACAAACAGAGCTAGAAGCAAAATACATATTGCAGCAGCTGGTAAATTGTTTCACAAGGATTTTATTATGTAGCATTCATTTTGCACTCTGCAGTTGGTTTTCTTGCCAGAATAAATGTTTTTCAGACGAAAAGAAAAGAATATCACCTTACATAATGTATAGATTTCTTTATTTTAGTCACTGCCCACATGTAACTATGTTATTCTTTTGCTCTTTTACTAGTGTTATCATTACAACAGTGTTATACCTTTCGGATGCCCTTCGTAAAAACTTTTTAAATGAGAGCTTTGATTACAAGGTAAGTAATAATATTTGGCTTGCATTATGCATTGCTGTCTCTAAAATGTCTATATGTATCTTCTTTTCTGCCATATGTTATCTGTATCTGCATCTTTTATACTGCCTTGTAGTCAGATTGTGATTCCATAGCCTTGATAGCTCCTACAGCTTTATCACTTTGCTGTAGCCTTTATATCAGCAATGGCACTGCCATAGCAGTACAAGCAATAAGAACAAGAGGATCGCCTTGGTTTGCTTTGAAGCATCAGATGTTCAATTCCATTGCCATACGGATGTGTATGTACCTCCATCCAAACAATCTGGTTCAAACGGGGCCTGCATTAGTTGTCTCATAATTGAGAAAGCATTCCAGTGGAACTCATTTAGCTCTAGAGACACTTCCTAAATCAGCAGTGCTTAAACAGTTTGGGACTTCTTGTGACATCGCTAATCATAGCGCCACTGGAGCTCAGTATAGAGGATTGAATTTATTTTTATAATTTCTAGCAGAACACATGTTTCCAGAAGAAACATAATTTTTATGCTTCCTCTGCAGGTTGCTTTGCTACTGATAGACAAAGCAGGATTTTGTCCATAATACCTCATAATACATTTGTTAATATTTAAATAGCACATGTAGAGATGAATACATTAACATTAACTGTTTAACCCTATGTCATTCCACTCAGAATGAAGCCCAGTTGTGTTCAGTTGGAAGCCCAGTTGTGTTCCTTTCTTCTTAATAACTGGGGGTCGAAACAGACGGCTGCAAGGGGGAGGCTTAACACCAGCCCTTTGATTACTTGCTTGGGGCTACGGCAACTGCACACCAAACCCCCAACCTAGCATTTTCTCAGTGCAAAAGGAAGCGGCAGAAAGCCACTCCTTTTAGCCCCATGGAAAAGGCATCTGTGTCACCTTGGTGGCGACTTTTTGCATTTCTGCAGTGCTTGGGGCTACGGCAACTGCACACCAAACCCCCAACCTAGCATTTTCTCAGTGCAAAAGGAAGTGGCAGAAAGCCACTCCTTTTAGCCCCGTGGAAAAGGCATCTGTGTCACCTCGGTGGCGACTTTTTGCATTTCTGCAGTGCCACACATGTAAACACCACACCACAGAAATGCCATGACACTGTCCACTGTATGGTCAGTGGGGCGGCATGAGACTGGCTTGGGGACTTCACCGTGCATATGCCATGCCCCCATGCCACCCCAAAGCTGGCAGTTTTTGCTGGTCTGTTTTGGCCCTGAATTTAAGATTGCAGTTTCATATGTATTTTCCCATATAATACGGATAAAAGGGAATGCTATGTCACAGTTTAACCACAACTGATTCACTATAGCTAGTGCATGAAGAAGGGAATTAGATGAAGAGTGAAAGAGTCATGCAGAGACCTGACCCTCATTCCTTGTATCATAAACCCTGGCGTTATGAATCACCCTCTGTTGAATTAAACCACAATGGTGGTTGACTTCCATAACTAATAAGGATTCTAATTTTTACCTTGACACCATCAGATTATTCTCAGACTGGTAATAACATACACCTAAAGATAGAACAATTGTAATTTTGTTTAATAAAAAACTCCTTTGCACTCAGAACAAGTATTAATAGTGTCTCTGTAAAGAAGGAAAATTACCCGATTTCATTTACTTTTAGATTTGGGATTCCTACTTTTACCTTGCTGTCATTTTTATAAACCAGTTATGTCTGCAATTAGAAATGTTTACACCTTCCAAGAAGAAAAAGGTATTGGAAAAGTAAGTATCATTGACTTCCATAGTATTAGAAAGCATCCAACAACTGAACATATATTCTTTCTGTACAAAGTATTACTGGGAACCTGAACTTTAGAAAGGAGCATTCTGTGATGATTTAGCTTAGTTTTTGCCAGGTCAAAAGAGAAGTTATTTAAATACTGATTGAGAACTACTCACAAAAAGTGAATTATTAGTAGCTGAAAGAACTATTAGTAGCTGAAAGAACTATTAGTTCTTTCACATGGTTAAATGACTTGGCATATTTGGGTAATTCTAGAGACATCCTGCACAGTCTTTCAATGAATTGTGTCTGGCCTAGTTCAGTTCTAAATCATCTTGATTCCATCTTATTTAAATTAATGGAGATTATGTGTAGGGAGGAATTTCTCAAGATTGAAAGAAGGAATGAGTGAGCGCCAGTGGCAAAGGGCCACTTGTGCCGTTTGTATTTTCTTTTTGGGGGTTTGCTACAGTGATTCTTCCAGCTGAAGACACAAGCTACCCTTCAAATTGAATATTGGCTTGCTTCTTTAGCAATAGGCAAGCTACAAGGGAAGACATGAAGGACAGATTCTGATATTTTTGACATTCTTTTCTACACAGTTTTGTTTCTACTTTGAGTTCTAGCCATAATGCTGGACTAGTCTCACAGCTACACAGCATTTGTATGGTAATTGAATTAGAAAGTTGATATTAGCAAAATGTGATAAATTAATAGTCTTATTATTGAAAGGAGTATTAGTCAATGGGAATTTTATTTCTTTCATTTTGTAAATTTTGTAAATCTTGTAAATTAATTATATTAATGAGTTATCATAAGTGTCAAGATTTTTTTTAAAAAATAAGAAAATATTCTTACCATTCATTGGATCATATATCCACTGACTCTCTGCTTCTTTACTTCCTTTTCCTGAATGTGATTTATTTTTTCCCCTCTTTCCTGCTTCTTCCCTGCTCTAGGATATCCTTTTTCCTTTCTCCACTGCCCAAAACACTGCTACTTGCACTCTTCTTGGGCTAGAATCATTTTTCACCTACATTACAAATTGACATTTTCTAAATGTGAAGAGAAATTGCCCTCGTTACAAACATGAAAAAAATGCTGTTATCCACTAATTGTTATTTGATTTTTTTTAAAAAAATATATAGGTATGGTGATATGCGGGTGACAATGGGATGTGAGATATTCAGCATGTGGCAAAATTTAGGTAAGATTACTTGTACTTGTTAGAATCAAAATACATATGTATGCTTAAATTGTAGATTGTTTTTTTTTAAAAAATATCTTGAATGTTTATACTTCCCCCTCCAAACTTTCCCTGATTTTAGAGGTAATCACTTCATCATTTAAAGAATTAATACAATTGAAAGTAAAATACATGCTTTCAAGTTGGTGATTGAATTACAGCAACCCTATGAATTCTGTAGTGTTTTCTTTGGCAAGGAATATTCAGAGGAAGTCTGACTTTGCATTCCCATGAATAGAACCTACAGCAGCTGGCATTTCTTGGGGGTCCCCTTCCAAGTATCAGCTGACCCTGGTTAGTTTTTAAGATCAGATAGGACTGGAAATAGGATTGCATTCAAAAGGATTGCATTCCTGCATGGCAGGGGGTTGGACTGGATGGCCCTTGTGGTCTCTTCCAACTCTATGATTCTATGAATTCAGTTCTATGGCATATCTGGATAGGACCTCTTTTAAGGTTGTCTCTGCCACCTTCTAGTCCACTGGTTCTTAGATATTTGACCCTCCAGATATTTTGGCTATTAAGCATGGTCCATCCTGGGAAAGGAAATCAGGGATCCTGCCAGTTGATACTCCAAATATCTGGAAGCTAAGAAACTCTGCTCTAGTCCAATGGCAATCAGTGGCTCTCGTGATAGGATCATTGTGAACCCACTGTGACTATTAGTCTGATCTTTAGAGGAGATATCCAAGATGCCAAACCTATCCCAGATAGGTAATAGCTATTCCTAACTAGAAGTCAGAATAGGTTCACTACCTGCAGACATGGAAGCCACCAGACACCATTATTTCAGTCAGCATACTGATTGTTCTGATTGCTCCTCCTGCCATCTACAGTGCAGAGCCAGAAACAGCACTGATTATGTGCACTCAGATAAATTCCCATATATAATGTTTAAATGCACACCCATATTGTACACATGCCGATCTATACCAACTTTTTCTAATCTGATGCCTTTCAGATATATTGGATTGCCACTCCCATAGTAGGCTGTGGCAGCTACACATTGCTGAGAGTTTTATTTTGGTTGATTGTGTTAAGAATTAGCAAAAATTAGAGTTAGTCGGAAAAGGGGAGAAACTGTAACTGACAGATTCGTTCAACCAGACAAAGAGCTGTGGTTCTCAGTTTGGGTTTGACTGGCTGTGTGCTCAACCATGTTGGTACTAAAGCAGAGTTGCCATCAGAGACTCCTCATTTTTTAGCACCTACATATCAAGCTGCTATAACATGTTGTTTTCTGTTCTAGGAATAGCTAGTACCTATTGAATTTGACTGATGCAAATGATAGAGAATTTTAAGTCAGTTTGTTGTGTTATTATTATTGTTTTGAAGAATTTATCAAAATTCTTTTCATATTGGGATGGAGGGCATTTGAGGTTACAAAAAATAGAATGTAGAAGAAGATTTATGTTCAGAACTTGGAAAAGTTACTTTTTTTGACCACTGCAACAATATGTCTAGTGGATCTTCTGCCTGGGGACTCTGACAATTATAAGATAAGTAACTTGTTCAAGTTCTGGTTTTACACTATTGGCTGTTAAGCTACCCTGACATTAAAACATTTCGCTTTTAAATACAGTATGTGTCTAGTGACTCTTCCTTGCATACAGTGGATTACATTGCGTATTTGTTAATTTTATTAAGGCTACTGCAAATTGTTGAAGGGAGGTCATTTTTGGAGGTTTGCAAGTGGTGTGGGCAACAAGAGCCATTTTTCTGTTGGAAACAATCACCATGATTTTGAAATCACTTGCATGTTGTATTAACAAAGAATATGTACAGGGTAACTAAATGAGAGGTTGACACAGTGGCCATCTCATGTGCACCAATCTGTAGTTTGAGATCTAGCAATGCTGGAAAATATCAGTGATCAAGCTAGACATGATAAAGAATTTATTTCCAATGTGAAGTTGAAGGCTTTTATGGCCAGCATCCATAGCATTGGGTTTAATTGAGCTGATGCTTTCTTGGTTTCTTCCTTACGTTTGTTTCTGAAATCAGCTAAGAGTGGTATTCTCTAGAACAGTGGTTCTCAACCTTTGGCCCTCCAGATGTTTTGGACTTCATTTCCCATTTCCTGATTTATGGCCAGTTTGTCTGAGGCTTCTGGAATCTGAAGTTCAGAACAAATGGAGGGCCAAAGGTTGAGAACCACTATTTTCTAATACTCAGTTTAATGAATATAGTTTCATTCACTTTGGTTTCATTTTCATTTTAGGAGAACACAAAGTCCATTTCATCCCAGCACTGATTGGGCCTTTTTTAGAAGTGACACTTATACCTCAGCCTGACTTACGGAATGTAATGATTCCTATTTTCCATGATATGATGGACTGGGAACAAAGACGCAGTGGCAACTTTAAACAGGTATTATTTATTGTCAACCAGAAGACAGGTTGTTTTTCCCACAGGATAGCAATCATACTATGTCATATATAACTTATTTCTGGCATGTTTTAACAACTGTGGCTAAAACTGTTTATTTATTTAATTTGTATACTTCTTTATCCCAAATGGGACTCATAGTGGCTCATGTATGAATCAAAATAGGACACATGGATTAAATAGTAATAATAAAAAGGTTTTTTTTTTACAAAGAAGCCCCCCCCCCCCCAAAAAAAACAACAACTAACTAATTAATGGTTTAAACAAATAGAAAATCATTTAAAACTATGAAAACTATTCAAAATGCAGGAGAAGAACCTCATTAAAGACGTTTCCACAAATAGATTTTTGCCTGCTGGTGGAAGGGCAATACAGGGGCAGGAAGCCTAATCTCCTAAGGTAGAGAATTCCATAGCCTGGGAGCAGCCAGCAAGCCTGTATCCTCACCAGCCATAACTGTGAAGGCAGGGAGACTGAGAGAAAGCCCTCTCTGAGGATATTAACATACAGGCAGGCTCCTATGGGGAGATATGCTCTTTTATGGTTTTCTAGACCTAAGCTCTAAAGGTCATTACTAGCACTTTGAATTGTGCCCAGGAGTCAACCGGTAGCAAATGTCATTGTTTCATTGAGGAAGTTGTAACCATCCATCTTACGCTCCCTGTAACAAACTATCTTTTTGGGTTTATGTACCTGGAAACAGGGTTTCCAAAGTGAAAGTACCCCCCACCCCATCTCATGTGGAAAAGTGTGTGCAGAGACATCCATGATCATCCATGATGGGGTGCAAGTGGTGGGATCCTTAGGTGGGAGTGACCATGTCCTCCTGGAGTTTGTTATAGAGTGGAAAGGTGAAGCTAAGCATAGTCAGACACGCATTCTAGACTTTAGGATACCTGATTTCAATAAACTTAGAGAAATACTGGGGGTGATCCCATGGTCAAGAATACTAAAAGAGAAGGGAGTTCAAGATGGATGGGAGTTCCTCAAAAGGGAGATACTAAAGGGACAATTTCAGACAGTTCCAATGAGGAAGAAAAATGGGAGATGTCTCAAGAAACCGGTATGGATGACTAAGGAACTTACAACTGAGCTAAGTTTTAAACGGAACATGTATAAAAAATGGAAAAATGGGGAAATCACCAAAGAGGAATTCAAACAAATAGCCAGCACATGTAGGGATAAAATCAGAAAAGCTAAAGCGCAAAATGAACTCAGGCTTGCTAGAGACGTTAAGAACAATAAAAAGGGCTTTTTTGGGTATGTCCGCAGCAAAAGGAAGAAGAAGGAAACAGTTGGGCCTGCGTGGAGAAGATGGCAAAATGCTCACAGGAGACAGAGAAAAGGCAGAATTGCTCAACACCTTCTTTGCTTCAGTCTTCTCAGGAAAGGCAAAGGGTGCCCAACCTAAGGATGATGGGGCAGAGGACAGAATAGGGGAAATTCAGCACAGAATAAGTAAAGAAACAGTACAGGAATACCTGGTTAATCTAAATGAATATAAGTCTCCAGGACCAGATGAACTACATCCTAGGGTATTAAAAGAACTGGCAAATGTAATATCGGAACCAATGGCAATAATCTTTGAGAACTCCTGGAGAACAGGAGAAGTCCCTGCAGACTGGAGGAGGGCAAATGTTGTCCCAATCTTCAAAAAGGGGAAAAAAGAGGATCCCAACAATTATCGTCCGGTTAGTCTGACATCAATACCAGGAAAGATTCTGGAGCAGATCATTAAGCAGAGAGTCTGTGAATATCTGGAAGATAATTCCATAATCACAAAAAGCCAACATGGGTTTCAGAGAAACAAGTCATGCCAGACAAATCTGATCTCTTTTTTTGATAAAATTACCAGTTTGGTAGATGAAGGGAATGCTGTGGATATAGTATATCTTGACTTCAGTAAGGCATTTGACAAGGTTCCCCATGACATCCTTGCAAACAAGCTTGTAAAATGTGGACTAGACAAGGTAACCGTTACATGGATTTGTAACTGGTTGACTGACCGAACCCAAAGGGTGCTCAACAATGGTTCCTTTTCATCCTGGAGAGAAGTGACAAGTGGGGTGCCACAGGGTTCTGTCCTGGGCCCAGTGCTATTCAACATCTTTATTAATGACTTGGATGACAGTATTGAGAGCCTAGTTATCAAATTTGCAGATGACACCAAATTGGGAGGAGTAGCTAATACCCCAAAGGACAGGATCAAAATTCAAAATGACCCGAATAGACTAGAAAGCTGGGCCAAAGCTAACAAAATGAAATTTAACACAGAGAAATGTAAGGTCCTACACGTAGGGCGGAAAAATGAAATGCACAGATATATGATGGGGGACACCTGGCTGAATGAGACAACATGTGAAAGGGATCTAGGAGTCCAAGTAGACCACAAGTTGAACATGAGTCAACAGTGTGATGCAGCAGCTAAAAAGGCCAATGCAATTTTAGGTTGCATCAATAGAAGTATAGTGTCTAGATCAAGGGAAGTAATAGTGCCACTCTATTCTGCATTGGTCAGTCCCCACCTGGAATACTGTGTCCAGTTCTGGGCACCACAATTCAAAAAGGATGTGGAGAAACTGGAGCGGGTCCAAAGGAGGGCAACTAAAATGGTGAAGGGTCTGGAAACCTTGCCCTATGAAGAACGCCTTAGGGAGCTAGGGATGTTTAGCCTGGAGAAGAGAAGGTTAAGAGCTGATATGATCACCCTGTTTAAATACTTGAAGGGATGTCACATTGAGGAGGGAGCAAGCTTGTTTTCTGCTGCTCCAGAGAACAGGACTCGGAACAATGGATGCAAACTGCAGGAAAAAAGATTCCACCTCAACATTAGGAGGAACTTCCTGACACTAAGAGCTGTTCGACAGTGGAACACACTCCCTCAGAGGGTGGTGGAGTCTCCTTCCTTGGACGTTTTTAAGCAGAGGCTGGATGGCCATCTGTCAGGGATGCTTTGATTGGGAGTTCCTGCACGGCAGGGGGTTGGACTGGATGGCCCTTGTGGTCTCTTCCAACTCTAAATTTCTATGATTCTATGATTCTATGATTCTATCTATAGCAGGGATGAGCAACTATGGCACTCTGTATTTCCTTCTGGCAATTTTGAACTGGGTAATGTATAGACCCAATAAATTTCTCCCCATCTCTAAGTAGAGAGGCCCTTAAATGGAAAGCACATGTTTTGTCACTAAGGGGCTGTACAGATGGGCGGCATGCAACCGCACCTTTACTGGCTGGATCGGGGCTGCAGCAACCTCATGCCACGGCCCCTATCTGGCCCCCAGAGAGCGCAAAAGGAGCCGCAAAAAGCAGCTCCTTTTGCACTCTCCAAAAGGTGCCATAGCCATGGCAGCATGACTTTATGACGCCCTTGCGGTGCTGCATCATATAGATGCAGCACCAGTCGAGCCATGATGGTGGGAACTGTGCCCTAGGGATAGAGTAAGGGCATCCAGCATGCAGATGCTGAACCCTAATTCTGCCACAGGCTGGCAAAAAGTGCCAAGTCTGTATAGGGCCCAAGCTATGTTCTCTTTCCCTTAAGGGAAGCAGATAGGAGACAAAATCACAATAATCTCCATTTCTTCTTTAAAAACACAAAGAAGCTAACAAACAAAACCTAATAGAAACATTAAGATAAAAGCAAAGTATTTTAACATACAACATTTTAAACACCATTATTTAGTTCCTCTGTTTATTCTGTATTATTATTACACAGTTGTGATTCCTCCACTTCTATGTCTTGTAGAAGATTGAAGGTTCTATGACTTATACCTGTCAGTCTGAATCTGTAAGGATTTTCTAGCCATGTCGGTCACCTATGCTCCCAATGTTACAAAGGCCAGTTTTATCCAGTAAATCACATTGCCATCAGTATTCCCCTTAAATATTCTCAAACTTTGGTCTAGCAGGAAATTAACTGGAGAACAACTTGCAGCTTTTATACTAAGACTTATACAAATAGAAATATGCTGTCTTCCATGGCACAGTTTACGTAGACCTTCACAGAAAGACATTTAAGAGATAATCTCTTTGTTTTGAAATTATATTTTTAATTGCAGAATTTTTTCCAGAACAGGATAATACAGATGTCGGATTCCTTTCAACCAATATTTGTTAGTTCAGTTAAAAAGAATATTTTTCATTATTTCTCATTCTTCCTGTGATTTGTAGGTTAGGGAGAGGCCATCAGAATTTCCAGCTTGAGAGCTTCAATGCCTTATCAAACTACAAACCCAAGATTCCATAGTATGCAGCCATGCCAATTTAAGTAGCATCATAGTGTTATAATTGTGTTGTGTGAAAGGCCTTTTCTTGTCCATTGTACTCCATAAAATAAAGTACCTTGCTTTTGGGGGGCAATTGGCTTACAGACTGTAAAGTGCTTAGAGAGTGCTGAATTCATTATTAAGCTGTACAGAAATGTACATGCTACTGCTATTTGCTACTCCAAAGCAGAAAACAGATACAGTTGTATTCATGTCCTTCCTCTAGGCTTCCCATAGGCAACTGTTTGACCACTTTATAGTTAGAATATTGAACAGAAGAGGCATTTAGCCTTATCCTGCTTTTCATATATTCTTCGAAAATACAAGGGGATGCTGAAAGGTTCTTTGCCCAATCAAGAAAGAAATGACTTATTCTATTCCACATATTCAACCCAAAGTTCAACTCGCTTGGCACATTATTTCTAAAGTTTCTTTCACATTATTTCTAAAGTTTCTTTAACCCTTCCCCCCCCAAAATAAAAAAAAATAAATAAAAATTATCTGATGTATTGTCACCGAAATACTGCTCTGGTGCTGCTATCACCTCTGACTCATTAAAAAACTTCCTTCCTTTCAAACACTTTTTAAGGTTTGGAGTCAAGAAATAGTCAGAAGGAGCAGGATCTGATGAATAGGGTGGATGGTCTTTGCACTCTAACCCAAAATTCTTCAAAATATCCATTGCCACCCCTGTGAGCTGGCCATTTTCCCTTCTGTGGCAGGCACAGCAAGTTAGGTCCAAAACACACCACAGAAATAACCCAGTTTGAGACCATTTTAATTGCCCTGGCCCAATGATAGGGAATTCTGGAACTGTAGTTTTGTGAGAGATTTAGCCTTCTCTGATTTAGCCATCAGAGAGCTTTGGTGTCACAATAATCTACAATTCCCAGGATTCCCTAGCACTGAGCCAGGGCAGTTAAAGCAGTCTCAAACTGGATTCTTCACTGTGCTTTGGACCTTTGAATACTATTCTGCATTAACTGCTTGGCCCTTCTGGACATGGTAAGGCATTAAAGTACCCTCCTTATCCCAAAAAACTATGACCATGACCTTTCCTGTTGAGCTTTGAGTCTTGAATTTCTTCAGCCACCCTGCCACTGCAAGAACTATTGTTTGGCCTCCAGGTCATAGTGATGTAACCATGCTTAATCAACAGTGACAAGTAGTTCGAAAAAAATATCACTGGATTGTTCAAAATGTTGAAAAATCAACTTGGAGATAACCACTCGGTTTTGTTTCTGGTCAGTATTCAGATATTTTGGCACCCCCGCGGCTGACTGCTTCTGCATAGTCAACTGCTCATGAATTTTAAATCCAGCACATTCCTAGGGCATCTTTAACGTCTAAGCACTTGTATCTGAGATTCGCTGATCTGCCGAAATCAGATCATGAACATGCTCAATAGTTGCATCTTGCTGCATCTTTGGTCTCAAAATCCTCATGCTGAAAGTTGGCATAGCACTTCTTCACAGCTGAGTATGACAGTCACTTGTCACTCAATGTTTGCGTCATACATACACTCATGAATTTCATTTGAAGTTTTCTTCTGCAGAAAGAGGAACTTCATGGCATCCTGGAGTTCAGCATTTGAAAAATTCCACACTTATCCAAACTTCTCGTTGCCATTAATGATCTGAAAAAATTCAGGAACTAGTGCTACAGTTCTACATATTGGCAGTTTGCAATACAAAAGAACACTCCTTCAAAGCTATGGTAACAAAATTATGTTCAGATTTTGGAAAGTGGGTTGGGCCAAAAACTTTTCAGCACGCTTTCTTAGTTATTCACCTCACTAGCATGGTCACATCTGATAAAGCAATTAAAATAAGAAAATAATATCCCCAAACAGAAGATTAACAGTGGTTTAACTTGCTTGAAACAATCTTTCTTCCCAAAGACGCCTTTTGAAATGCTTAGGTTGTGAGGAATATAGCTTAAGAATTGTAATAGTGGGAACACAGTTGTGAAGACAAAGTTCTGTCATGATCATTAACGTACTTTAAGATGCATATTTCTAGAGTGTGACCCTTTTGGCATGCCAAGTCATGCCATAGTCTGAATCTTTTCCCACCCTTGCTACTGAAGCAGCCTTAGACATGCCAAGTAAGGAAGTACTAAATACACCATCTGCTATTGCAGATTTGTATTCTGCTTCTTGGTGTCGCTTCAAGCCATTTCTCTATGTTCCCTTTCCTGCTGCTGCCAATGAAGCCAAGCAAAAAGCATTTGAATTAGCGAGGTGAAATGGAAAAATAACAGGAGCAGAATTCACATAAATATCTGAGGGGGGGGGGGGAATAGAGGCATGAAATTGGACCAGTGAATGCAAGATAAACAGGCTACCTTAGATTGTCAGTTACATGAGTGTTAAAGCAAAGAAGCAATTCTCATATAAGCAGTGTAAAGACATTATGATTTCTCTCTGCATTTTGCATTCTCATTAAAGATATCAGCTATCATTCGTTCTTTATTAACTGTACAGCAGGCCTTCACTTTAATTTTTCATTCACTAATTATCCTTATTACTTCACAGGAGACACTTTTCCCATGCAATATTAACTACACAGAACCACCTTGTTATATTTTCTTGATAACAAAATGTAACCCTCATTGTCTTTAAGCAATGAGCATTAGCCATGGATCTCATACTGCTCACCTCCTCTTGCTTGCTAGAATGAAAATTAAGTACATTTTCTCACTTGTCCAAATTCAGCCGGAGAAAGAGTAGGTTTGGATATTGAACGATCAAGTAGCATGGAAGAAACACATGCTAACATAACATAATTCTCATATAGAGATTTGATGAAGAACGGAAGGGGGGAAATGGAGCTTATTTCCAGCCTTGGGATGGGATTTTCAAACAGAAGAGTTAAGACCACTGCTCTTATTTGACTATGTAATAGTTGCCTTGTAGTAATAACAACTGCCTGTAGCTTAGAGGCATATTATTTCACTTAAATCCGTATACAGTGGTCCCTCGGGTTACGAAAGTAATCCGTTCCGGATTACTTTTCGTAACCTGGAAATTTTCATTTCCCGGGGGACTGCTTTAGTTGACGGACCGCGCGGCAAATTTAAAGGGGCCGCGCGGTTTTTCCTTTTCGGATCCCGAGGTTTCTTTCGGATCCCGGGGCCATTTTTGCAGCCCCAGCTCTTTCGTTCCCTGGGGTTTTCGTACCCCGGGGGATTCGTAAGCCGGGGGACCACTGTATATGTATCATACATAAGATGGTTACTGCCTTTCAAAGTAGAGAGAGTGAACAAAGTGGCAATGCTTACATTTTTCATATAAAGTTAACTAGTAAAGCAGAAAGCATTTTCCCAGTATTTTGATCAAGAAATTGATTTATACCCCCGAACATCTTATATATGTACACATGTTCCTTACAGGTAGAAGCAAAATTGATTGACAAATTGGATAGCTTGATGTCAGAAGGAAAAGGTGATGAAACGTACCGGGAACTCTTCAATAGTATGTGAGTAATACATGTGCTTTAAAAGTCAGCTTGGAGAATTATTTTTCTGTGCAGAGCTACTGGAGATGTAGTTTACTGCTATAAAGGTGATACTTTGTATCTTTCATTGTCTTTATCAGAATTACTTACCCAACAAGTCTTGTATCATTAATTACTAAGATCTACTGTAGGGGCATATTGTACAATGTAAGAGCTAGTTCGTTTCTCATTCATTTAATTATTAAATCAGGGAAAGCTGGAAATAAAAATGCTTAAACTAGATTTCAAACAATAGCCTGTATTTTTTGTGT
Organism: Urosaurus nigricauda; assembly: GCA_034509955.1. Classification (NCBI taxonomy): domain Eukaryota; kingdom Metazoa; phylum Chordata; class Lepidosauria; order Squamata; family Phrynosomatidae; genus Urosaurus; species Urosaurus nigricauda. The sequence goes on along the minus strand of JAOEGL010000005.1, from coordinate 66,841,744 downwards.
GTTTTCTTTTTTAAAACAACAACAACAACAACAACAATACAGTTATAGATAAATTAGATTTTGATTTTTGTTCAGTTTTCTGACCCAGAAATTATGTACTGAAAGTATTTAAGTATACCACCATATAATATACACTAATGGTTGTAATATTCTGAAATCATAGAAGTGAACTGAAATACAATTATTCAAACCTTGGTATAATAGAAAGAATGGATGCACAAAGCAATTTGATTTCAACTGAAGAAGTAGGAAGAGTGAAACAATTGGGACTAAAAGAACTGCTTCTGGATTGGCTTCTGCCCATAATTTTTATTCTCCCAAATATTGGTTTAATTTCAGTTTTTCACTTGAAATCAGTCTGTGATACGACATCTAGACTAATCCAAAGAAGTGCCTTGTATAATCTATTCACAAAAGGGTTAATCAGAAAGAAATTAAGAGGAGTACTTCAGAAAGCTTATCTAATAAAACAAAGTAATTGAGCTTGTTTTTATTTCCCTTGTTCCTCAAAGCACTTGAGTTTGTTTTTATTTGGCTTAAAGGACACCCAAATCATCATGATTTGCAATACAGTTGGCCCTTGGTATCTGCAGACTTCCCATCCATTCATTCAAGCATTTGCACATGGCAAGCCCCCATTGTCCCTAATAGCAGTGTGGCTGCATGCACTCTCCGCCACCATTGAAGTCTCATTGTCCTTAATGGTGGCATGACCATGTGCACGTGCTGCCACTGGGGAAAACAGAACTTGAGCATCTGTGGATTTGGGTATCCATGGAGGGGGTCCAGAATGGATCCCCCATGGATACCAAGGGCTTACTGTATTTAAAGAAACCACAACAGAAATAGAATCAAACATTTTTACTCAACTAAATGTCAATCAGACAAATGAGGCTAGGGGCCATCGAAGTACAGTATCTTCATGTACAACCCAGCAGTTCCCAGGACAGGAAGGTGGTTTTATAAGCAAATGGATAGCCTGGTTTTTGTAAACTGCACAAAATCCATGGTTATTTAAATCTCATGCTTGCTTTCAGGGCTCCAAAGACAAAAACTTTGAAAGGGGAAGGGAATGGGTATGAGACCAGCTGTAAACCAAAGAGGCCACTTTCCCTTAGAACACCTTATTCTCTAAAACAAAGAACAGTTCAGTCGTCCTCTACTTTGATCTAGGCCATTTTTTTAAAAAAACGGACACATCCACATGCTTTTGCCACCATTGAATAATATGACAACCCACTTTTTTATCATCCCATGGGTGGATAGGGGGCACTGTAGTTTGAAGACAGGGGATGGAAGAGAGAGAAGCTGGGACACTTCAAAATTGGCTCAAGCAGTGCAACAACAGAGAATTAGTTGGGGCTGTCTCTGGCAAGTCAGGCTAATTTGAGATTATATTATAGCCCCACTACTTCCTCCATTTCCCTGGAACAGTTCTTTTTGAAGCAGTTCATAACCACTAGAGGTACTTACTGATTTTAGAAACAAATCACAGATGTCATCTTCCATTTTTATTTTAAAACATTAAGGTTGGGGAATGCTGCTACTTAAATTCTGTTGCAATGAAATATCCTATAAAATTGCAGCTATCAATCTTCTGGCGGTTGTCATCTAGGGAGGCCTGAAAGGTCACAGATATATCTCACTTGGAATAGAGGTGTCTCTCTAGATTGGTACTAAAATGTAGGAGTGTATGGTTTATTACTTTCCTTGGCCAGTTATTGGTATTGTTCCACTTTACTACTTTTTAAATTAAAGCGTGGACATTTGAAAACAATACTGCCCTGGCATAAAAAATAGTAGAAGTACATGAGTATTTGAAATGTTGCGATCGATTATTAGAATAGAATACTTTGAAGTGCAAACATTTGCTTTGTGTTTTTTAAAGCCTTTTTTTCCCTTCATATAAATATTCCATTTTAAAATAGTTCTCTCAGGAAGTTTCTGTAACCTGGAAGGAACTGCCCAGACCATCTTTAGATTCAAGCTCATGTGATGCTTGAAAAGTGAGTGGGGCAGCCTTTTTGTAACTCTCTCCTCCCCACCTTTCACAGATTGTATAATGCAAATAGGCAGATAGTTATTTATTAAAAACAGAACTACAGCACATGGTTCCAAATACAAGTACTGTGCTCAATGAGAAATATGATGTACTGTATATATTCATGTATAAATCTAGAAATTTAGGTCAAAAAATTGATCAAAAACATGGGTCGACTTATCCATGGGTCAATGTGAGTACTGTACTTTAACTCTTATTTAAAAAGAACCATCCCCTGGCGAAAGGCAAGAATATAATCTGTAATGGAAAAACTGACCTTCTCTATTCTCTCATTCATCCAGCCTTTATTGTGAGGAATTTTGTAAGTTCTTTGGCATTATTTTCCTTTACTACATCGTTTACATCATTAGATGCACCTAGGTTTTACCCTCAACTTATCCATTGGTCATATCAAAATCCATAATTTTGTTCCCAAAACCTGCCCTAGAATTATTCTACATGAAGTCGACTTATAGTCAAGTATATACGGTAATGAAATAGTTAAATGGCTCTATAATTTGGCAAAGAAAAGAACCTTTTTAATTTGCTGCTTTCAATAGATATTTGAATATCTGCTAAGGGCTTCCTAAAGATGTTTCTGGATTTATTACAGGAACTATATTATTGACTAGTGAGCCAGCCTGACATAGTGGTTCAAGTGTTGGACTTCAACTCTGAAGATCAGGGTTTGATTCATAGAATCCTAGCCATGAAACCCACTAGGTTACCTTGGACATGTCACATTCTCTCAGCCTCAGAGGAAGGCAATGGCAAATCTCATCTAAACAAATTTGCCTAGAAAACCCCATGATAGGTTCACCTTATGGCAAACCTTAGGGTCACCATAAATTGGAAACGATTTGAAGGCACACAACAACAGCAGCAACAAATATAATTGACTGTGTCAATTTTTATACAGTATTGCCAGGCAATTTCTATACAGTGATTAAAGGCCCTTGGGGAAATAGACCTTCCTTCTTGAATGACTACACTTCTTGTTGTTCTTGCCATTGTACTTTTGTTTGCCTTTCTTCTGGGCATAATTGGTACCATGTCCAAGAATTTGGTTTTGGTGAAAATGGCTGCTTTTTATCCCACTGTTCACTATCTATTTAGTTCTTGTGCAGAAGAATGAAAAGCTTCGAAGCTTTCTCTCTGTTGGGAAACATTACAAGATATTTATTTATTTATTTATTTGCAAATTTTGATAATTTGTTAAACTCATTTCAGGCCTCGCTTTTTTAAAAAACTGAATAGTTTTTACAGGGAAAAAATAGTGTTTTGTATAAAGTATATTTTAGCACCAAAAAATGCAACTTGTGTGCAAAAATAATATTTGCCATTACAGCATTCTGATAAAAAAAAGCACACTTGTGTTTTTGTTTTTATGCAAGGGCAAAAAATCTCATAGCAGCTGATTTTTTGGGTTTTGTTTTGTTTTGATTTTTTGATGAGCTATCTCAATGTGGATAAAATGATTAAAAATGTTCTTTACATCATATTGGGCTTCCAGCACCTCTTGATCTTTAGTAGGAGAGGAGCACCCCCTCACACACACAATTTTTATCAGCTGCCACTATCCAATAATGTTTGCACCAACTTTCAGTGACTTAGGAGGACATCACTGGTGGGTTATTTGGCTCTTGTCCACTTCTTAATCTGCAGACTTCTCTTTCTTGCCCAAAGGAGTTGTGGGAATCCTATAGATATCCACATACATGCCAAGCAAAGGCTTGTGGAGAGAGAGTGGAATGAAGGAGATTTTTTAAAAGACAGCTTTTATTTTAACCCAACAATTTAACATTAGCAAAGTATATCTTGTACATTAAGGCATCGTCTTTCAAGCCTTACTTAGAAGTAGTTTCAAACTATTATAAAACAGTCTTAAATCACATTCAGATGGTTAGAAAGAAAATACATCCCCCAATGTGACTATTTAAACATGCCTATTCTACTCATGATAGAGATAATATTCTGGGTCTTCAGATACTCACTGGAAGCTGGGGATCTGTCTGGATCTCCTTGTCCAACCTAGAACCCGACTTCCCTAGCAATGGTGAGGGAGATAGCACCTCTCCATCAGTCTCAAAAGTTTCTCAGAGTCTCTCACAGGCCTCGTAGCATTTAGAAACTCTCACATCTCTCACACAAGCTCATCCTCTCCATTGGGCAATTGTCTTTTATAACCTCTCATCTTCAGAACATCAGGAAGCTTCCACACCTCTCACAAGCTGGTCATCATCATTGGTTAATTGTCTCTTGCTATCTCTGTCAATTCTATGTGATGGTGACCCTAATAAATGCAACACAATCCTATCTTTCACCCTTTGGTGACCTGGAAGTGAGCCCACATCTCTCAGGTATCTTGCCCTGATAATGGCAGAGACCATTATCATGCATCACTACCTCAGAAAGGGCTGATGAGTAGCCACCAACAAAGAAGAGAATGAGTAGCAGTATTGGGAGGCTCCAGAAATTGGGAGTGGGCCCTTTAGTGGGTGCCCAGTGGTTACATCTCATTGTGCTGGCCCTCTTGGGTATACTTCAGCTACAGCTGCCAATTATAGGGCAGTTTATAATAAGAGAAAGACAGGGAGCCATTATCAGATACAAAAATTCAATGAAATGAAAGTGAATTTTGAAAGACATAAGAATACCTTTTTATTATTAAAGAAGCACCTCAGAAAATTTGCTCTCAGTTCAATAAATATGTCAGTCAACACATTATCCACGTTACATTAGCCATTGCTGGCATTGCTATGGTTTAATCTTCATATGATAGTTTTCTGTTTACATTCTTGTGTTCCTTGACATGTTCAGTTCATGTGCTGACTGATGGAAGGAGTTATACTTTGTATTTGAAATGTGTCAAACATAGCACTTTCCCCCCAAAATTTCAGCATCTTCTATAGTCTTCTTGAATCTATATGACCCCAATAATGGCGTACAGTTGAATCATTTGCTATGCAAAGGCTGTTTCAATGTTTGAAGTGATCTAGAAAACTTAGGGATGAAACAGACCCACTCTAAATGCTGGCTTCTCGGTGGCTTGGGGACATGGAGTTTAGATGGCACATACCCCCCAAGACATCCAGAAGCCACTCAGCTGCCTAGACATGGGCCAGCTTTCAGGCACTCCAGCATTTATAAGCCGCAGGAGCACTGTAAAGCCACAGCGGGGCAGGAAAAGACGTCTTTTTGCCAATGGCAATTTACAGCTTCTTTTGGGGCCTGCAAAAAGGCAGATTGGGGCTGTGATATGTGGTTGATATTGCCCAAATCCAGCTTTCTTGGGGGTGGCTTCAAGCCCCTGTTACTAGAAGTCACTTCTACTCACTTCCCGTTTTTAGAAAATGGGGGGGGGGGCAAAAACATGGTGAAAGTGCCCCTGTTCCCCCTGCAAAGAGTCAGGGCGTGGGGAGAAAACCTTTTTGATTTTTTTTGTGGAGGTGGCTGTAGTGGGGATATGTCTGCCCCCCCCCCAATGATCTTCTGGGTGACTGATTCAGTCTCATAGCCTTCGAAATGTTCCCACCATTGCCATAAGCCAATCAAACTTTGTACGCAGGTAGGGCCAGAGTCACTTTGCTGCCTGAGGGAGAGGCTAAGTTGGTAAGATATCTAAGATATCTAAGGTAATCAGGCTGGTTTAGAAGGGGCAGGAGTCAGAACAGGCTGTATGGCATATACAGGGCTATTGTGTGGGGGTGTGCTGCAGCCCCTGGTGTCTGCATCTTGAAGCAGTTGCCTTATTTTGCCTCCTAGTAAGAGCCAGGTTTGTATTCAGGTACAGATAGCTGAATACAAATACCAACATTCTGCTTCAGTTTGGAGTGATGAATGCACATACCAATTATGTTACTTTCCTATCTGAAATACAAGAGGCAGGGTCATTCTTCAGCGTATACCCATACGTTTTAAGTGAAAAACAGAAGCATTTGTGCATCCTTTGCAACTGATGTGGTAGGAATATATCAATATTTTGATTTCTGAACCCACAAAGAATACGAAGATTAAAATCCCCCTTATTTGTTTACATTTTATTTCTATTCCTCCCCCCGGCCCCATAAATATACCTGTGCTCAGCTTGTACCATTCTGATGTGGATGTTTGGAGAGCAAAAAGATCCCTGGAAAAGGATTAAAGAAAGTATGGATAAAATATTACAGCAAACATGCAAAAGAGTTTCTCCCTCATATTATGCAGGGAGAGAATGTCAGCATATCTTCACTTCCTGCCTTTCTCTCTAGATCTTGCCTGAGGTAACTGAAAATTGTATTTGAAAAGCCCTTTAGTTATAAATGTTTGCTTTGTGCATTATCTTTAAAAGGTCAGTGATGCAAAGGGTTTGTATGAGTTCTTGAATATCCCTTGCACATACATATTTGGGATGAAAATATAAACAGAAAGTAAACCCTGTGGTTTAAACAGGCTAATCCATATCCGTTCTGAGAGATTCTAGCAGCCTTTAATTTGAGATGCGCTCTCACCTTCAGCAAGTCTTTGATATTTAGTGGTAGGGAAACGTTCAGGTTAGAATTCCTTAATCCTTCACTGTTTCTAAATGAATTCAACATTTTTCATTGAATAAGTTTGAAAAATGAAGCAGCTTTGTGTTCCTTGTGGCTTTTTGTGTTTATGCTGCAGACATGTTTGCTGGAAGACCCAAAGTAAACTCCACCATGTCTGAAGTGGAAGCTCAGGATTGTATGCCAAGAAAGAACCCTTCGCTTCCACTTTCCAGCCATGAGATGTGTTATTGTTTTTATGTGTTGTCAAGTTGGCTTTGATCTTTGGTGATTATATGAATGAGAGATCTGGAATTGCTCTTGTTATTAACAGCCCTTCTCAGGTCTTGAAGAATCAGGTTGTGGCTTTCTTTACTGAGTCAATCCATGTGTAATGAGGTCTTCCTCTTTCACTAGTGCCTTCAACTTCACTGATCATTATCACCTTTTCCAATGAGCCATGTCATCTCATAATATGTTCAGAATATGATAGTTCCAGTTCAGTAATTTAGGCTTCAATGGCTTGATTTCCTATAGGACCATTTTATTTGTCTTTTTGGCAGATCTTGGTATCTGTAGAACTCTCCTTGAGAACCACATTGCAAATGCATTGATTCTCTTATTGTCAGCTTTCCTTATTGTTCACAAACATATAAAGAAATCGTAAATACAGTGGCATGGATGGTCTTTATACTTGAGGGTCTTATCTAGTCCCTTCATAGCTGTTATTGTCAGGCATATTCTTCTTCTGCTTTCTTGAGCACAGTTCCCATTTTGTTTTATGACTGACTCTGCGTATATGTCCGCCATCCATTTTTAAATTATATAAATCTTCCATGGTCATTCTTTCTTGTTTTTGCAATATTCAGCTGTAGTCTTGCTTCTTCCTAAACTTTTATCAGTAGTCATACCAAGTCTTTATTATTTTCTACTGGTAATATGGGGTGGTTTGCATATCTTAAATTATTGATGCTCCTTCCTCCAATTTTCACACATCCTTCATCTAAGCCCACTTTCCATATGATATGTGTCGCATAGATATTATATTATGCAAAAATAATAAAACACACAATTTTCTGACACTCTTGCTAGTTAGAAACATTCTGTTTTTCTATAATCTCTACTAACAGTAGCCTCTTGTCCAGTATAGGTTATGTTTCAGGACAATCAAATGTTGTGGCATGCCCATTTCTTTTAGAGTGATCCATAGTTTTTAATGATCTACAAGATCAAATTTCTCTAATGATTCAATGATTTCTCTAACCAGGTTCAAAAGTAAGTTAAAGACTATATTGTTTAGGGAAGCATTCCCAGGATTGTGCCATCTGCCCCAGGATGCCTCTTTTTAACTATGTACAGTGGTCCCCCGGGTTATGAAGGTACAAGTTCTCCAGCTGTGCACTCTTTTAGACAGAAGTTTCATTTATTTTAGCTTCTGTAATATTCCTATAGTGCACTATTGCATATTAATGGTGACATGGAATGATGGATGAAAATTTTCCTAATTTTGGTTTCACTGAGTCCTCAAATTCAGTTTAATTTCGTAACCTGGAAATCTTCGTTTCCCGGGGGACCGCATTCTCTGACGGACCGCACGGCCGATTTAAAGGGGCTGAACGGTTTTTCGTCTTTGGATCCCGGGGTTTTTTTCGGATCCCGGGGGATGTTTTGTGGTCCCGGCGGTTTTGGGTCCCGGGGATTTCGTTCCCCGGGGGATTCGTAAACCTGGGGACCACTGTATTAAGAAGCCGTGCCCTCCCTCAAGTCTATCTGCCTTGGTCCAGGCCCCAGAGGGAGAGAAGAACCACTGGACCTCATCCCCTTCCCACCACCTTTCCCTTCTCCTTTTGTGTTGTCTCTTTTAGACTCTAAGCCTGAGGGCAGAGATCCGTCTAACTATAAGATTGTATGTACAGCACTGTGCAAATTTACAGCACTATATAAAATCATCATCATCATAATCATCATCAAAGGCTTTGTTATAATCTATAAAGCTCAGGCCATTTTCTTCTGAATTTTTTGGTGCCCTCCATTGATTATACGTATACATGCAATATGATCTTCTTTCTTTTTTGAACTATTTTGAATGTTCGACATTTCTTTCTCCATTTTAGTAAAGCACGCGTGTCTGAATGTCTGGAGCACTTCCTCAATCATCATGCAATTGTCACTTCTCTAGGGTCCCTGAATTGTTCCAGGGGAGCAGATTTCTTATGAACAAAAACTTTGCATTCATAGGAAATCCGTACCCCTTGAGACGATTGCATTTAGACAAGCGTGCTTCCTCCACGTTTGAAGGATGTTTCAGGGATGTTTATTCAGCAATTCAGCCAGGTATGGAAATCTTCAAAAAGAGCTGTTCAACAGTGGGACACACTCCCGCAGAGTATGGTGCAGTCTCCTTCTTTGGAGGTTTTTAAACAGAGGCTGGATGGCTATCTGTTAGGAGTGCTTTGATTGTGTGTTCCAGCATGCCAAGAGGTTGGATTGGATGGCCCTCAGGGGTCTCTTCCAACTCTATGATTTTATGATTCTATGATACAATAGGCAATTGACATATAGCATATAAAATGTCTGGCATATATAATATAAAACAGTTACTTTATTCCTACTTTATTCCTTTCTGAAACCATATTCAACTGGTCTCATATTCAACCAGTCTTTCCTCTGCACCTGAGGAGCAGACTTCTACTGCTTAAGGTGCAGAAATGAAAAGGATAAATCTATATTTCAGCAACCAAATGCACTTGCTCCTCAGCTTAACAAATAGTTCTAAATTGTCCATATAAATGGCCTTGCGCCAGACTTTTGGCAACTACTAAGTTATAATTACATTGTCACTACTGCTATCTGATTTGTCACTGACATTATAAGGTGATTAGACTAAGATGACAGCCCAAGATAATTTTCGATTATTTCACAGGTCTGTGGCTATGACTAGAAATGAGGAAAGAAACTGAAAAGTCTGTGATTGATAGCTCCCAGTCTATTTTGTTTTGGCCAAGAAATGTTGATGCATTTTTGTGATAAGCCAGTCTTGTACACTGTTGCTATATTCAGGATTCCATTTGGGAAGTGTCAGAATGTTAGTGTCCTCCTATACATGCTGGAAGTTACATCCCCGAAACAAAGCAGTTGGTATGTGCAACTGACTTGCCATGAGCTGGCAGACTCCATACACATGTAATGTTGCTATTGTGTTAATAGGTGTTACCCTTTGTCTTTAGCCTCTGATGTTTTGACACAAGCTACAAGAACAGTGTCTTAATAATGCACCTTTGTGTGCCCTGTCTCCTTCCTCATCTCTTAACCATTATGCACTCTGCCTTGCCATGTTGAATTTTTTCTGTTGTGCCCTGCAAAAAACAAAGCAAAGCAAAACAAAAAGTATGCATCCTTCTGGTGGGTACCCAAATCTTTGCATGGTCAAGTCCCATTATGTACAATAGCATAGTAAAATGGTGTCCCTTGTGGCAAAATAAATGTTAGCTTTTTTATTTTTAATTTTTTTGGGAGGGGGGAATATTTTCATACCATGAGTGGTTGAATCCATTGATGCGGAATCTGTGGATACAGAGGACGGACTGCATTTTGCCTGTTTCTGCTGTCTTTTCTCACAGAAGGAATCTACTGTATATACGACCTTGGCAGTGGCTACAAATACAGGTCTTATGCATAGGTGGGAATCACATTCTCCTTGCTCCACAACCCCCAGGGTCTTTCTTGTGCCCCCCATGCTGTGCCTCACATGCCAACCCATAGATTGGTATTTGAAACCTCCAGGAGCAGAGGTGGGCTAAATGGATGCTGCAGCCCACATACATTCTCCAGCAGCCAAAATTAAAACAAATAAATCTCAGTCTCTTTCCCTTTTTTCTTCCTAAAAATGCCCCTCCCATTTTAAAAGACCTCTCCTTAACCTAAAGCAGCCCAGCACCTTCCTTCCCATGGGGAGGAGCAATGCAAATTTTTCAACCTCTGACAGTTGCCCACTTGTATTTTGGATCATTCAATATGCCCCTCACATCTTGCTCAGGGAGAAAGCCCCAGACATCTTCTGTGGACCTTCTGCAAAAGACCTAGCTTTGTTGGGCTCTTGAGCATGTTCAGTGCTTAAAGAATCTGTTTCTGTGGCAACCTCTGGTCCATCCATACAATATGGGAAGAAATGAAGGAAAACGTCTTTTCCAGCCTATCCAAAGTGCCTTTTCCTTCATTGCCATATAGCAGCCTTGCTTGCCTGTATACTGATTGAGGAGGTGGAGAAAAGACTTCCAAAGCAAAGGGTGCCTTATGATACCCTATTCTTTTAAAAAATAAAAATAAAAATGAGTAAATGGTAGTTAGTGTCCGTCAGTATTGTTGATAGTTGTATTTCTGTACTTCTGTTCATCACAAAGATAATAATTTTCAATAATTCTAATTGACTTGGAAAACTGGACTAATACTTGCTACAGAGAACCCATCAATTATTTAATGGTTAAATGAATGAGATTGAAATGCATAAATAACACCAAGTGAAAGGGAAGTGTTTTTTTTTTTAAAAAAAAAAAATCTCAGGAAAAGGCTTTTCCTGTGGCACTTACAATGCAGTAAATTGTGTGGGTGCAGAACTACTGTCGACTAAAGTACAGGGGAAAATCCTACATTGAGAAGATTTGAAATCTCTACGAAGGGAACAGTGAAATGGGAAATGCTCTCTTCTAGGTAAAAAAACCTTCAGTTTCTTTTCTTGATGCTGAATTGCAGCTCTAATAAATAGCATAATAGGCAAAGAATGTAATAAAGTCTGAATCTTCTGTTTGTAAAAGCTGTGAAATGTCTTCTCTCTCTTGATGTATATCTATATATCTGTATCTATATATGGAAAATAGGCTGTTATCACTGTGTGTGTTGTCTTGGAGTTGGCTAACCTATAAAAAATCAATTTGCCTTGTCAATGCTTCCTGGAGTAGAATTCCACTCTTTGGTCCTTATCCCAGGTAAGACAATATTTGCAACTGTGCTTTGTTTGAAATGGGAAATATATGTATATACTTAAATCTGTGAATAAGCAGATATTGCTAAGGCATTTTTGGGTATCCTTGAGTACAAATTGGTTGTTATGGAGACTGGTAAAAATAATTCTGATATTCTGCCCTGGGTTGATTCTTCTAGCCTGCTGAAGAAAATTGAACGTGAAACATGGAGAGAAAGTGGTGTTTCATTAATCGCCACAGTAACCCGTCTCATGGAGAGGCTGCTGGACTACAGGTGAGCAATTGTTGCATGTTTTATAGCAGGAAATGTTCAACTGTCTGGAGGCTGAATGATAGCATTTCCCTGGACAGAAGGATTATTTAAGAATATGAACACACGCAGAGGGCAGGTGTAAAGTTCTCAGGAGTAAAGATACTACTGGAAAACAAGGTGTTAACCCCATAATACTGCTCATAGGGAACATAAAGATACAGCTAAGGTTGGGGCCAAGCTATATGCCAAGAAAAAAAATACATGGTGCACCTTTTTATATGTGGGGTGCATGTAGCAGAGATCATATGCTTGAATGGTTGCCCAGGATCAAAATTTGTCCATTGGAAGCTAGTATATCAGTGGGAAGAGGTCTCCCCTAGCATCTACCCGAATTACATGCTAGCATCCTATGTCCTGGAAGGCTTCTGTCCGCAGATTTTTCTGATGTCACATAGATTTTGTGGAATTTATTTCTTTTTTCAGAATATGTAGACCATCTCTAATTGTGGCTTTGTTTGCTAGTGAAAATCTGTACTTTTAAAAGGGGTACACAAGCACATTGACATGCATCCCAATTAGGGTCAGTCCTACCATTAAAGCTAGGACTGTGCTTCCTTCAGCTGGTTTTGAGTGTTGTGAGTGCAAGGACACAACGATATTTGATAGACAATTATTGCAATTTTATTGCCCCTGAGAGGTACTTTCTGGACTGTATGCTTCAGGTGCTGAAATAACTTGACTGCCTTTATACAAATGATGTTGGCTTGGGAGCTATTTGCTGCCCTGCCTCAGATGGGAAAATGTCTTGGGCTGGCTCTGACTTTACTTGCTTTACCATGTCAGAAGTGACATTAGGATCTGGTTGTCCCTTGCTCTGCTTCTTCTGATTGAGCTCAGACAGAAGGTTGTACAACTTCTTTACATTTTTAGCATTTGTATAAGCTGCTGCAGTTGAAAAGTGAAGATCAGTTGTCTTACGCTTTTTACTTCTGGCATAGTAAAAGACCATCTGTGGCCTGAAAACATAAATCCAAATAGGCATAACCTAAAAAAAGATCTAGGAAACAAATGGTGCTAGTTCTCAATCTCTTTTTTCCCCTTGGAAACTGTAGAAGATTTGAATCCAAAGTGTACAAATTGTCTAAAGGTACTTACATCTGAACAGCTTGCCTGTTACTACGGTATACAAATTCTACAGGTAATCTATTAGTCTGATGACAGTTCCAAACATTTGGGTTGGTACTCATCAGACCAGTGCCACCTTGCTTTAATGACAGAAATTGTATCTTCCTCTGTATTGGAAACTACACATAAGGTGGTGGTGAGTGATGGTTGCGGCAGTAGTGGTAACAGTGATTATGATGTTGATAAATATTTAACATTTATATTGTGCTTCCAAATGCTCAAAGTGCATGGCTAGCTCAAGACATTTTGGTACCCAAAACAAAAACTAGATGTTGTATCTTCCTCCATTTTGTGTACAGATACTGACTGAACAGACAGATGAATTTTACTTCAGTGTCAGTGGTAGGCAGACATCTTCTATAACACTCAGGAGCAGCCATTTTTAAGGGATGCAGGATGGTTCCATCTCCAGGAAGGTGCTGCCAATGCTGCCCTCCACATCAGGCACTGGAAGCAATTATCTCACTGTGCTTAATGATAGGACTGAACCTGTGAAAGTGCCTCAGGGTATTATGTAATCCTTAGAAGTAATCCTTAGAACACAGGTGGCTCATTAGATGTGGTTGAATTGTCACTCCCATCATCCCTCTTCATTGGCTATACTGACTAATAAGTCAAGTTGCCACCCCATATTTGGAATGCCTCAGCTGCCCTCCTCTGGCTTACATCAAGTCTACAACATAAATCAGCATTATTATTCCCCATATTGCCAGTGGAGGAGGAGCACAACTGAGGACATGAGAGAATAGCTTACCCAGTTCATGGCAGAGGCAAAATCCAAATTCTTTCTGATTCTTGGCCACTATGCAATACCATTTGCATTGAAGCACATAGTCATACTGTCGGCTACTACTTTAGGGAAGGAGGAAGGGAAATGGGGGGGGGGCGGGGGAGAGAGGGACTGCTATCTTTGTGTAGATATTTACTTTGGAATAAGGATCACTGAAATCAGTGTTGGGACTTACTTCCAAGCCAACACATTTTAGACTGGGCTGTGTTTTATTTGACATGTGCTTTTTTGCCAGAAACATACATCTGGAATTCCAGTCTCTGTAATACCTTTAGGTTCACAGGCAATCTCACTGTGGATCCTTCAATTCTCAAGATTTTTGCGCATGTGTTTTCAATTTCATGCGCAGACTTGGATTCTGGTCTCAGAAGGCTAATTTATGCATACCAAAGGCGCCTGGGCCTGCCTGGTGGGATTAAAAACAACAACATCCCCTTTCCTTTAAGCAACAGTCCCCTCTGACCTATCACAGCCACCTTTATAAATGTTTCCTCTTTCTCCAAAGTATACTTACATGTGGCATACAGAGTTGTAGTTATATGAATACCTGCAGAAAACAGATGTACAGACCCCACCATTGTTCCTATTCTGTACTTTGCATACTGGTCAATCTGTACTGGGGCAATAGAGATAATGCAGTACAGCACAGTTACATTGCAAAAAAAATATACTGCCCCCCCCCCCACACACACACAGTAGTCTTGCCATTTGTGGACTTAAGCATCTGTGGACAGCAAGCCCCATTGCTGCTAATGGCCATGTATGCCCGTGACTCTGTGCACTGCCATTGCAGACCACACAATTCAAGGTCCTGTGGGTTTTTTCAACTGTGTGGGGGGGAACAGTACTCCCCTGGATAAGGGGGGCCTGCAGTATCGTTGTATTGCAAGGCAAACTAAGCACAGAACAAACCTTTTTTAAAAATAGGCTGAACCCAGTTGCTAGAATAAATTCCTTGAATCAACTGTTGAATGTATGTTAACACTTACGTAAATCCCCTTGATTCAGTGGGTCTACTGTAGTTAGGATTGGCAAGTTGATGTAGGCCTTTGTGGTCAAATGTTGCCGATTGTCCAGATGATGATGATGATACATATTTCATCACCATCTATGTAATTGACACTTTACATTGAGCAACGGAATGTATGTCCTTGCCTTAGGGGACTCACATGCTACAAAATAAGATGCAAGATGGACAGAGAAGGAAAGAAAATGAAGGCAGGAATTGACATGGGAAGAATGTGCAATTATTGCAGTAATGTACACTTGCAGTTTCAGGTTGATTTGTTCTAATTTATTTCTTGGTCTATCAACAATCTTATTTTGCATTAGGCTACCAGCTGCTGCAGTCTTGACTCAATGGTGTATTTGAATTTGTTAATACAGATTTTCTCTCGAAAACATAATTTTATCTGATGTGCATAATTAATTCTTTGGCACACTATTTGCACTTTATTTGGTCTGATTATTTCCCCCTATCTCTCACTCCTTGCCTCCAGGGACTGCATGAAAATGGGAGAAGTAGATGGCAAAAAGATTGGCTGTACTGTCAGTCTGTTGGTATGTATCTCTTTGGCTTGGAAGATACTTCAATTTCACATTGAAGATCTGAATGTTTAGATAAGAAGCACATTTTTTAATAGCCTGCCTTCCTGACTGGGATTTAAAGTACACATTCTGCTGCAAGATTTATGTATGCCAATAAATTCAAAACCTATTTTATAATAATCAAATATTCATGTTCTCTCAGTATGTATTTGTGTGTGTGTGTGTGTGGTATGAATCTATATCATATGAGCTAAGATGTAGGAAAGAAGCAAAAAATCTGAATATGTAGTGGGAAGATGTTTCTGAGCACATGCATTACTTTCTTGATATACTTGTTAGGGTTGGGAAGGAGAGTGGGAATAGTTCTTGATTCTCTTTACTGTAGGTAAAGGTACAGTGGTCCCCCGGGTTACGTAACCCGGAAGCATTCGTTTCCTGGGGGACCACTATTTCCAACGGACCGCGCGACCGATTTAAAGGGGCTGCGCGGTTTTTTTTTTTCCGTATCCCGGGGGATCTTTCGGACCCCGGGGGAATTTTAGCGGTCCCGCCGGTTTCGTACCCCGGGGTTTTCGTAAACCGGGGGACCACTGTAGTCTCTTGACATGAATGTCCAGTCGTAACTGACTGTAGGGGGCAGTCCTCATCTCCATTACTAAGCCAAAAAGCCAGCATTGTCTGAGGATTATTCCAGTCGTCATGTGGCTAGAATGGCTGCACTGAATGCTGTTACCTTCCCACCAAGGTGGTCCTTATTTATCTACTTGCATTTGCATGTTTTCAGACTGGTTGGTTGACAGAAACTGAGACTAGTGACAGGAACTCACCCCATCATGCAGCACTTGGGCCACAAATTGCTAACTATCAATCTTCTGATTGTCAGAATTGGCATCTTAACCACTAAGCCATGGCATCCCTATCCTCCTTACTGTACTGAAGAGCTTAGAAAAATATGTTTTGAATACGTTCCAGAATTTCCTAGGCAGCATTGATATTCCCTGTACTGTATGGAGACTTCTGGGTCTTGTAGTCCAAAAGCCACCTAACTTTTCAAGGCTTTTTGGTATGTACTTTGTAAAGGGCATTGCCTATCCTCCAATTCTGCATGGCAGTTGCTGCTTCTTATGCACTGAGCAATCCCCTTGAAGCAGATCTCCTAAAGTAAAGCTATGAACATATATACCGGTAGAGCATATTTTTGTCCACTAAGTAATCACCAATGAAAGAACCGACAGTCTGTGAGCATGTCATTGAGCATGTAGAGAGTTCCTGCATCTTTTCAATTGCAACATGGCTTTCAGGCAGACCTTTATTTTTTTATTTTTTATTTTTATTTATTTATTTATAGTATTTATACCCTGCTCTTCAGCCCTAAAGGCTATCAGAGTGGCTTACAATTATTATTTTTAATTAGACAGTTCCCTGCCCTCAGGCTTACAATCTAAAAAGCCACGACACAAAAGAAGAAGGGTATGGTGAAGGGGATCAGATCCAGCAGTTCTTCTCTCCCTCTGAGGCCTGGACCAAGGCAGATGGACTGGAGGGAGGGCTCTCTTTCTTGGAGCTGGGCCTGGCTGTTCACTCCCTCACAGGCCAGAAGATGACAGTTAGCATGGAGGGAGGGCATACTTGAGCTTTCAGTATTGGCTCTACCAGCTACCAACTTCATTTCACTCAGGGCTCAGAGCTAGGAGGCATGATGGCTATGGCTGAGCGTAGGAAAAAAGATTGGACTAAAAGTGGGAAAGGAATAAAAGGGGCTGCAAGCTAAGCTCTCACCTAACGTTTGGACCCAGTTCAGCTTTCAGCTTAATCTGCATTGTTTTGAAATATGTTGTTAGCCACCTGAGATAGGCATGATAGAAATAATAAATAAATAAATAAATAAATAAATAAAATGTTAACACGGTAATGTAACTATGCAGTGAACAAATTACTGGGTCTAAATTAATTGTTTATTTAGCAAAACTGTTGTTACATGCTTTTTCAAGTCATTTCTGACTTCTGATGAGGTTTTCTTGGAAAAGTTTATTCAGAGCAGGTGTGCCACTGCCTTCTTCTCAGGCTAAGAAAGTAACTCAGTGGATTTCCATCTGCCAGAGTCCTAGTCCAACACACCAAAGCACTATACTGCTGTGATTTCTAGCAAAACATTAATAGCTGCATCTCATTTTTCCTAAATGAAAATTAGATTAGGCCAGAGTAGATTTCCTTAGCTTTCTTTTAAAGACTTGATTAGTACTACAAGAATCTTAAATTTTTAATGTCAGTATACAGTGTCTCCGTTTACCTCACTCCATCATATTAACATAGCTTGGGTATGTTACTGTTTAGGACTGCAGCTCCCAGAATTGGCATCTTTTCTAAGCTATGCCTAATTTTAGACAGTACTTGTACATAGTTCTCATCCGTCAGCAGGGACCATGGTTACCATAGAAAAGGGAATGATGCGCTTCTTCATTAGAGTCACTGGCCCATGTCCTAGGAACTAAGAGTATGGCAAGAGCTTGAAAGCTTATCAGGACATATGTACCTCTCCATGCTTTGATAAAAGCTTCTGGTTCTCAGATCATTGTTCTGTGAGAAAGAGGATCAATCTCCACTGGCTGTAGCATGCAATTTCCCTCCTTCCTCACTGTTTTCTGGAAAAAATTCAGTTTTGTAGCTACTGTTAGCATTCCCACCATCAGGACTTTGGAAGTTAAAGAGATTGTTATCATTGTTTCCATATTACTGTATGCTTCTTTAGCTGTTTGATATAACCATCAGGGCTTCACCCTAGGAATTCTGGCATTTGTAATTTGATGAGGCATTTCTAATTGGAGAGTTGTAGTGCTGTAGTACTGGGGAATTTACCAAAGCTCTCTAGCAGAGGATTCTGATTGCCTCACCACACTACAGCTCCCAGGATAATAGGAAGGAGTCATAGAGGTTAAGGAAGTGTCAAAGTGCTGTAGTGCTAGGTACAGTAGCAAGTGACACAGTTAACAGTCAATTATGAGCCATCTTGCTCACAGGTGGTTTCAGAGTAAAAGCAAAATTAAGAAACTGGGGAATGGGAGACTTTCCCTGCTTGTGGATTCTTTCTTCACAACAGTACCTGAACAAAATAATAAATGATAGGCTATTACCAGTCTCAATGCATTTCCAGACACATCCTAGTGTGTCATGTTGAGCAGTTCATCTAAGCCCTTCTGCCAAGGATGCCTTTATTTTGCCATACAGCAAAAGACAACAAAATTCAAAACCGTTATTGGCCACTAAAATGCATACATCACGGAAGCTTTCAGAGCTTCACTGGCTTCTTCATCCGGCAAAAGGTGATAAAAGTCACACAGGAGGAAAAAAGTTGTTAGAGTCACAGGCCTACATTGTGTATCAGATGTTGTTTCTGTTGTAGTTCAGTTGTTCTGGAGAGATCTCAATGCAGGCCGAGTCCATTCCTCTTCTTGGTCACAAAGAACAGCATCAATAAAGTAACTTATCTTGGGATATAGGTTGTCTGTGATCCAAAACACACTGCAGAAATAATCCAGTTTAAGAACTGTCTCAATGCTAGAGAATTCTAGGAACTGTACTTTTGTGAAACATTAAGCCTTCTCTGTCAGAGAGCTCTGGTGTCACAATAATCTACAGTTCCCAGAATTCCCTAGCACTCAGCCAGGGCAGTTAAAGCAGTCTCAAACGGGATTATTTCTGCAGTATGCGTTGGACCTGAGTTACTTTTTTTCTCCTGTATTTTTTATTTACAACTTTTGTCTGATAAAGAAACCATTGGAGCTTTGAAAGTTTGTAGGGTGTACTATATGCATTTTAGTTGACCAATAAAGGTATTATTCTTTTGTGGATTTTGAATTTTGTTGTCTTTTGCTGCATGGACAACATAGTTACCCTGAATATGTTTCTCTTTACCCCAGTTCTAGAAAAGAAAGGAAGAGATTCTTCCTTGTTCCAAAGGGCAATAGACACAAAAATTGATTAATCCTTGTTAAAATCTTCAAAAAAAAAGTTTTGTGATGGCGTGTTTGAATTCCTGAAAGTTTACTTTTTAAAATAATTGAACCAAATATAAAAAGGACAGAAGAGAGAAAAATTAGGGGAAATAGTGACCACATGGAAAGCTTTCCAAATTAAATCCACAAAAGTCCATTTAATTTAGCTGGTTATATGTTACCTATATGAAGTGAGTCTTAGGTCTTCATTGTAGACAGGATGGGCTGAACAGGACAAACTTGACCTGTGATTAGGTGTTATTAGGAGGGTGACAAGGCATGCACAATTTCAATTTTTGAGGAAAATGTGTCCTTAGCAAAGACTAAGTATTATTTTGTCCAGTAGTTCTTTTAGTTCTCTAACCAGCAAATTAGAAAATTACTTAGTAGCTCTACCGAACTTTATAATTATCCTAAGTTTATTAAATCTGCTTAATACAGTTTAACATTAGTAGAGTGAAAATTCCCACTAACAGATATGTCTTACACCTTATACAAGCAGTTGTGCCTCCAAGAAATGACATAACTTGGGTGTACAAGAGGCTACACAATTGGTTACAGAATGGATTACATGTATCTTACACAACCAATTTACATAATTGCTTGTTACTAAAAGCTGTGTTTTATTATTGCCCTTGTGTCAACTTTGAAAATGTGCAAATACTAGTGAACTGGGCCTTGTGCTAGCATAGTGACATTACTTGGATAAAACCCTATTGTCCTTCAGTAATCTGTTGAGTGCCATATAAAAGGCTTGAGTAGAAAGAACTGTACCGAACATGGGAGTAATGGAGTTCAAGGTATAGGGGCTCATGAAAAGTCCAAAATTTGTGCATTTTATTTGAAGAACCAAATAGGCTCTTAACCATTTTCTTAACAGCAAGAGCTTGTCAGTGTAGGAACTGTGAAGTGACAGTTTAATTACAGGGTTGTTGTGTTTTTTTTAAAGAAACTTTCTCCATGGGTTCAGACTACTCTATTCTTTCCATTTCTATGCCTTGAAACTGTCGATGTGAACTATACTTTAGAATTCACAATTACTTCATGAAAACTGTACCCGTTTCTCCAGTCTCAGATTAAACTGTCCTGATGTAGGCAGGATGAATTCCTTTTGAGTACAGCCACAGTACTGTGTTTGCCAAACTAAGTGGCAGCAATAATAGTTTTGGTGTATCACAGGCAAGTGATTATCTCCTGAGGTGCTTTGGACTTCATTTCCTAGAAGCTCCAGGCAGTGTAAAGGAATTCTGGGCTTTGTAGTCCATAACATCTAAAGGGCTTATGGCTTCCCACCCCTGTCTTAAAACAATTAACCTCTACAATTTAATTTCACTTATAACATGGTATAATTTAGCTTCTCTAGAGCCTATCAACAACCCTGTTGTAAATGCTTTGCAGTGGTTGTGGCTCATATGGAACTCATATGAAAGGGAATGTCTGTAAATATCACCAGCTGGAGTGATAAGTTCCCAAGACTTCCCATATCTTGGTTCAAATATTTATCAGAATGGAGACTGAAGTCAAGAATACAGAAGAAGACTAGGACAGGGAAGGGCAGCTATGAAAGAAATGGGCAGGATCATAAAATGTAAAGATATAACTCTTAACACTAAAGTGAGGATAGTCCAAGACATTATGTTCTCTATCACAATATACGAATGCGGGAGCTGTGCAGTGAAAAAAGCTAATGGAAAGAAAATCGGCTCTTCTCGTCTGAGATGTGGTAGTGGAGAGTGCTGAGGATACCTTGGATGGCCAGGACAAACAAGTGGGTTCTAGAACAGAGTAAGCCCAAGCTATCTTTGGAAGCCAGGATGACTAAACTGTTGTACTTTGGTCACATAATGGGGAAAAATGAATCGTTAGGAAAAGTAATGGTACTAGGAAAGGTGGAAGGCATTAAAAGGAGAGGAATGACATACGCCAGATGGTTAGATTTGAACAAGGAGAGTACAGGCAGGAGTCGAGCAGAGAGGTTGAAGACAGAGGGTCTTGGAGAGGTCTCCTCACAGGGTTGCATTGAGTCAGAGTTGACTCAGGGGAAGTTAACATCAATAACAAATGATCTTATAATAAGTTAACTTGAGATACTGTTCTCAGAGTCACCCAGTCTTAGAGCTCCCACAGTATGTAGCATTTCTCTGATAATACAGTGGGGCCTCTTTATCTGTGGGCTTGCCATCCGTGGATTTAAACATCCGTGGACTACAAGCCCCCATTGTCTCCAATGGTGATACATGCCTACAGCTGCGTCACCATTAAGAACAATGAGACTTCAGGTAAGCCCCCAAACAACAGGGTCTTACCTCTAGTCTTTTTGTCCCTAATGGCGGTGCACATGCCTCCACTGGCGACAACGGGACTTGAGGTCCCATGGTTTTTGGTATCTGCAGGAGAACAGGTCCCCCCACAGATACCAAAGTCCCACTTCTTTAATTTGATAGGGCTTATTTTAACATTTGGTCCATTGATGCTATACAGTTATATTGCTATGATTCCACTTTAACTGCCATGGCAACATCCTGTTGAATCATGTGATATGTCAAAATCCCCAGCAAAAGACTGTCATAAAACTACATAGCCCAAGATTTCACAGCCATAGCAATTAAAACAAAATCACAGTGCTGTAATTGTGTAGTGACAAAGGGACCATAGCTATTCTTGAGACGGCAGTCATCAAATGATGATTGAATAACAGTGTTAGTTTATACTTAACAGCTGATATACATGCATATCTGAGGTAGCTCTAAAGATGCTTTTGGTGCAATTGTTTTTCTCTTGTAGAGCGATACTCGTGCAAATCACAAAGAAGGAATGCAAAATCCATTAGGAGTTTACTTTGAAAGATCCATAATTATTCCTGTTCATGGATCAATTTGAAAAATCCATGGTTCTCTTTGGACAAATCTCCATGTGGGAAGAAGCTGCAACGGATAATTGAAGTAGAGTTAGCTTGCCCCCCTCCATCACCCACTCCATGCCTGTATTCTTCTAGATATTTCTGTATTGGGATGACAATTTGCATAATGCTTACTCATGTCTAGTCCTTATAGCATATGCCTGATTCACACAGTAATTAGCCAACATAGAATTCAGGAAATAACTGTGAGCTTTGGTCCTTTTTATGTTGCCTTAAGCCAGATGTGGATAACTATTAAGTGTCAGAGGAGATGCACTGGCCATGCCATGCATCCAGAGTTTGTTTTTTTTTGGAGGGGGGGGGTGACAAAAATATCCCAAACAATTCCAAACTCTTCCTACCCCTGCCATTCTTGGCCTTTTTCCTACATGAAATGATCTTGTTCTTGTTCGCTTCCTGATTTTTTTTTTAAAATAAAAGGCCTCTATGAAATTGATCCCCACAACTTCAGGGGGGTTTTGGAGGGAATTTTAAAAGAAAGAACTTTTTTTTTTTAAATGGAAGGATGATGTGGATGATCCAAATTCTTCACATCTTCTTTCAGACCCTATAGATCCATTTTGTTGAATTCAAGAACAGGCAAGTTGTCCAAACCTAGTACAAGCATGTACTGTTAGTTGATTCAACAAATATAGTACTGTTTGCCTAATACATATAACCTCTGTTACCATAAAAATAATTCAAACCAGTCACATATAAATTTGTATTCCAGTTTAGCTGAAGCTAGGATACTGAATTCAGGTTTTCTCTATTCAATATGATTGACATCCACTGCTGTAATGTTTTTGAACACATTTTTTTTTCCCATGGAAATGCCATATCTGCAGAATTCATACATATTCATTGAACTGAGCAAAAGTATTTGTTTTAAAATGTGTTAGCATCTCCTGCATATGATAAAGAACAATAAAACAAGAGATGAACATTATTTGAAAATGATTATAAAGGAAGAGTCCCACATAAAACAGTTTATCTCAAAGGTATAATAGCAAAGATATGAAACTCAATTGGCATTAATTGCTACACCTTGACAGAGACAACTTATTTAGTGGCAGTGTTTCTATATTCAGGTTTGAGCCCTGGTGATGACTAAACTGCTTTTTCAATCGGCTTCTTACAATTTTGTATTAATATCAGTATGTAGTTCTGCTAACTGCCTGTCATTCTTGCAGTGTGTGTGTAATAAGGTGAAAATATGCTATACAGCAGAGGTTGGAAACACACCCACACACAGGAACACACATAACTATATGAACTCGTTCACACTCATGGAGTACAGCAAGTGTGAGCCAGTTCTTCCCTGAAAATTGTTTTTACGTAAAATAATCTTTGCAGTCTTAATTTATTTTATACCAAATGTGTTTAATTCTGTTTTTTACTATGGCACATACTTGCTATGTTCTGACAAATCCCCATTATTTATATATACAGCCTATCATACACTTCACTTCAAGAAAAAAATCAGTGCTTCGTTTTTTATAAGTTTTCCTAAGATTCATTAGAGCGCCGCACAAAGTCTTTTGTGTTCTCCACTAAAAGCAGTTTTTCTAATTGGCAATGATTTTGCAGATTAGAAAGCATTTTAGTGTCGCACAGTCTTTTATAATCATATTGTGTTTTGCATTGTCCTTTGTTACAGAATTTTTATAAAACAGAACTGAATAAGGAGGAGATGTATATCCGGTATATACATAAATTGTATGATCTACACTTAAAAGCACAAAATTTTACAGGTAAATCTTTCACCCAGCAATGGGTAAAATACTTTCGGAAGAATAATAAACCTGTCTGTGTTTCAAGATGGCTTTTTTGTTTTCTTGGAAAAGCTTATTATGATGGAAGAAATCAGCATAGGGAATTATGTACCTTATAAGGTAGGGATCCAGGTCAGTTATAATTCCAAAACAGGAAAATGAGACCATAGTTTGAATTTTTAATCCTGTGTAGAGGTTGCTTCTCCTTTGGGTATACCATAGTTTGCCCAATTCCAAGCAATAGAGCTATGGTTTACTCAATGAGGAAGCAAATCTAAGAAGAGAAGGAACAAGGGGAGTGGGGAATCATAGCACATTACTTTATTTCCAGACCTTTGTGTAGAGGATTAGGAACCTTCCATCAGAGTTGAGCCTTTGAATCATTTAACCTCATCTGTAAGGTAAAATATTTATGGGTGTCTTTTCTATTTTGCTAAGATCTGTTTAATGTAGATATATAGTGACAGAAGCTTCATAACAAACCTTAGTGGTAACTCATTCCTTGAGGATATCTCTGTAAGACAACCCAGGTTTCTTCAAATGGGTGCCTTCTGAATGTTTTGAACTCCAGCTTCCAGCATCTGAACATTAACCCTGCTGGTAGGACTTGGATTTCCAAACATCTAGAGACCATAAGGTTGAGGATGCTGGGTCAGACATTCCTACATCTGTGGCAGTGGTTTTCAACTTTAGGTTCTCTAGATGTGTTTGAATTAAGTTCTTAGAAGTACTCTTTGCCAAATAGTTAAGAATTCCAGAAGTTGGTCCAAAACATGTGGAGGACCAGACCTTGAAAACCACTGAACTACAGATTGAATAAATTGCTTTTGCACAAGTAATTTTTTTGATTAAGCATTTTTTAAACAATGGGAGTAGAGCAGAAGTGACCCTCCTTAAAGAACAACATTGTTTATGAGCATGTTGATAATACCCTCCTGTCACTTCTGTTGTGAAATAATGTTATTTTTCTTTTCCCATCTCATGTCTGGTGTTAAAAATCCATAAAATGTTAGGTGTTTGTCTTATTAGCAATCTTTCTTGGATAGAAATGACATGTTTTGATTATGTAAGTGCTGCTTGTTATGCCCTACTTTCCGTGTTGTTGTTGTTTTTTCCCTGGCCAATCTTATGTTCCAATAATTCTTGCCATACCCCCCCCCCCCCCACATTTTAATGTCAGTTTTAAATCTTCTCCTGAACAGCTGGAAGCCAGTATTGCTTCTTAGTGACAATTGCAAATCAGATTGCTTTGCATCTTTCATGCAAATCAAGAGCCTTGATGTAGGACTAAAATTAATAGCTTCCTAAGAGTGGTGGTGTTTAACATATTTGACCTAGAGGGTGCTGCTGTGCATCTTTCAGAGACTTGGATGTTATCTGGATAGCCGTTTCTTTTCCTCCTTCTCCTCCTTCTTTTCTGTTTTCCCTGTTTGTTTTGCTTTCAGGAGGCAGCTTTCTAACATTTTCCACATAAAAAAGATGACACAAAAACATGTTTTTTGAGTCTTAACAAACCCTGACAAGAAGAATCCTGGACTGATGAGAATCTTCAGTTTGAAACTTATTCTGCACAAAATTTGCATGTGGTTGCTATGTACAGAAACATTATTTCCATGGAGAAATACTACTTCCTGCACACAAAAATGCTGTTTTCTGTGCAAAATAACCATGTGTGGATTTTGCACAGAATTCACTCTGAAACGTAAATAGAGTTTCAAAACTGTATGGTTTTCAAAGGCTTTTTTTTAACAATGGGAAAAAATTGCTAAAATTACTTGTTACTTTTTTCCAGAAGAAAATTAATGATGAATTATAACCCCTAATCATGATCTGGTACTGACAGGTTTCTGTTGCCTTTCTTTAGAGGCATGGTGGATGTTACATCTGCTAGTTTATGATTAGTTGTATCTTCTTGACCCAACATATCTGTTAAGGTGTGAGGGGCAGCTGTTTTTCTTTCAAATTGTAAAACATACTTTTAAAAAAATCTATAGTGTGAAAGTCAGAATCAATAAGGTGGCATGCCGCTAAACCCCACATGTTAAGGGTCAGGTGACACTTGTCTTCCTCTAGAGGCTATTAGACTGAAAGCTAATCTTGTCTCACCATTGGCTATTCTGGCTAATGCTGAAGGGAAGGATAAAATGCTAAACTGATCAACCACAATGAGGAGAAGGAGGAGAAAGAAGAAGAAAGAAAGGGGAATGAGGGAAGTCTGGCTCAGTCCTTCACAGTAAACGATGGTTTATAATGACAGCCAAATGGAGCAGTAGTCTCAAAAATGACAGAGTAAATCAATAATGTTTCATTTTTTTAAGAGTATTTTTTTCTGCTGCTGCTATATTTGTACTAAATTTGCTGCATGTATACTTGTAACACATGACAGAAGCTGCTTATACACTGTTGCTATATGATGAGCTGTTGGAATGGTCAGACCGGCCACTGCGAGAATTTCTGAACTATCCCATGCAGACAGAGTGGCAACGTAAAGAGTATCTTCATCTCACTATAATCCAGAACTTTGATAGAGGAAAAGTAAGTGGGGTTTTAGTAGCTGTAGTTTTTTCCCCCTAAGAGGATTGCTAATAGTGTAATTTACCATTTTGGTTGTATTTACTATATATTACATTCAATGCCTTATTGTTTTGTTCCTATATCCTCATATGAAGGGGCCCCAGATATTCTTAACTGGTAGGTTAAGAAAGCAAGCGTTCTCAACACCTATGAATGCATGCAGTTCAGTGTTTCTAAAGAGGACGGCACTTGGATGCCATATTGTCAGTTCTTATAAGCAGATGTTTTCTGCCTTTTGGTTAATGTTATCTGAAAGTACTGGTTAATGTTAGCATGTACTGCCAACAGAAGATCCTTGAAAATCTGTTTGAAACAAGTTAAAAGCATTTAGAGTCTTCTTTGTGTTGAACATTCCTCTTCCTTGTTTGTCTACAGTGCTGGGAGAATGGCATCATCTTATGCAGGAAGATTGCTGAGCAGTATGAAAGCTATTATGACTACAGAAACCTCAGCAAGATGCGGGTAATATAGCTGAACGTATTATGAGTCATTAAGAATAAATATAAAAACAGCTTTGGGTAATCAACAAGGCAAACATTTAATTTTGTCAGGGTAACTTTCATGCTAAAACAATGATGCTCTTTTTCTTAACCAAGGAATAAAAATCAAATCCAATTCTGGAGTAGAGATGGAGGAAAAGCAAATAATAAATTTGATATACCACTGCCTTTTGGTTTGGTCAGAAATGTGAAACATCAATTTTTAAATCATTCCAATGCTACCTGATATTCTTAACAGATGCAGAATATTTGCTATACTGTACTGAGGCAGCAATCCTATGTCCAGTCACCTGAGAATAAGGACCTGCCGAAAAGAGTGGGGCTTAATTTTCAGTAGACACATTTTACTCTGCCTTGGCATTCGAACAGTTGTGGCTGTATTATTTGTATACAAATAGAATGTCTGTGAATTGGGTTTTTGACAGAGTACAAAGACATAGTTTCTGTGAACAACTAAGAGGACTCATTGTATTCTGTAAATATTGTAAATACTGCTTCCTTAAACTTATAAGCAGTGTGGAAGGCAAACATAAGTTTATTCTGTTGGTAAAACAAACATTTGAAACGATACTTCAGATTCATGCCACTGTGTCTGCTACTTTGTGGTGTGGTGTTCAGCTTACCTAAATGCTCATTCCTGGCACTATCAGTGACCTTGTTTTATTTCTCAAAAATGTGTTGGCCCTCTCCTCCATGTAATGTCAGTATGTTGGGTTTTTAATTCTCCTTTTTAAAGTACCGTATATACTCAACTATAAGTCAACCTCATGTACAAGTTGAGGCCAGATTTTGGGGGCCAAAATTATGGTTTTTGCCATGACCTGTGGATAGCTCGAGAGTAAAACTTGAAGGCTCCTTCAGTGTTTGTATGTGTGTATGGCAAGAGAGACTCTCACTGAGGCTTTTCTTCATCATTTCAGCCAGACGTGCCGGTGGGAGGGGGACTCTTAAACAAACAACAATATCAATCATTCACCCAGGATTGTTTCTGCTTGGCTTTTTCTTGCTAAACTCCTCTCTGCTCTGCATGGGGCAATCTGAAAGATCTGCTATCATGTTTCCATAATGACCCACAAATAAATCGACCTGGGATTTTGGGGTCAATTTTTGGGCATAAATTTTTAGACTTATAGATGACTATATACAGTATGTATTGTAACAATCTGTTCTGCATTTCCAATATTGTTCTCACTTTGTTGGTGTGTTCTCTGGTGTTCCTCAACCCATATGCATACTGTATATCTATCATGTTATCAGTCGACTTCATCAATCGTTTGGAGTAGATGTTGCCTGTAAAACATTAGGCTGCAATAAACCAATAAGTCCTTAAAGTGCCAAAATGTGTTGGTCAAAGCATATGGGAACTAAATTTTGAAATTTCTGTGATGTTCTTGAGAAATTCACCTTGGTATCCTGTCTTTCATCAGGAAGCTCAATGTGTGGGATGGAAACAGAGCTATCTTACTTGTACAGCTTGAAAAGGTTACTTTTTTGGATTTCAGCTCCCAGAATCACCTAGCAAATCTCCTCTAAGCTCTGTTTATTTTATACATACATCAGCCTATAAAGTAGATTATGCTCAAGGCTGATGTATGTATAAATCCTCTCTTTCCAAGAGGGAATTTGAAGCTGATTTATACCAAGAAGCTGATTTATACCAAATCAGACACTTACCACAGTATTTTCTACAGCAGGGGTGGAAAAAAGTGCAACTCAAGAGCCAGATGCTGACCCTAGGCTTACCTCAATTCTTTCCAAATTCAGCAAATGCCAAAAATCTGAAAGTGAATATTCCACACACTCATAAGTGGTGGTTTGCCTTACAACATCTTTTCACGCATCCCCCATTCCCCACAAGCCATGGAATCAATACTGAAAGTGATTTTTGGTAGTGTTGGAGTGAAAACTGGCCTATCTTTCCACCTCTTGGTGTACAGGTCTGGGGAGAGCATCTTTCAACTTACCTGCAGCCCCTCCAGGACACTCCAGGTTTCTTCACCCCAGACTCCTTTTATGAAATGTGGGGGACAATTTCTTTACATTTTGGCCATCCTGAGTAGTTTTAGGCTCAGGAAGTTGATTTTCAGGTCTGGGAGAGGAAAAAGCTTCGCTTAGTCTGTTCTTCACTTCAAGTCTCCTCCAATTTATGGCAACCATTTCCTTGGGTTTTCTTGACAATATCTATTCAGAGTAGGTTTGCCATTGCCTTCCTTTTGGGCTGAGAGAATATGATTTGCCCAAGGTTACCTAGTGGGTTTTCATGGCTGAGTGAGGATCCAAACCATAGGTCTAGTCAAACACTCAGACCAACACTTGCAAATTTGTAGTATACATCTCACTGGTTATAAAATGGCAGGGCTGGGGAAAACAAGGGAAACTGCCTGGATGCCCCATAGGGGACATTTGGAGGCCCAAATTATATTTTGGGCTGTTAGCAGGTGATACAGTGAAGTATGGCCCAGAGGTATTTCTTGGGGGTCTCTGAACCTTAGATATGTGTTCACCCCGTCATATAGTAACTGGAAGTCATTCACCAGGGTTTTAGACTGGGGGTATTTCTGAAGAAGCCAGAAACTGTTTTGGTACCCTGTGCTACATCCTTTTTTAAAAAAGATTTCCTGGACTAAATTTATTATGATGATTTGTTGTTGTTGTTGTTGTTGTTGTTATGTGCTTTCAAGTCATTTCTGACTTATGGTGACCCTAAGGCAAACTTATTATGTGGTTTTCTTAGCAAGATTTGTCCAGAGGTGGTTTGCCATTGTTTTCTCTTGAGGCTGAGAGCATGTTACAAGAATGGTTTTTTTATTCTGTTTTTCTGCCAAAAAAAGGGGGGGGCTCCTAGTGATGAGATGGCCCTAGCTGTCAAACTGACAAAGTATGAAACACAACAGAAAAAGAAAAGAGCTTAAAGGGAAAAGGAAAACTGGAAACTCGGGTGTAATTCTTAAATACAAACTAAGGGGAGAAGTACTATCTCCACCTCACTTCTCTAATTCTTGTGTGAGCATCAGATCCAATTAATTTTTGAATAGTTATGTTAAGCAGATAGATAGATAGATAGATAGATATGCAAATGAACCACAAATTCTAAAAAGTGAGGTGGAAGCTGCAAAAAGAGAAATGGCAAAAAACAAATTACCGTACCTGGAAAAGGCGATATTCCAACTGAACTGCTACAATCCATATTGACGGAGTCAACTTTAGTGCTAACCAACATATGCCAAAAGATATGGAAAAGAAAATGATGGCCAACAGATTGGAAACGATCAATATATATCCCCATCCACACAAAAAAGGAGACACAAAGGACTACAGCACCTTTAGGATCATAGCACTAATCTCCCACACAAGCAAAATTATGCTCAAAATTCTGCAACATAGACTCCAACCATACATGGAGAGAGGAATCCAAGAGGTACAATGAAGTTTCAGGAAAGGAAATTGCACTATGGAGCACATTGCAAATACACAGTGGCTAATGGAGCACACCGGGGAATTCCAAAAGAAAATCAGCATCTGCTTTATAGACTATAGCAAACCCTTTTACTACATGGATCATGAAAACATATGGAACGCCCTTAAAGACATGGGAGTACCAACACATCTGATAGTCCTGATGAGGAATCTGTACTCAGGACAAGAGGCCACCGTCAGAACAGAACACAGAGAAACAGAAAGGCTCCCAATTGGCAAAGGGGTCAGACAAGGCTGCATCTTATCACCCTACCTGTTAAACTTATATGCAGGACATATTGTAGGAAGAGCAGGCTTGGACAAAGAAGACGGAGGAGTGAAAACAGGAGGAAGGAATATCAACGATCTGAGATACACAGATGACACCATAATACCAGTAGAAAACCTCTTAGACCTGGAATGACTACTAAGAAAGATCAAGGAAGAAAGTGCAAAGGTGGGCCTACTACTGAACATAAAGAAAACAAAAATAATTACAACAGAGCATCTTGACAAATTCAACCTAAAAGTAGTAAAGGAGTTCTCATACCTGGGATCAAACATTGATGGAAATGGGAACTGCAGCCAGGAAATCAGAAGAAGATTAAGAATGGGGAGAGCAGCTATGAAAGAACTAGAAAAGATTTTAAAATGCAAGGATACACAACTCAGCACAAAAGTTAGAATCATACAAGTCACTATATTCCTCATTACCATGTATGTCTGTGAGAGTTGGACAGTTAAGAAAGTAGGAAGAAAAACAATTCATTTGAGATGTGGTGCTGGAGCTGAGGATACCATGGAAAAACAAAAAGACAAATAAATGGGTGCTAGAGCAGATCAAGCTAGAGATCTCCCTGGAAGCCAAGATGACAAAATTAAGGCTGTCATACTTTTGGCACATCATGAGAAGGGAGGACTCACTGGGGAAAAAACAATAATGCTGGGAAAGGTGGAGGGAAGTAGAAAGAGAGGAAGACCACATGCTAGATGGATGGACTCTATTAAGGAGGTCACGTGTATGAGTTTACAGGACCTAAGCAGAGCAGTAGAAAGGGAGTCTTGGAGATGTCTCATCCACATAAGTCAGTGGTACCATGAGTCAAGGACAGTTAACAACAACAACAACAACAACAACAACAGCAGCAAATATATCTATATAGGTGTTGTTTCCGAAAACAATAAAATTGTTCTTTACAGAAGTATTTGTAAATGTTTTCCAACTGTGTTCAATCTTATGCAGGTGATGGAAGCCTCTTTGTATGATAAAATTATGGATCAGCAACGCTTGGAGCCTGAGTTTTTCCGGGTTGGGTTTTATGGGAAAAAGTTTCCTTTTTTCTTACGAGTAAGTATGGGATTTTTAAACTTAAGTTTTGCGTCATGACTGTGTTGGGACAAAACTCCCCCCCTCCGGTTGCTTGCAAATGACCCCCCCAACCATCCACCAAACCCTAGAACTGACACGTGATGAATTCTTCCTGCACAATGTCAACGCCAGTCTCATTATCACGCATACACTCTCACGCCCATTTTGTTACTTCAAGCAGCTTGCTTCACCTTTAAGCCTAGTTTGGTTCCTTTAGTTCATGATGTCTTCCCATGCGTAAGAGATTATTATTCTTTTGTAGTCCTGTAATCATTCTTTATGTGAATGACTGGAATTTTAGACTCAAATTATTCTCATTATCTTGTGCTTGATTCAGACAATGTCTCCCCTTCATTTTGTTGCTGATTCTGACTGGTAACCATTATGGGAAAACTGAATGTGAATTCTTCTGTAATGGCACAGTGTTACATTTTGAAGTCCCAAGAAAGTTCAAAAAATTTGAATCTTAAATGAGATTTTGGTAACACCTTTATTAGACCACTAAAATATCATTAAAAAGAAGAACTTTCAGGTCTTTCAGGACTCTTCATCAGAGAGGGCAGGGGTGCGATAGAAATGGAAAAGGCTAGAAATCTTATCAGATGAAGGATAAAGCCACAGAATCTTTAGTTAAAGTCCCAAGATGGTGTCTTAAAACAATGAATGATCTCCTTTCAGGTGGGCTGCTCTCAAGTTTTACTTCAGGGAGATATAGACTCAATTGGTTCTCTCCATTTTATTAGCCCAGGTTGGACAAATTGTGGCCTGTGGGCTGGATGCAGGTCTTGCACACCATTTCTGTGGCCACTGAATACTCCTACCACTCCCCCAATCCCCAATTTTAAAAAGCAAAATGGTCCAAATTTAGGGCAACATTTGTTCCAAACTGCGCAGAAAGTCCCCCACATATCTGAAAATATGTGAAAACATTCTTCCACTCCCAAGGCACCACAGAATCTTGTATTACCCCAAAATATTTCCATTTGCCATTGCAGTCTCAAAATGACGGTAAAAACTGACATCACTTCCTGTCATTATTTTGAGAGGGACTAGAGAGGAAAAGGGAGGAATTTGGACTTGCTGTGGTGGGTGCGCCCATTGGGGGTTGGGGAAAAATTGTCCCCAATGAATCTGTTTGTCTAGAATAGGGGTATGCAACTGTATGGGGACACAGTTGCCCAACCTTGCTCTAGACTAGTGGTCCCCAACTGTGCTTTTTAAGGGATTTTGGACTTCAGCTCCCAGAATCCCAAACTATTGGCCAATATGGCTGGGGCTTCTCTGAGCTAAAGTCTAAAATCTCTTAAAGGGCACAGTTTGGGGATCACTGCTCTAGACAAAGGGATTAATTAGGTGAAACCTCCTATTATTTCTTTATTAGAGGTTTATTACTCCTATGCTCTCTGGAAAGAGAGGCTTTGCTGTTCCATAGCAAATAAAAAATAAAAAAATAAAATCCAGTTTTAACAGTTCTCTACCAAAATTGGATCCTATATAAAAATTAAGGGATCTTCCTTTTCTATTCCAGACCAAGCCACCCACTAATCACAGCAAGGATAGCTCAAAATGTTGTGTTTGCTTGTCAAATTCATTTCCCTCAAGCAACTGTGAAGATTGCTGATGAACTCAGATGGAACAGGGCAGTCTGCAAGGGATTGTGGCTCCAAGAGGATGTCATTGCCCCACTATTCAAAAAAATATTGAAATTCAGACAAGACAAGTGCTGGTCTAACAGTGATCTGTACTTACCCACCTTTTGCACAATGTGCTCTTAGGCTGCATTTATACTGCAGAAATAATCCGGTTTGACCCCACTTTAACTGCCATGGCTCAATGCTAGAGAATTCTGGGCTTTGTTCTGGGGCTACAACAAACTGCACTTCCCTGAATTCCATAGAATTGAACCATGGCAGTTAAAGTGAGGTTAAACCAGATTATTTCTGCAGTGTGGATGCAATCTCCATTCACTTGTGAAACCACCTATCAAACAAAGCCATGAGTATCCTACTGAAAATTGCAAGGAATGAGGTTTCTTAAATTTGCTCACACTGACTCTTTTGAAAGTCATGTCATTTTTTTGTTGTTGAGGCATTTGTTTTGGTCACTTAAAATAGTTTCACTGGTTAGATGGTTAAAAATTTTTAGCTAATAAACCATTTGCATTAAACTGACTTGAGAAGATAAGCCAATTCATACCTCAAATGGAACTAAAAACCTCAACCAAAAAAGCCTTTACAGAGTGACATCATCTATAACAATTTACAGCATTGTTCTTGTCCCCCAAATCCAAACTTTAAGGCTGAATGCATATTTAAGAATCCTTTTCAAAAGCCATTCCAGGAATACAAAGTTGATTTAAGATGCAGTATTTATATCTACTTCAGTGAATGTTTTCTGCTACCATAGCAACATAAAGTCCCTCAGTTGTACCTGATGAGAAATCTGCACAGTTCATGCTCCTGTCATTGTCAGAGTGGAATTGTTTGTATTGGGTTGCTTTTAAGGAAATTGCATAATCAAACAGCAGAGAACCAGTACAAAGATGTATGGTGGAGGGTGATGGGGTATGTGGGTACATACTATAATGCCTTTTGCAAGACTAAAACTATAAAAGATGATGGCAAAGGCAGTGAGGAAATTATGTTAAATACATAAATGGTGAGATCCTTTTGCAAGTGAAACTTTCACAAAAGAAAAATTCAGGGAACAATTCATGGGGTTGTGAGATTTCCACTTCCTGGCAGCAGTGGTGGCTGGTGAGGTAACAACATGTCTGGAAAAGCACAGGAAAGAGATGCCACGGCTGAGTGGGAGAACCACCTCCATGATGTTATCAATAGACAGATGTGGTTTAGATTGCTAAAGAGCATGGATCGGAGGCTCTCACATACCAGCACTGTATCATGTCTAGTTTTGTAGTGTCTCCCCCTACTTATGATTGTTCTGCAAAGACCCCAGATTCTCTCTCTCAGGCACACGGTCATTTGTCTTACTATCTCATTGGCAGCTTCTGATTAGTATACAGTTCACACTGGTCCATAAATGAAGACACAGTGGAGCCAGGGCTCATAGTTCAAAGCCCTGGAATTTTTATTTTATTTTATTTTTTGAATTACCAGGAACAATGGCATAACCTGCCACCACCCTTTGGACTATCTTGTTCTCTTTTATTTTACCTGAAATCAGCACAGTACCTGTAGCTGGAAGGGAAGTAGATTTCCCCAGTAACAATTAAATATCCCTGTTGTAATCCATAGTATTTGGAGGTGGCTTGATATTGAACAGGCAAAACCCATTAGGTTTACAAAAGGCCTACAGAGATAAAGGCTGTTTCAATATTTTTTAAAAAGAAACATATAGACCAGCACACTACATTTTCAGTTTATCCCTGTAGATCCCTGCAGGGAGCTGTCATGATAAGGACCTGCACTTCACAAGATACCACTTTTATCAAGTTGTACTGAAGAGCTGCGAGGCAATTTTGATAAAACTCTTAGTTCTTCTTTATGGTCTCTGATTGAATTGTCTTTACAGTTCAGAAATATGAGGGTTGCAGCAGTGAAAACTAGATGAAAATATCCACAGGTGCTTTAACAGTTTTTTTTTCCCCTTGAGACTAACCGCAATGCTTCTTAAGCTCTTTTTAAGATCTCTCTTCTTCAGTTCCTCTCAAATACAGTTATTTTTATTTCATTTCAATGGCCAAGAGATGGCAAGGAACAGAGAGGGGTGAAAACAATTATTCTTTAAAGGAGTTAGGAAAGGAAGTCAGAGAGAAAGAAATCAGGAGAAGCTGGAAGTATATCGAGATTCTTCCAAGAATATGTGTGTTGTTCTAAAGCCCCTGTGGTTATTTTTCTCTTATTTTCATCTTCACAGCTTGTTGGCTGCTTTCTCTTAAGTATTATAGATGACTGTTATGTTTCATGATTTATTGATTATGAATATAGCTCATTATCTTTCTTTCATACTCTTATTTTGAAAGAGAAGTTCTTTTATGAACTAATCATGAAGAACAATACGATGTGCCATAACAACTGTGAAAGATGACCACAGGCAATAACTAGAAATATGCAGAACATAACAAAGGGAGTGCAATAATAGGACTTCTGAACTATTGAATATGACTCAGAATAAAGAGGGTTTTTTTTTTCTTTTAGGGAAAGTTTCCACATCTGGACTTGTAATTTGTATTTTGGTATGGGGGTTGTGTTAAAAGTTAGGATAACCTCAGGTAATTAAAGAAACTAAAGAAACACCAAAACAAATACAGTAGGACCACAGTATTTGTGCACTTGCCATCCATGGATGGCAAGCCTGTGTTGTCCCCAGTGGTGGCCTATGTGCATGGCCATGCCACCATTAGGGACAGCCCCCATTGTCCCAGTGGTTGTGTGTGCATATGGCTACCCTGCCATTAGGGACAACAAGACTTAACCTGAAGTCCCATTGTCCCTAATGGCAGCACATATGCTACCATTGGGGACAATGGAGGTTTACCTGAAGTCCTGTTGTCCCTAATGGTGGCACAGCTGTGTGCACACACTGCCATTGGGGAGAATGGAGGTTGTCCCTAATGGCAGCACAGCCACGGGAATAATGTGACTTGAGCATCTGTGGATTTGGGTATCCATGGGGATAACGGGTCCCCCATTGATACCAAGGTCCCACTATACTGATGGTTGCTATTTCATTTTTGTCCCTTAAAAATACTGAATCACTTTAATAGAATCCACTTTCCTGTCTTCTTATTCCACCCAGAACAAAGAGTTTGTTTGCCGAGGCCATGACTATGAGCGTCTGGAGGCATTTCAACAGCGGATGTTAAATGAGTTCCCACATGCCATTGCTATGCAACATGCCAATCAGCCAGATGAAACCATCTTTCAAGCGGAGGCACAATGTATCCACTGCACTGAAAGCAAAATGCACATTAAACCAAAGGTTCCCAACTTTGTTTTGCCAGAGGTTGATGGATGCCAGCTCCCAGAAGTCCCACTCAAAATGGCCAGGATCCTTGGGATGCCCTATGTTTAAGAAATACTGCCTTAAATGAACACATACACATATACACACAGGTTGGGGAGGGACAGTGCAGAAGAGATCAGCTTCACTTGTTATTTAAATCGGTGGAATTCTCCTGAAAGTAAATTCAGCTCCAATCCATTAGGCAGGGATTTTCTTTTTTTTTTAAATGATTGAAAAATATAGTCATATAAACTACTGTAATAACAAAGTCCAATCCTGAGCTGTGATACCTGTATAGTCAAAACTGTTCCCAAGAAGCAAGAAGAAGGTGGCATCATATGTGGGGAAAATGTATGGCTTGTAGAATTTTGGTGGGGGAAATCCAGTCAAAGGGACAGAAAGCAATCCACTTAAATCTGAACATGTTAGATAACTACAGAATATTCTAAGCCTGTTGTTGGAGAGGAAAACAGAACAGTTGGAAAGTGCACTGAATGGAATATATTAAAGGAAAGCTTGGCCAAAGAGCTCTCAAAACTGCAGAATTTTATGTCAGGACAAGCTTTTGGTGTTATCTTTCCAAATTCATAATAAGACACCACTGATGGAATAATCTATTTAAACTTTTGCAGAATTAACAAATTTGTTTGATTTCTAAGGATGAACATAGATATTTTGTTGCTTTTAACATTCACAACAGCACTTACTGCTGTAGGATCAGTGCTCCTGCATTGTGTTGCTTGGGCAACTAGACGGGAAGAAGTTAGAAGATTAGTTTAATTCTGAAAGGCTTAGCTTATTACAATGTAATATACATGATTCCATTTATATTATCACCAGGGCAGTGAGCCTGGAGTCATCTGGGGACACCAGAAGCCACAGTGACCCTAAAGATTAGGACCACAGATAAGGATGGTTAGCTTCCCAGACTCAGGGGCCATTTTTACTTTCTTCAGGACCAGCCACAAGCCACACTTTCTCCAAAAATCCCCCCCCCCCAAGTTCATTTCCAGTTTTGATTAAGGAAACTAACAGAAACATATGTACACACCAAAAGAAGGCCCCATGTTTTGTTTTAGAGGGGAAATTGCTGTTCATAAAGGCACTTCTACACTCTATCCCAAAATGTGATCTTCCTCGCTTTTTT
Organism: Urosaurus nigricauda; assembly: GCA_034509955.1. NCBI lineage: Eukaryota > Metazoa > Chordata > Lepidosauria > Squamata > Phrynosomatidae > Urosaurus > Urosaurus nigricauda. The sequence goes on along the minus strand of JAOEGL010000005.1, from coordinate 66,803,760 downwards.
TCTGGAAAATGGGACGAAGGCCACCTCCAGTTTTTATTAAGCAAAACAAAACAGAAATGTACCCATGCGTACATCTCAAAGTTCTTTGCTGTTCAATAAAATTGCTGTTCCTGGAGGCTTCCAGAAGTGGCAATTAAAAAAAAAAAAGCTGGCTCCACCTGCAACAGGGCAATTCAGGAACTTGCTTGTTGATTATTTGCACAGTATGATTTTCCTGTCCTATTCTCTAGTCTTAAGGGTTATATTTTGCTGCTAATGGTAAGCTTAGTCCTTAACTTACAACAAACACACAGATCTGCAAATCTATGCTGTGACACCAATTCCAGAAAGCCAAGAAGTACTGCAGAGAGAAGGCATTCCAGATAACATCAAAAGTTTTTATAAAGTAAATCACATCTGGCGATTCCGATATGACAGGCCATTCCACAAAGGCACCAAAGACAAGGACAATGAATTCAAGGTATGACATTTTCTCAGTTCTAATCAATTAGCTGTTGGTGTTTTTCCATATCTTTTCTAAAGATATTTGTCATAGGAAGCTGGGTCATGTAGTAGAGTTTTCTATATGTTCACTGCAAATTTCAATCTACAGCAACTTAGGAATTCAACCAGTCCAGGAACCAGCATACTAGTACATTGGCCTGGGGCACAGCTGCTCTAAGTCCCTTGTTGGTCAATTATTCCATAAGCATCCACTGACAGGGCCTGCCAATGCTTTTGTCTTAACTCCTGTTGCTCCTGCCTTCCCAACTGGGCTATAGGGGCTGTAGAGACCTTTGCCCAAGGCCAACAAGCTACTGTGTGGTGCCTGAACTGGATATATTGCTAGGCTTCTACAGTTTCATGAAAACACACTAGTAGCAATAGCACTATCACTTTACTTTTCTATACTGCTTAATAATGAGCTCAACACTCTCTAAGTGCTTTACAGTCTGTAAACCAATTGCCCCCCACAAGCTGGGTACTCATTTTACCGACCTATGAAAAGATGGAAGGCTGAATCAACCTGGATCCCTTTGGGATCAAACTCATAATGTTGTGGCTGCAGCACTGGCATTTAACCACTGAGCCACCAGGTCTCCCTAGTACCTTTAATGAATGGGGAGAGGAAGCGTGCTTGTGCCTTGTACCTTTTGGGGAGGAACTTGCCCTACAGCTCTACTTGCCCTAATGGACCAGCTCTATAAATTTAAAGCCTCCTGTAGTGCACAAGCATGGCTGTGTGTTTTTAAAAGCCCCTCCTATAATGAAGATTTAGCTAGTAAAGGAATTGATGCTAATTCATATTAGTTACTGTTATTAAGTGGAGGGATATATAAAGCAGATAACATGGCCTAAAGATCATCTTCTCTTGTATGCTTCCATGGAAAGTATGTTCTTTTGCATCCTGTTCTTCTTAGGATGGGAAACAAGGTCCTTCTTTTGCACCGTTTTTCTGTACTCTTTCATAGACACATAGCCATATGTGTGGTGTAGCTGAAGGAATTTAGGGCAGCCTTCTCGAACACAGTACCCTCCAAGTGTGTTAGACTATAATTTCCATCATCCTCAACCAGCATGCCAATTGTCCATCAATACACCTGAAGAACACTAGATCAAGGAGGGCTGCTTTATTTCCTTCCTGTTCATTTGTTCTTTCTGTAAATTACATTTTCTCACCTTGAGGGGGAAAATAATATGTTTTAAGAAAGGAACAAAAAATTTAAATGCAATAAAAAAGCACGCACCCAAAAGGGGTAGCAGTAGTGTGTGCTTTTTTCTGTCAATAAAAGGAGCAAACCAATAAGCAATTTATTTTTATTTGACTCAGAGTTTGTGGGTAGAGAGGACCACATTGATCTTGGTGCAGAGTTTGCCTGGTATTTCTCGTTGGTTTGAAGTGGAAAAACGTGAAGTGGTGAGTATAAAGTGATGGTGGGGGGATAGTGTTATTATACTTTCCTGTTGAAGTCATTTTGGATGGTGATAATAAACGTTCTGGATATTGCTTTAAACTGAATATTATCACCATAATGAATAGTAAATGAAGTAGTTTGAGGGGGATGAGTTAATTTGGTGCAGAAGGTATTGGATACTAAAAATTAACCGAAAGAGAGAAAGACAGTAGTACCTAGTCTACCTAGTCTACTAGATATGTAAAACGTATAGGAAAAAGTAATATGAAAAAATACAACAATTGAACAAACTATATAGGGATATAATAAAATTTTGGAGTTGGAAGGAAACATGTAGCCCAACCTCCTACAGGCAGAAGAAGTATATAGTCAATGCATCTCTGATAGACAGTTCCAACCTCTGTTTAAAAACCAGCAATGCAAGAGAGTCCCCCATCCTCCAAGGCAGTCTATTCTACTGCCAAACATTTGTTGCCATCTAGAAGTTTTTCCTAATATTTAATTAGCATTTCCTTTTTTATTATTTGAATTGCTTGTGGATTCTGTCCTTTGGAATTGCCAAAAACAAAGCAAACACATGAAAAACAAGCTTGCTCCATCTTCCATGTGATAACCTTTTAAGGTAGACTATTATACCACCTCTTTAATATGAAGAATTCTAAGCAAAGAAATGAAAAATAAATCTAAACATACTAGCCTGTGTCTATATTCATTGTGTATGTTAAGATAAAGTTCAAGACAACTAATACATGATATACATTATGAGATCTATAGATAAAAAGATTTGTGCTGTAGTTCAAATAGGGGGTCTGTCCAATAATCTGTTTTTGGGATTCTTTTTAATCATGAGATAGCTTTCATGATGATAAGCCTTATGCAATTTTAACTCAACCTTTTATAACTAAGATTTCTCTTTTTAATAAGTAAGTTGCATAATTACATTTATTTTTGCTCTGTTTCACTTATTGGAAGAACTTGTTCCTGTAGATGAAGTAATAAATTATTTAAAAAATCTTAAAATAACTCACATTGCACAATAAATTTATAACACTGAAAGTCTATAACCAGTTATAAAGCACAAGGCCTAAACCCAATTGTTCTAATCACAACTATAATTAGACCATTGAATCAATGAGATATGTTGAACCAATGAGAACTTCTTGATTCATTTGATCTACTCTAATTGGGATTAACAATTGGATTTAATATCAGAGTCTAAATCCTGCCTTGTTTTATCTTCACTACCAGATATCTCAGTGTGCTAACACTGGTGCCTATTGCATACTATTTTACAGTGGAATTGTGACTACACAGGGCCCTTGATATCCACTAGAGTTTTGTGGTATCCGTGAATACCAAAATTTGTGGGAGCCCCATTATAAACAGCAGCACAGTAAAATGGTACCCCTTCTATAAAATGGCAAAATCAAGGTTTGCTTTTTGGAATTTATACATTTTGGTATATTTTCAAGCTGAAGATTATTGAATCCATGGATAAAAAAAATTTGTAGATATAGAATGCTGGCTGTATTTCTGATTTTGGAGCCCAGAGATCTTACTGGATCAGTGTGACGAGAGCTCTGCTTCAACCTAGTCAAAGGGCATAGGCTGAGGAATGCTGCTGTAGTCTTTCCACAATGTACAGTTATCCAGTTTTAAAGTCACATTGTGAACAACAGATGCACAGTGAAGCTTCAGGTCATTTCCAGAAGTAGCTTTCTATCTCTTTAGAGCAGGGATTTACAAACTTTGATTCTCCAGATGTTTTGGACTTCAGCTCCCAGAGTGCTAGACCATTGACCAAGATGGTTGAGGATTCTGGGAGCTGAAATCCAAAATACCCACAGGACCAGAATTTGGGAATCACTGTCTTCCAAACTCTGTGAAAGTTCAGAAAGTGACCTCTGTGAATGAGGTCAGAAAGTATGTGCATGAATTGGAGATATGCATCCTTGAGTATTTCATCCTTGCATGTGAAGACAAATAATGGAAAGTAGATTTCTTCCTAACATTTGAAAAAACACATGCTTTCTGGAATCTTTGGGACGAAACAGATGGGCAGGAAAAAGTGGCTTGAAGCTGCCTTTTCTGAAGCCACATTGAAACCCCACCAACCGTAACCACAAGCTCCCAAGGCAGCTGGAGTGCTCATGTTATGACCACATGACATGGCTTCAAGCCAGGAAGAAGTGGGAAAATGCTGCTGTTTCTTTTCTCCGCATAAGGCACCTAGAGGGAACTTTCCTGCTGGCTTCAAGGCATGTGTCATCTAAACGCCATGCCTTCAAGCCAGCCTGAAAACACCTCTTTTTGCCTGTCTGTTTACCTCCTTTGTTTTCTGCATAGGAGATAGTTTTTTTCTTGCACAGAAAACAGCTTTTTTGCACAAAATGTGTTCCCTTCACAGAATCATTTCTGCACAACACTGTGGGATATTGAGTGGGAGGAGAAAATTGCACACCCTTAGTGTGCATATGTGTATGCACATACACGTGTTCAGGGGAGAATACATTTGTATGTGCAGAGCATACCACTTTGTTCAAATTTGGATTATGAAAAACTTGCCATTTGCTCCTGCAGTATGATAGCTGGGCTGCTTATTTATCACTCAGGAGTCACCCAAATCATATGACATTGTAATTTGTACTTGGTTGAATACTGGTTTCAATACCCTTTGTAATTTTATGACCACAAGCTTTATTCGCTGTTCCACATATTTTCTCATGGGTGCTGGTGCCTCACAAGAAACATGGAATTTTAAATTTTGCTTTAGAAAAAAATTTGGAAAAAGAGAAACAAGTACAGTACTTTGCTTTTTGTTGAAACTTCAAGGATCAGATTGTCAGTGCTAGTGTTAGCCGTGAAATGAGATGTTAAATAGCTGACATATAGGCAGATTTGCAGATGAATTTTTATTTTTCAGGTGGAAATGAGTCCCCTGGAGAATGCTATTGAAGTGTTGGAAAATAAAAACCAGCAACTGAGGACGCTGATCAGTCAGTGTCAGACTCGACAGATGCAGAATATCAACCCTCTCACAATGTGCTTAAATGGGGTCATTGATGCAGCTGTGAATGGTGGAGTTGCCAGGTACCAAGAGGTAAGTTGTTCTTACGAATTGTGCTTGGGAGTTCTTCTTCTTTTTTTTTTTTTTACCTTAACCCCATCCCACTCCCTTTATTTGAATGACTAATTCAAGATCTGCCACACCATTTTGAAGTATTTAGAAATCTGAATGCCTGTTGGACTGTAGTGAGAAATCTTCCACCTTCTCATGGTTCGACTGATAATATTCTACATTTGGTGATAGTTGTCCTTTCTCCTGCTCCTTCTCTGCATTTTTATTTTGATGGACTTACTTATAACTTCCCCTCTACCCATTAGTTGTTTTAGGCTGTATCTAAAATTCATATAAAAAACAGTAGAGAAGCCAGAATAATTTTGCAACCGTAAAATTAAAATTGGAGGCAAATAATTTCCTTACAATAAAATCTGAAAATGACATTAGAGACTGTTAAAACACTGTGTAAAAGTGAGGTTCTCACAGCTCAGTGAAAACAGCAAAGAGATGAGTAGTCTGATCTCACCGTGGAGGGAGTTCTATGGTAAATTCTGCTACAGTAGAGAAATTTGTAAAGTTATGGGCCCCTCACCTTGCATAAAAACTATTAAGCCATTTCAAAACTATTCTAATGGATGAAACAACAAATATCATGCACTTGCAGTTCCTCCTGGCTGCACTATTAAAACTTATGGACTTTAAGACCATTATCAACAGTTTCATAAGGTATGCACATTCATTAAGATGAAGTTCATAACAGAACCTTGGTTTTAGAAAATAAAGACCTCACTCCTTTCAATTTCAAAATGAATGAGTCACCACATGATAACAAGTATACCTTGCAAACATGTAATACCACTGAGATAAACTGAGCATGTATCTGTGGTGCTCTTTGACCTCAAATGTGTTGTAAAGAAATGGGAAGGTGCTGTCAAGGGGAAAAGGTTTTTTTTTTTTTTTTGCTGAGAACTCTTGTTAAGCACAATGTGCTTCGAACTAACATGAATGACCTTGTGTGGCAATTGTATTTTGCACAGGCATTCTTTGTGAAGGAATATGTCCTGAACCACCCAGAGGATGGAGAGAAGATCACATGCTTGAGAGAACTGATGCTTGAACAGGTAAAGAAAGGTCCAAGCACTCTGTGTGCTGTCTCTTGGTGTAACTGCCTATTGTAGCTAAACATGGCAATATTCCACTGTTCACAAGGCTCCAGGATTTGTAAGATGTTCAAAAAGCAAAGATAGGGGTGAGCAAACAAACTAAGTGTTATTAAAGTAAACTGTGATCTTTTCAAATAGCTGTTTCTCTCAGGTTTTGAAGAGCAAACTAAATGGAAGAGTGGGTGGCGGGCACAAGTTTGCCATGTGATTGTTTGCACTTTTTTTAAAATAATACGCTGCTCGTAGGAATGATTCCATCTGGCTCCAACTATGGAGTGACAAGGCTCAAGAAATAGACTGTGTTTCTAAAATAATGCCCCAGATTACATTATAGTTTTAATTCTGTCCTTCTTTTAAAATTGCGATTAATTTAACCTGAAAGCTACCTCCTTTAAGTTCATTGCTCTTAAAAATGCCTGTGTTTCTGATATTGTTTTTTTCCAGAGTAGCTTTTGTAACGTAGTTTGCTTATGGCTATCTGTAATAGTTCATGGGCTATAGTTAACACAGATCTACACAAGCAGACCTATGCATTTTAATAACTACCTGTGAACTGAACTGGACAGCATGATTGACCATGGTTTTGAATGATGAGTGCAGCTAGGTGATTTGGACTCGAGACTCAGTTTTACAAGAACCCTTGAAACCTTGTTTAGATGGCCATGTGAATTATATGAGTTTATTACATCAGTTGTGAAGCACAAAGCTAATATTGCCCTGTTTGTCATTCCATGATTTATAGCTTCTTCTAGATTCCAGATATGTTAGTGTTAATATTGTCTATGTTAGAGTGTTCCTTATATGTTAAATAGATAAAGAAAGAAAAAGACCTTTCCAATCCATTCAGAGCTGGGGTTTTTTTAATGAAATACATGGAATGTGAGCAGTTTGGCACTTGACTAATGACACCAACATGATTATAAAAATGTGGTGGAATTTGCTTCTACTGCTCTGGTGCTAAAAGCAATTACTTTGGGAATAAGCATCATTTAGTTGCAGAAAATAAAAATATATCTTTATATATATATAATATAAAATATATCTTTCTAATTCTTTACATGCCTACATGGCAATACTTGTCTTTAAAAGAAGAAAAAATGGTCAAACAAGCACCATTGATATCCCAGTACTTCCCAACATGTCTGGGACAGTTGAGGCACTGATGCAAGTCCTGCTTGCTTCAAACACTGTCAGCTTATCTTTTGGTTTCCACTTGGCAGTGCTCTTAGTTGTAGTGTTCTGGACTTCATCCCAGCAGGTCCAGCATTAGCTATACTGCTAAAAGAGTTTGAGCAAATCCCAACAACCTAACAAGATAACCAGGAGTTGCAGTCCAAAGTTATTTGGTAGGACAGAAATTGTACACCCCTCTGCTTCTCCAATACAGCAATAAAAGGGAGATCAGATGTTTTGGATTTCACTTTTTTTTTAACTGCTGCATGTTGTGTTTTTTATTTTTTAAACATTTAAAATTTAAAAATTAAGTATGGTTTACCTACCATTTGAAATTGTTTGATGAAGCTGACCCGTTCAGACAAACTATAGTCATGAATAACAAGAGTTGAAAGCAAACCTGAGGGCCTCCAGATAACTTTGGACTGCAACTCCTGTCATCGTTTGCAATTGCCTGTACTGGCTTGGGTTGCTGGGACTTGTAGTTAAGCAATGATTTCCCATGCCCTAAATTGGCCTATATAAACATAAAACTCCTTCAGTGTTGACTGCATGATGGTGTGAATGCATATTGTTATTAGCTGGTGACTGATCTTGACCCGTTTTTAATCCAGATTTTCTAGGAGTTGCTCGAAGTGTTAAACCCTCTCTCCCAAAAATATGTTTATGTCTTTTGAAAGTTGTTCTAAATCCAAAATGGATTTACCTCTCTACTGACATGGGCTTACTTGCCAAACACTGATGTTAATAGAGTCTTGATTCTTGGGAAAAAAATCAATAAAACGTCTGAGTTATATCATTATGTGAGGCAAATATAGAATATGGAGAAAATTAACATTTTTTTCTTTCTGGTTTGTCATGTAAAGGCCCAGATTCTGGAATTTGGTCTAGCTGTGCATGAGAAGTTTGTTCCTCAAGACATGAGGCCATTACATAAAAAACTAGTGGATCAATTCTTTGTGATGAAATCAAGTTTGGGAATACAGGTAAGTGGGACTAATGCTAGGAGGAGATGCATTATGCTGGCGCTGGCTTTTTCCACAATTACATTTATTAAACAACAAATAGTGACATCTTCTGGCTTCATGGATGTATTGCTTTGCTTCCAACTTCATATCACAAAGAGCGAAAACATTAAAGAACATTTGGTTTCTTTAGTCTGCAATGTATTATTATCTTCTGCTAAATATTTAGCCAGAGTTTGGAAAACTACTTTTTTGGATTTCTACAGCCAATGTTCATGCTAGCCAGGAGAGTCTGGAGGCTGCAATCCAAAGAAATCACCTTTAGAAGTGCTGTATTTAGTACACGTAAAATTTGTCTTTGAAACATCAGTGTAATCTTTTGCATTCTTGTTATCTGTAATATTTTAAATGTAAATACATTTTTAGGAATTTGCTGCATGCATCCAGGCCAGTCCAGTTCATTTTCCGAATGGGAGCCCTCGTGTCTCTAGAAATTCAATGCCTGTTTCTATGAGTCCAGAGGGTGCCAGAGTAATTCCTCGGCGTAGGTAAGTGGTGACCGGGGGGGGGGGATCCCTGTTTCTTATTTTGGAATATGTTTTATATAGAGGGGTGGTCTAATTCTCACAAAATTGGACAGTTGTAAAAAAAGGAAAAAAGTAATGTAGCAATACAGGCTGCAAAGTGCAACTGTGGATATTCTTTCCTTGATGGTATGTAGAAAAAGGTTAGGAAGGTATCACTTTTAGGCCAGGCTTAGCAACAGATGCACATCTTTGTTAATTACTGAGATTATCTAGGACAGTGCTTTCCAAGCTCTCTCATATAGGGAATTGCAATTTGTTGGTTTTTTCCATTGGTAGGGGCAGATACCATATTTGTGTCCATTGGCTGCAGTTGCATCTGCAGCTCCTGATGGATGGCACTGGTCCATGTACCACTACTTCAAGTCGCACTGTTCTAGGATAACCTGGTGTTATACAACTATAGCTTTCCTATGGTCATCAAAATGCCTGAAGAAGATATGGATATGAATAATACAGGGATATATGTATCTAAACATAGATATAGTGGAATTCATGTGGAAATCTGAATTATTACCATTGCTGTTTGGTAAACTGAAATCAGAGTCACTGTTGATGTTGTTTGTTCTCTTCTTTGATTGTAACAGTCCATTAAGTTACCCAGCTGTCAACAGATACTCTTCCTCCTCATTGTCCTCTCAAGCTTCTGCAGAAGTCAGTAATATAACTGGGCAGTCTGAAAGTTCTGATGAAGTTTTCAACATGCAGGTACAAAATGCTCCCTCATCTGCACTGGATGAATTTGTATCATTCTTCAGATTTTCCTAGTGGGTTACAGAAGATAATCTGAGGAGGAATAGGAAAACTTTGAAAAACCAAGGACAAGTGCAGCTTTCTTTTGCTTTGCTTTGCTTGTGAAGTTCTATCATACACTGCTTGAGTGGTTCTCAGTGGGTAATGACCATTGAAACAATGAATTTTGCGATGTGAAATACCCATCAAGATACAACATGCTACACATAGTAGTAGTAATTTTTTAACAAAACCTTTAAAAAAACTCCAAGCAATAAAAAGTTAATAAAATGAAAATTGTTTAATAAAAAAGCATTCCACTTGCTTTTTACAATCGCTGAAAGAGAACTACTCATTTCCCCAAAGGAAATATGTGCTCTGTCCCCTTGTATTGCTTTTAAGAAAGGATACTGGTAGGGCTGCCGTTGTGTGCTTTGGTGAAGGAACACAAAATATACTTGTTTCTCAAAGGATATCCTTTAAAATGTATTTCTATGGGAGTTAACAGTTACAGGATTAATTCTAGATACAATAAAATGGCCTGAGAGATGGTGAGAGGAAATGACTTTTTCTACAGTAAATTCTTTAGAGCTTGGGAATAATTTGCTAATTTCATTAAAATTTGTTTTTAAAAACTAGTAATAATTTGAATGTTGACATTAACAGGTTGAGTTATTTTATGTCATTTTAGTCATTTTACTTTTGGAAGTAATTTATTTACCTATTTTTGCCAATTTTTACTAGTTGTAATTCATTTTTTTTTAAAAAAAATGTGAAACAAAGACATTACTAATGTGTTAATGGTTAACACAACTAATAAATTATATCATTGTAACTAAAACTATTAACGTGGATGAGTTAATATCCATGTCAACAAATTAGGCAAAATTAACATTAATATTTTCGGACTGTGTTCTGCACTCTAGCCATAGGCAGGGGGCATGTTAACTGTGGGTAAGGAAATAACAGACCACAGTTTTCAAATGGGATAAAGAAAGAAAGACAAAGAGCTGAAGTTTGAGATCTGAAACCTAATACTGTTGAGAGAGTAGAGCTCCTCATCTTTCAAGTTCTGGCATGAGACATCAGACTTTGTCTGTGGAATGTTTGGTTTGTGCCTCCACCTATTCTCAAATTTGTAATGACTTGAAGGTACACAACAACAGCAGCAAAAACGCTTATACATAAATGCAGATATTATAAAACACCATTAGACCCCAGTGATCTCTTTCTAAAAGAAACTAAACTCAGATAGGTGTTGTGACCACTCTGCTCAGCAGAAAGATAACAGTGCCAAAGTAGGGCCATTTTAATAACTAGCAATAGTTTTTTCCTAAAAGACATTCAAGTTTATTTTATGGTGAAGGGCTTTGTGGGCTCTGTTTAAGGTCAAGGATTCAGGAGAAAAATATTCTGTCCAAATAAATAGAAAATAAATGTATTCTTATTCTTTATTAAATGTCTATGTTCCTTTCTATTACATAAAAGGCCCATTATCTTGTCTGTTGATATCATGAACTAGAGAGCTGCTTCATGGTTTGTAAAAACAATACACCAAATGAAACAGTGTATTGGTGGTTGTGGAGCAACAAGATGTGAATCTAGGCTGCAGCCTTGTTCATGTGTACCTTGGAATAAATTCCACTGAACAGAGAGACTTACATCTGAGTAGATATGTCTAGAATTACACTGTGAACCATCTGCTTGTCATTCAATCATATTCTTGCTCCAAACTCTTTGTTTTTATAGTTCAAATAATCCTGGAAGCCTCTGTGTTGAGCTTCTGCCATAATATACCATATCATTAACCAGAACGTGTCTGTTGTTTTTTGTTTTGTCATCAAATTGCATGATACTGAGATTTTGTGGCTCTTGTATAATTCCAGCCAAGTCCATCTACCTCAAGCCTGAGTTCCACTCATTCCGCTTCACCTAATGTGACCAGCTCTGCTCCATCCAGTGCCAGAGGTTAGTGTTTCATTATGTAGAGATCCTTATAGAAGCTTTCGGGGCACAAAATGCCTTTGATGCTGCTTTTTCTTGATCACATCATTTGAAATCCCACAGTGGGATTTCATTGTAAAATCTATGTCTGTGTGCTTTCACCAAGATGATTCACCAAACCAAAGTTTGAAAGAACTGCAGTGATTCTATAGGTTTCTCTTGTATTCCAGGCTCACCTCTGTTGTCTGACAAGCTTAAACATTCCAGAGAAAATTCTTGCCTATCTCCAAGGGAAAGGCCCTGTAGTGCCATTTACCCTAATCCTGCTGAGCCTTCACAGGTAGGCATTCCTCAGGGCCCCATTTCATGGCGGTCCTATTGCATACAGGCTGCTGTGGTGTAGAAATGTTATTGATCCTCTTGCCAGTTCATAAATTTGTGTCTTTTATATGTTTAGGTCTATCTGACTGGACTGAAAGTCCTTCCCATATATTAATGCTTAGGGATTTGAGAAAGTAATTAAATAAAATATTAGTTTCTGAAATGTTTACCCTAACTCAGAATTTCTTGGATGATACCAGAAAGAAAGAGGTTGTGAAGGAAGAAACCCACAGATAATAGTTTGTTTTATTAATAACACTATAATGTGATGCCAGTCTCCTGTCATATCTGAAATCTTTATAAAGTGAGCTCAATCTACCACCCTTTTTTATTTATGCATACCATTCCTAATGAACAGACATTTTGTTAAACTAATACATTTACCCTGAGAACATTTCTTAAAACTCTTGTAATTCATTCTATTTTCATACCATATCATTAGCAACCTCATTCTAATACTGAGACTTGGATAAATGTCTGACTAGGTTCCCTGTAAAATGTAGAATTCTGGTTCTGTCAGTAGATAACTATGCTGATTCAAAGGATCTTAACTTAGAAATAATGTAGGTTTTCCCTGCCCTCTGAATCTTTGCAATTAATTTTCTTGGATAGGAAATAATTTCTTACATGTTTGTCAATAGTTTTATGACTTAGTCCCTCGTCCCTGCTGCTTCATCATTGACCGCAACTTCTTGGCAAACAGTAATGCAGAATTCAGTTTGCACCATCCTCTGGAGGAGGAAAAGATTCTAGAAAAATGTGTTTTTTTATGTAAAGTGGCTTTTAAAATATGCCACAGAGAAAGAATTGTGCCATTTTTGCTCCCAGCCTGCAAACTCTGGCTTTGCCAAGTGGAATGAGGCCTCCATTCCGCGCTGCATCAGAGATTCACCAAGGGAGCCTGAAGAGCATGTAGGCCCAGTAGCTGCTCTGCCAGAGGCTTACCTGACAGGAAAACCTCCCAATCTATCAACATCCTCAGTAGTCCCTGACAGGGTAAGTAGAAACAAAATATTTTTTCTCATGCAAACATTACAAAGAGAAAGACTCAAGCAGTCCATTTTCCACCCTCCCTCCTTAAACTAAATCTAAGCAAGGAGGCAGATTTTCCCCTAAGCGCTTTGTGCTGTAGAATATCACAGACTGCTAGGTCTCCTGGGTTGTCATTGGAGAAATGGCATGTCAGGGAATAGCATACTGTTTTTTCCTGAGGCTACACATTTATTTCTTAGAGGGTTTGCCCATTCCCTTGGACTCACAGCACTCATAGGAAAGGGTCAGACTGTCTGCATTCCAAACAAAAAGCATGAGATGTTAAGATTAATATGCTTAGTCATCTCAGGAGATAAAAATGTTGTTGTGATGTACATGAATGCGATGTACATTACTGTCACATAACTGGACACTTTTTCTGAGGGCATGTACAGATAGGAGCAGGACTTGTGCACATGTCTACCATGCTAGCTTTCTCCATGCTTTAGGTGGCTGGTCAGGGATACACACCTGCCTGTATGTCTCATTCTTTTCCATGCTATTCCAGGACTGCTTCTGGAGTCACAACACTCCATTGTTCTCCACCTCACCAAACTATGCTCCAATCTCATAACATAACTGAATCGCCTGGTTTTTGGAATGGAAGAATGCAGAAAGCATGGGATATGATGGTGACTGTAGTCACCCAGTATCCATATTTCATCACTTTCGTTTAGTTTGACTCCTGTTTGACAAACTGACATATTGGGTGATCAGACAAAGTTGTCGTTATGTTTGGCTGATTGCTTTCTGTTATGAAAAGAAACTAGCTGGCTGAGCTGTTACTCTGTCTTCTGCTTACGTTCCATCTTCTAGCTGAAATGCCTGCATGCCTGCTAGTGGCCAAATTTGGGGTACATTTACTATCTACTCTACATTAGTTGTAGTTGCTTTGCTCTTTTATATTTTCCTTTTCTTTCTTCTTGAATATCCCATAGTTTCCTGTTCCCATGACTCCATTATTTGCTTTGGATATCTGGTAGTATTCCTTATGAGTTTGCTTCTACCACTTTACTAGTGACTTCATTTCTTTCACTTGTCCCTCTATATTTTTCTATATTAGAGAAAAATCACTAAGTTCTTGGGAAATCTGGATTTTCACATGCTGGGTTTGAACAGAAGTATTGATAAAGCTCTGACGATATAAAATGGACATAACTAACAGTTTAGCATTTATAAACCATACATTTTTTCCCTTTCAGTATTATCACTACTTCTTGCAATGGTATATTAATGTTGCTTCCATATAAACATTTTAATCAGTTTTCTACTTGTTCAATTAATTGACTATCTTAACTTTAAACTGGATTCTTGTGTCTCTTTTGCTTCACTTCTTTTAAACCATCAGAATTCCAAAACTGCCTTTGGAAGAAGATATGGAAATTGATTTTTGTGTGTGGTCTCACTGTGGAAAAATATTGTTTTTAAGCCATACACTATGGCTCTGTTTTATAGTTTTCACAAATTTGATCTGACAGTTTTGTTCTGAGAAGATCATCCAGTAGCAACATAAACGTAAAATGTCAGGCTTTACCGGATTCACAGAAAAGTATTGTGTAACACTTAAATGTGTTTGTATGAGCAGTTTGATTTAGGTTGTGTCCAAATCATAAGAAAAGTAAATTCTATTAAGCAGAGATAGGAAGAGAGGGTTTTGTGCAAAATAGCAACAACCTTTTTTTGTTATTATCCTTATCACTTCTCAGAGTTTCGGTAAGTATCTCAGTGTATACTATCCCTCTTCAAAGATCTTAGACCCTGTAGTATGGGGAGACCAAGAGTTTCACCACTCATCATTAACAAATAAAATACCCCCACTTATACTTCATTGTTTATTTATAAATTTATATTTACATATAAATAAGCTTAAGATGTACTTAGGCTGACATTATTTAAAATGATACATATGTGGGATTATAGAATTTTAAATGAGATTGAATTAATTGTTCTAATATATATACATGCACAAACGTATGCCTGTATACACAAATAATTAAACATTTTCTTTTTTCCAGTTACTTAAAGCACCTTTAATGGTTAACTACTAAATTTGGAGAGGGGGATAACAGGTTTTTTTTAATTGGGAATACACTGGGAGGCACAGAAGGAGGTTTAACCTGTTTTGTTTTGTTTTGTCTACTCCTGTCCTATAGTATAATTTTCTAATAGGGTGGAACTTGTCCTTTTGTACTCTTCTTATTCAATATGTGGGATAAAACTTCTCTGTAGATTAATTAGTCTTTATTTTTCAGTAGACAAGGGGGTTACCACTGCCTTGTTGCTCTACATGTTGTGTAAATTAACTTATCTTTAGTTTTCCTCTAATACCCTCTTAAGATTTGTAGTTAAAAGCCAGCTAGCCATAATAAAGCTGTTTTAACTGAGCATTGAATTCCTTCCTTTTTAATACCTGCTATTCCAATGTTTAATATATATATATATATATATTGCCAAATATAAAAGTTTGATTGAAGTGCTATCTTAAAATGCACTCTTCTGAATTTGTAGAGAATTCTGTTCAATCATATTGGAGAAGGTGCTTTGCCAAGAAGTGATCCTAATTTGTCTGGTCCTGAGAAAGGTAAGTTTTAGTCATTTGACATTTTCCCTGCCTTCATGTTATATAGCCAGAGCTATGTATTTATGTATATATGTGCTGTCAAGTTGCCTGTTGACTTATGGTGACCCCATAAATTTCATAGGGTTTCTTTAGGCAAGGAATACTCAGAGGTGGTTTGGCTAGTTCCTGCCTCTAAAATATAGCCTAAGGCACCTGGTATTTGTTTGATGTCGCCCACCCAAGTACTGATGAGGGATGATCCTACTTAGCTTCCAAGATGGGATCTGGTGCCTTTTGGGTATTTAGGCCTACTCATAACCAAAACTACCAACAACCTGTGCAACATTACAATATCATAAAAATCAGGTAGTAGAGATCATGCACACCCAAGTATAATTTATTTTATAATATAAACAATATAACATGTAATACTTCTTACTACAATTCCCTTAATGGAAACTGAAATCCCAGCACTTGGAAGATACCAGGCTGACAGTTAAAGCCATTGCCACACTTAGGGGCTTTCTAGATTGGCAAAAAGAAGTGTGTTCATGGCTGCATGAAACTCTAGCCTTTAGATGAGAAAAAGGGAAAGTGTGCCATGAAAACACTTTTTTGCATTTTAGGGGAGAAGAAGCACCTTTAAAAAGGTGCTGGTTTTCCCAGCTTCTTTTTTAAAAACTGCGGAACAGCGCAGCTCCATCTAAAGGCTGTGGTGCAGCTGCTAAGCATTAAGGAAAAGGCAACTTCATGTCACACTTTCCTGCCCATCTAGAAAGCCCCTTAGTGTGAAATTCCAGTTTGATACAAAACCTATTTAAGGTTCAAAACACATTGCAGAAATAATCCCATTTGAGACCCTTTTAATTGCCCTGGCTCACTGCTAGAGAATCCTGGGAATTGTAGTTTATGGTGGCACCAGGACCCTCTGACAGAGAAAGCTAAATGTCTCACAAAACTACAGTTTCCAGATTCCCTAGCATTGAGCTAACATAGTTAAAGTGGTCTCAAACTGGATTATTTCTGCAGTGTGTTTTGGACCTAAGTGATCTCAAATCAGCTATATATAAGCCAGGTGTTGTATGTTAACTCTGAATGGTTTGAAATCTTAATGCCCATTTGCTCATTGCTATGCAGCTGTAAACACCACTCCAAGCAGCTGGAGCCTTGATAGTGGAAAAGAGGCCAGAAACATGTCAGAAAGTGGAAAGCTTATGTCTCCTCCGGTGCCACCACGCCCCACACAAACTGGTAGGTAGAGGCAGCACAGTCTTTCTGCTGTGAAACACACAGCCTGTTGAATTAATATTCTGCCACAAACTGAATCTAGCTCAGATTGGCCTTTGTCTCCCCACTAGAAATATAGATTGGTTTGATCTCTTGAGCCTAATCTACAAGATTTGACTAGGAACATCAGAACATGAATTAAGGATATGCACCCCAGCCATAACGACAATTCATAACAGCCAGTTTGTAATGGTTCCCAATCCAACAGAGAGCCAGGAGAGTCAATGGATAGATACTCAAGAGAGGTAGATAGGATTTATATTTGGCTGGTTATTAGAAAGTGAAGAAACTAGTAGAGAGATAAGTACTTGTTTCCAAGAATGTGATTCCCCTTGTTCTGACAAAATTGCTTCTTTTTTAACTGCCATGCCACCGAATTTCAGCATGGTGGAGGGGACCCAAAAAAAAACCAGGGGGTGCAATGAATTCAGCTAACAGGACCCATGCTGAAAATAGGAAAAGACCCCCCCCCCCCAAAAAAAGACATTCAATTCACCAACCTTTTAAAATGTTCAGTTTGTTCGATTATGTGTGTGTGTGTGTGTGTGTGTATGTATGTGTGTGTGTGCGCATCCATGCCTGGCTGCTTGTCTTTCTGTCTGTCTTTCCGTTCACCTGTCTGTAGAAGCCTTTCTTAACATGTTATCCTCCAGATGAAACTTCAGGCCCCAAATTATTCCTCACAACTGGACAAATTATATGAAACTGATGGGCTCTGTAGACCAAAAAATCCTGGAAGGGACAAAGTTGTGCAGAACTGCTCTATACAAACAATCTTTCCTTTATGTTAATTTTAAAGATCGTTTTAATTCTGAGGTTTTTGGTTTTTTTGAGTCAGCTGTCACATTTTTCTTCACAGCATCCCCAGCTCGACACATAACCTCAGTCTCCCCCTCCCCTGCTGGAAGATCTCCAATGAAGGTATTGACCTGTTCTGGCTGGATTTTTAACCACTGATTGTTTCATACTCTTACTTTCCCACTTGTATTAAGGGTGGCTTTCTTTCTCTGCTTATTGACATACATTTGATGTAGACATATTGCCTGGAATCACTGCAGGGACACTTGCAGGCATAGCAACATATACTGTATATGCATCCCTCTGAGTTCCAAAAGCATGCAGAATGGATGGCAGCTATTCAGAAAATGCAAATCCAAATGGCCCTGGGTGGTGGGACTGCATTCATGGTTCCTTTGAATATGATCAGGGTTGAAATTTCTCAGTTGTGATGAGGTTTTAGCTGCAGGAACCAGAAGTGTTGAACCACAAACTTAAATATGACCAACTGGCAGGCCAACTATGTTAGGCCTCCTATGGTGAAACATACGAAAGGGTGCCAGGTACACCTGTGAGACCTGGCTCATGTGGACCTGGGACTCACAAATCATTCAGGCAACAGTTTAACTCAGAAGTAGTAGTAGTAGTAGTAGTAGTAGTTTTATTTATATCTGCCACTCCAGAAGGATCTAGATGGGTTACAATAAAAATACATAATTAAAATACACAGTACATACATATCTAAAAATTACATAATCCCCTTAACCCCCTACCTTAAAACTAAATAACATTATAAAATAGAAGTTAAAATTAATTAAAATAGACATGATTGAGACAAGACATCTTGAGGTAATCAAACGGCAATCCATATCAGTGTTGCAGGAAGGTCAATCAGGGAAGGCCTGCTGGAAGAGATCCACCTTGACAGCCTTTATAAAGGCATCTAGAGTGGTGATATGTTGGATCTCTTCTAGCAGGTCATTCCATAATTTAGGAGCGGCAGATGAGAAAGCCCTCTTGGTAACTGTAGCCAACCTGGTCTTCCTTGGCTGTAGTAAATTCTTCCTAGAGGACCTGAGTGTGTGCAGTAGATTGTATGGAGGAAAGCACTCCTGCAAGTAAGCTGGACCCAACCCATGAAGGGCTTTAAAGGTTATTACCAACACCCTGTACTGTGTCCAGAAACTAATAGGCAGCCAATGGAGAGATTTTAAGATAGGTGTTATGTGGTCACCTCTAGATTTCCCAGCGACCAATCTGGCTGCCATATTTTGAACCAATTGAAATTTCCGAACTGGGCACAAGGGTAGTCACATGTAGAGCACATTACAGAAGTTGAGTCATGAGGTTACCAGCACGTGTACCGTTGTTTCTAGGTCCCCCAGCTCTAGGAAGGGTTGCAGCTGGCATATCACATGTACTGTGACTCCTGGCCGTCACTTCTATCTGGGCTGACAACTGAAGGGACGAGTCCAGGAGCAATCTCAACGAGGAGCACTCATTATAATGAGCAGGAAGTGAAGAAAATATTTAATAAGTGTTTTATCCTTCTAAGTGACTATCTATACACAATTTGTCTCAGATTTCATCCATATATTCCTCTTGGATGTGACATAATAATCACAAGCAGAATTTTTTCTAAGTTTGATGAAATATTTTTTTCCATGAATATGTTGTATGTGTGCTTTGTACTGTGGTATGGGAAAACCAATGGACTTCCACATGTGGTAAATACCAGGTGAGGACATGGGGACATGTTCAGAAGAAATTATCTTATGATAGCGTCATAGCTTACTTATGTAACATATGATAATTCTTGCAGTGAGAATAAAATTTGGCTAGTTATAATGCATTGTTTTAAGGCCCAAGTTTTATTATGGGTTCTTTCAGGATGCAAGTTGTCTCAATTGGTAGGCTCAACTAAAGTAAACTCATTGAACTGACAGAATGTTTATAAATGCTAATTTACCATGCAGCAGTTGATTAAATAAGACTATTCTGAGAATAGCAAATAGATATCACAAAATATTAATCATCTTCCTCAGTATTGGTTTGTTATGAGATGATTGTGTGATATTTGATATTGGTCGGAGCAGACAAGTGAGAAAGAGTGGCCTGAGTCTGCGCCAGTCACACAGCCCGTTTCAAAAGCGGGCTGCAGTTGCAGGACCCAAGCCATGCTGCCATGAGCCAGATCATCCCGGCTTCCTTTTTGCTCTGTTCCAAAGGACCAGGGCATGGCATCAACCCGTGTTGGAGGTATGTGAACACCACACCTCCAAAGCAGCCAGAATCCACTTTTTTGGCCCATCTGCTTTGGGCCTTTATCAGTTTTTCAAATGATGAAAAGTAGATATCTGGTTTCAGTCAACTGGATCTGATCAATATGAAGAAACTACAAATGAGGTGTTTTCTGAAACTAATCAGATCAAAAGTGATGATTCTGTGCACAGTTTAGCGTTAATTAGTCCTGCATTTAATGTGTACTTTAGTCATATTAGCTTTAAGGGAATGTGAATATGCATATCTTTTACAGAAATTCACTATTTGTAGTTTTATTTATATTTATGTTCCATATTTTCTCCAAAGATCTTAGGCTGGCATATGTTATTCTCTTCTCTTTCTCCCAATTTCATCTTCACTCTCCTCTGTGAGATAAATGAAGTTGGGAAATGGTAACTGGTCTAAGAAACTTCGGGCCACTGAGAAGGGATTTGCACCTGAATCTTCTCAGGATTTGCCCAACACTTCATTTATTTTTCTTTTCATTCTGCCCCAAATAGTGCTCAGAGTAGCTATCAGTATCACTAGAAGCAATTAAAAACAGCAGAACAATGAAATCATAATGAACAAAACCATTTAAAAGGTGAAATTAAAAAGATTCACCTTCACAGCCTTCTTAAAAGCTTTGAGCATGGGAACAAATTGCAAAACTGAGAGGAGTACATTCTACCGTTTGGGAAATAAAAATGAGAAATCCCTCTTCTATGTAATTCTGACTCATAGCAGTGGGATAGACATCCACAAGGTCCTACATATACTCTTTGTTTGCAAAGCCTACAATGTCTTCTATTACTTTTGTACGCTTAATTATTATATAGAAACTGTCTTCCAACAAGGAACCTAGCATCTGCATGTTGTCACTGTCTATTCCTACTACTTATATGCTCTTGGAAGTCATAATTTAGGGAAGCACAGGTTTAAAAGTATAGAAATCTGCTATGTAAGTACTCATGTTTAGCATTAGATGGCAGAATGCTACCATTTCCATCACAGAATATACTGGGCTTTGAGGAGTTTTAGGAGTTTTGCAGTGTTGTTAGTGAATGAACACAGGATTGTAAACAGTAGTGCCATTTAGTTTGTTGTTTAGAAGATGTAAAATACTTAAATCTTCATTTCCAAATTGTTCATTGCTGTACAGAACTAATGTAAAAGATTGTTCATCCATAATTCGGTTTGTCATCTCAAAGAAATATTTCCTGCACCTCTGCATATGTTTGTATTAATTAATTCTCTTTTGATTTTTTTTGTTACTATTTTTTAACCAGAACTGTGTGCAATCGTTTACTCCATCTCCTGTGGACTACCATTCCTCAGGACTCATCTCTAACTCCCCAGTCTTGTCAGGAAGTTACAGCAGTGGCATCTCCTCACTCAGTAGATGTAGCACGTCTGAAACGTCCGGCTTTGAAAGTCACGTCAGTGAACACCCAGCACCAATTTCTAACTGCAGTGTTTCTGAAGAGCCAGTGAGAAAAGAAAGTAAGACTCCACCACCTTACAGTGTATATGAACGGACACTGAGGCGCCCTGTCCCGCTACCTCACAGTCTTTCCATCCCCATTCCAACGGATCCACCAGCATTGCCACCCAAGCCCCTGTTGGTCCGACCGAACAATCTGGAAAATAGTAACAAGAGAACTGAACAAGTCCCTCGTCCCAGGCCTCTTCCACGAAAAGTGTCTCAGTTATAAAAAAACACAGAAGGAAAAAAAGAAAGAAAGAAAAGCTAGAATGTCGTTTTTGAAATGACAGGTGGGGGAAAAACCCACATCTAATATAGGCACTTTAATATTTTTCACAAAAATACTTTCCAGTGATTTTTTTTTCAATTGCTTAATATTATGTTGCACATTTTTTTGTAAAATGAAAGTACTAATCTAGAATGCAAGACATTACAGAAACAGGAGGTGAAAAAATACTGAGAGGATTGCATTAGTATTAAGTACAGGAATATGTGGATGCATATTAATTCGAAAGAGCTTGATTTCCCCCCCCCCCCCCATGTAGTTTAATTCAAACTATATTTCCCTTCCACAGTTCCTTGTTTGTATGACACTGTACTTTTTAGAGCATGCAAAGTAGTATGGTTTAAACTAAGTATATTAAAAGGCTAGTACAAGAAGATATAATTTCTACAGTTTTGCAAACATTTTGAAAGCTGTTTTCTTACCACTTTTGAGCCTGCTAATTTATGTACACAAACAAAAATGATGATAATTCAAGTGATCAGATTGCATTGGAGTATTGAAAGGATGTTGTTGTATCTGATTTCATGAAACAGGACACCTGGTTTGAGTTCCTTATTTCTATCAACATATTACTGAATTATATTAAATGTATTGATATACATTTTGAGATCTGTTTTTAGGGGGGGGGGAATTCAGTACTATGCTATTGGTTTATCATGCACATTTCACAACTTACTTTACTTTTTCTCGGGGTGCAATTTACATCACAGTTCCATACAGCTGATAAAATATGTTATGATTGCCATGGAAGTTGGTTGCATAATTTGTACCTAACATAAAAGTTCATTTTTTAAAAAAAATTGTTTGATGACAGGGAATTAATTCTTGAGTTGTTCTTGTGGCTCAAATGACTATGTGCACTAGGGAGCCAATAAGGACCATAGTTAGTGCTGCAAAATGAGCATAAAGATGAAGCTAAATTTATACAAATAAGTATGCATGAGATACAACTGGAAAGGGCATTAAATTTAGTGTTCAATTCAAATAGCAATCTAATTTTAAAAAGGAATAGGATGAATTTTTTTTGTTATCCAATCAACCATCTTGTCCTTTTAGCAACTTTTTAATGTCCAGATTGTGCATGATAGTACATGATAGAAAGCTTTGGAAGCATCTGAGGAAAATTCAGGCACCTTAATCTGCAGACGCTTCATATTCAGTTCCTTCTAAACGGCCATCGGGGCAGCATTTATTGGTTCTTGGCATGTCTTATTTGCCATTCCTCCACAATGTAGGTGGCATTCCGCGTTATTATGTATTTGTTTTTTTGCCAGAGTAGAAGCTAGCATTAGAAATTATAGAGGGAGGATACATGTAATGGGGCATTAGTGTGGCATTCTTTATAGGTTATGAAGGCATTTGAAGTATGCAGATATAAGGAGTCCGCTGTTTCTCCCAGCTGCTCTTCCTGTGTATTTTAAAGAAAGAGGCAGCAAATAATGCATGCATGTGTGGTCTACAATAATTGCAATATCTCTTAGCCAAATGCAAATTATGATCTTGCCTTTAGGTATCTTGGTTTAACAAAAAGAGACAAATACAGGGTGAAGGAATTCTGAAGTTCTGGACTCCCAAAAAGAAGGTTCAGATCTCCTACAGCAAAAGTGGACTTTATTTGTCCTTCCCTCCCTTACAAAAAGCAGTATTCCTCCATCCTGCTACTGTATGTTCCTCTCCCAAACTGTGGAGGAACATCAGGAATATGAGGAACTGTGAGCTGAAGAAAAGCGGATCCCATGGTGCACAAACAGAAAACTTGTCAATAGCTAAGAGGTGCACCAATTTGCTGGGGCAGTTCTTGCAGAATGCACTATCTGGAAGTGCCCTTGCCAGATAATGTTTTCTAGGTAGACTTAGGGCACATACAGACTGATTATAAAGACCAGAAAATCCCAAATTTTGTTCCTGTAATTTTTTACTTTATTTTGGCAATCTATATACTTTTGAATATTTCCCATCATTACCAAGTACAATCAGAGACTTTTTATACCAGCTCCCATGGTCAGTTTATTTTAACCTCATATAAAATCTGGGACTTCTCAATCAGTCTGGATGTACCTTTAGACTAGAAAGATCCTGTACAGTACAGCCTTTCAAAAACTCATGCTTGGTGGTAGGACTGTGAAAGCTAAAATAACTGAGTTTTCCACATATATGTACTGTTTCTGATATCCTCAAGTATGATCTGTCTTTTTTCAGTCATACCGTGAAAAAGTTATCTCCCTGTTTTGTTGGGAAGCTTCTGTTGATTTAACCGTTCGCCTTGTTCATAGCATAACTGGAACGTAGTGACCACTTTTTATATTCCTTCAATGAAACCTTCAGCAGGTATATGCTGTTAATGGTAGCTATAGAAATTTTCTATAATAAATGTTCGAGTATTTTTGTATATAACAGGTTAATTTTAATAAGGAATACAACTATGGGGTGGGGGGAAGAAGCAAACAGTTGTGTATGCAGTATGATTGTTATAATTATGCCAAATACTTTATGTAAGTGAGGGGGGCACAGGGAAGACTATTTGTACATATGTGCTTTTAACAATTCTGCCATATTGGTTCTACAACTTTGAATGTCAGAAAAATATATTAATATATGTTGAAATATCTATGTTTAGCAAAAGTGTTTATAACTGGAAAAGGAGCATATGAATTTTAGCTTTGTACCTTGCTGATTTTGAAGTCCTGAGATTTCTTGAATTAGCCCTTGCTTTTGATCATAACATTTTTGTGTCTGCATAACCAGATTTTTGAAGCTCTTAGTTACATATTTATGCTTTTTAAAAAATAAAAAAGAAGGAACTGTAATTTAAAGAAAGGGTCACAAACTGGATAACAAATCCACTTTCATCCCTCCCTAGCTTATACATACAGCTGAATCAGTGTGTTGCTTGGTACTTCAGCTTAGTCTGAATCAGTGTTATTTGCTCCTCAAGTCCATTTTAAAAAAAATCAATAAGCAGAATTTTACTCATGTGCACGTATTACTGACGTCTGGCAGCAAAACATTTTAATGTAGTTAAATGTTTACAGATGGTTATGCTGGTTGCTGAAGAAACGTAAATACAAAATAAAATGGATTGGTCTTCATTGTACCACTTTGTTTTCTGCCGAGTGCTGCGTTGTAAATCAGTTTGCCATGGAATTAAAGTTTCCTATTCCTGATTTGGATGCAACTCTATTTCTGATTTTTTTTTAATTTTGGAATAAAAATTGAGGAAAGGGTATCATCTGTTTCCTTACACTCTACCTCCTTCCTCACCCCCAGCATTAACTCTATAATTTCTTTCAGAAATTTATCAGTTTGCATTTATGGAGAGCCTATCCAAAAGATCATTTGTTTGTTCATGAAATGTATAGGCCCAAAGACAATGTCATCTTACTAACTTTTATCCACCTACCTCTCCCTCACAGCCCTTTGTGCTTCCCAAAAAAATAGTCTTCTGGAGCTGATTTTGGTGAACACAGGACTGCAAGAGTGAGAAAGAGGGAGTACTTCTACACTCTACCCACCATTTCACAGCTCCATTTAAAAAAGCATTTGGATCCTGTCCGGTTTAGCTCCTGGGGAACAATGTGATCCCTTTTGTGTATTTTGGAAGGTATCTGAGCAAGTATGTCTGTTGTGGGACAATCATGTTTTCCATGCCTCTAACAACCAGTGACTATATTTGCATGTAGCACTAAGACAGGATTGACCATTGCATGGCTAATTGGTGTCAAACTCTGCAAAATGTGTGATGCATATCACTGCAGGTATTCAGGTTTGCCTATAGGTAGCTGAAGTTTATCATACTCAGAAAAAAGGACCCTAAGCTCAGTTCTACCCACTCCTAATTGTATAATTAGCTTTCCTTGCCTACATCACATCAGTAGTCGAGTATGTCAGTGAGTGTGAACAGTCACACACTGTTCAGGTAACACAGATATGTGTGGACTTTTGGCTTAACTGTGTTTATAATACTGTGGGTACCCCCCATATATTATCAGTTTTAGTTGAATGAATGTGGGAACATTGAACAAACTGTTAGAAGTTCAACTTTTCTAAACTGGATTAAGCTCTGATATGATTTACTGTACTCATGTTTTGCCATGTTGTGAATGTTGCTTGCTTCTGCTTTAGTTTTACTTTACTAAGTTCTTCTGGAGTCGGATTACTGTCCATTTGCAGGGAAATACACATTTCTCCCTTCTTTTAAAGCCACAGAAAGCATGTCTACTTTTTCCATGTCCTGCTGCACTTTAACAGTTCCCAGGTTTTACACAGATTGCGATATTACATCACTGATACTAGTTTGGAATTATTTTTAGATACTTGTTTTATTTAGCAATATTCCTATGTTTCTTCAAGGAAGTGTAGATGAACCTTCTTTCTATTTTATCATCACAATAATCCCATGAGGTCGAGAGATCAGGTACGGGGAATGGACTAAGATCATTCCATGGCCTCTGGACTTGCATTAGGCTTTGAAAATAGGTCTGTGACAAAGCTAGTCTGGCTTGCTATCTCTGCAACTACTGTTCTAAAAATATTATGTATGGGCCTTGTCATCAGAAGGAAAGCAAGATGATGGCTGCATCTGTGATATATGTGGTATGTTTCAATAATAATAATAATAATAATAATAATAATTTATTTGTATCTCCCGCCTTTCCCTACGGATCAAGGAGGGCTTACATCTTTCCTTTAAGTCTTACATCTTCCCTTTTCATCCACCTGTCTTGTGTTATTGTGTTACTATAAATGATTGTGTGGTCTTGGGAGTGGCTGAGTTGTCTGGGAAAAGAGACTGCGTGTGTGTGAGTATTCTGAAGCTTCAGCTTTCCAGAAGACATTGACCTTTTCAATAAATGTATTTCTCTCTTTGAAGAAGCTAGATGAAGCACTCTTTATTACATTACAGCATCTGCACTGCAGAAATAATGTAGTTTGGCACTGCTTTAACTGCCATGGCTCAATGCTATGAAATTCTGGGATTTGTAGTTTTGTGAGATATCTAGTCTTCTCTGTCAGAGAGCTCACATCTACAAATCCCAAGATTCCACAGCATTGAGCCACGGCAGTTAAAGCAGTGCCAAACTGCATTATTTCTGCAGTGCAGATGCAGCCAGTGAATACATTACAAAGTACTGAGCAGAGTATTCAAGTATCACAACATGAAAAAGTTGTTTTTGTGAACTGCCACTCCTTGAATACCCCAGCCAGCATGAGCAGCAACTTTTCCAAGTACTGATTTTAGCAGATAGCAAACATAAATATTACTATGGATGTGCAGCTTAAGAAGAATTTATCCAACTTTTTCAGGAAAAAAACCTGAACAACCAAAATACACTAACATATGCTTTCTATCCGGGTGGATAGAAAGATGGGAAAGTATTATGGTGTTAACCTCAAATCCCAAACATCCTTTCTTTTCCAGCTATAACACATTGTCTCTGTGGGCCAGCTGTTATTCAGATTCTTTTTTTAAAGTGTATTTTGGAACGTATTATATCAGCTTCACCACCCACATCTTGAAAGGCTACTTGTAAATAAAGATTGTCTACAATGTTTCTTACATAGATTAGTGAACTGTCTAATGATTTTCAGCATTTCTGGAGACTATCTATGTAACGTATGGGAATATTTATACTCTCATTTCTTATTGCAAAAATGACCAAAAAAATTAACATCAGCAGCATGTTTGCGTTTGAATATATTAACTGCTCCTTCTGTACCATCTGGAATGGAATAGTCTTCCTTTGAAATAATGAGTTTCAAGGAACGCATTAGGAGACAAGTAACCATGACTGTAAATGACTGTTGTGCTACAGTTCATGAACTATGGAAATTTCTATTGTCGACTTAAATACATGTTTTACATCACTGATTTAATATTCATATTGGCGCCACTGGTACACTTTCCATTTGCTCTGTTTATCTGAGAATCATTTGGCAAGGGGAGAAATTATACCATTCCACGGCACCCTGCTGATATGTTAGCAGCACCGCCATGGCTCCCTGCCTTCCGTGCCTGGCTACAAAGCAGTGATTGAATACCTTTTATGACTTAAAAAATATGCCCATGGTAGACAACATTGTGAAGACCAGAGACCAAAATCTTGGTCTTTAAGGAGGAGAAATAAATATTTCTTCTGTTACTTATCAGAGGTATTCCAGTGGCACTCTATGATGGAGTGTCCATACACTGCTTTATGATGGAGCCAGATCTTCTGGGGTGAAGCCTTAATGTTTTGGTTAGTAGAATGATGAAGGCATCTGCCATCCTCCTTGGCCATCCCAAGTCCCGCTAAGCTTCGTGCCAGTCGTCCTAGCAAGGGTCTAGTAAGACAAAGTTCATTGTTGAGAAGGGAGCAGAAAGAAAAGCAGGGAGAGCAAAAGAGTTTCCTAAAAGACAGCTTTGGACTTCAGACTGTGTGTTGCCCATCCTGGAACAGATTCATGCACAGCAACCCTCAAGTAGCGTGCACAAAAATGATCATTCTGCCTTTCTTTCCCCTTGCCTCCAAAGAGATGACTTCCCTACCAGACAATTTTGTTTTTTTTTTTTAAAAAAAAGCTTAAACAGTTTAGAAAAGGGGGAGGGGGCTAATGAATAAGTTAGTTGGCAGCAAATGGAGAGGTCAGGTACATTTACCTAATTAAAGCCTTTACTCATATTGTCAGAAACAAATCAGCTGTCAGAAATTCTGCCAGCCCATAATTGATATTCACAAATAACTCTGTTTCTGAGCAGAATGCCAGGGTTGGTTGGTTAATTAGTGCACTAATTCAACATGTGAGATATCACTTGCTTTCACTGGATAGAACAGAACTAAATCAGGAAGCATCTGTAAAGGAAGAGGTTAATATGAAATATCTGTTAGGACTGGCCTTCTCTGGCCTTTGGAAAGTAGCAGCTCTTGCTTAGAGAAGGAAACTTTACTAATGAGCTGAAAGATATTCAAACAACCTAGGCTTCCAGCACAAATCTGAAATTTTCAGGAATGTCTGACATACAGAAAAACAAGTCAACTTTATACAAGAGAATCTTCCTCAAAGGAGCTGAAGTAGGGACAGCCCAAGGAAATGCCTCTTCCAAAGCTATGCTTCCACCTATGATCAACTGGTATGTTTATTAATGGGGGGGGGGGGGAATTTTACACTTCCCCAAAGCTAGATTTCCTATTAACTCTGCTTAGAAACCTCCCCACAACCAACTGGGTAAGTACTGAAACACTTTAATTTCTCATTACCTGGAGAAGGGGTGTGTGTCCACATAACAATATAGATTTTGTACATGTGAACTGAAGAAGGAGCAGGAACAAAATTGGACTTAACCTTGAAGGTGGAAGAAATTTCTGGATAAATGATTATGAGGGTTTTAGTATAGAAAAGTGGAGTTTAGTATAGTATAGAAAAGTAAAGTTTCTAAGTTCTGCAGGGAACTCAGGGCCTTAACGGGACGTAGACTGACATCTACAAACGCTCATGCTACCAACTTTTTTCTGTTAAGCTCAAGGGCCCTACAAGATCCCGTTGCATAATGATTCCATTAGGTAGATAACATGCAGAAGCAATGAGCTATTTCTTTTGAGTTAGATCCTAGAAAACCACCCCAGACCTTTTAAGAAGGTCCAAGCTCCCTTTGAACTGGAATCAAACTTCCCAAGTCCTTCTTTGCCTGATTGACCATGTATTTGAACAGAACGTGGAAACATTCCTTTCTTTGGACTACAATTCTCATTAATCATCCTGGCTAGAGGATACTCTGAGTTGTAGCCAACAAGATACACTTTCCGAAGCTCTGTATTTGAATTGTACATTAGTCCTTCATTAAACAAAACTGATGCAGTTTCACACAAAACAATACCACCCATTGGTATAGAACAAGTGAAAGAAAACAACCCGTTGGACCATTTTGGTAACGCTCACAGCTGTGCCATGCTTCTTCTTGTTGACTGTGATTTAATTGTATTTTTCCTCTCAGTGCTGTTGGCTTAGTGAATGTTTTGATGGACCGGCATTATGAGGAAGTGGGAAAGGCAATTATTTTATGACTGCAGACAATAATGGTACAGGCTGAGCAGCTGCTGCTGAGAGAGAGAGAGAGAGAGAGAGAGAGGGAGGGAAGAGTGGAAAAGCCATTGCTATCCTCCTCCTCCTGCTCCATGGTATGCTGCTTTTAGGAAAATGTCCATCCAGTAATTCCACAGGAGTCTAATCACAGTCTTCTGTAATGATAAAGCTTGATTGTTTTTGCACCGAGAAATGCTTTAATGGACATCAGGCCTTTCAAAATCTCACCCACACACGTATTACTGCATTTATACCTCCCAAATATACCCCTTATTAATTTTCTACTGTTTGCCTCTTTCCAAACAATGATACCTTTTATATTTCCACTTATAAAACCTCTGTACCTTCATTGTTCTGTACTGCTGCCTGTAATTCTAGTTCCCCTTTCCCATCCCTCTTCCAACTCTTAATAACCATCAATAATACTCATTCGTGCTGGTTTGATATAATGCAACAGGCATAAGAGTGTAGGTGTTCTTCCCCCTTGGCTTTTTGTGATTCATTATTCCCAATTTCCTGGACCATTACAATTATGTGACTAAATATGCATAAGCCAAGTAAAGATTTCTGTCTACTTTCAAAACTACCCAAACTCACTGAAATATTTCAAGGTCTTTCCTAAAAGCATTTTTGTTGTTCCTTGCTTTCAACTTGGCTTTGATTTACAGCAACTCTGTGAATAAGAAACCTCCATAGTCCTGTCCATCAACAGTTCTGCTCAGGTTTTTAAAACTCAGGACTGTGACTTTCTTTATTGAATCAATCCATCTGTAATGTGGCCTTCCCTTTTTCCTACTGCCTTCCACTCTACGGAACACCATTACTCTGCTTATGTTGGACAATACTGGACAAGGAAGACTGGCAGTGGCAGGACAAGAAGGAGGACCAAGGCTCCAAAAAATGTAAGACCTTCAAAAAAAAAATGGAGGACGTTATTAAATAAAAGCTCAAACCACAGGCTTCTTCATCATGCTCACAATGGAGGAAATTTTGGAATTCCTCTTGGATAGAAGGTTGGAGTGTAGAATGTGTCCTGGAAAAAGAGGACATTGGTCACCCTGGGCAGTGAAAATGCAGGCCTAAATCCAATTGCCAATGCCAACTAGAGTGGACTTACTGAATCAATGAGATTTACATAGGTGTTGACTCACCATTCATCAATTGAGTCTGTGGACCTACTCTAATTGAGCCTGGCAACTGAATTTAGGGTATGGTGTGTAAATACAACAATGGTTATAACATTTCCCCATCAAAACACAAGGCAAATAGCTGATGTTTTGGAGTGTTTTTCTATTGCAGAAGTACAGATGACAGTGGAGCTGGAGGAGGCACCCCTTAGTCTAGCAAAAGAGCAAGTTTATAGTAATATTTTCACGTGCAGCTATATCTGAAAAGGCATACTAGATATTTTAAATGTTAGCTGAGAAGTCATACCAAATGCTCCTTTGATGGTATTGTTGCAGGGTCTCTGATTCGGGATATTTGTCAGAACTAATGTCTTGCGTTTCAGCAACTATTATGTTTTGATGGTGTTTCCCTTTGATATTTGGTGTAATAATGGGATAGGAAGAATTAAAAATGGCCTTACAAATCACTTCTTAATCAGGGATTGGAAGTAGAGGATGAAAAACATCCTGCTGTCATTTTTGAGTTGGGGGCGGATTGATGTAAATACGGAAAACAAATCACTGGTTGGTTCATACTTCATCAAGTGCTTAACAACTTGTAACCACTTAATTATACATCCTTAAAATACACACATAAGGGGAAATGATTCAGAACTAAGCTGTTTTAAAAGGATACATGAAAAATACTGCCATTATTTCAAATCATATAGTATTTAACCCTTCCTGTGCTGTTGTCTCTTGTAACCCAAACACTTGTTTTTGGGCTATCTTACAGGGATTAAATTCATGCGTAATATTGGGTTGACTCCAGATTCTGTTATGCTTAGAGCAAACCTGTTATAAACATAAATGGGACTTGAGTTGGGCTTGACTAACCTAAGCTCCATTGATTTCACTGGGTGTACTATAAGAGTTGCTGTTGGGATCTAACCATTGGAACCCGTGAGCAGAATTATCTGCTATGAATACACTGGCTGGCCAGGAGTGGTGAGTCTTTGGCCTATCACATATTTTGGACTACAGTGCCCACAATATTGTACCACCGACAACACTGGTTGGGGCTGATGGGAGTGCAGGCCAAAATGTCTGGAGAGCCATATGTTTCCTACCCTTCCCCTATAGCCATTCCTCAACATTTGTGGCTTTGACTTTTGCAGATTTGATTATTCATGGATTTGATTACACTTGTCTTTTGTCATTCGCTGGGATTAGGGCACAGGAGCCCCATGAATGTGGAAAAACTGCAAATAACAAAACACTACGTTTTTACCTGAGAGAACACCTCTCTAGGAATCTCTAGGTCATCCAGTGGAACTCTGGGTCAACATCTTACAGACATTGACTACAGAAATGTGCTTGAGGAACTACAAATGCCTAGTGGCATGTTCCCTCTAGGAATCTCTAGGACCTTCAGTGCGACTTTTGGTTAAAGTTGACCATAGAGTTGCACTGGAGGACCTAGATATTCCTAGAGATAACGTATTAATCAGAAAATAATCAAACCCACAAAAGTCAAAGTTGCAAATGTGGATGGACGAGTGTAATATGTTGTCTCTAGCAATCCCTGGGTATGAATCTATAGTCAATGTCCACCAAACATCATGCTGGAGGACCTAGTGTTCCTCAAATGAACACTTCTCTAGGCATTTGTAGGTCCTTCAGGGCATTTTTATCGTCAGGTTCTGGCAGATGTTGACCATAGAATTGCTCTGGAGGATCCTAGCTATTCCTAGAGAGGTGTGTCTCAGGTAAAAATAAAAAGGTCTTTTCTTTATTTGCATTCCCCCCCCCCTTTCACGGGGGGTGCTGCACTTGTAATGCCACACTAGAGTCAAATTCTTCCTTACCAATGCTGCTTTATCACACTAGAGGGCAAACAGGATTTAAACGAGAGTTAAACAGGAAATGCCCTATGTTTATCCTTAGACATTTCCTGTTTAACTCTTGTTTAAATCCTGTTTGCCCAGGAAGCCTCTCCACTCCACTGTGGAAGGTGTGTGAGGTGTGTGTCTGCAGTGACGCTTGTCTGGGTACCAAAATCCGTGGGTGCTCAAGTCCCATTACGTACAATGGCGCAGTGAAATGGTATCCCTTGCATAAAATGGCAAAGGGATTCAAACCCTGGTCCCAAAAGTCATAACGCAATGCTTGAACCACTCTGCCACCCTGGTTCAAAAGGCTTTAATTCTGCAGTGTGGCTGCAGCCCTGGCCCTGTAAGGATCAGGGGTCGCCAAAGCAGGCCTAGCAGAGAAGGCTGTGTGCATTTACAAGGGCTAAGCAGGACCCTCTGGCCCTATAAGATGAATGGGGGGAACAAGAGTGGCTAAATAATCTGCTTCCTCCACTGCCTGGCCATCCTTCATCCCCTTCTTTATTTGCTCAGGGTGATCAGAGGTCCTCCTTTTCCAAGGCACCTCCTCTATTTCAGCCTTCTTGCCCAGGAGGAACTCCCAAATGGCCTCCGTTTTGCGCGTGACTGAGAAGCATTGACTTTCAAGAGTGTTTTAAGCTTTTTATTTGCGTTTGTCCTCCAGTTCCCTCGAATGTCCTACAGTTTGCGACTCCTCACCCTCCTCCCTGAGTCGGGAAACGACTCGAAAGCACACAGCATCCAACGCTGATGGTATTTTGGAGCACAATGGGATTTACCACACACACAAAAATAACCCACCTAAATATAATAACCCGCCCAAATATGGCCTGTCGAGCTTCGAAAGCTTGCAACAAGTATATTTTGCATTTCGGTCGGCCAATGAAGGTTTCACTGTTTGGTGGATTTTTGTTTGAATTTATTTAAAGGCCAACACAGCTCCCCTTGCGTATTTCCACCAAAATATGTACGTGGAAAGATCTTGTAGCACCTTTGAGACTATAAGTGAAAGAAAAGTTGGCAGAATAAGCTTTCCTAGACTTCAGAGTATTTCCTCCAATGCATTTGGCTATGATAATAATAATAACAATAATAATTAATAATAATAATAAAATGATGTAGAGAGGTCTAGCACCATTGAGACTAACTGAAAGAAGTTGGCAGGAGCTTTCCTAAACTTCAGTCTACTTCCTCAGATGCATTTGGATATAATAAGAGAGCTCTTTTATCTTTGAGACAAAGTGAAAGAGAGAAGTTGGCAGCAGGAGCTTTCCTAGACTCCAGTTTATTTCCTCAGGTGCTTTTGATGGCCCAAATATGAACCCTCCTGAGACCACAAAGTCTTTAATTAAAATACAACATGGGTGTAATTTGCTATATGAAATGGTTGATGTTGTGATAATGTTGTGATATACTTAAAGCGTTATAAGTCTGTATATAATTTTAATATGAAAATAATAATTAAAAAAAACCAATATGGGTGTATATCCACACTTCAGAATTAAATTGGTCTGCCAGGGCTCTATAATTGTGCAAAATCCTGGGATTGGTAATTGGTGTGAGGTGAGGTCTTTAGTGTAATTGGTGTGAGGTGAGGCCCAGGAATGGATTCAGACAGTAGAATATATAAAGTCAGGTTGAACCGCTTTAATTAATTCTACAGTGCAGAGGCAGAAACGCCTGTGACGTAATGAGGTGGGCGTGGCGGGGCGCGTGGCAGTGCGCCACGCCCACTTCCAAAGTAGCCGTTAACGGCTACTTTGGAAGTGGGCGGGGCGCACTGCCCCGCGCCACGCCACGCCCACCTCTTTACGTCACAGGAGCGGCCTCCTCCCAGTCCCTTTCCCCCTCCCTCGGCTACTTTGGAAGTGGGCGGGGAAAGCTACCACTAGCCCACCCCAGGCCACACCCACTTCTCCACGTCACAAGAGTAGCCCCTCCCTCCCTCCCAGTCCCAACTCGTGTCAGCGCCGAAAAGCGGTGAGTCGCAGCAGCATGGGGCGGGCAATGGAGTGGCTGGTGGAACGCTCTCTCTCTTTCTCTCTACGGGAGCCGCCGAGGCTCATTCTTAGTATTTTTGCGCGCGGGTTTTTTTTTTTTTAATCTCTCCCTAAAGGAGCCAGAAAATGGGAGAAAAAGGGGGAGAATGGGAAAAGCCTATTCTGTGAAGGGTTTCCTTGGCTTTGGGTGGCATTGGAGAGGAAGGCAGCCTCCCCTCCCCAGCCAGGCATTGTACTCCATTGTGGCACCACCAGGGCTCGCTCTCTGACAGAGAAAAGCTCAATGTCTCACAAAGACTACAGTTCCCAGGATTCCCTAGCACTGAGCCAGGGCAGTTAAAGCAGTCTCAAACTAGATTATTATTATTTCTGCCCAGTGTGTTTTTGGACCACCACCTAAAACACTGTGGAATGGGTTTCCTGCAGAAATAAATAATGCAGCTGGGCATTAGCTTTAACTGCCCTAGTGCTCTGGAATCCTGGGATTTGTAGTTTATTTGTCGCACCACAGTTCTCTGACAGAGAAGGCTAAAACTTATGGTACAAAACACACTGCAGAAATAATAATCCAGACTGCTTTAACTGCCCTGGCTCAGTGCTAGGGAATCCTGGGAACTGTAGTTTATTGTGGCACCAGAGCTCTCTGTGAAAGAGAAGGCTAAAATGGCTCACAGAACTACAGTTCCCAGGATTCCCTAGCACTGAGCCAGGGCAGTTAAGGCAGTCTCAGAGTGGGTTATTTCTGCAGTGTGTTTTGGACCTAAATGTCTCATCAAACTACAAGTCCCAGGATGCCATTGCCTTGAGCCAGGGCAGTTAACTCTAAATCTGAGCATGAAGTAAAAGAAAAGGAAAATAAAATATCCTGTAGCTATTTACATTTGTTAAAATCATCAGATGGTGAAATCACAGCAATTAAGCATAAATGAATATATGAGTTTTAACTACACCAATAGTAATTTTAATTCCATTTCAGGTGGAAGAGGCTGTATTGGCAACAACAACAACTACTACATACAACCCAAAACCCTCCTTAAGCTGCTTTAGGGCAAAAAACATCTTTGGAAAAACATAGATCCAAAACACACTGCAGAAATAATCCAGTCTGAGACCACTTTAACTCCCCTGGCTCAGTGCTAGGGAATCCTGGGAACTGTATTTTATTGTGGCACCAGAGCTCTCTCTGACAGAGAAGGCTCAATGTCTCACAAAACTACAGTTCCCAGGATTCCTTAGCACTGGGTCAGGGCAGCTAAAGCAGTCTCAAACTGGGTTGTTTCTGCTGTGTGTTCTGGACCTTTATGTATCCAACTTGGGAGAAAGGCGGGAGAAAAATAAAATAAAATAGCCTCCAAAAAACTAAAAAAACCCAACACCCTGTGAATGGCATTTTCTGACTTTACCAGGGATAAAGAGCATTGGGGGTCATGACAGAGGGGCTTCCCAGCTTGGTGCCATCATCTTCACTTGAACCATTGCAAGGTTATTGAATCTGAAAGAGCTAGAAAAATGACAAACCAGGAGCATCCTGGTGGATGATGGGGAGGAACGGATAAATGCTGCGCGTAGGCTTTGTTTGGGTTTGTTTTAGGGTTATATAAAGAAATTCTTGTTGGTCGTAGGGCCAGGTTGTCACCGGACTTCATTCCTTTAGTTTATGCTGCAAGAGTGATTGTGTAATGTTGTTATGTTAACGCCTGGAAAAAGGCAAATATCCCCTCTCGTTCAGAAAAATACCCAATGTCCAAACATGAGTTAGGATTAAACAAAGAACACATTTTATTGTTGATTTGCAAAGCATATCTCTCAAGTCAGCCCAGTAAAGAAACAACACCTTCCAAACTTCTTTTATATCAATGGGCAGAACCACTGTACTTCAGTCCTATATTTAGAGTCCAATACCAAATAAGGCATAGAAAGAATCACAGTTAGTGGCATACATCATCCATAGAGCAAAATAGTTTCAAAGTTGTCTTGGACCAAATTAGGCTATGGACATCCTTCACTTTACATCTGTTCCCTGGGTTAGACAAAGAGTTCTTCAATTTAAGCTATCTTTGAATTATAACAGTTTTAATGTTGAGGAATCATTCCTATATATTTAATTTCTCCAAGTCTTGCACTTTCAATGTCCAAATTAATTTCGAATCTTTGTTGCAGCTTTAGTTTTAGCACAGTGTCCGGCTCCGGTTAGAGGGAAGTGGGGTAGGTGAGCCCTGTAATAATTGGTTGTGGGACTTCACCTGGGAGTATGGAAATATGGAGTTATGCCCAGTTTTGTCCTCTGATACCCCATATCCCAGTGCCATTTATTCCCAGGAGGTGGACTGGATGATGACTTACATCAATGGACAAGTGTGTCAACCAGTGCGTTGATGCTTGAATCGTTAGATAAAACATCTGTGGATAAGGAGGGCTGACTGTGCATATAAAAAATCAAATTCATAATTTTTTGTGGGTTTTTTTGGGCTTTGGGGCCATGTTCTGGAAGAGTTTATTCTTGATGTTTTGCCAGCAGCTGTGGTTGGCATCTTCAGAGATGATTTTCTGAAGCTGCTGGTGAAACATCATGAATAAACTCCTCTAGAACACAGTCTCATAGCTTGAAAAGCCACAAAAACTATGGATGCCAGCGGTGAAAGCCTTTGACTTCACAAAGTCATAATATTTAATGGTTTCATAAATAGAATTTGTGGATATTCATCAGTTTTCTTTGCCATTTTGGAGATTAAAACATCTTAACAACTTCATGAAAATTCATCTTGTTTTGTATTTACCTCCATATTGAAATATTTGGGTTTTTTTTAATTTTAATTTTAGTGGCTCTGTTTGAACAGATGTGTCTTAGACACTATGGCCTAAATCCATTCATTATTTCCAATTATAGCAAACCCACTGAATCAATCTCGGCTCTGAATGCCTGTCTGGAGTTGGTAATGGGCTGGAT
This sequence comes from Urosaurus nigricauda, assembly GCA_034509955.1. Classification (NCBI taxonomy): domain Eukaryota; kingdom Metazoa; phylum Chordata; class Lepidosauria; order Squamata; family Phrynosomatidae; genus Urosaurus; species Urosaurus nigricauda. Next base: position 66,766,169 of record JAOEGL010000005.1, on the reverse strand, counting down.
GAGGGAAAATAGACTCAAGTTGAATCCAGAGAAAACGGAGCTACTTGTAACAGGTTCCTCCGACCTGGGAATGGAGATTTACCAACCTGTCCTTGATGGGGTCACACTTCCCCTAAAGGACAAAGTTCACAGTCTAGGCATACTCCTGGACTCATCTCTCCAAGAGACTTCTCAGGTGGAGGTGACAGCCAGGAGTGCATGGTACCAACTGCGGTTGATACGCCAGCTGCGCCCCTACTTGGGCAAGGAGGACCTTGAAACATTGGTACATGCACTGGTACCCTCTTGTTTAGATTTCTGCAATGTGCTCTACATGGAGCTACCTTTGTACCAAATCCAGAAGCTTGAATTGGTCCAAAATGCGGCAGTCAGATTACTTACGGGGACACAGAGGATGGAACATATCACCCCTGTTTTAAAATTCTTATACTGGCTGCTGATTAGCTTCCGGGCACAATACAAAGTGTTGTTTATTACCCTTAAAACCCTATATGGCTTGGACCCGAGTTACTTGAAGGAATGCCTCTCCCTATATAATCCGCCCCTCACACTTAGAACATCAGGGAAGAATTTTTTAGAATTCAAAAATGCTAAATTAGTGTCAACTTCGCATAGGGCATTCTCTGTTGCAGTCCCAAAATTGTGGAACAACCTGCCGGAGGAGATCCGTCTAATTACTACCCTAGATGCTTTTAAGAAAGCACTTAAGACGGATCTCTTCCGGCGGGCTTACCTACTGGACATATTATATTAAACACCATAGATTGCTACTTTGTCAGAATCCACCAACTATTACCTTGAAAAATGATGTATTTGCTGTTTTATTACTGTTATTGTCACCTTTAGAATGCTTTATTCTAGTAGTAAGATGATTTTAAAATAGATGTGTAATTATGTATTTATTGTGTTGTGATCCCGCTTCAATCAATTGGAGAGGTGGGAAATACAAATAAAGTTTATTATTATTATTAATGGCATGTTAACTTACCATTCAACAGTTTGTTGAATGGATTTGTTTAAGGTGAAGCAAGCAACTGTACTGTGTTGTAAAATTTTAAAAAAGAGCCAGATTGGTATAGTGTTTGAACATTGCACTAGGACTCTGGAGAACAGCGTTCGAATCCCCATTTGACCTGGAAACCCACTCGGTGATGGCAAGTCACACTCTCTCAACTTCAGAGGAAGGCAACCCCTTTCTAAGCAAATCTTGCCAAGAAACCCCCTGAGAGTCATCATAAGTTAGAAATGATTTAAAGACACTCAACAACAAGAAAGTAGAAAACTGTCTGGATTTTTTTTTTTAAAAAAACTTATTGACTCTTAAAAAAATTGTCATTCTTCACATGTGGATTAATTTTTTTAGGAATTAGAAAAATATCATAAAATTCATCTCAACTTAATGATATTGTAACACCATGGCAATTAAGCTGAAGAACAAAGCAGACTAATATTAAACATGGAATGTTTCTGCCTTATTGATACCAGTTTTATTAATACTAAAGAAAACAAAACTATGGATATGAAATATAAAAAGCAAGCTGGAAGAATAAACCGATTACATTATATGGGCAATTTAATCTTATGTGAAAATTGTTGGCCATCTTAATAGTTTGTGCAGCAAGATTGCACAGATTGAATATATACAATAAAATACCTGTATTGATTCTCTGAATGCTATGCAAAAAAACAAAAAACCAAAAAAAAAAAAACCCACAAAAACAAAACAAAAACAAACAAACAAAAAGATTTACCATCTGCAAAAAACTGATGCAAACATAAGCATGGAAAAATGATTCAAAATGGTGAAGTAAACATCTTGTGGGATTTTAAATTCAAATGAGAAACAATTAACACAGAATATGCCAAACATACCTGTAGTTGAGAAAAATGACTTTTGATTATACATGTGGCAGTCCCTGGGGATAGCAAAATTCAAGGCAAAGAAAGAGAAGACAAAATATCAAGAATTGCAAACTATTTCAGTAACTCCAAAAAAGAAAATAATGGTGGTTCTAGTGGTGATTTGGGAGCAACCAAATAGGCCGACAGCACATCAGAATGAAACCCTGGATAGGATCACAATAGCACAATTACAAAAAATTACAATAAATTAAAAAAAAAAATTACAATAGCACAATTACAAAAAATGACACAGTGCTGGAAATTCCACATTATTCAATGCTAATTCGTTGCTTACTAGGTTCTTGAATAGAATATGAATCACTGACAGTCCAAAATCCCAGGCATTAACACCTAGTAGACTGTGAAACTGAGATGTTGTTAAATATGTATTTTCTTTTTAGTCTACTTCACATGGAGTTTAAGTGTTTCTGTAACTTTCAGAAGTTCTTTAGATTTTAAATGTATATAAATAAATGTCTGGTTTCAGTAATATTAATCCTTTGTTATTTTTAGACATAGAGTGGGGAAGGGGTAGAATTAGTGAGCTTGCTAACCTCAAAAGCCACTTAACACACTTCATTCCTCTTGAACTACTCTTGCGTCAGTGGTTAGAACCTTATTACCTAAACCTTACAATTTGAGACATTAACAAACAGCAAGGCCAAATTTTCCAAAAATACAAGAGGTTTAGTTTTCAGATGAAGAATCAGAAAATGTATCATCCATTGACTCTTTAGCACCGATTCTGTTTTAATTAGCACAATAAAGCATTGTGAAATTAAATTACTGTTATAAGTCAATCATGTTAAAAAATAAATGTAAGTAAGTTGTCTGTTTCATTGGAAAATTTGTAATTTAATGAACAGATTTTAACTACAGTAATTAATTCCCACGCCTGTCTTTTCTGTTTTAGGAGAGGCTTTACAAGCTATATTTTGTAAACAGGTCGGCTTTAAAAAACATGCACAGTAAGCAGATACAGAAATGATAGTGTGCAAATGTTTTGCCATCATATCACAGAATGGAGGAAGAATTCTATGTATGGAGAAACCCAGGTTATGACCTGTATCAAAGATGATCTGTATTCTTCAGTAACTGAAAATCCCTTTCCAACATCACATCTTACTATTTGTTCTTTGAGTTCATTTTGGAGGAGTAAAACCGGACATCAGCAGTATAGGAATACATTGTTTTAAATATTTCCTTTATTATTTTAAAGTACAATATTTCACAATCCATATTTGTTGGAGGAGAGGAACTAAAATTGCAGGGAGGGGGGCACTGGGAAAACCCAGAATTGTCCTGTCCCCCCCCCCCCCCGCCTGCTTCTAGGTCCTCACATATTAGACTGAAACTTCCATGAACATAACTATGGGTGGTGGGCAAAGTCTGAAAATGTATGAAGGGTGGTATATTTCCTTAAATGTATTTCCCCCTTGGTCATTGGGCCTGGAAGCTGGAACCAGATGAGAAGAAAGTGGTTATCTCTTGTGGACTTAACTATCAGAAATATTTGTTTTAATTTTTGGGCTCTAAAAATCCAACTCTTCAACTATGTTTGGAAAAAGGATCCTTAATTTCTAGATGGTATTAAACATACTATCAAGCTTCCTTGAGGCAGACTTGACAGCAGCATGACAAATATGGAAGCTTGCTTTCCATAGTTGTGGTGCAACAGTTGTGTTAGGTGGCAATCACAACTGCTGCCATTTATTAGAGTTCTGCAGCTCCCAGACAGGGATCGTGTTTGAGCATAGCCACTTGAGCTCAAAGCTACTCTCTGCCTCATATTCCTACTTTGACTTTGCTTATAATGGCTGAAGGGGGAAAGTGATAAGCCAGGGAAAGACCCCAAGGCAGATTTTCAAACAATAGTTTGTCTTTTGAAGTAAGTATCTTCCATCCTCCCCCCACCCCCACCCCCAAGTTGATATCTGCTTCATGTGGCTTTTCACAGCATAGACTGCATTTATTAGGTGATGAGGAGATAACATAATTTTAAATGTTAAGTACAGTGTAGCTAAAGGAAGGACACAATATTTTTGTATTTTTGAAAGTGAATAAAGCATATATAATTGCTGAATACTGTAAATTCGCATGCACATTTATGCTGCAAATTTCCTTTGCAAAAATATGTAATTATATTGTAAGCTAGTGATTAATGCTTCTAAAAACCTACGAACCTGTTTTTGCCAAATGTGGAAGTTAGTAATTTAATCTACTTTGGACTCCAGAGCATAAACATGAGTTGGTTTTTTTTGTAAAGGAGGGAAGTATTTCTTCTGACTTAGAAACAGTAAACAAAAATATAATTTAATCTTACCAAGCATGAGTCACTTAATTTTTGTTTCTGGTTTTTGAAAGAGGTTCACTGCATTATATTCTTGGCATTGATATTTGCCATATCAGTGCAGCAGTAAAGGATTCCTCAAATGTATTTCCACTATGTCTACAGATTTAATTCAAGTTGTAATAATGTGTCAGAGAATAAGGCTGTGCTGCTTTCAGGTTATGCTGTATACTTCAAAGCATACAGCACAGACTGAAACATATGCTTTGAAGAAAAGGACTAATAATAAAATCTTTCTACTTTGAAAAACAGGAGGAAAAAACCCACAATTTTCTTCATGCTGATTTTTTTTTTTTAAAAAAATCACAATGCAATTTAAACAGTAACAGAATGGTCCAGCTACGTGGGCTGTGCCATTGGATGTCCTTTTGTACTTCTGATGGAGCTCAGCTTTCTAACAAGACCAAAAAGGGAAATAAATAATAAATGTTAAGTTTTGTTTTTCAAAGAGTCATATGTAGGCCAGGGACACACTTGAATCTGTTTTGTTGCTTTTTATCATATCTCATCATGCTTTCCTACTTTATTACTGAAACACCTGGCATACATGCTAATGTTGAACTTGTAGTCTCCTGCAGAGAAGGACCTGTTTCAAGGTGAGCTTGTTTAGATCACTGGAATAAACGTGCAAGAAAAGCTGTTTCATCTTTTGGGAAATATTTTTCTGTTGATTTGTAGTCAGTAACCCTACAGATGCTGGGATAAAACTGATGCTCAGAATTTCTGGTGGGTATATATTCTTCAAGAGGTGAGGGTAAACACACATTTAAAATATCTACCTACTCCAGCCTACCAACATGCTAGTAGGTAGACTTGCAGCTGAAACTTCCATAAATTTTGTCTAATTTAGGCCCAGCTTAAAATGAGAAGGAAAGATCCACTTTTCAAAGGATCAGGACACATACCTAGTTGTATTCAGATGTTATACTTGAACAGCCATAGTTCTGAGGACTAGAAACAAGCTATGTGTATATATGTTTTCTCTAACTCTTTTGATTTGGCATAAGCATATTGAGGTCAGGGCATCTGAGAGAAATTTTGCATGGCAGAACATGACTGCTTTCAGACCCCAGGGTTTCTCAAAATTGAGGATTTAGCATCCAAAATGTTGTGTGATTCCACTGCTTCAGTTTGGATTGTTGCTTGTAATAAAAAGTCAAGTCCTTTCTAAGATGAAAGCCATCTTTAAAGCTTTCTCCAAGCTATATGACATTCCTTGTGACTATTCCTCCTTTCATGTTCTGAGACCCTAACACTTAGGTTTCACCACTTTCTACTAGCTGTACAACTTTCAGGTGATGCTTGTATAGACTTTAAAGCCGAAGCATTAGTGGTGTATCAGAAAAGTAAACATGAAAGACAATACAATATTTCATTCTTTTGGCCAATCCCTCTTGTATATTTTTCCATTAGTCAATGTGAGTGTGATCAAAAATCAGAATTAAGTCTAATGTCTAATCTGCACTACAGAAATAATACAATTTGACACTGCTTTAACTGCCATGGATCCAGCCTATGGAGTCCCGAAATTCGTAGTTTGTTTTGGGACCAGTATTCTCTGACAGAGAAGGGTAAATAGTTGACAGAACTACAAATCCTAGAATTACATAGTGCTTAGCCATGGCAGTTAACATGGGTCAAACTGCATTATTTCTGCCATGCAAATTAGACATAAGCAGATCCAACCCATTTCACATGTGAAATGGTCAGCTTGTTTCATAGGAAAAATGGACAAGCTTATAATGGGAATCTTATAAATTGATGTGGAATGGTTTCCACTGATGTTTATTTTAACAGTTTGTTATAATTTTATGAACTCATTTATGCTGTTTCTATGGAATCATCCATGTCTAGCAGCTTCCTGGAATTGATCTGATGCAACAAATTTAGATTATTTTACATTTTCTTTGCCAAACATGTATACCAGGAAAAGTTTACTGAGAAGACATTTACTTTGATAGGGTTGCAGAGTTTTGCAACGTATTTCCCATAAGAAGATAGTACAGCCATCATTACCCTCTATAAATGGCAAAGTGAATAAAACAGATAATTTGAAATAAAATGCTGCTTACATCTAATGTTTCTGTTTTCTTCCTCTTCCGCTTGTAGACTGTTTCTTATGACCCCATCTGGGGTCATTGTTGCTGTGATTTTTACTGCTGTATTTCCTGCCATACTTTGGTGGGTAATGCTTAAATGCTTAGACTTGCAAATATGTGACCTGAGGCTGTTGGTGAATTACTTGATGAGGGTCCCCCCTCAGGAGGCCTGACAAACATGGGTTTGAAATGTACAGGCAAGTATAGGAAATAAAAATATTCAAATGTAGAGAGCAGTCTAAACAATGTCTCTGCACCATATGTTATAGTATGCACTGGAGACCCATTATAGCCCCTGGACCTTTTGTACACTAGTTCTTCCGTCCGGATAATGCTGTGCTCCATCTGCTGTAATCTCTCAAACTGCACAATGCGAGTTTCCTTAGAGTTTGACCTGTTATTTGCTGGTGCTTTTGATCTTTGCTCGAAAGGCAATATGCTATCCTAATCTTCCCTCTGCCTATGTTATTGCTGTAAACTACAAGATAAGTGCTGCATTTTTGCTGTTTGTATTAGTCACCAGTTTTTAACCGTATAGACAGTTAAAAGGCCTTTTATTCAATAATGTTTTATTATTTCCTGTGTCTAGTTTTTTTTTCTGTAGGACATTGTGGTTTGAAAGTTCAAAGTAACATTTCATTTGGTGGGTGTTAGTCCAAGGGAAAGAGGTGCTCATTAACATCATTCAAAGTTAACCCCCAACATCTATCTCAAAGAATAACTAATTGATTCATCATTTAGGTGTGAACCCTATGGATAGAAAACCTAAAATGACATGAGGATCCTTAGGGGTTCATATTTTTTCTTTCTTTCTTGTCTTTTAAAACAATTTTGCAAGGCGATGATTTGACATAGGGCTGTTAGATCTTCAAGTGTACCCAAGTATTTCAATTGGCTAATATTTTAGATTTTCATATTGATAAATTGATAAATATTGATACATATAAAGAGTCTCCAGTTTTGGATTTGATTGGTAAATATTAACACAACATTTAATTGGTTCATTTAGGCTCAATTTTTCATCTTTTCGTTCTTTCTTTTTTAAAAAAACTGTTCAGCATTTTAGTGCAGAGTTAATGCTTTAGAAGCATTTTTTCTATTGACATTTTACATATTAAGCAATATATTAGTCTATTTGCTATGCAAATATTGCTCTTGTTGCTGAACATCAGAGTTTGCAAAACACATTGCTAATAGAAGATGCTTTCCAAATGAATTATCTGCCACCACTAAAGCACTGGTAATGTATTTTAAAATAGAATGTTCCTTTTTGTGTGAATGGATTCTTGTTTCATTGATTGGCTCAGAGCTGAAAGTATGTTTTTGATTTATACTCTGTAGCGACTAATGGGAGAAAACACTTTCCATCCTGCAGAGTAATTAGGGAAGATAAGACTTTGAACCACGCTGTGTGCTTCCAAATGAGGTTTTTGCAGTATGGGCAGGTGAGGTGTATTGTCAGAAGTCAGCTCACTATTATTGTACTGCATTCTCAACTTGAACCGAAATAGTTTTGTATGTATTAAGTTTCTTTTCCTGGTTAGATGGGATTGAATTTATGCTTAAATATATTCAGATGTGATGGATGTTTGCTCTACCTATCTGAGATGATGATGATGATGATGGAAGAGGAGGAGGGGGAGGAGGAGATAATAATAATACCAATGTTGTTGTTTTACATACAAGGCAAATGTTGCCTTCCCACCTTCTCCAGACCATATTCCTTCATCTTTCCACACAGATCAAAATACCTTTGCCCTGTATTTACGAAAGATCAGGTTAATTTTGTTGACTTTTCTGTTTGTGCATGTGTATGTGTGACTATACAACTGATACGCCAACTGCGTCCTTTCCTGGAGCTGGAGGATCTGGAAACTGGTACATGCTCTGGTAACCTCACAACTTGACTTCTGTAATGCGCTGTACTTTGGGCTCCCCTTGTGCCTAGTCCGGAAACTTCAATTAGTTCAAAACATGGCGATCAGATTAGTCACTGGAAAAGCTAGAGGTGACCATATAACACAGTTTTTACAAATCCTTCACTGGCCGCCCATTAGTTTCCGGGCACAGTACAGGGTGTTGGTGATGACCTTTAAAGCCCTTCATGCCCTGGGTCAGCCTACTTGCGGGATGACCTTCTTCCATATAATCCACCCCGTAAAATTAGGTCCTCTGGGAAAAATTTACTGCAGCCAATAAAGACTAGGCTGGCTGCGGTTACCCAGAGGACCTTTTCACCTGCCCCTTCTAAACTATGGAATGACCTGTTGGAAGAGATCCGACATACCACCAATATTGACAGCTTTAAAAAGGCTGTCAAGACAGATCTTTTCTGACAGGCCTTCCCTGAATAATTCACTATTGGTTAACTGAATACTATTGGTTAACTGTGGAAAAAGTACTATTCTTTAATATCAGACAACAACAATGACCACAACAAAAACAACCTCCATGCACTATGCAGTATGTTTTAGTGGAACTAAAGCTAAGACGTCCCTTATTCTGTTTGAGGGCTAGTAAACTTTTCCTTATATATAAATTGAAAAAGATGCAAAAATAAATATCATATTTTGGTGTGTGGAGTTGTTACCACTGCTGTCTTTTATTGCTGTTTGAAAAGCTGTCAACACTAAAGTAAACATTGTTGAAACGTATGAAGAACTGATTTGATAAGAGGTATAAATTGCTCATTTATCTTAGTGAATGCCAGGGGTGAAGCAGACTGGCAGGAAGGAGTGGCTAGAAGTGAACATGATGCGACCCTGAGGGTGCTTCTTCCCACGGCCCCAAATAGGAGTGGAAAAGATCCGCTCCTTTGGGGGAAGGATTTGGGCAGGCTTAAGTGACCTTAGCACGTCCCCAGGGCAGCTTCAGGGCACTCCGGGGGGGTGTGCATCATGTAAATGACATGTGGCCGGATGTTGCCCCTATCTGCCCGTCTGTTCTGGGCCCTAGTCATTTAAGAAGATATCTTTTGTAATCTCTGTTCATGGACACTCAACTCGTGGTCTGAAGAATCATGTGTTCCCTGGCTTCACTGACAAATTTTTAAGCTGAGCACACAAGTCCCGTACAGTGTTTTGCACTTGGTGCACACCTTTTGTTTTGTCAAATCTGGTGATGGACAATCTTATAAACTTTTAAATTTTTTTCCTTCTATCTCATTTTCCTGATTATTATTACTATTATTATTATTATTATTATTATTATTATACAAGGGAATGGGATGCAGCAAATGGTCCTGTTGTAAAAGAAGGCTGATCTACCACCAATGTTTTGAAGGGCATTCTGGTCACTCAGAGCTATTTTTGTTTTCTGGAGAAAAGTGGAACAAGTGAGGAAAAAAAACCCTATTTCACTAGGCACTTATCATTGTTTGATTTCTTACTAAAGTTTCAATTGAAAATGACTTATCCACATCTAATGACAGAGCTGGACATCAGATGTCTAAAAATGAAGCTAATTTTAGGACCTCATGTGTCATTATTTGAAACCACATTTTTATTTTTGGGTTAAAACTGTGTTTTTGAAACAAACAAAACAAACAAACAGCTTCATTTATATCCTGCTTCATACCACCTAAGCAGTGTCAAAGCGGTTTACAACTGTAAGCTACTTGCCCCCAACAATCTGGGTATTCATTTTAGCGACCTCGGAAGGATGCAAGCCTGAGTCAAGCTTGAGCCCTTTTGCTGGTGAACTTGCAACCTTATGGTTTTGAATGAGTGGCTGCAGTACAGGCATTTAACCACTGCGCCACCATGGCTCCTGGTGAAGGCAGATGGTGATGATTGTTGAGAAACCGAATTTCACTACTGCTTATTGTTCTTTACTTTTCTGTTATGGAATGTATCTTTGTTCTAAAGTTTTGCTTACATTGGTTTGCCTTTGTTTCATTCTTCAGATTATGGCACAGACACAAGGATTTGGGAGAAGATACATTAAAGCATTTTTGAAAGGCTTCTTCGTTGCTGTTCCTGTGAGTGTCACTTTTCTCGACAGAGTGGCTTGCATTGCGAGAGTAGAAGGGGCTTCAATGCAGGTAACAAACTCTTTCTTTACCCTGTTCATTTTCACCTGTTCAGAGTCTAAATTGTAAATAATTGACAATCCAATTTCAGTGGCAGGAGAAAATTGCGATTTTCAATATTGCAAAGTTAAACCTTAGCTTCATAAAAAAAGGGGGGGGAGGGGTTCATCATAAAGAGAGCAATTTTAATGCATATGGGGGTAAAGTGAATATTTCTTGCATTTCTGGAGTTATCAAACCCATCAATTTTAGTTGATATATTTAATGTTTCAATCTTTTTCTTTGAGGTACATGCCTCAGGTTTTTTGGGATACTTGGTATTTCTAAGAAATTTAAAATATTGTGGATGGATTATTAGATTTAAATATTACCATAGAGAGTTTGATGTTATCAGAAGAGGTTAGTAACAAGATAACATAGCCATGTACTAGTGCAGATTGACTTTGGGGAAAATTGCTGTCTGGAAGGAATTGCCTACTGTGTGGCAAACCAAAATACTTGTATATTTTTGCATAATACTCTATGTTAAAAAGAGAGAAATTTTCTTCTCTACCTTGCTTTTTTTCATGTCTGTCTTTCCCAACCTTGGACCCTCTTTGTGAGAGCCTTCCTTTCAGATACACACATGACTTGGATTTATTTGTTTTGCTGTCCTATATGAAGTGTTGTAGTTCTTTCAGTGTGGAAACTTGGCAGTTCCAGCAGGTGTCTCTATATAGATGAGAAATGTTTTGTTGAATGTATAGCTTCCATCCTCCCTCACCACTGATTATACTGGCTGGGGCTCAAAGGAGATACAATCCATCAATAACTGGAGGGCCACAGGTTCCCCGTCCTTGCTTTAGAACAACCATCAGTTATTCTTCGTTTGTCTTTATGGATACAATACCTTCTCTACTTTTGCTTCAAAAATATCAGTGGTTCTTGCTGTTCTTCCTGTCCCACAAAGAGTTAAAATTTTAAGTTGTGCAATATTCTCTTGTACAGAGAACAAGGCAAATAGTACAAGAATTCAAAAGTGGGAGGGGGAAAAATCCCTTAAATACTCGTAGGCAGCTATTGGGAATGACCCACAGTCTGTCTGCCTGTCTTTATTGTCTACCCATCTAAAGTTACTGATTTGTTTGTTTGCTATATGTATGTTTCACCTGAGGAGCTCAAGGTGGTATACATGGTTTGCTCCCCATTGCTATTCTCACAACAATCCGGTGAGTTAGGTCATGTTAGGAGTAGTGACTGGCCCAGTCAACTTCATTGCTGGTATGGGTTTTCTGATGGACTCCCTCAGTTTTAGCATAGTCCCACAGATAACGTGTCATACAGGCTGTCATAACTTTGGGCAACACGTTGGCTGTTTCAACGCAAGAATATATTAAACAGACTGAAAATACTTCTATAAGGCTTTTCAGATCAGCCATTAATGTTGGCCTGGGGGTGGAGTTGGGGCACCGCATCCACATGACACATGCCCCGACTCCGCCCCCCCAGGGTGCCGTGATACTGTACACAGCTCCACACGCCACACGGCATTATGGAGCTCCTCTGGCACTGCATCTGCATGACGCAGTGTTGGAGGCTGTTGTATAGCTGCTGCACCGCAGCTATCGCATCCTGGAAAGGCTGAATCAGGGCTGTGCCATCCGGTTGCCACAGCCCCAAAATGGCTGAAGAATGGGCGACTAAAGGCCGCCTGTTCAGAGCTGGTTTTTTACAGCCCCTATGTTTTCTTTCTGTTGTTTTGCTTGAGGAAGGAAAATATGACAAATCATCTCCTTTTTCTTTTATCTTGCACTCCAGAGAGTGAATTATGTTGAATGTGCTTGAAAGCTATAGGATATGATGGAAAGTGAAGTTTTGTCAGCATGACGCCTTACACTCATCAATAACACACTTGCATTGGATGTATGATTGTCTTACTTGAAGCTTTCACTGTACAATCCACCAGAATTGGATTTGTAATAGACCTTTTAGACTCCTAGCTGGCATTGTGCACTCATTATCCTGTTTCATGCTGTGACTAAAATTAAAAGTTCTTCCTCAGAAAAAAAAGGGGGAAAAAAGCAAGAGATATGTCTTACTCTTTTATTTCATTTCCTTTCGCCTTTATTTTTGTTTTCTGGATTGGATTTCTGTCATATGAGTTAAACATTTGTATCTGACTACAAATTACTTTACCATGCTATCTAAATTTTATAAATCAGTATTCAGTTATTGCACATCTTATAGAAAAATGCTTTCCTAACTAGACTAATTTACCCTTGTATTCAGTACTGGAATATTGGCATATTTGTTTACACCTATGGGCATAGAAGCAAGACAGAAACAGTTGGTGAAATAAAATGCAAGGTGACCTCTGTATCCATGGGGAGATACATTCCCAGTCTTACCACTGATAGTGAAAATTGTGGCTAATAGTGAACCCTATATTTCCAGTGGAAATGCTGGATGGTCTCCAGATGTCTAGAGAGACCTTTTTTTTTTTTGGATGTGGGAAAGTGAAACTGTGGATACTGGTCTCATGTATCAGTACCCCAGTCCCATGGATATTTGCAAATTCTTTCTGTATATGTTTGTTTGGATCAGGCTTTCCCATAAGCACAATTTCATTTTCAGACAACAGTCCCCCGATCTCTGAATTACTCTGTTTCTTCCATTAATTTTAACAGATGGGTTTTGTTTGAATGTTATTATTTTTTTGTAACGACATCCTGATGTTGGAGTGTCCCATGTAACCGCATACACTAGGGAATGCAGGACATAGCTGCAGTGACAGTCAATTAAGTTGGATTGTACAATTCAGTGATAATGCTTCTCCAGATATGAGACTCTTTTAAAATCTGAGAGGGAGAGTACTTCTTCAGGAGATGAGAAAGGTAAGGAGTTCTCTGTTGTATTCTTTCCTTCTTTCCTTCCCTCTCTCATTTTAAAAGCAACTATTGGTTGGGATTCATTTAACTCAATTCGTGGGTGTATTCTACAGTTCTGTAAGTCTCCACACCCAACTGTATATAATAATAATAAATTTATTTATTTATTTGTAGCCCCCCTGTCCCTGTGTTGGATCGAGGTGGGTAACAGCAAGTAGGGAACAGTTTAAAAATAAATAAATAAATAAATACAATGTGCTACAGCATTAAAAACATAATAATCTAAAATAGTAATTTTAAAAACATTAAATTATAAGTCACAATAAAATTGGAAAAAAAATGATGGGGGCGGTGAGACAGATGGAATGTTAAAAAGTCTAAGGAGGTCAGTTAGGGAAGGCCTGCCAGAAGAGATCCGTCTTTATTGCCTTCTTGAAGGCCTCCAACGATGTTATATGGCGGATCTCCTCTGGCAGGTCATTCTGTATTTTTGGAGTGGCAGGTGAAAAGGTCCTCTGGGAGGTCTCCACCAGCCTGGTTTTCTTTGGCTGCAGTAGGTTCCTCCCAAAGGACCTGAGTGTGCAGAAAGGATTGCATGGGAGCTGGCGTTCCCTCATGCTGGACCCAAGCCATGTAGGGCTTATAGGTAATAACCAACACCTTATACTGTGCCCGGAAGCTAATAAGCAGCCAGTGTAGGGATTCTAAAATAGGTGTAATAGAATCAAATTTAGAGCTCCCTGTAACTAATCTGGCTGCCATGCTTTTAACCAACTGCAGCTTCCGAACATGGCATGAGGGTTGCCCCATGTACAGCGCATTGCAGAAATCGAGACAAGAGATTACCAGTGAATGTACAATCGTTTCTAGGTTCTCCTGTTCCAGGAAGGGTCGCAGCTGACCTATCAGCTGAAGCTGATAGCAGGCACTCCTGGCTGTCGCATCAACCTGAGATGACAGGAGGAGCGAAGAGTACCCCCAGGCTACGAACACATTCCTTTAGGGGAAGTGTGACCCCATCCAGGACTGGAGGACTTATCTCTGCACCCAGAATAGGATTGCGTATAGCGAGTACCTCTGTTTTATTTGGATTCAGTTTAAGACTATTTTCCTTCATCCAATCCATTACTGACTTCAGACAGTCATTCAGAGGGGAGATGCCATACTTGGTCACTGAAGCAGTCCGAGACATGGAGAAACAAATTTGGGTGTCATCAGTATACTGATAACACCCCGCCCCATGTCACTGGATGCTCTCACCCAGCGGCTTCATACAAATGTTGAATAGCATCCGTAACAGTATCGCGCCTTGAGGGATGCCCGATTTGAGCTCCTTCTTGACGGAACAACTGTCGCTAAATGACACCATCTGGAGCCTGCCTGAGAGATAGGACTGGAACCACTGCAGGGCAGTGCCGCCGATTCCTAAATCTTTCAGGCGCTCCAGAAGCATAGCATGGTCTATGTTATCAAAGGCCGCTGAGGGGTCTAAGAGCACCAACAGGGCCACACTTCCCCTGTCGCTGCACAGATGGAGATCATCAACCAAGGTGACCATGGCAGTCTCCACTCAGTATCCTGACCTGAAGGCAGTTTGAAATGGATCAAGATAATCAGTGTCATCCAATACTGCTTGGAGTTGGTTGGCAACTGCCCTCTCGAACACCCTGCCCAAAAATGGAAGGAGAGATACTGGCCAATAGTTCAATTTTTCCAGGGGATCAAGGGAAGGCTTTTTAAGGATTGGTTTGACTGCAGCCAATTTTAAACTGGCTGGAAAGTGGCCTTCCCTGAGGGAGTCATTAATAATCGATCTCAGCAAATTTGTAGTTGCCTCCCCTCCCTGGATTGGCCAGCCAAGAATGGCAGGGATCAAGAGGGCAAGTGGTCTTTTTAACCTTTCCAAGCAGCTTGTCTACATCATCGGTACTCAAAGACTGAAACTGATCCAAAATAACCTCCTTAATGGAGTCACTGGACATCTCTCTTGTTCTTTCTGTATTAAAACTGGCGTCTAAGGTGGCCCTTATCAGAGAGATTTTATCTACTACGAAGAAATCATTAAACATGTCACGGCAGGCTTTAGTAGGTTGTAATAATGAATTCAAGGTGGAAGAAGTCTGAGTTAACTTCTTAACCACCTTGAAGAGCTCTGCAGGACGAGATTTCGCAGACGCAATAGATGCAGAAAAGTAAGATTTCTTTGCTGCATTTATTGCCGCTCGATAGGCTTTAAGTGAAGTCCTATGTCGTGTCTTGTCGGATAAGTGTCGAGTCTTTTGCCGGCAGCGCTGTAGTCATTGTACATCCCACTTCATCTTTGTGAGATCTTCAGTGTACCAGGATTTCTATTAGAAGCGGGCTGAAAAGGACGCTCAGGAGCGATTGTGTCAATAGCCTATATGTGGTGATAGTGAATTGATATTTAGTTGAGGCTTCCATACATTTTTTTTTAAAAAACTGAAATACTTAATGGATAACATTCTGGTGGTGGAGGTGACATTTTGCTGTGTTCTCTAAGCAGCTTTGCATTTCTTGAAGCAGAATATACACACATACTACAAACACACATATTAATCACAGTTACGTAATAAAACACAATAGCCTTTTCTTATTTAGCCAAAAGAAAACTCAGTTTTCTGTTTCTAAATGTGATATTTATTGGGAAATAAAACAAGGCATATTATATAAATGTGTGCACTGATGGCAGTGCTGTTCAAATGTATGTCTCCTATTTTGATTAATTTGAGAGATTAGTTCTCGCTATATATTCCCTTTTAAAATAATTCCTATCTAAAGGGCCAGCACAAGTTGGATTCAACCTCTCGTTCCATCTGAGAGTCAGAAACTATAAAAAAGCAATTTGAATTACTGCTTGATTTGCAAAATAGCTTTATGGATAGAAAATTTAATTAGTGAGGAGGTGGGGAATATTACAATTTACTGAGTAAAACTGCATAACTGTACTGTCGTTTATGGATGATTTTCCTTAGCATAACAACATAATATGTAAATACTGGTTTGGCTTATAAAGAAACTGAGGAGGGATGCTAAAAACTCAACAGCTGGCCAGGATTCCTCTAAAGCTTTAATTTCAATGTTGAAAAGTTTTTTTTTAAAAAATCAATCATTAAACGTAAGTCTGGTCATGGATAGTATTTGAAACTTTTAACAGTTCACAGTTGGTGGAAAGCCAACTTCTCTAAAACATCTTGGAAATGAGTAGTCAAGAGGAACGAGAACAATTCTACCCTTTAATTGACAGCTGCTCATGTTGAGTTGCTCTAGAGTTTTTTTTTTTTAAGAGGTTGATAAACTGGAAAGTTCTATTTTATTCTAGCTTATAATATCAAATTCTACTTAAAGTAGATTTTTTTCAGGATGGTCCAAGAATGAGTCAGAGCAGTAAAGATGGTACCCTTTACACCTGACCACCTATCCTAAAAAATTTTTAGGCATGATATTTTGCCACATGAGGCAGAACATCTTTGTTATAAAAAATAAACAAGTGAAATAACTACCAGTTTGTTCTTGCATTACTCCCAAAGTGCTGCCTTACTCTGCCTAGCGCTAGGGCTGGCTCTGCATTCTGTTATTGTTTCATTGAAGCATGTCCATTTGTAGACTTCCATTTGTAGGTGGCAGCATGTATCATGGGAAATGGGAAGAAATGTTAATGCAGGTTAGTTGATGAACTTAATTCTTTGAGGCATGATGTTTAAATCTTGCTCTGCTTTTTCTCTAAGCACAAGTATTAACTTCAAATAAACTTAGGTCCAAAACACACTGTAGAAATAATCCAGTTTGACACTGCTTTAACTGCCCTGGCATAGTGTATGTAACATTGAGTTTTGTAGTTTACTGTGGCATCAGAGCTCACTGACAGAGAAAGCTAAATATCTCACAAAACTACAATTCCCAGGATTCCCTAGCACCGAGCCAGGGTAGTTACAGTGGTGTCAAATTGGATTATTTCTGCAGTGTGTTTTGGGCCCCAAACTATCTTAAGTTTTATTCTATTGAAAGTGTTTTTCTGGATTCTAGGGTTAGTTTGGCTGGTGGAAGAAGAATGTGGAAAGCTAAGTGATTTAAAGATCAGATATTTGATATATGTGGCATGAGGTTTGGGGAGCACACTGAGTTGTAGTTGCTTCTGTTGTTCTTTGAGCATGGCTGCAAAACTGGATCTGAAAGGAGAAAGTGGCTTATCACTGAGTTCAACCTCTAATTCATCACTGCCTCACTGGGGGAAAGCTCTATTTTAGGGGAATTCTACAAAAATGGGAAGTGAGAGCAGACAAACTCCTGACAAAGGATCATGCCATTAAATTAATATAAAAATATTCCTATTTATCTCACCCTTTCTGCTTTCGTTAGTTTATCACATCTATGTCCAACCAAAATGCACAATATACTTGTTGCAAGCTTTCGAAGTTCCATAGGCTTCTTCATCAGGCAAGATGCAACAAATGAAACAGGAGAAAGAAAAGGAAAAAAAAAATGGCGGTGTTAGATGCCAGAATGTAGTTTCAGTTCTTAGTAGAGATGTTATGCTGAGGAGGATATCATATCTCTTGCAGGAAGGCTCCTCCTCCTCCTTCTGGCCATGCAGCGATAAGGAGATTTTCAGAGTCCAGGAAATTAGCCACCTTTTTTTGTGGTGCAACTGCATCGCAGCAGCTAGATGCTGCTTCTCATTTGCGCAACAAAAAAGGAGTGGGTAAACCGTGCTCCTTTTTTGTTGTGCAGTTGCGGTGCAACAAGGGAAAAAGGCACCATTACGTGCCTTTGCGCCACCGCAACTGCACAGCTCCATCTGGAAGCTGCACACTTGCGCCAGCGCCATTACATGTTAGGGTTCGGGAGCATGTAAGTGTTGCGCGCTCCCAAACCCTAAAGACGTTGCCACAGTGCCTCTTTGTGCCTGTCTGTTTCAGGCCTTAAAGTCTATTTGTATCTCAACAGGGACCCCTCTATTGCCATCCAATATGTCTCCATTCCAGTGAGGTCACAGGCCTCTTTGTAGGCAGAGAACAATGAATTCCTCAAGAATTCTCCATGTTTTTGCTTCAGGAACATTTTGGTGACGGAGAGGTAAAAATATGAACATTCAGTCCACATTTAAGAAGAAGAAAAAATGTTTTGCCTTGTTGAAGTCCAAGTCCAAAGGCTCATCTTCATGGTTCCCCTGTTTTAGTTACAGTGCGGTATCTCACAATACAGAAAACATGTTTTTTGCCTTGATATGTAGTTAGACAAATTTTTCAAGTGGACAGGATATGTAATTGGACAAGGTCTTCAAGTCCTCCTCTAAGTCACCTCTCTTATGATAAATTCTTGTTTGGCTTTTTCAAGTTGTAACATAAATGTTTATTTATTTAGCCAAACTTAGCTAATTTCCCTGAAATTAAATGTAAGGTTCCAATTATAATTCTACATTCGGTCGTAGTAAGGACCAATCTTGCCAAAGTACAGTATGACTTTCTTAGATGAGAAAGTTGGGTTGTGTTGAAACACAATCTTTCTCTACTTCCTGTTGCTGGCAGCTACAATTAATTTAAAGCTGTATTGAATGATGCTGTATAATTGTGTAGTTTTACCACAAGAGCAATTGCTGAGAAGTTTGTTCAGAGGAGGAAAGAAGTGCAGATGATTGCTTGGGGAAACTGAAAACTTGTTAGGAGGTTTTGGAGTGAAGGTAATCAGCTGCCCTCTCTCTATGGCCCTTTTCTGTCCCTATTTCTATGGACCTCATCTCTTCAACTCAGTTCTGAAGGAATGAGTCTCTGCTCAGTGTTGACGCTATGCACACATATTACTCTGATCATGGATACTGAGGAGATTAAAAAGCTCAAGTCACTTAAAAAGTCATTGTAAAGTCACTTAAAAAGTCATTGTAAGTGACTTTAATGTGCCACTGGACACCTACTTGCTTTTGAACAACAAACTCAATCTGTTTGTTTATCCACAAGAATGTAAGAGAAAGGGAGACAACTAAGTGAGACAACTCAATATACAGTGGGCCCTCCATATTTGCTGGTGTTAGAGGAGCAGGACTCTTGTGACAGTGGAAAAACCACAGAACCCTCTTTTTTGCCCTCTCTGAATTTAAAAACAGTCTTCTGTGTATTGGTATCATCAGTACCATCAAAAAGGAGACAATGCTCTAAGTGAAAGGCATAATGAAAATGTTGGGAAGGAGGCATTATGGCATATAGCTGCTCAAATGAAAGAGAATATAAATAAACATCACTATTGACAAAATGACACATTGTGTCTGAGTACTTAATTACTCTGCCAGTCCTGGCATATTGTAACACAAGAGTCAAAGAAAGAAGTCAGACTCTACTTTTTAAATCAGCAAGGCAATCTGATTATTAGAAAAGTGGATTAATCTGATCAGTGGATCATTTATCCCCATATTTCTCATTTGTTCTTCAGTAGAATCTGATTTGTTACTTTATTTCGATTTTTGGTCTATGTCAGTTTGCCATGTATTCATTCTTAATTTCATTCCATCCCATGTTGTTCTTGTTTTTGTTACTGTTATTTGCCATCAGGGCATCTTTGACTTATAAAAACCCTATGGATGGGAGACCTCCAAGAGCCCCAGCTGTCTTAGGCTGTGGCTTCCTTGACTGAACCGATCTAGCTGTAATGCAGCCTCCTTTTCCTAATGCCTTCCACCTTTCTGAGCAATATTGTCCTTTCCAGTGAAGCATGTTGTATCTTGATATGTCCAAAATATCACACCCCCAGCAGCCATCTAAGATTCTAGTGATAGTTTATGCATGATTTCATTTATGCATTTATGCATTAACATACCAAACAACTAAAGGAGGCAACTTGAAGGATGAACAAATTCTCCTGTAATGATGTATCTCATGAGTTTTAATAGTTCTGGATTAACAGGGAAAGTGAACTGGTAGAGCCCATATATTTAATTAATGCAGGTATTTTTGGTTTCTTACTGTCTGCTCCATGACCTTGTGGGCCCTTGGTCAAGCTGTCTGCGACATATCCTCTTTATTTCAAAGAGGTGGGGTATAATCCCAAGTATTTTCTCATGCTGCTTCTGACTTTCTTTGGTGCTCTGTGCAAAGTGAGAATGGTGGCTTGGTTGAGAAGGCAGGCCCTTTGCCATCTTTGGTCTCCAGCCGATGCTGACACAGTCACCTCTGCTAGTATTGATCTTCAGTGTTAGATGAAAGGTCATTGAGCAACATGTCCCAGATTGTTTCACAGAAAGATGTTTTGACCTCTGTTTCTATAACCTCTCTATTAACAAGCAGCCATATGGAGTTCACTTTCACTAAAGAAATGTTATTTGTTTTACAGCAAATATTTTTCCTTTATATTATTAATGACATCATTAATCTCATGGTTTTCCTTACATGTTTGCAATGGATTGTTTTCCTATTGCCTGGGGAAAACAGAACAAATCCTTAACACAGCCTTAATACAGCCTCCCAAACTTTCACTCTTTTCTTACTGATGCTGTTCATACAGTTACATATGCTATTAAACACCCAATCCAAGTAACTTCAACATTCTGCCATAGAAACTCACCTTTTCACAGCTTAGAGCAATTAAGCCTATTTCTGAAGATAGATCTTATAATATTCCTCTTTCTGCATATTTAATTTTATAATGATTGTTATGAACTGGTGATATAGGTGAAATATGCATGTTATTTCTAAATCTCTTTATGGGAAATAATCTCTAACAAGTAGTAACATCTCAATATTTGCACTAAAGAATTTGATGAGCTTTGTACACAACTGCAAATTCAGTAAATTCAGTTATAGCAAATGACAAACAAGATAATTTCACAAAGGACATGGTTTAGAAAAGGGAGGGAATTGACTACAAGTTCCAGATTGTGCATATTAACCATGGTCAGTGGATGTGCTGATTGGGTGTTTCTAGTAATGTTTCCATGTTGTGTCTAATGTTGTCTTGTATTGTATTCCAGCTGTTCTTAACTCAATGGTCGGTGACCTTTGTGTGCCCAGATGTTTTGGACTATAACTTCTGCAAATGCCTTTCTGTTAAATGCGCTGGGTGGCAGTTAGGGAGTAGGTTTAGAGTATTTCAAGGCCTCAGAATTCATCTCCATTGGTTTCAATTCAAGGGAGCATAAAGCATAGTCTGGTGAAGCAGTATGGGGTGTAGATACATAGATTGTTCTGTGCTTTGTACACTTTTGCTTCCAGATTTCTCTATACAGATTGAGTTTCTCTCATCCGAAAAGCTTGGGAACAGAGCTATTTGGATTGGGGAGGGGGGGAGTGGATTTTGGAATATTTACATATACATAGCATGGTATCTTGGACATGGGTCCTAAATTTAAAAATGAAATTCATTTATGTTTCATGTATATCTTAGAGCCTGAATATAATGTTATACACAATATTTTAATAATTTTGTGCATGAAACATATGTACACTGAACTATCGGAAAGCAAAGGTGTCACTATCTTACCCACCCATATGCACATTTTTACGTTTTGGAATATTTGGGGTTCTGGAATTCTGGATAAGGAAGACTCAACCTGTATTTATTGATATAATTTTATTCTGAGTGTCATTCAGAATTTTCACTTCTCTTTCTTTTTTCCTTCTTAGCCTTCTTTGAATCCAGAAGAAAGACAGGTGTCGGATGTAGTGCTGTTAAACCACTGGAGTATTCGAAATTATGAAGTGCAACGTGGAGACATAGTTTCACTGGTGTAAGTAAAACTCAATATATCTTTAAATTCCTTTTTGGTGCCCATTACTGCTGTTCAGAAGGTTTCATTTGTAGCAAGACTAGTAGGTTAAAGATAAGAATGTGGTTGTACATAGATGTACAATGATTGCTATAGATTTCCAGATGATCTTCAAAAGTTTTTATCATCAAGGATATGTGGTAATGTAGAGTGTAAATCAGAAATGCAGATGCAGGCAATCTGCTGTGACATGTCTGTTTTTATTGTTGTTGTTATAATTAATTATGTGATAGCAACATTGGAAGATAGTATACCAAATTGATTTGAATGGATAAGCAGTGGAGAGAAAGCTTTAAATATGTTGTTTTTGTACCAGTTTCACTGAGAGCTGGACATCATACTGATCTGATTTGGTGTAATGTGGCATTGCCTCCTCTTAACAGCAATGGTTATTGTGGAAAAGTTGGTCATTCCTGAAACAGGTGTTTTCAGTGAGAGAGAGAAAAGATTTTTTATTATTATCAGGTTCTGATTAGCCATAAGGTGGCACTGTGTCTCTGCTTAATACCTCACTGATGTTTAAAGGATGTTTCACTCTTATTAGAATATGAAAATGGAACATTGAATTGTGCGTAACAGACATAATGACATTAAGCAAATTGATGGTACATGGTCTGAAGACAAATTTTGCTTTTTAGCTTGACAATTAAAGCATGTAGCAAATAGAAAGCAATGGAATTTGTCTATAGTTTTCCTGTTGGATATTAGAATAGATTGATCACAAAAGTATATGTTTTAATGTAGTATGTACTAATTCTGAAACTGCATAACTAGGAACTTGTTTCTTGTTTTACTATTGGCATTTTGGTGTGACATATTTTTCTGTTCTTGCATGTTTACTGCTTCCGCAGCCTCCTTTCAGTGTTCATTTTGTGTGGTCTTTTTTAATTAATGCATCTGATGCATTCATGACTGTGATTTATGCTAGTTCTTGTTCCAAAATTGGGCTTCAAGTCCAAAGTGTGCACATGACACATTCATTTATATGACTGCTTAATGTGTATTTACCTGTTTGAAAGAACTCTGCCAAGAAATGCTTTATGGCATAGTTTAGGAATAGGGAAACACAGTGATTAGACTGCAAACATCACAGTTGTCCTTCTCATTTATTGGTTACTTTGACGTTCTACAGGCTGTAGTTGACAAAGCTGCGTCTCTCCCTCATGTACTTCATATTATGGGTAGATTTCTCTGATCATGACTTCAAGAAAAACTGTTCCAATGACATCTTTGAGAAAGTGGGTAGTACAAACATTTTATGGAATGTTATAATTTCACTATTTCCAGAGCACTTGTTAATAAAACATAGTTTCAAAGTGTGGTGACACTCTACTCTGAACTCTAAATTAAACCCTGTGATGTAGACCAGTCACAAGATATATTACACTTGGCCCTCCTTATCCACAGATTTTTTTATCCACAGATTTGAGCATACATGGCTTGAAAATATTCCCAAAAAGTATAAATTCCAAATAGCAAACCTTGATTTTCCATTTTATATATGGGACATCATTTTGTTGTGCCATTATATTTAATGGGACTTGAGGATACACAGATGTTGTTATCCACAGGGGGTCCTGGAACCAAACACTGGTGGATAACAAGGACCCACTGTAATAAGTATAAAATTGTCTGAAATATTCCATTGGATAAACAGGATTTTGAAAATCTGCACTGATAATAGTTTATTACATGACACCTTACTATGAAATTTCAGCAACATCTTATTCTTCCTCTGCCCCAAAATTCAATCTATTACTAACCCCAACAATACATAGCTGAATAATGTACTTTTTATGCTGGGTCTTTTCAATCTTTGCCTATTACATTTTCTGTGCTGTGTATTCTGTCAAAAAAATTGCCCTTGAAATGTTGTACACCAGTAAAACAGTAAATAAACAACAACTCAGAGGGTTTTGTTTTTTTTTTTTTAAAAAAAGCAGTCTGAATTAATAACAGCACAGCCATGTTAAAATTCTGTAGAGCTAGAACACCAAAGTTTTTTGGTGGTCATAAATCCTAAAGCAACAACAAGTAGTATATGTTATTGATGGGTGTGAAATAAAGCAGTCACTGTCAGTAGATCCATAAATAATCGCCTCTTTAGTAGATTATTAGCTGAAAATGTTAGCGTTCAAATTTCTGCATCTGATTATTTTACTGAAATACAACTGACTGTAATCATCGATATCTGTTTCTATACACTCAAAATCCATATGTATTGAAATTATTCTAGAAAGTTTTTTTTATCTCTTCCCCCCCCCCCCCCCTTTCACTTCTTGCTTCAATAAGAATGGACCAGGAGATACTTGAATGTAGTGCTAGTAGGGATAAAAATCATTAACCGAATTGGTCATGCTGGGAAAATAGGAATGTACATTGTGTTTTCTGTTGTGAAGTATAGTTTAGGGCATAGGTTCTAATGCTTAAATTTTGTTCAATTGTATTGAAATTTTATTGAAATTATCATAAATATGTGTGTGGTTCACATACTGCAATGAAAATCTTGATTTTTTAAAAATTCATGCTTTTGTTTTCACGCCACTATTTTGTTTAAATTTAAGGGTGCTGTATTTTTTTTTAAAAAGAACTGTTTGTAATAGGTATGTATCTTTTAAAAAGCATTTTATCTTTTTAAGTGTAAGTTTGAATTGTTTTAATATTCAATTCTATTTTAAGTTTTATTTTTCTGTTTTCAACTGTATTGTTCTTTTTAAAATAGTAAGCTCTCTTGAGTCCCAGTTTTGGGAGAAAGGTGAAATACTATATGTTGAGTAGGCCTTATCAGAATTACTTGTGACCCGAAGTGTTTCAAATTTGGGAATTTTTTTTCCATTTTGGAAAATTTGCATATACATAATGAAATATTTGAGAGATGGGATCCAAGTCTAAACATGAAGTTCACTTGTTTCATATACTGTACACCTAATACACATAGCCACAATATTTTGAAATAATATTGTTCATAGAACAGTTTGTGTACATTCAGCCATCAGAAAGCAAAGGTGTCAGTGTCTCGGCCATCCATGTGGGCAACTGGGTTTTGCAGTATTTTGGATTCATAATTCTGGATAAGGAATATCCAGCCTGTACTACTTCTACTGCCAATCAATTTTCAACATTTCAAACAGGAAAACAGGTCCTTTAGACTTTACAGTATTACATTGCAAATGTTTCCAGCAATAGAAATATAAATAGCTAGCTGTCTTGTGTTAAATGAGATGTCTAACTCTCTAGACTGACTGAGAACAACTTTCCAGGTTTTCAAACATGGGCCTTTCCTAGACCCATCCTGAGATGTCAGGAACTGAATGTGGGGCCTTTCCTTATACAGAGTTTGTGGTTGATCACTGAACTATAACTTTTCCACATGAAGATAGTGTTGGCCAAGGTGGTTTTGCTAAAGACTGACAGGCGTGTGTATGAAGCCAGTGCATAATATTATAAGATAGAGAGAAAAATGACAAGCAGGTTAGAGAATCACTATAATTTCATTCATTCCACTCTTAAGGAAGATCATCCTGGCAACATCTACACGTTATTGCCAATAGTTTAGCTACCTTGTCTCGTTTATATTGTACCATATTCAGAAAACAGATCTGAAAAGTAAGCTGTTGCCTCAACTTCAAATTTTGTGACTGTTTCTGTCAACTAACTGAGCAGAAAGGACTATTGCATCTTCCCAAGGAAAAATTATCATTGATTCAGATCCCATTTATGAAGTTGTTGTTGTTATTTTTAGAGGAATGGCTTAAAACTGTATCTTGTTTTTTTCAAAGTTGAAACAAAATTATCAAAAGTTTGAAAGTGCTGGGAAAATAAAGAGGTCTTTGCCTGATACTGGTAAGACAGGGGAGCCTTTCTGGGAAAAGATTGTGAATATAGGGTGCTATCATTAAAAAAGCCCTGTCCTTGATAGCAACCAAACACACGTCAGATTTAAGAATTCAGGAAAATCTACTTACCATGAGGATCTCAGAGCATAGCCAGATACATGAGACACGTTATTCTGCTAGAATGATAATGTTCAGTTGTAGTTTATGTGACAGGTAATATACTACCTTCCTTATACCTTATACTTGTTCTAACATTTTATTAGCAGCAGCAGCAGCAGTAGTAGTAATAATAATAATAATAATAATAATAATGCATTTATTTGTATCCCACCTCTCCCTGTGTTGAATTGAGGCAGGTAACAACAAGTAAGAACAGTAAGAAACAAAAAATAACAATATAATACCGCATAAAAAATAATAATCTAAACTAGTAATTTTTAAAAAAAATAAATTAAAAATTCACTATGAAATCAGAAAAATCCGATTAGTAAAGAATGAATGTCGATATTTAGAAGGAGCAAGTAAATTATTGAAATGGTTGACTTACCAATAAAACAGCTTTTGGGGGTGAAACAGTTTTTTGCTTTTTACTCTTTGTGAATTGGCATGATTTATTGAAGAAACAGCTTTGGTGTTTTCTTGAAATGAATTGACAGATTTCATTTCAGTGATACAATACTCAAATGTTGTTCCACATTGATCCTTCAAATAACCTCATTAAAACTACATTTTGATTTAAAGCAGAAATAATGTCTGAAGTGTAGACTTACATGGAATAAAAGCATTCTTTGATATTGCACAGGTAGATGTCACTGAGCAAGCAGAGGCAATCATGAACTTATACAAAGCATTCCTATATGTATGTACTGAGAATAGATTGCATACAAAAGTATCATTACAGAAAAGTGTGAATAAGAGTGCACATTAATGGATTAGACTAAACAGATTGGATTCCCTAATCCAAATGTAATCAGTTTTCTATTCTTTAAAGCGGGTGGGCTGGTTTGTGGTCATACTGCCAAAAAATGAAACTTTCTGCTGCTTTCATACCACCTTCTTTAAAGAAATGGAAAGATATACTCTGTGCCAATTCAAGAATGCTCTGATGCTTAGAGAACTGCCCGATTTCCCTAATTTTGGAAGCAACTGTTATAGACTGAGGAATAGCAGGGGCAGCCACTGAATTTAGGGAATGACAGTATACATGGTAGATTCCCTTGTGACCATCACCTACCAAAAAGTTGCCCATCCTTTCTTGAAAGACACATTCATAACACCAGTTACACAATCTTGTTTCAAAAATAAGATGAGGTTGACATTGGTCATAAAATTTTAAGAGCATTAAAGAGACCATTAAATGTTTTTGGAAAACTGTTCTTGTTATCGGAAACTGTTTTTCCAAACATAGGAGCAAAAAGAGCTAAGGCATGGGGGGGGGATCCCTTATAAGATTTTTAGTTAAAAGGAAAATTTAAATTTGTTAAGTAAATGAAGTACATGTAGCTACCCACTCTTATTTTTCTTTCAAGTGTGTGTCAACTGTTTCTCCTGCTGCGTTCTATGTTAAAATGTGTTTGCTCTTTAGGAATTTTTAAAATGTTGCATCAGAGTAGGGAAATCTCTGGCATACATATCCAATTTAAGATAGAAAAAATGGTTCTTACTATTTTTAATCAGACACAGGTTCCTCACAGATATGTGAATTGGCACGGCTGACTATGCTGTGGTTACTCCTACGTCTCCCCAAGAGCTTGGAAAGAATTGGATTCAATTTTTTCTTCTGGTGGCCTCTTCCTGAAACCCAGGAACAGATGGGAAAACAAATGATGATACAATAAGCAACTGTCACTCTAGTGCTGCATTGTCTATCAGATAAAATGATTAAATCTATATCCATTATTTTCTCCCTTTCTCATAATGCTAGAACTCAAGGGTCATCCAATTAAGCTGATTGGCAGGAGATTCAGGACAGACAAAAGGGAATACCTTTTACACACTGAATAATTAATTAACTTCCACAAGATTTTTTTTAAAGGAATGTCTTCTAGGATGGATGACTTAAACGTGGAATAATAAAAACTCATAAAGGAAAATTTTATAAGTGGCTCCTAGTTTTGATGGGGCTATGCAACCACCTAGGTCAAGGTTAGTATGCATTTGAGTGCCAGCTGCTGGGGAGCACCTAGGCTCCAGATGTCATCATCATGTCCTGCTTTTGAGCTTTCCAGAAACATCTGGCTTGCCAGTTGGGGAAACAGAACATTGGTCTAAATCAGGAGTGGAAAACTTGAGAGATTTGTGACTACATTCCCCAGCATTCTTCCCAGTTAGCATGGGCTGCGGTTGCTAGGACTGTTGGGAGTTGCAGTCTACAACATCTGGAGAGCTGCGCTGTGTCCATGGGCTTAATATTCTACCAGACAATTTTATCAAGCTTGTCTCAGACACTTATAATTTCATTTAATGGTGTTTAGACATCTGTTTCTTACCCTTGTTGCATCATCATCATCAACAACAACAACAATATCCTGCCCTTTCCCCAAAATTGGGACTCAGAGTGGCTTGCAAGATTAAAAACAGTACAATTGAAAACACAGAAAAACATTAAAACAGAATTAAATTATCACAATATTAAAACAGATTGCATGTAAAAGATTAAAATATAATTAAAAAGATAAAAGTGTTTAAAATAAATTTAAAAGAATACAACACCCAGCCTGTTCTTTAAAAACCTGTTTTAAATGCCTGTCTGAACAGGAAGGTCTTAGCCTGGTGACAGAAGGCCACAGTCTAGAGATAGCCAGGGAAAAGCCCTCTCTTGTGTCCCAGCCAACTGTGCTTGCAATGGTGGTGGGATGGAGAGAAGGACCGCTCCAAGAGATCGCAGAACCTGGACCAGTTCATACAAGGAGATACGGTCTGCCAAATAGCCTGGACCTGAGCTATGTAAGGCTTTATAGATCATAACTAGCACTTTGAATTGTGCCCGGAAACAAACTGGCAGCTAGTGGAGCTGTTTCAGCAGGGGCATTATGTGATCTCTGTAACCTGTCCCTAAAGTTTCCAAAACCTTTTTAAAAGCAGTCCCAACTAGAGCACATTACAGTATTCCAAATGGGATGTAAGCAAGGCATGTACCACTGGGGCCATATCCAACGTCTCAAGGAATGCTATCACCATAACTTTTACACTACATAGTTCACCTATTTCAGGACAAGGAAGTAAATTTCTTTTAATCTTTCTATGCTACATTTTGGGGGAACAGATCCTCAAAGCAGTATCCAATCAAATGTATTGCATCATATTTTCAGCAATATCAAATGTACCAAAGTGATATTTGGTTTAGATATGAAATTGTAATTTTTATGTCTGAAAGCAGGCTGATGCATGCTGTTATCTCTAAAATTCTAGGTTCCTCGTGAGCAATAAATAGCTTGCCATTCCATCAATGAAAAGTCAAGAAGTTAGGAATCATTGCATATTAGGGGCAGAGAGAGTGCATGAACCATAAGACACACACCTGTAATGTCAAAGTACGTATAGTCTGACATTGTGGTTGTTTTCAGAGATGTACCTGTTCTAGTCTCTTGCAGCATAAAACAGAGGAAAAGAGGGTGAGAAAAATGTGGCAGACTATTTAAGACTATTTTATCATGACCTTTTGTGGAAATAAACCCACTTAATCCAATGCAGTACAGAGTGCATCAGGGCATTTATGATGTTGATATATAGTATGGATGTTTATAAATTAATTAATAATCATTAATGCTGCGATAGTGCTGATAAAGTTGTGTGGATACAACTGGGAATTTTGTATCCACACAACTTTATCAGGGCTGTGACAAATCCAGTTGCTAGAGTAGAGACATTGAATCACTGAATAGTAAGACAAAATATATATAAATTCCATCCATTCAATAGCTCTCGTCTGCAACTAGCAATTGGATTTAGACCTGTGGTCATTTTTAATGTCTTTTGCTTCTCTTAACAGCTCTTAGCTGAGCAGTTAACTAAACATATTCAACTGTCACCCAGAGGACATTTTCTCCAGCTGCCCCTAGACTAGAATAACCTGCCAGAAGAGATTCGACAGCTGAATACTCTGTCTGAATTTAAAACAGCATTAAAGATTAGTCTGTTCCAGCAGGTCTATCCAGATAATTTTTAAATTATTAATTTTAAACTATGAACTAATTGTTTTAATATGTATTGATCTTATGTGTTCTTTTAAACTGATGTTAATGTGTTTTAATTGGTTTAGGTGTTTTTAATGGATGTTATGTGTTGTATTTTAATCTGTTCTGTTCCCCACCTTGATTAATGGGGAGAGGCGAGTAAGAAATATTAATAATAATAATAATAATAATAATAGTAATAATAATATAGTGGGCCCTTCCCTTATGCAGGGGATCTGTTCCGGATCCTCCCCCTCCCAGGTAAGGGGAATTCTGCGTATGCTTGAGCCCCATTAAAAATAATGGGGCTTGTGCCTGCGATTTGTGTGCCACGCGCACGAGCGCCAATACCCCTTCTGGGGCATACCAAGGCTTCTTCTGGCGTGGCTTTCAGCGTATGCTGAAAGCCACGTATGTTGCACCCACATATGACACGGGTGCACTGTAATGTCCCCATGACAAAATGTAACAGGGAATAAATTATTTTTCAGAATGGAGAGCCAATGGTGGATCCAGTTGTGCGCTTTCAGATCCAGTGGTATACTTTCAAACAGCTAAATCTAGTTGTGTATTTCCACTGGATCCTACTGCTTGTTCCAGAAACATCCGCCTTTATTCCCCAATAGCCTAGAAACCTGCTGTGAAATTCCTAGGTGCAGCTCTTTGGTGTTCTCAAGAGCTACAACAGGAGAAAAAACTCACCATTCATATTGAGAGCAGAAGGGTTTGGGTTTTGGCTGTGGTACGTTGGACATATCATAAGTATGGAGGATTCATTGACTTTTCAAGTAAGACGATGATGCAGAGAAGGGTGTATAGATTGCAATTTTTTAGCTGTATATGTTTTTAAATGTTGTACCCTGCCCCGATTGCTCGCTCAGAGGGGCGGGTTAGAAATAAATATTATTATTATTCTAAGGGTGGAAGGCAGTAGGAAAAGAGGAAAACTGCATTACAGGTGGATAGATGCAATCAAGAATCATTGATAGGGTCACTGTAAGTCAAAGTTAACTTGACAGCAGTTAACAATAACAATTTTTGAGTAAATACCATTGTAAGATTAGACTTAGCTTTCCTTTCTTTAACATAAAGAACATTATGCAATATAAGGAGAACTTTGTGCAAGATTCAAGTACTAAATAATACAGTTGACATGCAGGGTTTTTTTTTCAAAACAAAAAGATAACCACTTTTTTCAAACCAAAAAGATAACCTTCTATAAGGTCAGGGACATGATTTACTATGATTTACTATGAGGGACAAAACACCCTAAATTGTATTCCTTTTTATAAAAATTTGAATACCTCAGATATGTAATTAAAAGCACCAGACTGTTACCAGCCTGAAAGCAGGTGTTAGCAACCATGTTCTTCATTTATTCATTAAAGGTATTGTTGCTTCTCAGCTCACCATGCTTCCCAGGGTGGTCCACAAAAGTTAAAAGCATTATTTAAAAAACAAATAAAAATTTTAAAAAAGAAAATTAATTCCCAAAGACAATCCTTGGTTTACAGACCAACAACTATACAGATCAATTAAGGCCTCGTTCACACTATATAATCAACCAATTTTTTGAGTCGAATCAATGAAGCAATTTAGCGCTGAATGGATGTTTATGCTATTCAAACTGCAATTGAATCTGCCCATTTCAATTTACTCCACTTTGCATTCACATTCATCAATAGGATCGAATCGAAATGGAGTTGTGTCACAGGGGTGACTGTGCCACAGGGAACCGAATCCAATCAACAGTGCATTCACACTTGCACTGAATCAATTCATTAAAAAAGATGCAGGGAATGCTGCGGATTCAGAAGAAATGGTTTAACTGGGTTTGCCTCCCCAACAAACCTCACCAGAAATTTGGTGCAAGTGTGAACAAGGGCCCTTTCAACCACTTTACACCAGTTTGAAAACTAATTTATTATGTAGTGTGGTTGAGGCCTTAATCTTGGTTGCCTGCTGGTAGCTCATAAGGATGGGACAAATCTCTTTTCATGAGAAGGAGTTCTGTCATTGAGGTGCTTCAGCAAACAAGTGGTTGCCTTATGTAACACATTAAACTAGTCTCTGAAGGTGGTGTGACTTGTGTGCCTTCAGGCCATTTGCAACTTATGGCAACCCTAAGGTGAACTTATCCTGAGATTTTCTTTGCAAGATTTGTTTAGTAGGCCTTTACTTTTCTTCCTCTGAGAGGCTGAGAGAGCATGACTAGCCCAAGAATAGCCAATGTGTTTCCATGTACTAGAGAGGATTTGAAGCCTGCTCTCCAGAGTTATAGTCTGATGTTTAAACCACTACACTATGCTGGATTTCAAATTCTGGGTAAAGTCAAATGGGAGGAGACTACTGAAATATACTGAGTCAGTTGTCATGCATTCAAGACATATTATGTCATTCCCAAACAGCTTTTGTCAATCTGCAAGAATTAATATAAAATTGCCTGTATAATGAAATATGGTTGTTTACATTTGTTATTTGGGTACAGGTCTCATTTTGTACTTATATGATTTATATAAGACATTGTAAAGTGCCCTCAAGGGAAATTAGGTGGATACCAAAATAGAATGAAATGTAGATAAGTTAAATAATGAAAGAATAAAAGGAGCACAGATGATATAGTACAAGATTTAAAAGTCAAACTTAGACAGCTAAAGACACTAAATCAGACCAAAGTTACTTGGAAGTTCTTTTTAATGGATGATGTAGTTTTGTCCTGTTTGTTTTTAACTGTTGTTGGTTTGTTACCAAGTGTTTTGGTATGTGATATATGAAAATGTGTAATGTTGTTGTTTTTAAATACAGTTTCCAATAAAAAATTGCCTGGAAAAGAGCTGATGTGTCTCTTCTTTGTGACAGAAGCATTTCAACTTATTTGTGGAGAAGTCTGGAGCCCCATTTCCTTGAAATAGAAATGCAATATTTTTGCCCTGTAATCTTGGGCCATACAGTGGTCCCCCGGGTTACAAAAGTAATCCGTTCCAGATTACTTTTCGTAACCCGGAAATCGTCGTATCCCGGGGGACCGCTTTATTTGACGGAACGCGCGGCCAATTTAAAGGGGCCGCACGGTTTTTCTCATTCGGATCCCGGGGTTTTCTTCGCATCCCGGGGGCTTTTTTTCACCCCCGGCTCTTTCGGCTCCCGGGGATTTCATTCCCCGGGGGCTTCGTATCCCGGGGGACCACTATATAACAGAATCTGTTTGGGGTCCTTCAGTCTTGTGATATTTCCCCTTCTTTGCTCCCCTTTTCTTAGTTGGACAATCTACAGTGCTCTTCATGGCAGCAGTTTGTAACACATGCAGATAGTACTAGTTAAAGGATCCAGAAATGGATTTGTAATATGAATGTAGCAGCCATGATCCTGTTGGCCCATGTAACTACAGTATCCCCGTGCAGCCATAGATAAAATGGTTGTGACACAATGACTACAGAGGTAGGAGGATGTTAGAAGAGAGTTGCTTGGGAGCTGGTTGGATAGCTTTCTCTAGTAATACCACACATCCATGACCCACTGTGATATGAAATATTTTACATTTTAAAAAATTTATTTGTTCAGTTCAATATAATATTTTAAAAAGTAACATGTTACTCATGAGATCCAATGTGATGTAGTGGTTTGAGTTCTGGACTATGACTCTGGAGACCAGGGTTCAAATCCTTGCTCAGCCATGGAAACCCACTGGGTGACCTTGGGCAATCACACTTAGCCTCAGAGGATGGCAATGACAAACCCACTCTGAGGAAACTTGCCCAGGAAACCTTATGACAGGGCATTAGGGTCAGAAACAACTTGAAGGCACACAACAACAAGGACATGTTACTCATGATGCTGCTAGAAAAAAAGTTATCTCTACTTTGCTTTTCCACTTTACTTTTCTTTTCTTCTAAGCAGCAAACACAACATGACATGAGTAATACCTTTAGAATACAGTGGTCCCCCGGGTTACGAAGGTAATCCGTTCCGGATTACCTTTCGTAACCCGGAAGCTTTTGTTTCCCGGGGGACAGCTAAAATCAACGGACCGCGCGGCCATTTAAAGGGGCCGCACGGCTTTTTTCGCTTCGTATCCCGGGGGATATTTCGTATCCCGGGGGATACGAAGCCGGTCCGCCGCCTTTCGGATCCCGGGGTTTTCGCAACCCGGGGGATTCGTAAGGCGGGGGACCACTGTATATAGTTCTGAAACATTTGGTTTTGAAAATGCACATGATATACCACTGCTTTTCCATTACTCTCTATTTCTTTACCCTAAAGGGGAAAACTCTTAGCACTGATACAAAAATAGAATAAAACATGGAAATATTCCATCAGAATGCCTCTGAAGTTACTTTTGAAAAAAAACACAAACCAGTTGCTCTTCATGCCAATAAAATAGTTTTGCTTTTTTCTTGTTATATTGCTTTTAGATGGTAACTCTTTACACCTTTATTGGCCCTTCCCCACTGACTAGTTAAAGGAAACAATGTTTCTTCTTTGTGGTCTCTGTGCCTCACACAATAGGGTTTTGCGCCTGCGCAGAAGCTCCATTCGGAATGCTGAAAAGCTGAGCAGATTGGCGGGAGCCCCGCCCCTCCCATTCCCTGAGCATGCCCAATCCCGCCAATCTAGCTCCTCCTTCAGTTCTCTTTCGTCCGCCGCAAGAGTAACATCTCCTTCGGAGTGCTCTTCATCACGACGAAAGCTGAGTAGCTAGACTCTGTCTATTTTGTTTTATTTTACTTTATTTTGTTCTTTTTCTTAGTTTTTTTTCGTTTTACTCCCGTTTTTTTCCTTGAGCTGCCCCTTTTTGTTCGGAACTCTAGGGTTTTGGCCCGGACGGGCCCCTCGCGATTGGACCGGCCTCTTACGGCCGCCCCATTCAAGAAATGTTCCGACTGTAGCGGTAAAATCTCGGTTGTGGATGGACACTCGAAGTGCATTTTCTGCTTAGGCAGTTCCCACATTCCGGAGAAATGCAAGCATTGCAAGGCTTTTAACCCCACCACACTTCGCCAGAGAGCGGATCGGCTCAAGGCCCATCTGTGGGAGAAGGCCCTCTCGGTTTCCCACTCTTCGGAATCGTCCACGGACCCCTTAGGACGCCTCCCCATCTCTAAGTTCCCGAGGATTCCGAAAATCAAAAGACCGACCTCGACGGCGACCTCGACACCGACGGAAGCCTCCTCGGCATCGGCCTCGACCACGACTACCATGTCTCGCTCCGAAGGGCAACACAGAGAGCACAAGAAGCGGCCTTCATCCACCGAGCTGGAGAAGCCGAAATCTAAAAAACATAAGCATAAGGAGGTCCTTACTTCGGTTGCCTCGGCGGCTGCCCAGGCAGACCTGGCCATGTCTTTTCTAAGACAACCTTTGGCCATTGACCTCTCTGTCCCGGCCCCGGTCACTGTACTAGACTCGGCGCCGGAGACCTTGGAACCCGCATTTCAGCCTGCATCTACCCAGGTCCTTGCCCCTACGGGGACGGTCTCAACCTCGGTCTCTACAGTCTCGCCCATTTCGGCTCCGACTTCTGTACCACCAAAGGAAATCCTAGCCTCTTCGGAGCGCATTTACAGGCTGCGGTTCCCATCTCCTCCACCCCGGAAGTCTCCGGAACCGTTCGAGGAGCACTACTTTGACTCGCCCCACTCGTCGGCCTCCTTTCTGGCTCGACATCGGGCTGAATCTTATTGGAGAGAGCGTCATCCATCTTATCGCTCTTACTCTCCTTCATATCGGGATCGGTACCATGTCCGTGACCTCCACGTTGGAGACTTTTCACGATCTCGATCTCATTCTCCTTCTCGGTCCCGAGCCAAATACAGGGCCATATCGCCCCCGCCGGCCTCGACAGCTACGGTGTCGAAACCCCCGGAATCGAGCGGCACTATGACCGCTGCGGCCTCAGCTACGATTACTACTTTGACGTCGATAGTCTCCGCTCCGATCAGTTACGCGGACGCCTCGACGTCGACCTTCCTTACGGCGCCAATACAGCCCTATGTGGATCCGCAGTTGCCAGCCTCCCAGTCTACGGAGGAGTCCACGGGAGAGACGGACAACCGTCCCGACTCTCCACAGCCTGCCATTTCCTCTCCTAATGAGGAAGTTGAGGACCAGACACCGGGTTCACCTGTCGAAGACCTCCATCTCTTCACTGGAATTGTCGACAGGATGGCAAGGGCGGTAGGCCTCCAAACGGCGCAGACGGCCCAGCCTCCCAGGGACCCCATCGATGGCCTCGTGGTGCGTCCCCAGCAACCAGCGGTCATCCCATTCTTGCATTCCTTCTCTGACATCATGGTGGCTTCTTGGAACAAGCCAGCCTCGACACCACCTGCTTCTAAGAAGCTCGACTCTCTGTATCGGGTGCAGTCGGATACAGCACCGTTCCTGTTCACCCACTCGGCTCCTAACTCTCTAGTGGTGGAATCTATTGTAAGTCTACAGGCAAGTCCCACTCTGCCCCCGTGGATAAAGATGGCAGAAGGATGGACATCTTTGGCCGCCGTTTCTACTCATCTGCAGTTCTGGCACCGAAGGTCGCCAATATGCAAGGTTGTATGGCCGGCTATCAGAGGTTTCTGTGGGAGCGTGTGGCTGCTTTTATTCCCTACCTGCCTCAGGCACAACAAGAGGCGGCTCAGGAATTTTATGCTGAGGCACTCTCCCTCATTGCCCAGGAGGTCCACTCAGCTAGACACGTTGTTGACTGTTCTGCGAAAGTCATGGCCAGTGCAGTGGCACTCCGCCGTTTCGCCTGGTCGAGGTCTACCTCCCTGTCTGAGGAAGCTAAGTCCAAGATCGAAGATCTTCCTTTTGATGGTAAAGGTCTATTTGCCGCCAAGACCGACGAATCTTTGGACACCATGGCCAAGGCTCGTCTGAACGGGAAGAGACTTGGGCTGACACCTAACAAGCCTTCATCTGGTCGTGCCTGGCGCCAAAGGCCATACGACCCTGGTTTCACCCGTTCTCGCTTGGCTCCGTCCTCCACTTATAGGACCCAGCCTTATGCTAGGAGGCCTTACAGACAGCCTCAACAGCAGCAGCAGCAACAGCAAAGGCAAGGCCAGCAGCGTCAGCAGCAACAGCCTTCTAGGAAGCCATCCTCCAAATCGCACTTTGACGGGCCCTTGGAGGCGACACCCAATTTCTTTTTGCCAGTCACCCTCTCCTCAGTCCCCAGACTTCGCCATTTCTACGAGAACTGGTCCAAGATCACCACGGACTCCTGGGTGCTTACCATCATCCGCCTGGGATACGCCATAGAGTTCTCAAGTATTCCACCAAATGGTGTTTTCTGTTCCACTCCCTCCTCTCCTCCTCTTCTGGAGGAGATTTCCTCCCTTCTCGACAAAGGAGCCATACAACGTGTTCCACCGTGCTTCAAACACCAAGGCTTCTACTCCAGGTACTTCACAGTTCCGAAGAGAGGAGGAGGTCTTCGCCCCATCTTGGACCTGAGAGGCGTCAACTCATACATCATGCTTCGCAAGTTCAAGATGGTGACTCTCCAATCCATCTTGCCGTTCCTGCACCAAGGGGACTGGTTTGCATCCATAGACCTGAAGGATGCTTACTTCCACATCAGCATCAGGCCACAACATTGGAAGTATCTCCGTTTCGCCATAGATGGAGATCTCTATATTACCGTTCTTCCTTTCCGCCTCTCTACCGCTCCTCGAGTGTTCACAAAGTGCATGGCGGTGGTCATCTCTCACCTTCGTCTCCAAGGAATAAAGATATTCCCTTATCTCGACGACTGGCTTCTGGTGTCGTCCTCCAAGACACAACTGTACAAAGACGTCCAGTACACTCTGGACCTCTTGACCGACTTGGGACTCAAAGTCAACCTACCAAAATCCATTCTCCACCCTGTAAGGGTGATAGACTATATAGGCACGTCCCTGGACTCTGTGATGGGTTGAGCCTATCTTCCCACCAGACGGGCGGAAGCCCTCTGGGAACAACTGCAATCCGTCCTTCACACTCAACGTCCGTCTGCAAAGGACATCCAGAGACTGCTAGGCCACCTGGCCTCAACCACGGCGGTGACCTACCTGGCTCGCCTCAGGCTCAGGTCTCTCCAAGCTTGGTTCCTGGCTTCCTTCGATCACCTGAGGGACAATCTGTCCAAGAGACTCTCATTGCCACCTCATGTCAGAGACTCTCTCAAGTGGTGGATGTCTCCCTCCAACATCCTCAAGGGGATGCCCTTCCAGATGCCGGAACCGTCCAGGATGGTCACTACAGACGCGTCCATGTCAGGTTGGGGCGCACATCTCAACGGCTTGTGTGTACAAGGACTGTGGTCTGCACAGGAGGCAGAACTGCACATAAATGCCTTGGAACTGTTGGCAGTCATCAAAGCCTTCAGGGCATTCGAAAATCACCTGCTCCACAGAGTTGTGCAGGTAGTATCAGACAACACAACCACTGTCTGGTACATCAACAAGCAAGGAGGAACTCACTCTCCAGTCCTCTTGCGTCTCTCCCAGCAGCTGTGGACGTGGTGCCACCACCGATCCATTCATCCAGTGGCCATTCACTTGGCAGGAAAGGACAATGTGCTGGCAGACTCCCTCAGCAGGGACAAGGTGCTGCAGCACGAATGGACTCTGTCGAACCCAGCCTTCAATCTCCTGACATCTCGTTGGGGAATTCCTTCAGTGGACCTGTTTGCCACCCCAGAGAACGCCCAATGCCGGGCATTCTACACCAGAGCGGGCAAGGGACGGGGTTCCATGGGGGACTCCTTCCTTTGCAGTTGGAGTCGAGACCTCCTGTATGCATTTCCGCCTTTCCTCTGATCTCCAGGACGGTGGCCAAGATGGCCAGGGATCGGTCCAACACCATACTGTTGACTCCATTCTGGCCGAGACAACCCTGGTTCACTCCTCTTCTCCACTTGGCCAGGGGCCAGTACTTCCACCTGCCGAAGTGGCCGGACCTTTTGTCTCACTCCAATGGAGCGGTCCTGCATCCGGACTTGGTCAATCTACGGATGACGGCGTGGAGGATCCAGCCACAGAGTCTCCTGACCTGCTCAGGGTCCTGTCTGCCTCGAGAAAGGACTCCACCAAGAGATCCTATGCATATAAGTGGAAGCGTTTCTGTGCCTTCGCGGAGGCTAGGTCTGAACCTTCCTCACCTGTGACCCTTACTACTGTCTTGCATTTTCTACTGCACCTCAGGGATCAAGGCCTGGCCTTCTCTTCCCTCAAGGTCTACTTGTCTGCTATTGTAGCTAACCAGCCACCTGGCTCAAGGTCAGCTCGCGTCAGGTCTTCACGTCACCTACGTTAAAGAGGTTCTTCAAAGGGCTACATCACCTTTACCCACCATTGCCACCGGCCTGGTCTCTCTCTTTGGTGCTTACACAGCTTACGAGACCCCCATTTGAGCCCTTAGACTCTGCTTCCTTGAGACTGCTGACACTCAAAGTGTCTTTTCTTGTGGCCATAACTTCAGCCAGACGTGCTTCTGAGCTGACAGCCCTACGCTCAGATGAGCCTTACTTGACTTTTCATAGGGACAAAGTGGTCCTCAGACCGGACATTTCCTTCCTCCCTAAAGTGGTTTCTCAGTTTCACCTCTCCCAGGAGATTGTGCTTCCTAATTTTTATCCAGATCCCTCTTCGCCTCTGGAAAAGACTATGCACACCCTGGATGTTCGCCGTGCTTTGGCTTTTTATGTTCAGCGTTCTCAAGAGTTCAGATTATCCAATAAGTTGTTTATTTGTTATGGTGGTACCAGAAAAGGTAACCCAGTTTCATCACAACGGTTTGCAAAGTGGATTGCTCAAACCATTGCCTTGGCCTATGAACTGGCTAAACGCCCTCTACCGGTTGGTGTACGTGCCCACTCAACCAGGGCTACGGCTTCATCTGCTGCCTTCCTCAGAGGTGTTCCCCTGCCAGAGGTCTGCAAGGCGGCCATGTGGTCACAGCCATCCACGTTTGTGCGGCATTACCGGCTGGATTCCAGATCCCGGAGAGATGCCAGTTTTGGTCGTGCTGTTCTTTCTTCGATCTTGCAGTGACCTTCCCACCTCCATAGGTAAGCTTTTCAGTCACCCTATTGTGTGAGGCACAGAGACCACGAAGAAGAAGTACAGGTTGCTTACCTGTAACTGTGTTTCTTCGAGTGGTCATCTGTGCCCTCACACAAATCCCGCCCTACCTCCCCTCAGTCAGGTCCCTGCCTTTTTGTGGCGGACTTGAACTGAAGGAGGAGCTAGATTGGTGGGATTGGGCATGCTCAGGGAATGGGAGGGGCGGGGCTCCCGCCAATCTGCTCAGCTTTTCAGCATTCCGAATGGAGCTTCTGCGCAGGCGCAAAACCCTATTGTGTGAGGGCACAGATGACCACTCGAAGAAACACAGTTACAGGTAAGCAACCTGTACTAACTGTAACATGTTAATTCCAGGCTCTGCTTATGCTGGCATCATGAAGTATATTTTTGGTGCAAGTCATCAAGGGGATCCTGGAGAGTAAATCTGCATTTTATGTTTCAATAGTTTAGTCTCTGAACTTGGGAAAACTTGGAGAATGTGTGTGCTAACATGTGTTGGAAAAGGACCCCCCTCCCATTGCCAATACCCTTAGCACCCCATGAGTGCATGATCAGGCATTTAAATATGTTTCTACAACATCTCTGCTGTAAGGTCATACACTCCAAGTTAAAAATAGCCTGTGTTGAGAATCAAGTCCCCTTAAGCAGACACTTAAGCAG
This sequence comes from Urosaurus nigricauda, assembly GCA_034509955.1. Classification (NCBI taxonomy): domain Eukaryota; kingdom Metazoa; phylum Chordata; class Lepidosauria; order Squamata; family Phrynosomatidae; genus Urosaurus; species Urosaurus nigricauda. The sequence goes on along the minus strand of JAOEGL010000005.1, from coordinate 66,725,413 downwards.
ACACAAACAATGTAGCAGGCCTTCAGTGTATACAGGATGCCATTATCCTTTGCTCGCTGCCAATATATTTTGTCTGTCTCTGCAGAAAAGACAGTGATTCTCTCATTACAACTCCCCTACTGCTTCTGACAACAACAATACTGTTCCTCGGTGCCACTGGTTGTATTGGTTTCTTCTAAGCAGCAAACACAACATGACACAAGTAATATGGTTAGAATGTATAGTTATGAAAGGTTTGGTTTTGACAATGTGCATGGTATACCACTGGAATTTGTTCAGCAGTACTAAGCCACAAAAATGTAGTCTAAGAGCTATTATGCATATTTTGTCCATATATTTATTCAAAGGCTTAAGCTCCTCCTTATGTGGCAGATTAAAACATAAATTATAATAACATAAGTGAAAAAAGGAAAAATTCGTAGCTTTACCAGGAAAATATAACCAAGGCCTAGGTGGGCAAAATTGATAGAGTAGATAGTAATCAACTACATCACCAGCCCAGAATAACCAGCTAGAAAATTGGTTTTATATCGTGTTTCCCCAAAAATAAGACAGTTTCTTATATTAATTTTTACTCCCAAAGAAGCACCAGGTCTTGTTTTCAGGGGATGTCTCAATTTCTGCCCTCCTTCCCTAGAACCTCCAATTCTTTCCTTCCTCCTTTTCTCTCCCTTTTGGCACCTCTGTTTTTTCCTCTCCTTCCCTGGAACCTCCGATTCTTTCCTTCCTCCTTTTCTCTCCCCTGGGCACCTCTGATTTCCTCCTTTTCTCTCCCCTGGGCAGAATTAAGGACTACCGTGTTTGCTGCAGGAAGAGAAAGAAGGAGCAGCAGGAATGCAAGTGGCGCCCAGGGATTCTGCCAGCCGTGCGTGTGAGCCATCCAGGCACCCTTTGCAGCTTTTCCAAGCAGGCAGGCGCTCTTTGCACATGTGCAAAGCAGCTCTCTCTCCCTGCTTCTTGCTACTGATTGCCTCATCCTCAGTTTGCTTTCTCTCTCTCTATGGGATGGCACCAAGCGATGGGTGGGCTGTAGAAGGGAACATTGGGGTTGGAGGCAGAAAGCTTTGCTAGGTCTTACTTTCAAGGGAGGCCTTATATTTAGCAATTCAGCAAAACCTCTACTAGGTCTTATTTTCTGCGGATGTCTTATTTTCAGGGAAACAAGGTAGTCCTTAATTCTTACCATTCTCAGTTTATATCTGATATTGGCTGTCAGAACTAATTGGAGATATTGTTAATGGATGCCTATTTTACTCTTCTGCAGCAGCAGCAGCAGCTTCTTCTTCTAAATCAGCAGTTATCAACTTATGGGTTGTGATCCCTTTGGGGGTGAATGACCCTTTCACAGGGGTTGCCTAAGACCATCGGAAAACACATATTTCCGATGGTCTTAGGAACCGAGATGAAAATAATTTTATGGTTGGGGTTCACCACAGCATAAGGAACTTTATTAAAGGGTCGCGGCATTAAGAAGGTTGAGAACCACTGTTCTAAATGATAGAGGTAACATGAGACATGGTCTTGGAGAGCCTGAGAATAATTTTACTGGGAGATTTTAACATTCAAGCTGAGGCTACCTCGGGTATGAGAGAGAGAGAGAGAGAGAGAGGGATAGAGAAAGTATAGTGGGGAATGGAAAAAAAAAGGTATTTCCCTAAGCTGTGCACATGCACACCAGATGAAGAGTGGGTAGGTGGAAGGAGCTGACAATGTTCAGAGAAAATATTTTCTAAAAGACAGATTTTTATGGATGACAGAGATTACCTCTCCTGAGTCTTGACAGGCTTTCTCGAGAGGCAGTTAAGGAGCTATGTACCCCATAGGTCTTAAGGTTTACGATATAAAACAGACTTGATTATATTTTCTGGCTGAAATCCTGGATTTGGGGGATGGGGTGGGATATGTTCAGATAGGAGTTCCAGGTTTTAGTGATGTGTTGGAGATAAAAAATCTTTTGGTCAAAAATGAAAACATTAAAAATTTCCCTTCCCCAGAGTAAAATCAGATTGGTAATGTTTTATGAAGCTTTGGGCTGCCCATCTGGCTTCCCTATGAGATATTGCTGGTGACTTTATTTAACAAAAATGTACAAGTCACATGCTCTCAGCCTCAGAGGAAGGCAGTTGAAAATCTCTGAACAAATCTTGCCTAGAAAATTCCATGATAGGTTCACCTTAGTGTCCCCATAAGCCAAAAACATCTTGAAGGCACACAACAACAGCAAAGTAATGTTTCAGACAAGCATCTACCTCAGTGAGACTTTCCACAGTATTTGGCAGGTTTGTATGGAAAGACAATGGCCTTTCAGATGATCTCATTGAGGAGTTCATTACAAATTGCTTAAAAATAATTCATCATTGTGCTCCAGAAGTGTGTACGCTAAAATGAAATAATTAAATTAAAAATCTGGCTCAAATAGCTTTAAAAATGTATTGTTCCTTTCAGTATTAATAGTTAAGATGTAAACTTTATGTATAAAACTACTGATATGTTTTTAATAAATCGTATGCAGGGATAAGTCTATGATGATTTGAAACTATTGTTTTGATTTGTTTTGCCTTATTATCCTGTAACTCATTTTCATTGTGTGTATTTTTGTCTACTTGCTATTCAAGAGTTATCAAAATTTATAGTTTTGAATTCAGAATTACATTTCTTTTATTTTCATAGTGTAACATCTTCTCTTAAACAAAAAGGCAGATTTTGGAAATCTGGAAATGGCATATACTCAAAGCAACAATACATTCAGCTTTAATGAATTAAATGTGCTTAGTATTTAAAGCTGAAAAGTGTTCTGTTGAATAGCTGTTCTTCCTACAGATACATTTTCAACACTTTGTATATTGTAGTTTCACGGCATAGTTTATAAAGTGCTTCATAAGAAGTAAAACAATACAGTTCCAAGAATTTATATCGTGTATATCAATAACCATTTATAAGTATTTTATGAGGATATTCAACTTTAGATTTATTTTTTGCCTTTGTTTATTTTAACTTTAATTCCCCCCAATTGCTTTTCTGTTTTCTATTGTTATATTTTACATCTGTTTGTAAACAATCCTGAAGATGGACATAGAACTACAATGCAAGAATGTGTAAGTGTTGGTTTTAACCTTTAAAGCCCGTCATGGCTTGGGCCCATCTTATCTAAGGGACCGCCTCCTCCCATATGAAACCCCCCCCCGCACACTTCAGTCCTGTGGGAGGAACCTGCTTCAACCTATGAAAACCAAGCTGGTACAGACCTCCCAAAGGGCTTTTTCGGCTGTCGCCCCCAAGTTGTGGAATGACCTGCTGGACGAGATGCGTCTCATTCCATCTTTAGAAGGCTTTAAAAGAGCCCTAAAGACGCATCTCTTCCGGCAGGCCTTCCCAGAGAATGTGAATATCCCCAGCTCCATACCTAGGTTTTAAGGGCTTTTTAAGTCTTTTCCTGTATTTTTCTCCTTACAGCCTAAGCTGAGTCCGCTCCCTACTATTGCGCATTGTTATTTTAATCTATTATGTTTGTAACTCTATTGCGATTTAATTCTTTTTTAAGGGAGGGTGATAAGGGTAAGGAAGGGGTATTTTAACTTGATATTGTTTTAACCTCTGCTGTACTCCGCCCCGATTGCTTGTTCAGAGGGGCGGAATAGAAATAATAATAATAATAATAATAATAATAATAATAATGTGCTCACCAAGAAATGAAAGAGAGAGAAAGAGAGAAAGAAAGAAAAGCATAAATGTAATAAAATTATCATTCAAAACTCAAATACAGTATTGGGGTACCTGCCTAACTTGTCTGGAAAGGACCTTGTATAGAAGGGGGACCATGACAGAGAAGGCCCTGTTCCTCTGACCAACCATTGTTTCCATAAATACAGAAACCTGCAGCTTTATCTTAAAAACCAGTCATATGGTTTTTCACTCTGATCAAGCATTTATTTATTTATTTATTAATGGTGTTTATACCCCACTCTTCAGTCCTAAAGGCTATCAGAGCAGCTTACAATTATTATTTTTAATTAGACAGTTCCCTACCCACAGGCTTACAATCTAAAAAGACACAACACAAAAGAAGGGAATGGTGAATGGTGAACAAAAAGAGAAAGGGATTTTAAACTTGCTTTCAAATAGGTTTAGTTTAATAATGATTAAGCAGTGAACAAAAAGGCAGAATTCCGGTGGCTTTGTGATTAACAAGAACAGTATTTTTGGAAATACTTTACATGCCTCGGGTTCCTTAGCACTGTATCCTGACAAGATTTTTTTTTTTTGAAATGGAATGACTTAATTGACAATATATGTAAAGTGAGCATATGGCCCAATGATGGGCCCTTCCCCAGTTGCTAATATATAAAGGGAAAGTATTTAAGAGGTTGAATCAAATATCTCCTTTTCTATCAAATTGTCTTTCAGTTATTCTGCATACATTTTTGTTGACTTCTTAAATTCAACAGTTTGTACCATGCTGACAATGTTATTACAGCAGTTTATGGTGTGTTCACCCAGAGCTAGCTTCAGAATGTTTTTGCAGTGTGTAGACATTGCTTATTCTGAGGAAACAGAAACACCAAAGCCCTTGGCCAATTGAGAAAAGTATGTTTTAAAATGGGGAGAATTGATATTTAAAGCCCTGTAGCAAGGGAGGAAATCCTGTAGTTCTCCAGATGTCATTGGATTGCACATCCTTGGTGGGAATTGAAGTCCAGGAACATTTGGAGGTCTACACTATTCCTGCTGTATGGAGAGAAAAAAAGTTTGACAGAGTGCTCACTTTGTGAGAACTATCAGTATGGAATATATGTGAAAATTTAGAAAGAGTAAGCGTTTATTTTAACAAAACCATATTTCATCTCAAAATAATGGGCAATCAAGCAGTGAATTTCAAGCTCAAGATGAATTATTTATTAACCACTTTTTGAACCACTAGAATATCATTTTAGTTCTTAATCTCCTAGCTGAGTGCCATTTTACAGATTGTATGTATATTTGCATTATTGTATAGGAACTAAATGTGAAGCCCATATATAGATAGCCTCTAATATGTGATGGTGATAGGGGTATGTGTATATTTTATTCAGAACTAGGAAAAGCTATTTTTGTTCACCCAACCAGTATGTCCCCTGCCAATGCTGGCAGAAGGATTCTGGGATTTGTAGTCCCCCCAAAAGCAACTTGACCAAACTGTTTTTACTGATACTGGCAAAACAGTAAAAGAATCCACATTTACCATTAGCACATGTTACTGCACAGTATAATGATTTTGCATGAGTTTCTTCTCATTTCTCCCTGAGAGTGGCTTGCCCTTTTTGCTATACAAAAAGCTCAATTTTATGCAGAGATGCACATGTTGAGGAACGTTCAGCCCAGCTTATGAGCTCGCGTTTTCTTTCAGTGGCACCATTTAGATTTTAAATGCTTTTGATGTGTAAGCAGAATTCACATGCTTGGCTTAAGTATAACTCATTGAAGGGTTCCTAAATGGTACATCCTGCAATTTAATATTTATGATTCTCATAATATCACTAAGCTGGCCTAAGGGAGGCTTGTTACCAAGCTAAAAGATATGAGGTCAGCTCCAACTGACTGTGACAGTATTTAAACCATTAAGCCATTTGTGGAAGAATGAATTGGGCAAATAAATATCCTGTGCAACAAACTGTCTATTCAGAGTTTATTTCATGGCAAAGAGAATAATTCTGTGATTTATATTAATTTTAAGTGTATGGTTTATAATTTGTTAAAAACTGTAGAAAAACAAATTTCAGCTTCTCATAATATATTGTCTTCTAATGATGCCACCTGAGCCTAATGGGAGGAATATTGCAGAATCTTTGCCCATTCCATCTTTAGACCATAACTAAAGGAAAACTCCATTCCTTGACCATCAGCCACTTTCCCTTGTTTCTGTCTTCTTGTTTTGTTTACCATCTCACCTGATGAAGAATTCAGGGAAACTGAGAAGCTAGCCTGCTATTATCTGCCTTTGGTTTGGTCTAATAAATCAACTAGAGCCAGCATCGTTTAGTGGGTTGGGTGTTGCAGGAGAACAGTGGGAGACAAGGGTACAAATCTCCGCTGGGCCATGGAAACCCACTGGGTCATCTTCAGGAAGTCACACTCTCATAGCCATAGAGGAAGGCAAGGACAAGCACCCCCTGAACAGATTCTGTCAAGAAAACCTTGTAATAGGTTCTCCTTAAGGCTACCATAGGTCCGAAATGATTTGAAGTCATAACAATAAATTTGTTGATGAAAAATTGATTTTTAGGACTGTTGAAAAGATGGCCATGTACTGCACATGATGACATTAGGTCTTAACTCCAAGTCGTGCCTTGGCTTTCTGGAAGCAGGAAAAGCAAAGTTCGATACTGTTGTGTTGCCTAAGAAACAATTAAGACTGTTGTAGTTAAAAGTTAGCCCATTTACCTTTATAAGCCCCCCCCCCCCAATTCCACCAAAATATGTGCATGTGTAAAATATGAGTATTGTGTTGTGGCCCAATAGGTGGGGAAACTCTAAGGCTGTGCTTCTGGTTAAGTCCAGGAGAAGGAAAACTGGAACTGGAGTAGAGCTGCAGTTGACAAGGCTAAAAGGAGGAGACCCTTTTTACTTTGAACAAGGTAGTGGTATTTTCAGTTGTGTATGTAGGAGGGAACAGATGGTCAAATTCTTTGTAGTGTAATTTCATATTGCATTTGTTTCTATTTTGTATTTTTTATTTAAGACTTTAACATTGGTACCCAAATGTTGCAGTACATCTGTGTAGCACAGCTGGAATATTCCTGTAATCAGGTCCTGCACTGGCATCTCATTGGATGCTTGAAACGTTGAGGACAGTGTATATGTGTGTCTAATTTATTGTATAAATTGCTGTATTATTATGATATATATATATATATAGAGAGAGAGAGAGAGAGCGAGAGAGAGAGAGAGAGACTTAAGTTGTGATTATGTTTGCAGTATTCAATTACACTCGGTCCCATAGAATCCAGATAAAGGTACACAATTTATTGAGATTCTTCAGGCAAGATGATGTTATTGGTGTGTGTTTTTTCAAAATAGGGAAAGCTGATCTTGTAGTCATATAGCCTGTTGTTGTTTTTTTTTTTAAATCAGATACAAGGAAGAGGAAAGATCTCTGGACTCAAAATGGAGAATAAATGACAGTCACAATGATGCTGATTTGATGGTATTAACTTTTACTCAGAGAAACACCTGGGATTACTTGGAGCAGAAAAGGCAATAAAAATTGATTCTCCCTTGTAAAAATACAAGCCTTCTATGATCAGTTGCAATTGATTTCCATCCACAATTCAAGTGTTGGTGCTTAGGGTGCTATGTGATACCATGTTTATCTCTTTCTCCAGCACGTTTTTGGCTGTAGGAGGTGCCCAACAATGCTGAATTCTTTAGTCTGCTCCTACTGTCTGTTAAATCATTTAGTGGAAAGGATGTTCAAATCACTTCTCAGATGTGTTTGAAAGGATTATAAAAAGAATTTTATTTGTGCAAAATGTATTTTTTCAGAATAGAAATAGGAGGCTGTAATGATATGCACAGCAACTCAGCAATGTTTTCAGTTCACAGGTTTTGCTAATACAGCGACAGATAACCACCAAGGGAAATTTAAAGTTGAAGGGGCTCTTCATCTCACAATTTATAAAAGGCCCCCTGGGGTAGCGTTCTAGAAATTTCTTCCAGCAACCCTTTATATTTCAGTACAGTGCTTGTCATCTGCTTCGGGTACTCTGTTTGGCAGTACAGAATTTACTGGAGCCCTTGGGGTGGTACGTCTTGTTCTGAAGGTGGTTGTGCTACTCCCGGCTTATATATGAAAGCTGGTAGTTGGCATAAAACAAGCAGTGTGCATTTAGTTGACTTAGTAGCTCAAAGTGTTACTTCAGGCTAAATACATGCCATCTGGGTATCCTTAATCTATTAGTTGTAGCTCTGCTTTATATTGCTTCTTATTTTTCAAGATATCTGTTACTATATTGAAAGCTACTATTGTTATCACAGATCCATTTTTCTTTCTGTGACACCTACATACACTTGTAGAGGTAAGTTCTTGGGCTGAGCTCCAGTTTGGTAGAACTCTTTGGGTGTAGGAAAGCACATGGGACGTCATCCGAAGAGTAGGTTTGTCCACCACTTGTTTGAAATAGATAAGAAGCCCAGTTTGTCCTCTTACAAAAAGTCTCGGGCTACAAGTGGCCAGTGAGATCATGCAACCTGGATAACCCCTGAGGTGTGTGTTGCTGGCTCTTAGGTGTAGCCTGAAATGTCAGATGGCAGAGGAGTGCTGGAAGAAGACACCCAGGTCTGGAGGATTCTTACAGAAAGTATCCTGGATAGCACACAATTTTGTAGATGAAGGCTTTGGACATGGGTGGCACTGTCAAACATGGCATCCCAAAGACAGGTAAGTCTTCTGGGCTGTATGGAAGTGTCTGACTTTTGAGGTCAGTGTGGATGCCTTTAAGCTTATGATTTCCAGGTGGAGATGCTGATGGTGGTGGGTTTGCCTCCTTTCACTATTTAAAGTCGTAGACCACAAGGGCCATCCAATAAAAACCCCTGCCATGCAGGTGATTCAGCCTATTTGAGTTAGCCTCTTTGCATTTTAGATCACCAAAAACTTGCCCTACTATGAGAACTTTCTATCAGTAGCAGTCTCGTCTTCTCTTAGGAAAGATTGGTACAAACTGTCCAATTAGTGTAGCAAACTTTCACACTGCTGTTTAATTTAAAGGGCCAAATCAAATGACACTCCTCTCTTCACCATGAAGTGGGCAATTTCCAGGGTTTACGGTGCTGACTACTCTTCAGTATTATTTGGTCAAGTTATGAATGTATTAGCATTGGAGCTTTGATAATAATGATAGAACTCATAGAAAAGTTGTTGTGTTGGTACAGTACATTAACCCAATACAAGACTGTCTGTCAAAATCAAATATACAGCAGAATCACCTCTGAGTACTCCTTGCCTAAGCAAACCCTATGAAATTCATGGGGTCATCATAAATTGACAGGTGACTTGAAGGCGCACGCGCACACAGACACAGAGAGCAATGTTTTTTCAGGCTAACAAGTTAGTTATGCCTCTTTACTTTATCAACAGCTACAGTGGAAATGATCAGAACATCCTTTTTATTAATTGAGAGGAAAATATTTCAAGGAAGTTATTTGTAAAATGAATGCCATCAATGGCCATAAATCATAAATTTTATCCCCAGTGACACAAAGGGATAACTCTGATGGAATGATGGGTACTCACATAGTGACTTAGTAAATTACTTATCCATATAACCCTTTTGGAACAAAACACAGTGAGCTTATATCCTCTGTGTGTGTTCATATGTATATATAAAGCAAGGAGATGAAGAGAGGAACAGGTTGGGCTGTGCTGAGAATTGGGAAGGGAGTTCAGATTAATCCCTAAAATGCCTAAATACTCTAAAAGCACCAGATCTGTCTGATCTTGGAGGCTAAGAAGGGTCAGCCTTGGTTAGTACTTGGAGCAGGGACTGACAACAAATGCTAAGTACTGTAGGCTGTTTTTCACATGAAGGAACTGGAAAGCCACCTCCAAGTATTCCTTGCCTAAAATAACCCTATGAAAAATTCATGGGATTACCCGTCAATCGACAGGTGACTTGAAGGCATATACACACACTAAGCAAACAACTTTTTTATTTTGTTTGCTACCAGCAGGCAGCTTTTCTCCTCCGGTTGCTTCCCCCCCTCCAACAAACCAGGGAAAGAATCCAGGTTTTTTTCTTGGCTTCCTTCTCTTGTTGGGAGGGGTAAGAAAACTGGAAAGGGGAAGCTACTGGCTTCAAGACAACCTTCTGAACCAGAGATGGAGTGCAGTTCTAATGTTTAGCTGCTCCCATTGCAGGGGAAGGCAATTGAAAAGCATTTCTAAAAGGCCAGGGTTTCCATGGATTTTGTGTCAGGACAAAAGCTATGAATAAAGAGAATACAGAGTGTAAACTCTAGTAGGCTATATAAATGAGGAGACAGCTTGTACAAAATCTTTATAAGAGTTTGCAAGCCCTTTCACCAGAGCTGGCACAAGCAGAAGCACTTTTGAAAAAAGATAATTCAGTAATTTTTCTCATGTAGCATCATTGTGAGGAAAATATGCTTTATTTTAGAAGCCGTTCTTGGATCTGAGCCAGATCTTTTTGTGAACTCCTGCCACAGGATCTGCATGTAGAGAGCAAGCTACTGAACAGGAGCCCTAATTCTGTGTAGATATCAAAAATATGATCAAATAACTGCTTGGAGCAATAGTTGGTTCCTCAAGCTTGGCTTTACCTTGGTCTGGCTTGAACATATTTGACAGCATAGTGGATTTTATGATCCTTTGGGGGAAAAAAAGCTGTGCAGACTTCTCTTCAGTTTTATGAGCCAAATCTGAAGTGGCATAAAGTTGAAGTTCCCTGAAATCATTGAGGCTATGGTAAATTACTTTAGCTGATGACCTTCCTTTTGAAGTTCTCAATTCATTCTATTGAAGTCTTCCTGTTCGTAGAACATGTTATATCTCTTAGGAGGGTTTAGTGCAAGAGAGTGCCCTACCCTTGAATGAAAATATAGCCATCGGAGATTCATTTGCAGAATGATGTTGCATTCAGTTCTTAGGAGCTCTCATCCAAGGAGGTGGAAGGGATAACTGTGCGAAATTTTCCAAAGTAGTAGTAGTATTTTGTTTGTTCATCCTTGTGCTGCCTCCTGCTGTTCCACATAATTAAAAAAACCAAAACACCTTGGTGTAATATATGCCATCCCTTACTATGCTTTCCCCATCTACTCTTTATTGACATCAGCATAATATCATAGCCAAGATTCCTAGCGATGCTTCTGGACTTGCTCTTGAGATCCCCATGTTTTGATGCATATATCTGTATTGTCAAGACCTGAGTGCATATGTAACCCACACTGTTATTGAAGTCATTATTATGAGTTGGGTGCAACAGGAACATGCTATAAAATCATTTCCAAAAGAGGGTGTATCAATTGCCACCTCCATTTTTCTTTCAGTAACAGCAAAATTGCATGCTCAGAAAACTGTTTTCCCTTAGGCTGTTTTCCCATCAGCAAGGACGTAAGAACAGCTGCTGAGGGCAACTCATCTGTTTTTAAATATTACAGCAATTCAAGAGGAACATAGAAGATGCCAAGACTGTGAGAAGAACTGTGAGATTCACTCAAGGACTTGTTCTCTCAATTGTATATTTATTTTAAAACATAAAGTTTGTTGTATTGCTAAGTGTATTTTTATATAAATTTATTGAAAAACCAAAAGAAAATTGATTGTTATGAATTATTACTTGTTTGTGTTTGTAAGGAGGGGAAATGCAAATGTAGCCATTAATGGGAGGTCCACTGTCTCATTTAAAAGAACCCTGCCTAACTGTTATTGAATAATGGATTACACCTAGATCCCTTCATTGAATTATGATATGAAGTAGGTTCCTATCTAAATTAATGATGTGACAAAGAAATTATAGAATCATAGAATCATAGAGTTGGAAGAGACCACAAGGGCCATCCAGTCCAACCCCCTGCCATGCAGGAACTCCAAATCAAAGCATCCCTGATAGATGTCCATCCATCCTCTGCTTAGCGACCTCTAAGGACGGAGACTCCACTACACTCTGAGGGAGTGTGTTCCACTGTCAAACAGCCCTTACTGTCAAGAAGTTTTAAATATTACAGCAATTCAAGTTGCTGTAATTCCTCCTAATGTTGAGGTGGAGTCTCTTTTCCTGCAGTTTGCATCCATTGTTCCCGGTCCTAGTCTCCGGAGCAGCGGAGAACAAGCTTGCTCCCTCCTCAATATGACATCCCTTCAAATATTTAAACAGGGCTATCATATCACCTCTTAACCTTCTCTTCTCTAGGCTAAATATCCCCAGTTCCCTAAGGCAGTCCTCATCCAAATTGTGAGAGTTGAGATCCAAAACATTCAGAGGATCAAGGGTTGAAAACCATGTTTAGAGCTTCAGATGTCCACAACAAGACTCTGCTGAATTGGGGAAACCAATGAGGGTAAGAGGATGTGTGCAGCAGCCGTTTCATGTCTGTCAAAGGGACTATGAAAAATAACAGCTGAGGTGTCTGATTATGTGATTCTTCATTTCATGATTTCTCCTGTCTGATCTGGTGATAGTCCTAGTCAAGAGACCCTACAAAATGTGTATGTTGTATTAGCATTTGTCATGGATTGTTTGCATAATGTTGTTCATGCACCCATTTTGAGGCCATGTGATTTTTGAGGATATTCTGTCTTTAGGTTTTCTCTGGCCTGTCCTCCCCCCCCCCCCCCCCATTTACTTGTGCCAATAAAGCACCAGCTGTGACTTAGTGGATGAATTTGAGAGAGTTTATTAATTCATTTAACTAGTGATATTAATATGCAATATGTGCATTAAATTGTTTGACTAATCACAGCATTTAATGAACAGTTGGCTTGTATTACCTTGCAAACTTTGTTTTCATTTGTTCACTGCTGGCCTTTTTCTGTTGTCAACAGCATTTTTATATGACTGAAGTAGAACTTCAGGGCAACATGCTATGGGTTGCATTCAAAGAACTGCCTCAGAGGATGTAGGATTCTTTTTGGAGGGTTTTAAACAATGCTTGGATGGTCATCTTTCAGCCTTTATGGCTCCTTTGAACACTAAGATTCTATGAATTGTGAGGGTAAAGAGGAAAAATGTATGATTGAAGAACTGACACAATCTAAGTGGTATACATTTTACAATGGAGCACCACCATGTTTGACAGACTGCAATAAAGGATGAGAAAGAGACAAGGGGTGGGGAGAATACCAATGCATAGCATATAAAGTCTTGTGTGCTGTAAGCAGCATGCACAAACTTATTATTATTGTTATTGTTGTATTTATATCGTGCTTTCCCCCCAAAATAGGGACTCAAAGCAGCTCACAATTGAAAAGAACAATGCAATTAAAAATATACAAAAAATTAACATTAAAATAGAATTAAACTATTTATAGAAGCAAAGCAATTCAGCCTCAAGTTAAAAGAATAAAATACAATTAAAAGGAAAAAAGTGCTTACAAACAGTTCAGTAAAAACAATACAGTGCCCCAAGCTTATTATTTAATTAAAAAAACCTGTTCAAAGAAAAAAGTTTTAGCCTGCTAATGGAAAGACAATAAGGAAGGATCCATTCTGGCTAGTGTAGGAGCAGCCATCAAGAAAGCTCTTTCTCACATCCCCACCAACCATGCTTGCAGTGGGACTGAGATCAACAGCCTATTCTAGTTTAGGGACCTCTTATTTCATGCAGCTCTATCCCACTAGATCACAAACATCTCTCTTTAGAGTGGATGATGCTTTTTGCTGGCAAACAATCATCTTCAGATCGGAACTTACGTTTAGAGTATATTAAAGATAGCTTGTGAGAACTGGGCCTTTTTCTCAGGAAGACAATGATTTGAAATAAATTTTCAGAATATTGAGATTAACTGATGGTGACAGCCTGGTGGGGGGTGGGCAACTAGTGTTCCAAGTAAGTACCACCATGGGATGAAGCAGATGTGTGGTTTCAGAGTCAGCTGTTGGGACTGACATTTCTAAGATGCAAATAAATAGACTTGATTAAAACAATAGGAACAAGTTTTGGGTGGGAACACCTAGTCCCTTCTCTTGTTAACTCACACAAAATTAGAAACTACAATGAGCACTGGCTCCCCTTTTAGAGGTTGGTGGTTCCAAGACACCTTATTTTCCCTGCTAAGATTTTTGCAGGGATCAGTTTGAATCGAATTATGTGGGACAGCTGTGAGTGGTAGGTGGGTGAGTCAAAAAGAACTTTTCTTCATTCTATATCAACTCTGCTATTAAGGCAACTTAAAGGTGACTTTAAAAACTTAGTACTACTATCTGTTATTATTATTTTAAAACTGCCTTCAGAATTTCAGCTCTTTAAGACATCCCGACAATTTGTTTCTCTATACAATTTCAACATATTGTTCCAAGTAAGCAGATAAGTGATTTCTTACCTTTATGCTTTTGAAGTCCAGAGAATGTGTGACTTCTATTTTATTTTTTAAAGCATTTTTAAAAGCATTTTGTGAGGTCCTTGGCAAGGCGACTTTTTATGTGTATTCATGGTACTTCACAGATGATGCTTTCTGTCTTCCAATTCTAGGTAGTATCTGCTTTGCAAATCATTCGCTATATCCTTGAAAGCTTCCACTGTGACTTTGGATGGGGGGGGGGGATTCTGTGATGTTAAAAATATCAGTAATGACAGCCAAAGCATTAGGAAGAGTGTTTAATGTTGCCATATGCCTTTCAACTGTCACGATAAATCACCAGTTTAATGAATTAAGGCTTGCATTGTACTCAGAATGAGCATTTTTTTGTGCAATAGTAGCGGCCTTAACAATCCATGTTGGAGGAGGGATTCAAAGTGAATAGTCACTTGAATACTGGATAATGATAAAAAGGAAACCTTATTGTTTAAAGTGAGCAGGCTTCCATTACCATGTTAACAGACCCCATTAAAGTCACACAAGAGAACAAAACTGATTATGTAGCTAAACTGTGAGTTTTCATGGTTTCATTGTAAACATGGTAAAATTTATGGCCAACATTTTATGGTATTAAGTTGACAGAATTAAAGCCAGAGTTTGTTGATGCAGTTCAGCAACTTAATTTAATTAGGTTCCCATAGCACTTGTCAAAGAAGAATGTAACACTGTGTTTTGATGTGGCACAATTTAAAAGGAAAACAGAAAAACTACCATGATTGCTTGCCTTGACTGAAATCGTACAACCTTGTTCTACAAATTGTAATAATCTCAGTTCAAGGGCATGCAGAAGTAGATCTTCAGAAATATCCAGAAATTGATGTGGATTTAAGATGAGGAAATAATAATAATAATAATAATAATAATAAAATTTTATTTATATACCGCCCTTCCGATGATCAGGGCGGTGTACATCATGTTCATACATTAAAACATCACAAAATATCATAGATTAAAGCAGTCTGAATGTAATAAAAACAATATCACCCAATGCTATATACAATGGCAATACAATAAGCGGCTTACATGACAAGGCAGATAACAGAAAAGGCCCATTCAAGAGTATGCCTGCTTAAATAGGTGAGTCTTCAAGTCCTTCTTAAATTGGGTGAGAGAGGGAGACAAGCGGAGCTCAGTGGGCAATGAGTTCCAGAGGCTTGGGGCAGAGATGGAAAACGCCCTCTTCGCTGTGTTTGCTAATCTGGCCTCTGGGACTCTCAATAATTGTTGCCCAGTAGATCTTAGTGTGCGGGGCAGATTATGTGGGGAGAGACGGTCCTTCAGGTACCCTGGGCCCAAGCCATATAGGGCTTTATAGGTAATAACCAGCACTTTGTACTGAGCCCGGAAGCGAATAGGCAGCCAATGAAGGTCTTTCAAAACCGGTGTTATATGGTGAGTCCTGGAAACGCCAGTGACCACCCATGCTGCCATTGTAATCCTGCTATTCTTCTCATCACAGAAGTTTTCACTGCCACCAGGAGATGCCTGATTGTGTTCAGTAAATAATTGTAATAATCTAATCTCCCACCTGCCAACAGATTACAGAGAATCCCATATGATATATCTTTGTCCTTGTCAGGGAATACAAGGACAAACAATTTTAGAAGAAGTAGGGCAGGAAGCAGCAACAACAGCTTTGACTAAATACTGAACCCCCTTAATTAGCAGATAAAAATAATTATTGAGGTGAGATTTTGGTGAAGATTCAAAAGGCAGAAAATCAACAGCAGAGGAAAAGTTAAAATATATTTAAAATTGTGGAAGCTCATCCACTCCTTCTTAAACCATCAGATATGAGGAACCAGCAAGGATTTTCTCCCAGTGTTCCAGTGACAGACACCATATTTGTGGCTCACAGGTTACACTTTCTTTCTTTGGAACTTGGTGTGGACTGGCAGTCATTGGCTTGTGGTCCTGCACTGGACCATGGACCACAACTTTGAGTAGCACTGATGTCGGCAGATGTGATCCACACATCTGAAGAAGCAATGAGGCTGTATAACTACCCACACTCTTATTGTTGTGCTGCCTTTTTTGGCTCTGATGGCCATACATTGGGTATGGCTATTTGTGGCTGGGAGGCCTACACATAAAAACTGCCTTGGGAACTATATCTCATAGCCTTCTAGCTCTCAAGGGAGCCTATCCATAGAGCGATTGATATGTTTACTCTCTGCCTGTTAGCATCTGCAACTGCTTTATGGATGTCAGAGCTTAAGAAAAAGCCCTAGAATGTGGGGCCAACAGGATAGCCTTAGGTGGACCAGTATAGCTTTAATTATGAGAACTGCCTTCCTGTGCATTGGTGTTGTGTAGCTGTTATGGGTCGGGCAGGTAGTAAACACAATTGTGTGTTCCTCTGTCCCAAGGAATTTAATGTTCTGGTAAACCTGCTAGTGAAAAGATGGTCAGTCATATTTTTAGAAGTTCAGTTTCCCAAATTGATGCCTGTGTAAATTTACAGCGCTATATAAATAAAGGTTAATAATAATGCCACCCTGGCCTCATTAACACTTTTGATAAGGATTGGCTTTTGGGGTATTTGAATTTACAAGTGCAGCTTTAATATGTATGCCTTGCTATGGAGATTTTTTTTTTTAAATCCTATTATCATAATTCGTGTGTATGCATGAATGGTATCCCCTAGTAGTGGTACTGCTAAAATTTATCCAAAAACCAGGTGAAACAAGTATATTCCAAACAATGAGACTTCACCACTCTCTGATTAGAATAAGCTGGCTCAGAAAGTGGTAGTCTCCTCCTTTGGAGGTTTTAACAGAGGCTGGATGGACATCTGTTGGGAGTGCTTTCATTCTGTATTCCAGCATGGAAGGGGGTTGGACTGGACAAACCTTGGGGTCTTTCCCAATTCCATGATTCTATATCAGGGGGCTTTTAAATTATCTATCTGCTAGCCCTTCAAATATTTGAAGATATAATCTCTTGCCTTTCCAAGGAAGATATACCCAACCCGATTGATATTTCCTCATTGGATGGATTCCATTTGTCTCTGTGTGGGCCGGCAATCTTAGTTTGTGGTTCTGCAACCCCAGGACCAGACATAAGGGTTCTCATTGAGCAGAACAGAGAAAGTGGTGGGTTGGCATTGTTTTGCAAAAGTGTGAGAGTTCTATACCTGTCTTGAATGAGTGACATAGTGATCTTATTACCACATTATAATTCCTGAAGAAAGATAGAAGAAAAACAGCTGAAATACCTGACTTTTAAGCATCTTGCGGGATGTGGTATGGTGAATAAGTGAAATATGGTCCTGTCAGTTGGCCATACGAACAAAGAATCTGAAAGCCAGATAGGACAACTGATGAAGCAAAGTTTAATGGTTTTATGGAATGACTAATGGTATAATTTTTGGGAGGTGTCAAAGTTATGCAAGGCCAGTGTTCCATTAAGTCTGGTAATTGCTTTTAATGGCATTACCGTATGTGAAACTTAAAACTCCTTGACAGAAATTTTCCTTGACATAGTACACCCGTCAGAAAAAAGTGGGCATTTCTTTACAGAAAAGCACATAATTTTTATATTGTTTTTGTAGTGGGACTAGAGTATGAAAAACAAGACACACTATTAAATGCAAACCAAACAATTCTGTTTTTTTTAAAAGAACAGCTATCAGATGCTGATTAAGTGCATATTCAAATAATTATAATTGTTTAGGCATGGGTTGCCATATAGCTTGTAAACAGAGGGTGTATTTGGCGATTTGTGGTTTAATCATATGACCATAGAATGGCCTCTTAATAATTGAGATGAAGAGAATTTTAGAATTTGAAAGTTAAATCATGGGTGCATTTGATCAAGCAGAAAATGTGTCTTTTTTGAAGAGAGTGGTGCAGCTTTTTCATTTTAGGTTGGTCAGTTCCCATACAGTGGATTGTTTGCATTCTGAACCATTGTGTGTGTGTGTGTGTGTGTATATGTATATATATATATATATATATATATATATATTATAATGTACATTTGTGGGTGAGCAGGAACCACCTATGAAGTCTTGAGAATGTAGCCTGAGCTATACCTTCTAAATAAAATATTGTAAGGTAGCAGCCCTGCAACTAAAACCTTAGCTTAGAATTCTAGTGGATACACCATTGCCTTGATGTGAACTTTTCACCACTGTTTTTTCCTCATGAAATGGTGAAAGATTCCATCTTCCCTTAGTAACCTCAGCGGTATTGCTTAGAAAATGTTTTTTCTTCCTGTTAGCAGTACTTTATTCAAATTATATTCTGCAGAAAATTATATGGAATGATGGTTTGGAGTTTGCACAGTTGTTCCAGTATCTGTTGAAACTGCCTTCTGTGCAGTTTCCAACCATATGTCCCAATACAGAATGATGCTATCAAGAAGTGAACCATTCATCTTTTGAGTGTGACGTCTTAGCATATTGGTTAGGCTGCAGATTGCATCAAGCTGTTCCTAATAACAGTGTTGAAAGCTGTGTGATCTTGACTTTGGTACCTCTGGAGGTTAATTTAAACAGAATCACTAAAGAGAAATGAATATGCAGGTTTTGGAAAGCACCTATGAGCAAGGAAAAATTAAAGTCATGTTCAAATTAACAATGCTACTTGAAATTCAGTTTCTTAAGGTTGTAATAAAACACAGATCGGCTGGGCTCATACACCACAACACACTGGAATTCAGTGATATCTTGGTTTGGTGTACATGTACAGGAGCAAGCTGGCTCCTGTGCTCATTTGTTGCTATTTACAGCAGGAACAGCTAAACAGGTCATGGACCTTTGTACCATGGTTTATTTAGGATGGTGTTTGAACCTGGCATGGGCCAACTCACTCATTGGTTTTTTCCTAACCTCCTTCTTTTTCTCACTTATTAGGTAGAAAGACAAGCTAAGGAGCCAACTCTTATTGTATTCAAAGGTCACACTAAACTGCTGATCTTTTCTGAGTAACGAGAGGGCCTTCTTCAGCTTGGGTACTGTGTGAGGCACAATGAAATGTGTCTACAAAAGTCTTCAAAGTAATATTACTAGTATGTAGACCACAATCTAGTGTGGTTTTACAGGATGAATTTCCGTTTTCAGGCACAGGGCCTGAAGTTGTGGATGTAATGGTTGAAAGAGTGTGTCTGATTAGGAGTGTGACAATCATTTGTTGTAGTTCACTAAACATATGGGTTTTTGTTTTCTCTGCCCCTTTAAATTTCTGTGTATGAGTTGAGAAATTTGCCGCCTGTTCACCCAGGTGTAAGAATTTTCAGATGGTTTGATTAAATTAAGTAACTGGGCAGGCAGTCCATTTTCAATGTGAAGTTCTGGATGTTTTTATTGCTTTATTGCTTCAGTGAGGTTAAACAGCAGGGGTGCAATAGAGTCTGTGCATCTTCAAGGTGAGAAAGTCTGGCAACATAGGAAGTTGTTCTTAGTATATTGACGGTGAGATGTTGAAATTTGTGTTGTTGTTTTTGCAAATGACTGGTTTCAAATTTTTCAACCCTAAAACAGAAAATGTCACACAAAGGACAGTGCAGGTATGCTGGTATAGTGTATTAGGAGGATGCAGTGAAGGCAAGCTGGGACCAGTTTTCTAAGTTCATCTCCTTAGGTATTGCAATCCAACCAAAATGGTCTGTTGAAGAAGTGTTCTGTGTAACTCAGGAAACACACACACTGTAGTGTGATAATAGTCTGCAAAGCCAGCTCCCTGAAGAGACTTCAAATAATCATGCAGTTGTATCGATCCATATCTATCAGAGCTTGGAAATATTGTCCTTTTATGGACTACAGCTCCCATACCTGGGTGGGGGATTATGGAACCTCTAGTCCAAAACTTTTCCAAGGTCTAATTGTCACCTGTCTCTCCCCTTCCCATCTTTCTAGTGCATATTGTAGTACACAATTTATTTGGATCAGCTAATGCACATAAAAATGCTGTCCAGTTTAGTGGTTATCATATTGGAATTAACTCTCCAGCTATTGTTGGACTGAAAATACCATAACTGGTATAGTCAGTGCTGAGAAATATTGGGAGCTGCAGTCCAACAACATCTGGATCATAGAAGCTGTGCGCACATACACACACCTTGCAATCTCTGCAGCCCCGGGAGCAAGGTGGGCCATATTTGGCCCTAGGGCCAAATGTGGCCTCAAGGCTGTGTTTGCAACTATTTGTTACTTCAACATGTTGCCATGAGAAGAGGGTTGAGTGTGGTAGGGAGAGGGGGAGTAGGAAATGAAGGGCTGCTTAAGAAGGCATGGGGGTGTCTGGTGGGAAAGCCCCCTCACCCCGCTGTTACCAAGTTAATCTTTCTCTCTTTATAGGCCTCTGCGAGGAAGGTTGGAGTGGGTTCTAAGGATCAGGACCCAGTTTCCATGCAGCCTTTAAAAGAAAGGAGTGCAGGAGGGAACATGGAGACCTGCTGAGTGGGGACAAAGCGGGGTCAGATACTGAGAGCAGAGTAGGCATTATTGCCTGCTTGAAGCTTGGTCAACTGGCAGGCCAGAACACTGAAGCATAACTTCTTTAAAGTCTGGAATAAAGTCCAGAGCAGTGTCACTGCACCCCTGATATGGAAGCCTCCAGCTGTACCTGCCTGACTGTGACTATATGGTTGTATGTCCTGGAAATGAAAATCTGGGATTGCAGGTTTATCTGAAGGTTAGGAATATTGCAAACATATTTTTCTGTCACCCACACAGATCTTCAGTGTACATCTATATGCCCAGCAAAACACCTTGCTCACACACATGAGTAATTAGATTTGGGATAATACTGGTATTAAACGAAAGACAGTCTGTAGAAAGCTCAGATAAATAAGTTTCCACACATCACATACTTAAAAAAATAGCTTTGGACAAGAAATTCATAATGTATGTCAGATACATAATTAAAGTAAGCAAAAATTATCCTGTTTCCAACGGGTTTAAAATTTAGTTTCCTATTTCCATAGGCTCCAAACATGGCATATTTCTGCATGTACAAAATGTACAGTAAAATATTAAAGGTTTATTACAATGAATTAAAGAATACGACTATGTGTCCATGCATGTATATACATATACATATGTGTGTATCATTTCTGTATCTCCCTAGCCTTGTTATTGACTGTGTGTTCTTTGTGAATAGCATTCTTTTGCTGCTCCACAGTTAGAATCTTTTACCTGACAGACAGACACATACTTATCACTGAGTGATATTATATCTTCATCACAATTGTCTCACTCTAATATTTTCAGCTCCATCTTTCTATGCTTTTGGGTGTGTGTTTTTGTTTATTTTTGTTTGTGTGTCTTTGTCATAAGTCCTTCTGGAAGAGTAAAGGTGCTGCCATGTGTATTGAGCAGCATGATGATGCTTTATCTGGAGGGCCAAAGCTGCTCACTCCTGCTTTAACCTTGTCTCCTTTCTTTGGTTGTTTCCTAGCAATCTCCTCTAGCTCACCTTTCTCCTCTGAAGATGAAGAAGCACTCTTTTTAGCTTCCTTTTCACTTGTTGTGGCGATATAACCTTGCTCATGACTCAACATACTGTACGTTCATTTTCTTCTATCACACACCAGCCATAACAATGTAATTGTCATTGGACACAAGAAAGCAAGAACAGCGATACACATACACACCCTCATATTACAAATAACAAAGGCAATACTGAGCTAGTGGCAGAAAGAAAACTCTTTTGCTAACTTTGCCTTTTAGAGCGTGATATATATGACATTTAATATAAAGATGGGAGGAAAAAAACAATAGAGTCCATTGCCCTTGGCTTCTTACCTTCCATAAACACAATGTTAGAAGACAAAAAGATTAGGGTTCTAGGCTGGTTTGAGCCCTGCTTAGTTGTTGCTGTCTTTCTCTTTCACTATTCTTATCAAAACACATGTATTAGTCATATGTACTTTTGAATACCTCTTTCAGGAACATTTCATTCTCTTTTGAATACATCTAGCACTTTTTCTTTTCATAGCTTTAGTATACAATTCAGTGTGCTGGAAACTGTAACCAAAAATATGGTAAGAGCTGGACAAGCACCGAAGAGGATAGTTCCTTCAGGTAACATTACAGTGAAGGATCTTTGGAATTGAATCTTCCTGTTCAAGAAGGAGGAGGAGGAGGAGGAAGAAGACAGAGTAGCTGATTTTAAGAGGCCCTAATGTTGCACAACATATTTAGCCTTTAGTTGTTTTGTATTATAAAATAGTGATGTGGTCAATAAAAGGTGCTGCTGTTCAATACCCATGATTTATTAACTTTTTTCAAAAGGCACTTCACTTTAAAAATGCAACTTGCAGATTTCACTGGGCAGGTATAAAAATGTCAAAAACCATTGACAGTTTATGAGAAGGCTTGTGATTTCATTCATTATGTTCATGATTTGCACAGCATTTTTTGAAAATGGCTTGGGTTTCCCCTCCTCCCTAAAAAAGGGTGAACAGACGCTGC
Source organism: Urosaurus nigricauda (assembly GCA_034509955.1). NCBI lineage: Eukaryota > Metazoa > Chordata > Lepidosauria > Squamata > Phrynosomatidae > Urosaurus > Urosaurus nigricauda. The sequence continues at coordinate 66,702,926 of JAOEGL010000005.1, read as the reverse complement.
TGTAATAGCTCTTCCCATAGTGCATACTGAATTATGAGAGTCACTTCTGGTTATACTTTCCTCAGGAGGATTGTTTAATGTGCTTAGCTGTATAGATCTGCAAACTTTTAGCTGTGGGCTGATATCCATATTGAGCTATAAATCTGCTGTTGATAAATTGCTTTCTAGGCAAACATCTTAATGCTGATCAAATTAAGGACAGGGATTGATCCCCAAATTTAGAATTGAGACACACTGCTGTGAGATACAGAATGTGAAAACAGATAGATGTGTTCCAAACCTGGACTATGAAAAATCTCCAGTGCCTACTTGTTATCTGCAAAGGAACACCAGCCATCTGTGGTATAGTCTGACTGATGATTCATCAGGAGATACAGTGGGCTGGGAGAAGTGGTGGAGATCCAGCAGTGAAGAGGATCAACAGAATTCCCATGATTCTTTTTTTTTTGTTACTTTCCCCACTACGTCTTCTCTCCCTGTCTTCCAGCTCTTCTTCATAATTGCTCATAATAGCTTAACAAATAGTTTGTGGGGGAAATTTAAAGCCCGCAAAGCGTATGGTTTTCACCTGCTAATATTGCTTCGAATTGACATGCGTGGGGTAAGGCTTGCTGTTGAGGAACAAGGAAACACTTTACATAGTCTCTTTGCTATGTCTTCTTTATCATCTCTGTTCACTGTGGTGATTATTGTGTTCATATGTATGTGTGTGCATTCAAGCTGTCTGTTGACTTATGGCAACCCTATGAATTTCATAGGATTTTCTCAGGCAAAGAATACTTAGAGGTGGTTTAGCCAGGTCGTTTCTCTGAAATATAGCTTACATCACCTAGTGTTTATTAGTGGTCTGCCATGCAAGTGCAAACCAGGGATTACCCTGTTTAGCTTCCAGGATTAGACAGGATTTGTGGCTTTAGGGTCAGTCAAATATTGGAGGAACATTTAGATTGTAAACACCCTCTTTGCACACCTTTTGTGATTATGGACACCTCCTCTTGTCAGTTGGCAAATTAGAAAAGAAGAACCCAGTCCAAGATATGAATTAAGAAAGTGCTCTATATAGTTTTTTTTCTTAAGTTTAACTCTTTAGAAATATTTATTATTTATCATCATTTTTTGAAAACGTCAATGAAGTTATTGTTGCTATGGCTGAAAACATTAATTCTCAGTACAAGAGTCTCCTCTTTTGTGTTCATATGTCCTGTGTCTCAGAAGGTATGGTTTTAGAAAATGGCTTCCACTCTTGTTAGAGCAAAATTCTCTATGATGGTGTCGACTATCTGATTTTTAAAATTTCATCCCAAATAGCTTTAGAAAGAGAGATAATTCCTCTTTCATGAGTTATTGTGGTGACCTTTTAAATCAATGACTTGTGTCCAGCATGTTTCTTCCATGTAGGGAAGGGCGGCTTCTGAGGGATTGAGATTCAGCAAAGATTTTCTCCTAAGGAAGAGATTGTGTCTCCTCATAGCAGCCCTTCCCAGGTCTTGACATCCTCAGGAGGGGCTGTACTTTCAGTCCTATCATCTTCCCAGGAACAGTTGGTGGGGTCATAAGATAGGACCTTCCTGCTTCCTGGAACTCCCTTCTTAAGGAAACTAGAATGGGCCTCTCTTCACAGTCCTTCTGTTGATATGTAAATACTTCCCCCCCATTTCATTCCAACAGGCTTTTCAGCATTGAAGAGTTATTAAAAAAAAAGAATGACAACTATACTGTTATCATCATCATCTATTGATATAGCATCATCAGTGTTCATGGTGCTTCACAAAGTAAAACAACCACAGAAAAACAGACAGACTTGCCAAAGGCATACAGTTTAACACACACATACTGTTTTAAACTTCTGTTTAGCATTTTTATCCATTCCTGCTTTATAATGGAATGGTCAGCCAGCTCTATTTGTTTTAAAATTACTATTTTTAGATTTAATTAACATGTTTTTATGAAGGGCATTGGGTAATCACTAGATTGTGTGTGGTGTATATTTAGTTGTATTTTGTACAATTTTTGCAGGTCTGATTTTAAGATTTTATTGAAACCTACATTCTCAGCAAATAATTAAATTTAACATTTTTATATTCTAAATACCAGGATTGATTAGTTGCTCTTATAATTGGAACAACAGATGATTTTACTGTATCCTTTGATAACATGTATTGTATTGTTATTTGATCCTAACTGTTGATGATCCAAGAGGTCTGACTTATTTGCTGGAGTTATAATTTTGCTAGCATTATAATTTTGGGATCTCATATCATACTAAAAATCATATGTGTGCATTTATTGTTCATAAGAATGTATTGTCCATAAGAACAGTTTACAGGTTGAGTTCTCTTACCTGAAATGCCTGGATGAATTTTGGAGTTTTTTGGATTTTAGAATATTTGCATATACACAATGAGATATCTTAGAGATGGAGCCCAAGTCTAAACATAACATTCATTTTATATTTCGTATACCCTTTATATATAATCTAAAGTAATTTTATAAACAATATTTTAAATAATTTTGTGCATGAATCAAAGTTTGCGTACATTGACTCAACTTGTAGTATAAATTTCATTATTAATAGCCTGAGGTTGTGCTGTTCACAGAAGTGGAGTTACAAGTACTGGTGTTGCTATTCTCTGGCATAGGAGTTGTTACATTCATATGCACCTGTGAAGTCCGTGAATGCATATCTTGGTCATAACCAAAATGTGAAGTTGTTGTTCAGTGTATTCTTGGTAGGGTGTTTCCCATGAAGTTACTGTGCTGTTCCTCTTCTAGCATACATGTTTTAATATTTGTTATCCCATTGTTGGAGCATTAGTTCCCATATATTCTCTTAAACAGTCACTTCAGCTAAGTGCTGCATGCACCTGACATTTCACAGAAGTCATTACACTTGGTGGAACGTTAAACCAGAGGGAGGGAGTGTGGGATAATTGAATGCTAAGCCCTTTCAAAATGGACATTTTTTTATCCTCAAAGACCTGCTTAAGGTGAATAAAAGAGTAGTTACGGGTGCCAGTTTTCAACTCGGTGACTAAATATAAGCTGTGCAAGCAGAAGTGAGACCTAGCAAACCTTGCTTTGGAAAAAAACCTCCTGTAAAATTGCTACAAGCTTTAAATTTCTCATCAGGTCAGTATGGCAGCTGTTTGAGCATATATTATCTGGAGGGCTTTCTTCCTCCTGGTTCTTGAATTTTAACTATGCCAAGAGCTGCTCTGTGTCCTGATAGCACTCCTCACCCTCCCCAATCCTTCATATGTTGCAGGCAGCCCTTCAGCACAAGATACTTATCAAGCCAGAGGAGGCAGCTTAAGTATTCTTTTGTTTGCCTTTATAAAGCACAGAAACTCGAAATGAATTCTGAACTTCTTGTGCTGCCTGCTAACAAATACTGTGCATAAGAAACTCATATTATTGTAGGTCACTGAATTCATTTTTAAAATGCCAATTGACATCATTCCTTCAGGGAATTGTAAGTTGCAGCCTCATATTATAATCTAGGAGAAATGTGGCAAGGAAGGTTTTTGGAAAGGATCTTGGTTCAGAGCAGAGAAGAAGCCTATCTGGCGCTTTTCCAGCATCTCAGTCTCTCTAAATGGACATATCTGGCTCGCTGGAGATTTCCACTGTGGCTGTTTTAACATGCATTTGGAAAATTGGCGTCATTTCCCCTACCCTTGGCAAAGAGCTTGATGACTCCAGTAGATACTTAGTCTTTGCCATATCAGAAAAAAAAAGCCCCCATAAAACTGTAGCATCAATAATGGCCACAGCTGCTTAGCTGGAAATGAAAATGGGAAGGCTAAATGCATGAAGAGAAATGACTCAAGACAAGCTATCCAGAGCTATTTGTGGAAAAGAATGATTTCTGATTGGAAGGAGCTGCAGCCACTGTTGATGTTCATTATATCCTGCTGACATGTTGCATACGTTCAATTTCTGTCAGGTAGTCAAGTAGAACAGATCCTTACCATCATTAAGCAATAAGACTTTCCTTTCCACTTTATTACAGGACAGCTTTGTAATATGGACAAAATTAAGAATCCGACACCTATCTTATTACAACTCCTGCGCCAAAGCTTTAAAAGGACTGTTTTTAATTGAAAAGTCTCACACTTCATAATCAACTTTTCAGCCTTGTTGAAAGCTACCTTTCTGTCAGGCACGGAGCCATTTCATATGATCTTTCACCCTCTGTCCTCTCCTTTAAATTAGAAAATATGTGATGAAATAAGGCTTGTATGTTTAATTTGTCACTGAATGAAATGGCAGTGTACTGGGCTTAATGTTAATGTTAATAAACAGGAATCATGTTAAGAAACTGCATACTGAGACTACATCCTATTTTTCTTCTTTTATGGGGTCCAAGTTGATTGGGGTGAATGTGACCAGAATTTAGTCCACAATTCCTATTACAATCAATGGGAATGTATAGAAAATAAGCATCTTATTTTGTTTACCTGTCCTACGTACACATATTGAATGGGAATGTATAGAAAATAAGCATCTTATTTTGTTTACCTGTCTTACGTACACATATTGAATTTTTAACCTACTGATGCTAAATATGGCTTCATATGTTATAGTTTTTCACAGCCTAACCACATACTGTAACAGTTAAAAGATTATTGCACAGCAGGTCTGTGTGACAGTTATATGTATCCTATGTATATAGTTCTGCTTAATAGGCTAGAGAACAATCTGGCCTAAATCAAAGATTACACTAGTGACAGAACTTTCCTCTTCCTTGCAACCACCTAAAATCCACTGGGGACAGCCCCCCTCCCCTTCCAGAACATATTATCAGGGTGTAAAAACTTTATAGATCATACTCAGCCCTTGCAATTGTGCCTGAAAATAACTGGCAGGTAGTGGATGTGTTGCAACAAGGGAGTACAATATGTTGAAATGAATAATGATATAATATGCTTAGATAATCAATATAACAATAGAACGACAGCAGTTTGAAGTCTAAATACAATCATCTGCTAGAAGAATAAGTGGGATGGAGCGAATCACAAAACAAACAGCACATGAAAACACAGCTTTTGTACAAGGCCTGGAAGAATGAGACAAACAAAAACACCCTGCACCAGAATGTATGTTTTAAAAGGTACCAGCTGAGTCATAGGCTCTTAAAGCAGTCAGTGTGAGTGTAAGTGGTACAGGTGGAGGGAGTTTCTGCTACACAACTTTCTCCATCAATGTTCTTGACATACTCTACATGTGGATCGTGACTTTGTATGCAAGGGAAAGACTGATTTTCTAAGGTTCTGAATCACAAGGAGAGACTCTATTGAAAGAAGAGGCCTATACATAATCCTCCCATTTTATTTAGTGGGTCACAATAGAGCCCAAGTTGGTGCATTCTTCTTCACTAATGCCCCTTGGAAGCAGAACTTACATGTCTGTCATGTATGAATAAGACTTTATCTGGGGAGGATATTCCACAGCTAAAGAGCCACCACTGTAAAGGCTCTCTTCAGAGCTAAGCTGCACCTGCACTGCCAAAATAATCCAGTTTGACACCACTTTAACTGCTACGGTTCACTGCTGTGGAATTCTGGGCACTGTAGTTTGTTGCGGCACTAGGGTGAAGGTATGAGTAGTAACTTCTTTTTTAACATCCTTTCCCACCTCTGCCTTTGAGATTATGCAGCTCCAATCTGTGGAGTTTTTATTCACACCACTCTGGATAGAAAGCACTGCTATTGCTAACAAAGTTCCCATTTTAACCAGAATTTGCAAAGGAATGTTGAACTCTGCTTAGAGTTATCTGCATTTGTGGATAAAGTAGTGCTAAATCATAAGTAAGGCCAGGAAGTGAGGTGAGGATTGAAATTCACAATGGGATGGAAAAAAGGAGCAGTAGGCTGGTTTGTATTTGTCAAACTGTAGTTTTGCAGGAAGTTAGTGTTCCATCTGAATAATGTTAATATCTCTGACATGTCTGGTGCTTTCAGCTACATCACGGAAAAAACTTCATATAGATAATCTGTTTGATTCTAGCAATTTGAACAAAATGTACTTATAATCTATTTGATGCATGTACTTAACAAAGGATCACTGGTCTACTTCCATGAAAACTGAAATGATGGGCTGTTTTCATTTTTATAATTTGAGTACATTTTGTTTCAACATCCAGCATATCTGCAAAAAAAAAAAAAAGAAAGAAAGAAAGAAAGAAAGGAAAAGAAAAGAAAAGAAAAGAAAAGAAAAAAAGGAAAAAAAAAGAAAAAGAATCAGAAGTCTATATGAAGTTTGCACAGCTGGAGGAGATTTTTACCTCCTTCAGATGCCAACAAAATGGATCATTGGAGTAACACAATGTGTTTTGCAAGACTGAATAGTTCTCCTGCAGCGATCGTTAAATGATCTAGCGTTAACGGAAAAGGAACATGATTAGATAAGTAGCAGTGCAATTTTATCTTGAGGATATTTCATAATGTTTTTGCTATCATTTTCCAGCATAATTCTCTGAGCTTGTTTTTATTATGTCCCTTTAAATAGAAGGCATTTAACACTCTCAGTAAATACTGTGGACTGCTGATGAATCTGGGAAGCCAAGCCATAAGCCTCACAGAAATACTGGCTGGGGTCCATCTAGCTCTACATTCAAGGAGGCTTTGGGCTTGCATTTCTTGAACTTCTTCAGGCCATTTGACAAATCACTGTGAATACGGAGGAGACTGGCAAAAGCAATTCTTGATGTGGCATAACAGTCGTATGTAACAACTTTATGATGGCAATTCACGTTCCTTGGTTTGTTTGTTTTTTCTTTCAGTGTAGACCTTAATTGAAAACTTTCTGGCATAAAGCATTTGCATCTCCAACACTTGAAAGAGATTTTCTCAGACGGTGTACAAGAGGTGTGTGAGACTTGTCAAATAGTGCATTCACTATATTCAGCTGACTGCAGATTTCAACTTACATCTCTCATCTGATCACTTTCTCATCTATCTCCTTCCAGCCCTCCCCTGCACTTTGATAGAAGAGTCAAAATGGATAGGCCCAGTTAAATCCTTTTTGAAAATAAAGATTTGACTAAAATCAGGCTTGGCATTCTGCTTATCATAGGTGTATTCTTTGGGAAGATTATAAGCAAATGGCAAAGATAGATTGTGCTCAAAGCAGTAGTCCTTATAAGACATTTATATGCATAGTTATGGCTGAAATGCAATTACATAAGTAAACAGGTTGGTTTCTCCAGTGCTCATTCTCATATCAGAAACAAATTTTAGTTATACATAATTCATCCACTCATTCCAGCACATGAGAAAATGATATCTTAGGAGTATACAACTAACTTGAAGAAAAGATATATTAGGAAGTTCTGGCCTGAAATTAGCTACGAAAAGGAAGTTTTTCCAGCTTTGTCTTTGGAGCTCATCACTTTATTTCCAGTATTCAAAATTTCTGATGACAAAGTACAATATCAGTACCTATCAGAGAGATCAACTAGATGTCTACATCCTGACTGATTTATAGTTAATTAAGAGGCCTAATTTTCCTTTCTCCAACTTACAAGTGTGAATATATTTATTGTCAAAGCAGTCAATATTTTGACAACCGCTAAGTAAGTCCAGAAAAACCTAATTGGTTATTTTCCATTGCACATAACCTTAGTGCTTATTTTTAAGACAGTCATGGGAGTAGCTGTTAGTAAAGGTATTGATTACTACCCTGATGTTAATAAATGTGGGTTGTGTAGCTGGCTGGCACTTTATAGAACTGAAACAAATATTAGGGAAATGAAAACATGATTATCTTCCACTTATTTTTTACATGTCTCAATGTTATATATATTTTTCTTGTTAATATCTTACAACATTTTCTCTCCAGGGTTGAAAAATTAGGGACCTCTAATACCCGAAAGGCATAAGATCTTTTATGATCTTTGAAACTAAGCAGAATCAGCACTGGCTGGTATTTCGATGGGAGACTGGCAATGAATATCAGGTGCCACAGACTATATTTCAGAGGAAGAAACTGACAAAACCATCTCTGAATATTCCTTGCCTATGAAGACTATAAGAAATTGATGGGGTTACCATAGGTCGACAGGCAACCTGAAGGCACTGACACACCCACCCCTTTTATACCTCGTCTATAAACCTGTGGCGTCCCAAATACTATTGGATTGCAACTCCCATCAGCCCTAGCTAGAATAGCCAATGAGGTATAATGGTAACTATATTATAAAAATATATGGAGTCCTGTGTTTCTCACACCTGATTTTTTTTTTTTTACTGATAATGTGCATCAGATTTCCAGTAGCTTATGTCATAAGAATCAAAAAGCATTCTCAGTCATATCTGTTAAGAATACTCAATTCAACAAACACAACTCTTAAATCATGAGATAGGCCCCAATTCACTTAAAGACTTCTTTCTTCATGGTTTACTTAATGTAAGGATAGTGTCTTGGAATTATCTTTTACTAATGTAGTTTGTTTAATTACATTTTTTATTAAAAAAGGATTCCCCCCCTCCCTTTTTAAAAAGTCATTTGGATTACTGAAATCACATGAGGCTGCCTTTGGAAACATCAGAAAGTTCAGCAGTTTAAAATGCTATAGATATACCACTATTTATAAGGAATATACAACTTTTGTTCTCTCTCAAACCTATCTGTTTCCAGGCTCTGTTCAAAATGGTGGTTTGACCTGTAAAGCCTGTAGTTTAGGTCCATGCTAACTATGGCTGTCGAGATGGGCCAAATACTCTGGGATCAACTTGGAGTATCCAGACCCTGAAGTTGCCCCAAAGTCTATCCCATTGTGCTGCCCACCATCACTGGTATGAATTGCTCCTTCTGAAGCCCAAAACAAGACACCCAGCATCAATTGCAAGGTTGGGTGCCTTGTTCTGACTTTAGAGAGAACAACTCGTGCTGGTGGGAGCAGATGGCATAGGGGGGGCATTTAAACAGCTGCCTGAGGTCACTCTCAAGGACTCTAGTTCTGGGAAGATCTGGAGCAAAAGATGACTTTAAAAAATCCACGTTAAGGGTGGGATACAATTCAAGGTGCTAGTTGTCACCTATAAAGCCCTACACAGCTCAGGTCCACACTATTTGGCAAACCGTTTCTCCTGGTATGAACCGGCCCAGACTCTTGAGATTCTCTGGAGAAGCCCTTCTCTCCGTCCCAAAACCATCACAAACACGGTTGATGGGAACGTGAAAGAGAGCCTTTTTAGTGGCTGCCCCTACACTCTGGAGCTCCCTGCCCAGGAAGATCAGAATGGCTTCCTCCTTGATGGCTTTCCACCGGCAGGTGGAGACCTACCTGTTCACACGGAATTTAAGGAATTGTTATAAGGACAGGCTGGGATGTTGGACCATTTTTAAAAAAACTTTATTAAATTTAAAAAATCCAAACAAGTTAATAGAAGGAAAGAAAGAGAGAATGGGAAAGAAAAGGATTTGCAATCATCCATAACCCTCTCTCACCCCACATTGCATACATACTCATGTTTTCCAGAACTCAAGTTTTGCCATTTTTTGGATGTTTTAATTGTACTGTTTTTAATGCTGTGAAACCACTCTGAGTCCCAGGCCTGGGAAAAGAGCGGGATACTACTACTACTACTACTACTACTAATAGACAGTTCACACCAGAACAAAGGATTGAACCCCGAATTGTGTGGACTGATTGCTGTGAAGGTGAGGGCAAATGTATTATTTGGCCCATGTGGACATGGCCCAAAAGACTATATCTCCCCATATGAGCCTGTCCAAGTCCCATGATCTTTCAGGGATGGCTTTACCAACCTGGATAAAGTCTTTCTGATGGCTGCTTTGAGACTATGGGAGGCTTAGCTGACCCATTCTCTGCTCTCCCCGCCGAAACAAAAAGAAAGTCACACACACACACACACACACACACATATACAGGCCTGCAGCATTTAACTGTCCGGGACAGAAGCAGTATTTTTTTTTTACTATGCTTTTAATGTATTTGTTTTGAATTAATGCTTAAAATGAACTGTTTACTGTATTTCATGTTTTTCTAATCTTTGAATTATACAGTGGGCTTTTGGTATCCATCAGGGTTTAGTTCCAGGATTCCCTGTGGATACCAAAATAAGTGGGTGCTCAACTCCCATTCAACGGCATAATCAATCAATCAACATTTATTACAGCACTCGGCCAGCACATAGTTAAAAAAAAAGTAAAAGTTGTTCAGAATGTTCAAAGTATGTGCACATCTACACACAACATAACTAAATATTGTTGCAACATCAACCTCCAAGGATGACCAAGATACAGGATGCATACAATTCCAGTGTAAAGGCCATTAGTATTCTAAAATATAAATTAACCTATCACTTAAGAGGTTACTTCAAAATCGTATGATTTCAGTATCTCTTTGTGTTAAATATAGTTAAAATGAAATAAAAATATATGCAATTCTATATGTTGATCTGTCAGCTAATACAAGATTATATAGTATATGATTAAATAATAAAACAGTTGATTTACAGCAGTGTGACCATAGAATATCAATAACAATTATTACATCTGTTTTAAAAACTTTTTACGACAGGTAATGGCAGCTGCAAATTTTTTTGCAACGACAGAGGTTACACATTCACTGCAGTCTGCCCGAAAATAGTCAACATAGAATTTTTCTTGTCTACTGGGTAACCGATGAATAATTGGGGTTATATAAGTGGCACGTATGTCCAGGTACAGGGAGCATCTAAATAAAATATGGCTAAATTGTTTCGGTTTCCTCTAAGCCACAAGGGCAGTGTCGAAACTGATAGGGAATCCTTTTGAATCTGCCTTCTGCATAATAAAATTGTGTCCCTTATATCAAATGGTAAAATCAAAGTTTGCTTTTTGGAATTTTTTGAGGGAAATATTTTCAAGCTGTGGATGGTGGATGCAGCATCTACTGATACAGAAGGGCTAGTATATATTGCTGTGGTTATTTTTTATATAACTTTCATTTTAAGTCACTTTTGGTCTCATATTTGGAGAAAAGGTGCATAGCATATTGCTCTTCTGTGACTTCAAGTCATTTCTGACTTGTGGCATCCCTAAGGCAACTGCATCATGGGGCTTCCTTTGCAAAATTTGTTCAGTGAGGGTTTGAGTTGGCCTCCTACAGCTGAGAGTATAACTTGCCCAAGTCACCTTAGTGGGTTTTCATGGTTATGTGTGGATTTGAACCTTGGTCTCCCAGAGTCCAACTAAATAAAGAAGAACATAAATAAGAACATAAGGTATAACAGAATCCATTTCTGTTTAAAATGATAATCTTCATAGGTAATATCAGTGTAGAATAGTTGTTGTTGTTTTTTAAATTAAAATGTTACTGTATTTTCACTGGGCAGTGAACAGTCCCACATTGCTTGAATGCTCTTGTCTACATAGTGTATGCCGTAAAATTATCAAATAAATATGTGACTTGCTAAGAAGCAATAGCAATAGCAATGCATGTGCATTTCTGTACTACTTATCACTGAACTCAGCACTCTCTAAGTGATTTACAATCTGTAAGCCAGTTGCCTCAAAAGCTGGGTACTCATTTTCCCAACCTACGAAAGGATGGAAGGCTGAATGGACCTTGGAGCCCTGCTTGGGATTGAACTCACAGCTTTGTAGTTGTAGTAGTGGCATTTACCACTGCCCCACCAGAGCTCATCTGGTTTCTTCTTTCTTAAGTGAGAACAGATGATTGGCAGTTGTATGCATTTATTTCCATGTCCCACATCCTTATAGTGTTTAGTAGCAATGCTATAGTTTTGATCCCCAGTAAATTCTACTTTAGAAGATTTCTCCATTATGTTGCCATCATTTTTAAGATCACAAACATGGTCGTTTGAATACATTTAAATGCCTTTTTACTGCAAGAGTGGGGGAAAATAAAATCAATATTATATCTCATGCATAATAAGTGGTGTAGAAATAAGATTCAGGATTTCATTGTGCTGATTCAGAAATAATGGATTTTTTTTTGGGCTAATGCCCAGTATTTATGTCTGTACATATGAAAAATTTAATGAGAACAGTGAGTTGAAGTTAAACTAGCACCTGCGTTACAGATCTGCTGATGAAATGAATTTTGCAAAAAAAGATTTTGGGTCTTTTCCTGTAGAGGTACTTGGTACAGCTAGCCAGGAGTTCACATTACTGAGAAATGACAACTCTGAATCTCAGTACTCTAGGTATAGTTTGAGATGGATATTCCACTTAAGATTTACAGCGTACGTGTGGATTCTTAGGAGAGTATTTGGAATGCTAGGCACTGCAGAGAGACAATGGTTTACTGGTGCATAACACACATTATAACATTTGTTAACCACTGAGCTTCATGAGGTCTCTCTTGGTCAGTTCATCACATCTCCTCTCTGGTTCCCACACTATATTCCACTATTCCCTCCACCATTCATATGGTTATCTACTTACTTTGGCTTTAGGCAACATCCTGGCGTTGTCCCCCAATGATCATAGTTAAAACTGAACTTGCCACTTCATCTCTATACCCACAAGTTTTGCATTTCTGTTGCCTTCTCGGAGACTAGCGATTTTGCAGACTAGCATGGCTATGTCTTTGAATGTTAGTGGTCAAGTTTTAATTAAAGAAATATTTGTTTATTTATTTAATTTCTATCCCACCTTTCTACCTGAAGAGATCCAAGGCAGCTCACAAAGAAAAAATATGTATGTCTGTAATAATAAATGATTATGATAAATCCTTATGGATATGTAATATGTCTCCTAAAATATTAGTAATGATTACTAGGTTTGCATCCACACTGCAGAAGTTTAACACTTAAATGCCATGGCTCAATGCTGTGGAATTCTGGGAACTGTAGTTTTGTGAAACATTTAGCTATCTCTGGTGCCACAACAAATTAGGTTATTTCAGCAGAGCAAATGCAGCCTAATTCTTTCTAAGGTTTCTTTAGGAATACTATATATTCTCATATATAAGTCTAGAACTTTGAGTGAAACGTTGACCCCCCAAAACTGGGTCGATTTATCTACAGATCAATGGTAAGTACTTTAACTCTCTGAGCACATAAAAGAAGCACTGACCCCTCTCTTCTGCTCTCTCTGCTAAGGTGCTGCTTCTGACCCTTTTGAATGCTTGGGCAGGAAAATGGCAATGGTGGCAGCTCTTTGGCATTTCCCCGCAAAGGAGTGCCAAATTGGGCCTTGAAGAATTTGAACATGATATTTGAGTATGGTTTTTTTCTTGATTAAAATCATGCAAAGTTATCACATTAACGTTAAAGGCTATAATCACTGCTAACATGGCTGCCATTTTCTTTGCATTGTCTTTCGTCCTTTTTGACATGTGCGTGTTTTCTTAGCCTCGCTCATGCCTGCTCTCCTCCTCACTGACATCACACAACCAACATTTAACGTGGTTCCATCCTCATCCATCCAGCTTTTGAGGTGAGCACAAATGCCTACTGAAATTTTACAAATCTCTTGGCATTGTTTTCTTTTGCTTCATTCTTTACTTACTGTGTCACATAACCTAGGTTCTACCTTCAACATTCTTGGGTCATATCAAAATCCATAAATTTGGCCCCCAAACCTGTCCTTGACTTACATATCAGGTCATTAGTTGAGAATATACAGTAGTTAAGAAGCTTTATTTACACTAAGCATTGGCCAATGTTCTTACCCAGCTGGGTTCCAGCCAACTCGCAGGAATGGTTTTAAAACAGGGTGGGGAAAGTGTGACTATCCCCCTAATGTTTTCATTTTGCCATTTTTCTGGATAAAATTAATAAAAGCATGCCAAAGTGCAGAAAATTTCCTGTCCCTGCACTAGACCTGCAAACCCCACCAAAACCTTTAAAATCATTTTGAAATTTTCTGAAAAAGGTATTGGAAGTAGCATGATGTCACTGCCAGTGCACTTCCTATGCAAGTGTGGCCAATGGGGGCGACAAGGAGGCAAGAATTGCCAATCCATACAATTGTCTAGCCCTGTCCTAAAGTTATGTCTGTATTCTGATTGAGTTGGCATCCACACTACAGAATTAATGCAGTTTGACACCACTTTAACTGCCCAGGCTCAGTATTACAGAATTCTGGGAACTGTAGGTTTTTAAAAAATATATATATTTAGCTGCCTTTGTCAGAGTGCTCTGGCATAACAACAATCCCCAGTATCCCATAGTACTGAGCAGTGGCAGTTAAAGTAGTGTCAGGCTGGATTATTTCGGCAGTGTGGACGCAGCCTGAGTTTTCCTTCTGAGCCAGCAGCCCCCACTTCAGCAGTGATTCACACTCAGACTTTTGCCGCTTCTGAAGACTGCTACAGGAGTTATCTTCTCCTTTTCTATAGCCCTTTCTCACCTCTGTGCTTTGACCTGAGGATTTCAGTTTTGTTCACAGTCTGCAGCTTCTTCCTTTGATCTTCATTTTCATGAGTGCTCTGAATTTTATCTCCCTTGACTTTCCCTTGTTTCTACTTTTTATCTTCTCAGAAGGTGCCCTTTTGTACCACGCTATTATAGCATTGTGATTCTACTGTTCACTGTTATGGCAACATCCTATGAGATCATGGGATTTGCAGTTTAGGGAAAAAATATTTAGAATTCTCTGTTGGAGACCGCTAGTCAGAATTCTCAGTCAGAGGTCTCAACAAACTACAAATACTAGGATGTTGCTTTGACAGTTAAAGGGGAATATGGCGCTAAAAAAGACCCAGTGTGGTGTAGTGGTTTGAGCACTGGACTGGAACTCTGGAGACCAGGGTTCAAATCCTTGCTTGGCCATGGAAACCCACTGGGTGACCTTGAGAAGGTTGCACTTTCTCAGCCTCAGAGGAAGGCAAAGCCATACCTCCTTTGAACAAATCTTGGCAAGAAAATTCCATGATAACTTTGTCTTAGGGCTGCCATAAATCAGAAAGAACAACAATACAGTGCTATAGCTCTTTACTGTGAATGGGTTCAAGAACCACTGTGGCCGTATTACCAACCAATCATATTCAAAGAGCCCAACATTTCATTGTTTCTGTTATCATCTTACCTATTTATACAGTTGGCCCTCCTTATCCATGGATTTTTTTATCCACAGATTTAAGCATATGGCTTGAAAATAGTCCCCAAAAGTATAAATTCCAAATAGCATACCTTGAGTTTCCATTTTATATATGGGACACCATTTTGTTGTGTCATTATATTTAATGGGACTTGAGCATCCATGGATTTTGTTATCCACAGAGGGTCCTGGAACCAAACCCCAGCAGTTAACAAGGGCCCACTGTTTCATCAGTATAAATCACTTCACAAACAGAAATACAAAAAAGTCAGCCATCCAGCCATACTACAGATACACAATCCTACATATGAACACATTTCTACAAATAAACACAGGAAGAAGAGAGTAATAGAAATATAAAACCAATACAATATATAACACAATTATAAGATGAATTATACAAATACAAATACAAAAGCCAATGCAATACAATATAAAATAGATGAACAAATACATCTAATCAAAATATAAATATTATATAAATAGAAATATAAATTATATATACATTTTATATACTGTAAAAATAAGTTAATTGAGATTTTTGGCATCACCCCAAATGATTAGCAATTCTTGACCAAATACATCCAAAGAATGTTTTAAAACCCACTATCTATACATGCTCTATCTGGATTCCTCGTATCATTGTACAAATATCAAGTAAATGTGTAGAAATGCATTCAGCATGAGATATACCTGTTTTTAAAATGTTTTCCCAATAATTATCAACCATCCTGTGGTTTCCCCTCATCTGCTTTCCAAAAATGTTTTACAGGTCAAAGGTTCTTGATCACCTGCAATTTGTAGAGGATCCCACAAGAATGTTATTCCATTGCAAATAGCCATTTGGCTCTCTCTTGCAGTGCCTATGCTAAGTGAGTTTGTTGAAGGTTGCTTATTGCAGAGTATCATGAGAGGTCAGGAAGAAAATGAAACCAAGTGGGATTTCTTTTACTTGAGATTGCTCAAGAGCCAGCCAGATACACCTTCTAATTTGCACACATCAAATATTCTCTCTCTCTCTCTCTCTCTCTCTCTCTCTCTCTTTTTTTTTTTTTTTATATGATACTCCAAGGGGAGTTTCAGGTTAATTGTCAGGCTGCAGAATATATTGTGTATATTTTAAGACCAGAAGGTATCTGTAGGCATATGACACGGGAACGTTAATTGGCGTAAGAATATTGGAAGAAAATGTACAGAGTGCCCCAAATATTTGTGACATATTGTGAGGAAACAGACAATGCGGATATATCCTAGGAATTCTGATTGACGAAAACCATGAGATATGAGACCATGAGATATGAGAAGAAGAATAAGAGTCCACATAAATACCATATAAAAGTCTTACTATTTAATGGGAAATAAATATAGATCATGGTGGTGTAATGCCATGTATGTTTGCTGGGAAAGAGAGAGAAATTCTCTGATATTGCATGCCAAGGACATTTTTTGAGTTTTTTAAATCTTATCTGTTTAAAATGGCAGAATTCTATTAGCAGAGTGCTACATCGGGTCAAAGGCTTAAACACCCTAAAAGTACCAGATCCCATCTGATCTTGGAAGCTAAGCTGGGTCAGCCCTAGTTAGTACAGGGTGAGTATCCCTTATCATGAATTCCAAAATCCAAATTACTCCAAAATCCAAAACTTTTTCAGCTACAACATAAGTGGCATAGTAGGTACTTGTACAGTGGGCCCTTCCCTTACATGGGGGATCCGTTCTGGATCCCCTGTGTAAGGAGAATTCCATGTATGCTTTTGCCCCATTGGAAACAATGGGGTGCATGCTTGCAGTGCAGCACGGCACAGCTTGTGTGCCATAGGCGTGCATACCATTTGCCCTATTGTGGCATGGCTTCAGCGTAAACTTGAAGCCACGTACTATGTGCCCCGCATATAGCGTGAGTGCACCGTACTGTATTTGCAAGGTTGGACAAAGATGCAGCTAGAGAGAGATGTAAGGATCTGTGAAATGGTGCGTATCCATTTCTCCCACCATTTCACAGATGCTCAATCTCTCTCCATCCTCATTGTATCTCATAATGTATATCCAAATACAGATATTCCAGAATCCAAAAACATGTGAAATTTAGTACACTTCTGATCTGAAGTATTTCAGTAAAGGGATATTCAACCTGTCTTTGAATGGGAAACCACCAACAAATACTAAGTGTTGTAGACTATACAGAAAGGAACTTATAAAACCACCTCTGAATATTCTTTGCCTAAGAAAACCCTATGAAATTCATGGGATCACTATAAGTTGATGGGCAGCTTGAAGGCAGATACCGAAACACACATGTTTAGTCACCTTGAAATAAATTCAAGTATAAATTATTTTCATTTATACTTGTTTTTTTTATTTAGAAAAATTGTCTTGAATTAAGGAAAAAAAAAAGATCTTTGTAGCAGATAACTAGAACAGAGAACATTCCAGAAAGAAAACTGAGTATTAAGAGATGGTTCAGGTAGTGATTTATATCATGATCATTGGCTCACTGAGAAATAGAATATTTAGGTAGTGCTTGATGATTTAAAGACAGAGGGAGTATAAAATGCCACAATGTACAAGATACAAGTACTATAAGTATAATGTGTACATCAAAGCAAATTATCATGGGACCATATCATTATATGATAGTCTTTCATGTAGATAGGCTTAGATCATTTATAAGTACATTATGAGTTTACCAGTGATGATTAGTCATGACAGCTAGAAGTTTATTGGCACAGTACTTTTGATTCCCAAATGTTAGAGGAAAGCAAAGAAATGACAACCTTCTCCATCTTCTCCTTCTTCATAGTTTTTACACAGCATTGATGTTACTTTTTGAGATAGTATTCTGAATCAGATCAATCTTTGGTTTGATTCAACAAAGCAAATTTTAGTGTTTGAAGCATCTTCAAAATATGATCAGTTCAAAGAAGCCAAATTCAAATCTTGATCTGTGTTCCTAACTAATTTCTAAGCCCCCCCTTTTCTTTTCTTTTTTCTTTTTACAAAAAATGAGAGTCTTCTACCTTTCCCTGCTTGACTTAAAAGTAAACTAACTGGGGTTTACAGTAAAAGTAGGAGTGGATGCTTTCAACTACCTCAGAGCTGGAGGAGTTGTATGGGAGTGTCATGTACTTAATATTAAACAAGGGTTTTAAAATGGGACCAAAAGAATAATAGCTTAAAGCTGCAGTATAGCAACTTGCAATATAGCATGTTCATCTCTCTCTCTCTCTCTCTCTCTCTCTCTCTCTCTGTGTGTGTGTGTGTCCAGGTGTGATTTTGAGCATGACTGTTACCTTGTACATACTCTCCTGCATCCAATTTTTTGTCCCAGTCTTCAGATGTTCTGCGTATGGTGTTGCATTTTTCCCTAGCCCTGTTGAAAATTATTGTAGAGGTTGGCATATAAAGCTGAAAAACAGAGCAGTTTTCCTATATCGTTCAGATAATTCAGTCTTCATGGAGTATGTTGCACTACAGCATAATAAGTTGGATCCAGAACATCTAAAATGCATTCATTGTGATGCTTTAATAAATACTGAATTGCATTAATTTCAGTGGGTGCAAATGTGACATACTTGCTTGGGTTCTAACCCATGAAGTGTTCCCCCCCTCCTGTTCAATATTGATTTCTGCAATGAAGGAGGATCATTGAATATGAAAGACAGAAGATGTTTTGGAATTTATGTACCAAGTTTCATTCTACTTTCTCAGGCAAATTTGGTTACAAGCAAATTTGCCAAGAGACTGCCAAAGACCATGGGCTCCAGCTGGTCAATGAAAAACACAAGAATATTTTGATAAACAAAATTATCATTTACATTTCTTAAAATTGTGAATTAGCTTTATTAAAATGATCTAGTTAGTATCATAACTCACCCTCTGCAATCTGAAAAATTGGACATAGAATTCAATGAGTTTATGGCTTCAGATAATGATGGCTTCTCTGAGTTGGAGGAACTGAAGGCTGAAACAGTTGAGGGGCTCTCTTCTCAACATGATTTGGCAGATGCTGAGAGCACATCCTGTCTTTGAAGTTCACAGAAGAGAAGGAGAGGCTTTGTAGGTCTCAGTGTCTGTCAAATAAGAAACACTGACCCGTTAAGCACCTAGCAGTCTCAGGCAGCTACTTATAAATCTCCAAGCAGCTCCTCTGGATTACTGGCTTGGTTTAACAACTCCTGGACTGGCTGGCAACCTTGTTCTTGTTTCTCTCTCTTCCTCTTGCTGGATTACCTTGTAACTGAATTAGACCGGATTCACTATCCTACAGCTCTTTGCCTCACAGTAATCTGACTCTTGGGTTTCTTACTGACTGTAGCCTGGGACAGTTAGAATGGAAGTTGAGCAGGCATACATTATGTTGTATGAAGAACCCAGTGCATAGATAAGTGCTTTTGGTAAGTTTTCATTAGGTGAAAATCTATTTCTGTTCCCAATGAATAGCGACATCAATTCAGGTGATGGTTATGGGTCTCATGTCACTGCAAATAAATGCAATAAATTGGGATATTCAAACCTGGGTGACAATTAAATTTTGTATAATAAAGGTAGCTTGAGGTCCCCCCCCCCCTTTTTGCCAGCTTTAGCAACTGAAATATATTTTACACTTGGACAATGTTTGACAGATGGCTTCTCTTGTTCTTTGCTTCTTCTTGAGAACAGCTGAACATATATTCTTTAAGTTGTCACTTGCACAGGCTTGTTTGCCCAAAGCAACAATAAGAAATGACAAACAGATTGAATTGTGCAACATATGAGATACTATTAAATGTGTGGTTGGACAGTGCTTGGGATAAATTTGTACAGACATCTTTTAATTAGCTTAAAATACTATACACTGAACAAGGATGCCTCATTTAATCCCTTTGACAGCACCTTCATTAGAATGTTTTTCACACCCTGATACAGCATGCTGTGAACTTGACACAGCTTTGATAGCACTTAATTATGCGACAACTCATTCAACATTTTATTTGGGAGAACTGGAGCTAGTGGCACATTTTTTCTTTCTGGGAAATGATGACAAAGACCTTGATTGCCTATCAATATGGAAAACATCTTGATAGACAGTGACCATGACTTAAATCTAACATGATGTTCACAGTAGCATTGGGATGTTTGGCTCCATTACCTGAAGCCATCTACAGTATTTCCTAACCTCAGACCGCAACAGATTTTTTTTCTGTGGGACAGATTTTTTAAGGTACTTTCTGGGGGATTTTTGGGGTACATTTTTGGAGTTGGAGGCTTACACTGGGAAGGAGAAAACAACTTTTTCGCTCTCCATGTATGTTTTGTTCAGTTGTTCCACCAGTAGATATCCAGGATTGGATACATTTATAAGAAGGGGGAGATCCAAGCTAAAATTCAGTCATTAATCTCTATTCCTAGGTGATGAGACACTCACTACATCTTAAAAGTATGCAAAGGGATCTCACAGCACCTTTGAGACTAACTATGCTAAATAGGTTGTAGCATGAGCTACATGACTTGGTCTACTTCCTCAGATGTATGGAGTCCATGCATGTGAAGAAGTAGACCAAGTCTATGAAATCTTATGCTACATGTTTTTTTTTTTTTTTGCACAGTTAGTCTCAAAGGTGCTGAAAGATCTCTTTGCATATTGATATTCCAGACTGACATGGCTATTCCCTCTATTTCTTACAAGGTAGACCATAAAATTTTATAAAGAAGAAAAAGATCAAGGAGAACTCTGAGGCACAATGTGTTCCTTTGAGAAGATGCGGGAGAAAAATGCAATTAATAACTAACAATTAATGTTTGGAAAAAAAGAAAAAATTCTTATGTCCCAGTAGCAATGAGCATGTTTCTTTTTCTTTCCTGCTGAGTTTGAAGCATCTCTGTTACTCTTCCCTGAGATGCACATTTTGACAAATCTTGCTAAGAGTGTCTCAGAAGAACACATGCCTCCCCCTGCCTCCTAGCATGAGTCAACTAATTTTAGGAATTTGTTCTTAATTTTTCAAAATTCCTACAACTGTTCATTGGCTGAATGCCATCTTTCATGCTATCTGCAAAAATTCATTTTTGACCATAACTCCCAGATGAAAATGTTCAGGTTGTCAGGTACTTAAAAAGCCATGGTTATTACTACTGAAAGATGAGTTCTGGCTCTCTCTGACACTAGCTGTTTTGCACTATCACTGATGGAAATAGATTCCAAAGAACTGTTATGAATATATTACACAGTAAGAGCGCCAATCATCAGGATGCACGATAAGAAAACCATGCAAAATATCTGTCAAAGCCTCAATGAAATTCAGTGTACTTTTTTTTTTATTTAAGGTACCATAAGTTGCATAGATTTGTACTGCAAGATTTTTTTAAAATGAAAGTCTACAGCTCTGTGGAATATTCTAAGTGTATAGACAGAGAAGAGCTAATACATTTTGGTGTGCTTGAATAAATGAATGTTAAGATTATTTAAAGATGAAGCATGCTAAGAGTGAATGTCAGTTTATCCACAGCATTGTAGCTAAGAAATAAGTAACATGTCAAATTCATGAAAAGTTTAATATACTGGGGTGCCAGAAATGCTACATTAAATAATGGCTGAGCTGTTGCGTCAGGAGGAATAATTACACTGACGTAGTTGTAGCTCCATGTGTTAAACCCCCAAAACTACTTTTTAATGCAGGACGTAAACATAGCCAACACAGTCGTTCTGTGATGCTGGGTAGTGGATGAATGAGTGGGGATTTATCCATTTCTTTCTCCACTCCACCCATACCCCACGCCTGGTGCAACATGCCCAGGTACAGGAAAAGAGTGTTACCACTCACCCCCTGCTTTCTAGGAATGTGGACATGGCTACTCGAGGCCTAAAAGTTAGGATGTGTGTGTGTGTTTGCAGGGTGAGGGGGAGAATGTTGGTTATTGTGTGGTGGACAGAAAGTCTGATCTGCATGCCTGTACAAGTGAATTTGGGATACGAATCAGACTGAAGATGTAATTCACAAACACTTTGTTAGCCAATGTTTATCCCCAGTGCTGCAGTTCATAATGTTTAAACAATTTTTAAAAAGGTATTTATCAAACTTATATCAGATTTCTGCAAGAAATGTCACTAGAGGCAATCACATTAAAAATGAAACTCCATTAAAGCATCAAAATAGAATAAATACATGATTTAAACACATCTATAAAAAGCACTGGAGAAGTCTGAAAGCTTTCCATTAGCAAACCAGCTTAAAATGCCCAAAGTCTGCATGAATAAAAATGTGTTTGCTGACTGGTGGAAGGACCGCAGAAAAGAAGTCTAGCTTCCCTTCACAGGGAGTTCCAGACCCTGAGACCATCCACTGAGAAAGCTCTTTGATATGCCCCCACCAAACATGGCTTTGTGGTAGTGGGGCCACTGGCAGTCTTATATGAGAGAATATGATCAAGTAATATAGGGATGAATAAGTCATAACTAGTACTTTGTATTGAGCCTGAAGGAAAGACTGGTAGTTAGGAAAGCTGGGAGCTATGTGCTTCCTGTAATTGGATCTAGTGTAGAGACTAGCTACCAGATAAAGTATCTATATACCTTTTCAAGGCATCCCATATACAGCATACTGTAGTAGTTCAAATGGGACATAACTAAGGCCTGGTTCACTGTGGCAAGGTCTGAGTGCTCCAAGTGCAAGAGGAACTGTCAAACTAGCTGTAGCTTTGCAAACAAACTTTTGGCTACCACAAGGAATGAATTTTGGATGAATCAAAAGGTACACCCAAACTGTAAAACTGTCTTTACGGTGAGGCTAACTCCATCCAACAGAGGTGGAATCCTTTCTTTCTGGTCTTCTTTTCAGATGAACAAAGTGGATTGCCCAAATTCCTCCTCATTTCCCCCCTAAGTCCCTAGATTTAAATGGGTGGGAAGAATTGTCTGAAAAGAGTTCCGAATGCCATCCTCAAGACCACCTTAAAGCACGACAGTTTACATTTGCTCATATACCAACCCTCCAAACTTTTTTTTAAGCTGACGATTTAAAAACTCATTGAAAATATAGAAAATTAAAACTGAAAGTGACTTCCAGTTACTTTTGTATCACATTTTTGCCACAGTCTGTGGCTGAAAATGAAGTGGTATAAGCCACTAGTCCTTACCAAATTACTCAATTTAACTTCAGATCTTTGCATCTGGAAATAATCTACACTTCAAGCTTGATAAATATACCTGCTTTCAGAATATCTTGCCTGAAATCTTGTACACACCAATACATATCACATCTTTTGCTCTTAAAATAGTATGCTGGAGGGGAAGGTGCATTGGGGGTCTTTAAAGCCATATTTTTATTTACTGCAGAGGGTGGCATGTCTTTTCTATTTTGTTTGAGATATTTATTTTATCCCTCAATCAATTTTATACTTCTATAGATTCATTGTATCCTTGACAGTCACATTGTTAACTAGAGTAGTATGTGTACAATTATTTACTATTATTGTTCTTGATATTTTAATATGGTATTTCCCAAAATTTGGTGCTCCTGATGTTTTGGACTTCAGCTCCCAGAAACCTAACTGTTGGAGAAACTGGCTAGAGCGTTTGAGAATTAAAGTCTAAAATACCCAGAGGACCAAAGTTTGGGAAACACGATTTCAATGCAATTTATTCCGTGTTTTCCCTGTTCTAGAAAAGCAAAAAGAGTTCATGATCTCTGATGGCATCAGTCCTTCAACCTTCCAATGGCCTCTCCCATCAGGTTTATCTAAATAGTAGAGGGGAGAGGGAGAATGGTGTCCCGAGGGAGCCGTTTCCCCTAATTTCTGAACCATAAATAGTTGAAATAATTGTATATGTCTGGTTTCTCATAGAACGTATGGGAACTCATGTATGTTTACTTGGAAGATAAAAGGATAGGGCTTATCACTTTTTCAGACAATGTTCTATCTCACTGGCCAATCATGCAATTTGCAGCTTTTGGAAAAGGGAGAAGACATGCTGTTTTGTCCTTTGGTCAAGATGCACTACATACTAGTTTCCTGCCAAAAATGTCCAGCTGTCCCTCTCTCTCAGCTTTCTTGTTTTGGAATAGTGATTTTTAATTGCTTGTTCATATGTTGAAAGGCAATTCTGTGCAGCATGTCTTTTTAACAAGAAAATTAAAAGAAAATCAGGACACTAATTTTGATATTATTTGATCCCCACAATATAAATTGTGTGGATTTTTGTACTATATATTGTTTATGTAGCAGATTTGCTGTTAAGTGGCAGAAAATTCGATGGCAGCTTTAGTGTGATAGGAATGAACAGTTTTCATAAGGGTGGTAATGATATCTGTCAGAAGCACTTGGAATAAAGCATTATTATCAGTTTTGTTGAAAATGTGCCTAAAAATAAAGACGCTAGAGATGAAATATTCATGTTATCTATTCCACTTTGGAAACATGGTCAGTGTCCAAATAAGCAGTGTTGCAAGGTACAGCTGTTTAGAATTATGAGGAGCTGTTTTTCATTGACTACGTTTATACTGAATAAAAAAAATTAAGTTAGCTGCTTGGATACATCTAAGCATTGCTGTTTCCACCTGGATTCAATGGGTCCTTTTTCCTAGGAGCTTTATATTTATAAGAGCTGTCTGATTTCCCTGTCTTCAACATGGTCAATAACCTTATTGGGTTATTGGGTTTTAAAAATGGTATGTTGGTTTTATAGGAATTTGGCATTCTTTTTTAAAAAAATGAACTCAGATTTGCACCATCCTGTTCAGTTTTTTTCACAACTTGCTTTGACATTTCTGCTTGTAATATGTAACTGAAAGAAATGATCTTGCAAAGAATTATCCTACAAACTGTAAGAAAGGGGTTAAAGTAATAGATTTTCAAAGCACTTTAATTCACTGATATGAAACACAAAGGTCCGTTCAAAAGCACTAAAAGAATCACACTGGAACATAAGTATCTGCACTTAAAGCTGATTAACAACTGAATTGAAATATATATATATATATCAAATTTGTGAAAGAACTGTGTGTGGTATGACATTTTTATTATGTTTTTCAAATTCAGCAACCAAAACATATTAAAAATAGCTACAATATTGAAACAAGTTTTTTCATTGCAGTCATGTGTTAATTAATAATGAAGGTCATTTTGAAAGTATTTGTTTAAAAACGAAATCAGATACATTTGCTAGAATGTACTGTACAATATCTTTTTAAAAAAACTAATTATATAAAACATGTTTTCTGAAAGCCACATTATAGTTCTCACTAGCAGAGGTGCTCATCTTCACAAGAGTTAGAAATCTGCTAGTTCACCATTGCAGTGCTCCAAAGTCTTATTTATCTTCTCGATTTTAGCCATTGTTCTCTTTTGGTCTTTTCTTCTGTTCCTTCCATGCTGGTTCAGCCTTTTCTTCTAGTTACTCTCCTTCTTACCAGGCATCAGACCTTTTCTGACCCTGTCAACTGTTTGGGGACCCTGTCAAGGGAAACATAATGTAGGGCCGCCTCTGGCCTTCTGCATAATTGAATATCTCAGATTACCCTATACTGTATCTCACTAGGTCAAATTAGAGCAATCAAGTGATTAAAGGTTGTCTTTTGAGTTGCTAGTACAATTGGTTCAATTGTAATTAAGTACTTCATTTTGAAAAGAGAGAAAAATAACCATCACAATGCTCACCTGTGATTTTTTTCTTAATCCAGGTTTCAGGCATCCAGGTTTCATAGTCTTGGAGCTGTAATAGGCATACAGACACACACTCTCTGTTATTACCAAAGATTCTTATTTAGTCCTTAAAAATGCTAATTGCTGGCTTGTAATTTTTCATGCCATAGGAATTCTAAGATCCTTTATCATTTCATAATTTTTTTTTGGTATTATTTTTTGTTGACTAATTTGTGGAAACTGGTGCTCATTTGCATTGAGTAACCTTGAAACATTTATTTTCTTTTTTGCCACAATGGTAGTTTTTCCTGCTTCCAGTATACTTTTCCTTTTTTTCGTTTGACTGGAATTCTGTTGCTGGTTGTTGTTTTGGGAAAGCTGTTTAGATCTTTCTTTCTTTTTTTTCTGGCTAGCACTTTTGTTTCCTATCCGTCTTTAATAGCTGTGGTTTTTGATGAAAAACAACATTTTTCTTACAGAAGCAGCCGTGGCTGCCTGTTAAATCAATGGCTGTTTCTCAGGATATATTATCCCCCTTCCCCAATACTGCTTGGTTTGATATCTAACAAGAAGGAGAGGAAAGATGTTCTGATATTAATAAAGAGAATGTTTGTAGACATGCAGCACTCATACTTTATCATCATCTGCTTTTAGTTACAGCTGGTCATGTTTTCTGGTTCTTTTACTTGAAATATTTCACATTTCTCTGTGGAACCATGCACATTCAATATTAGTATATTGTGGTGCTGCGTGTTGCTCAGCAAGTGATATTAGAAATATTATTTCTGGCGGCATGGACATGAGAATCTAACCAATGGCAAGAAGCAATCTTTTCCAACTGCTGTCTGAGTATAGATTGACCGGAAAAACCCATAGATATCCAAGGGTCCTTTTGTTCAATTCAATAATAGACACCTCCATTGTTTGTGGGAGGTTTCTGCATCCTGTTTGGAGCTGAAGTCTGTTCCTATGAACCTTCTTTATTTTACAATTATGGGTGAAAAGTGTTAAAGTTTTGGGTTTTTTAAAAAATTAAATTAATGGTTAGATATTATTTCCTAATATTTATATTGTGGCCAGAGGGCTTCATTGTGAGCAAGTTGTTTATTTAAATTCTGGTGTGGAAATTGGTAGGAGGATCTTATCCATTGATAGTTTCATAGGAATTATATAGATCTGATGCTGAGCAGAGCTTAGAAAAGGTACGTTAGGGGATTCCGGGAGTTGTAATTAAAAAGAAGTCTTCCAAACTCTGATTGTAAGATACAAAGAGTAAAGGATGAGGCCATAACTTTTTTTCCTTTGAATGAGAAGCAGTTTGTTATCATCTGAGAAGTAAAGAAGGAGAATACAGTATTCTTTTTATATTATTGATAGTGGAATGCTTCACAGAAACAACAGCATTGATGTCTATACAGAACTAAACCCCACTAATTTCAGTGGGACATACTGAGTGGCATCACTAGGCTTGCTGTAACCTGGTGTGGTAACACATGGTGTCCCTCTCACCCCCAACACTGATCTCCTCCCATTCCACACTATACACAATCCTTAGAAATGTTTTTGTATTAATGTTACCCATCAATCATAATTCCTGTATATCACTGAATATAATAGTAATAGTTAAAATAATACCTTTAAATTACAATATCATATGCACAGCCTAGATGTGTTTTCATGTACATAGTTTCATGTAGTTAAAATGGAAATTTGGTAAGATGTGATTTATTTTTTAAAAAAAAATTATATAGGGGCCTCTCCTTTCTCCTTCCGCTGAGCTTTGCTCCACTCATACGATCCCTTCAGCATTTTAAAAGGATACAGGTAAATACCATAACTCATTTCTGCCAAAAGGCAGAAATTTGGGAAACAGTGATGTCAACCCCCTTAGGGTGTCATCTGGTGTGGGCTGCATCCTCCCACCCTCCTGTACTCTTTAGTAGTGCTGAAAGGATCACCCCTAGGTTTTCGTACACATGATTTGACACTGTTTACGGGACCATTTATACCACACACACTGTAATATCTGTACTTTATCCCACTTTATAAGATGTGATGGCCAGCAGTTAAAATGCTGATTCTGATGACAGCAAGGTCAGCAGATTGGCAGTTTAAGATCCAAGTGCCACATATCGGAGTGAGCTCCTGTCACTCGTCCCAGGTTCTGCTAACCTAGCAGTTCGGAAGCATGTAAACATGCAAGTAAGTAGATAGGTACCACTTTGGTGGGAAAGTAACAGCATTCTATGTGCCTTGGCATTTAGTCATGCCGGCCACATGACCACGGAGTCGTCTTTGACAAAGCTGGCTCCTTCGGCTTGGTAACAGAGTTAAGCACGACTTTAGTCACATGCTATTGACTAAATCAAGGCACATTTAGAATTCTCAGCCATTGAACTGTAGTGGCTCAACAAATTACAAACCCCAGGAGGCCATAGTAGATTGGCATGGCAGTTAAAATAGAATATAGTACTATATTTGTGTAGTGTGAAGGGACCCCAAATGAGGGCCCTTCTCCTATCCCTGTCCTATTACAGAATACACATGGTCTCATGTGAAAAGATTGCAGAATCATGGGCCCAAAACACACGGGCCAAAAGAAGCAGCTTCTGGTTGCTTTGGAGGCATGGTGTTCAGACGATCCATGCCCCCTGAGAGACTGGAAGCTTCTCCAATGCTGCCTTTCAATCCAAAGGACCGGAACAAAAAGGAGCCATTTTAATCTAGCTTCTGGGTAGCATGGGCTGGGACCTGCAGCAGCAGCCTGCTTTGAGAGACAGCCATGCATTCACTCCAGTCTCAGCCTGATTGTGGGCAGAGAGGCCACTGGCCACTCCTTTCCAGCTGTCTGCCTTGCCCCATAAAATCATAGAATTTGAAGACACCACAAGAGCTATCCAGTCCACCATCCTAACATGGAGCAATACACAATCAAGACCCTCCTGACAGATGGCCATCCAGCCTCTGTTTAAAAACTTCCAATGGAGGGGATTCTGCCACACTCCAAGACAGCATATTCCACTGTTGTTACCAGCAGGAGGTTCTTCCTAATGTTTAGTGGAATCCTTTTCCTGTAACTTGAATCCAATGCTCTGTGTCCTATTCTTTGTACCACTAAGACTCCTAGATCCATTTCACATATACTGTTGTCAAGCCAGGTGTGCCCTATCATATATCTGTGCATTTCATTGTTTTCCCTCCCTAGTGCAATACCTTATATTTCTTCCTGTTTAAATTCATTTTGTTAGTTTTGACCCAGCTTTCCAACCTGTTACTTTCATTCATTTTGAATTCTGAACTTGTCTTCTGTGGTATGGACTACCCCTCCTAATTTGGTGACATCTGCAAATTTCATATGCATGCCCTCTATTCCATCGTCTGGGTCATTGATAAAGATGTTGAATAGCACTGGACCAAGGACAGAACCTGTGGCAGCCCACTAGTCACTTCTTTCCAGGATGAAGAGAGACACCGGTGAGCAGCTTTTCGGTTCAGCTGGTCAACCAATTACAAATCCACCGAACAGTCACATTGTCTTGCCCACATTTCACTAGCTTGCAAGGATATCTTGGAGAACCTTTTTGAAGGCCTTACTGAAATCAAGCTTTGCTCCTTCTACAGCATTTTCATCCACCAAGCTTGTAACATATCACATGTACATATCGAAATCAATAAAATGAGAAACTGCTATTAATTTAAAGCAATTTCAAGTCTCTTTAGAAAAAGCTACAGTTTGTTGCCTGTACCATATTGGAGTTCTTTGCTTGGCAGCCTTTGTTGCTTCTGAGCAAGGTATAAATACATTAAAGAGATTTTTAAAAAGAAAAAAAATGACTCCAAGCAGCAATAAATTATCAAAACAAAAAACAAAGCAAAACCCCACAACCCATCAACATTGACAATTACACAAATTGGACACTTATTATTATCACTATTTATACTGAGATTTGTTTTCTCTGGATTAATCAGAATGGAATTTGTAGCCTTAAGGGGAAATGGAATTGTATTGTTCATGTCAGTGGAAAATACTTCTACAGATTTAATTACTGTATTGATTGAACTAGTTATAAAATTACACAGATTGAAAGTCCAGCAATAGAAGGATTTAGCAACAATTGTAAATAATTTTGTAAAAGCAATACAACATGTAGATAAAAGCAGATTAATTCAGCTGACATGCTTCCAGATTTGAAAGGGAAAAAAAACCCCTATCAATTAGAATCTACAACCCAAAGTAGACTGGTGGCTTGGAGCGGCCTCTAACCACTTTAGAATTGGCAGGTGATTGTAGCTACAACACAGTCTGCTATGAAAGCGGGCCACCAACATGGTCCTGAATCAGCCGCTGGCAGGGAGCGATTTTCCTGTGCTTCTTTTTCCGACACCTTCTGGTTGATCCAGGGAGAATACGTTGTCTGCATGCCCCACCCTCAAAGTAACTGGAAACTACTTTTTTTTTTGCCTGTGTGTTCAGGCCTATATCTAAATATGGTTAAAAGTATGCAAATATTCACCTTTAATAGCAATCTTAATCTGAGATACACAAAGCAATTTCAGCATTACAGTATTTATTATAAAAATTACAGTGGGTCCTTGTTATCCACTGGGGTTCCAGGAGATCTGACCAGGTTGAAAAGTCCAGGAGATACCACCTGGATGGCCCCAAACCCATCTGTCTTGAACTTCTCCCTCCTTCTGGCTTAATCCCATTTTTAACCAGGGTGACCAAACTTGTGGAAAAGATCTTGAATTATCTATGTCAGATTTATCCCATGTTAATCATGCTCTAGACAACAAAATGATCTGAGACTGCTCTGGTGGGATGAAAAATTGTGTGCAAGTGTGAACTTTTACCCTCATGTAGTTTAGGCTCTTATTTCATATTCAGCTGGGAGAGTTTATTTTCTTCCTACCCTGAAATTCTCACATTTTAATGCATTTCCCCTAATTTGCACTTTTGTTCACATAATCGGCCTGATTTATCTAATGTATGCAAATTTCCTCCATTGACTAAAACTTTTTTTGCATATTTTTTCAATTATATGCATTTTAGTCCTTGACATTTTAAAATATGTGCATTGTTTTGTATCTGCAATATTTCTTAGAAGGCTTGCAAATGTAAAAAGAAAAAGCTTGCATTTTCTTGCAGCAATCCTCAGGAGGCACAAAATTGCATGTTTAATCAAGTCTAGAGTCTAATCAAATTTCTTTCTATGTGTAAGTTTGAATAGTATTGTAGTAAGAGTAAATCTGGAAATTAATAGAATAGAAACCATCCTTAGGACCATTGTATCCAGCTTTTGTCTCCAGTTCTGACCTAAGATCCTTTCCCCAGCCTCTAAGCACAAATTTGAGAACAGTAGAGAATAAGGCAATAAGTAGAGTGACAATTCTTGTGCATGGAAATTATGGCAGGAACAGGTAAAAAGATGCACAAAGTAAGTGGAAGATGGCATTTGGTTGGTTTTTCAAATTAGTACCATGTATTGGACTTGAAAGTGAAGTGATAACCAACTTTATATCTCTCAGAACTGGTAAGATATGTTCCAGCAAATCATTTTCGTCAAAGTCCTGCTTGTCGTCCTTGCCCTCCCTCCACAAAACTATTCTCTGCTAATTTTAAACTATCTTCAGGGCCATCCCAATATTCATTGTATTCTAAATTACTGGTATAGTCTC
Source organism: Urosaurus nigricauda (assembly GCA_034509955.1). Classification (NCBI taxonomy): domain Eukaryota; kingdom Metazoa; phylum Chordata; class Lepidosauria; order Squamata; family Phrynosomatidae; genus Urosaurus; species Urosaurus nigricauda. The sequence continues at coordinate 66,671,609 of JAOEGL010000005.1, read as the reverse complement.
TGGGAGAAGTCACTGCTGATCTAAACTGGTAGAAAACACTCCATTCTAACGAAGACATGTATCTCAAATGATACACCTGATCCATAAAATACAGTTGTCCCCCCACATTCATGGGGGTTAGGGGCACCCACCACACCAAAAATGGAGGGGGGGGGACCCAAAATATAAATAAATATAACGAATACTGTTTGTTCATTTGTTTGTTTACCTAAGAGAACATTTCTCTAGAAATCTCTAAGTCCTATAGAGCAATTTTATGATCAGTTTTCACTGGATCTTCCAGAAGAAGTTGACCACAGAATTGCTCTGGAGGACTTAGAAATTCCTAGAGAGAACATATTAATCAAATCCACGAATCATCAAATTCGTGAAGGGGATACCAGCCAATTTTGGGGGGGGGGGCTGTACTCATAAATTGAGAACCTGATCATTTAAAGTGCGTGGACCCCATGTAAAACAGGTTGAAACCCTTGTTCTCTGACTAGAGAACCACCCACAGTACTCTGATCTTGTCAATATTGAGTTTTAGTTTATTGGCCTATCCAGGTCTTCTGAATCCCCATCTGATTGACATGAAAATATAGAACTGAGTAGCACACCGTACTGCTGTACTTAACTCTAATACCTGGATGATCTGTCTTACCAGCTTTATATTGGTGTTTAATAGTATTGGGCATACATAGCATGAGTACTATGGGTTGACCCCCCCCCCTTCCATCTATTGCCTGGTACTGGCTGTGTAGGTAGGAGCAGAAATCCTGTTTCAACTCACCTTGACTTTAGGCAACATCCTTCCCTCCTGCCTTGTCTCCCAACGATCTTTGTTAAAACTGAAGCTGTCACCTCATCTCCATAATCACAGGCTTTTCATTGTTATTGCTATTCTCACACATAGCCTGCTTAAATAGATCTGTCCCTAGACCATCCAATTCATGCATCTGAGGAAGTTGGCTCAAGTCTACAAAAACTCATGCCACCTGCCTCTTTCTTTCAGTTAGTCTCAAAGGTACTACAAGATCTTTTTGCATAGTGATTTTCCAGACTAATATGACAATGCCTTTGAATTCTATTTCAGCCAGAATTCATGTATCTAGTCTTGAAGGTTTTTGTGGCCAATACATATGAAGCTGCCAAGAAGTCAAAGAGAATCACCAGAATCACACAGCCTCTCCTCTACCTTTAGCATGGGTCCAATAGCCAGGGCAACAACATTGACTTGACTGACTGAAATGGGTATATAGCAGGACAGGGAAGTGGAACAGGCCCCACACCAGATACATGGTTAAGTATGCAGTATCAGGATTGGTGTTTTCTACACAAAAACAATGACCATGGAAGATCTACATAAATTCAAGCTAGATGATGAGGAAATTGAAATAGTTAAAGATTTCCCATACCTTGGATCAAACATTGAATCAAAAGGAGACTGTAGTCAAGAAATAAGAAGAAGACTAGGAATGGGAAGGGCAGCTATGAAAGAACTAGATAAGATCCTAATGAGTAAAGAAACACAACTGAGCACTAAAGTTAGAATCATCTAAGCCATTGTATCCCCCATCTCACAATGTGAGATCCAGGCAGTGAAGAAAGTGACTAAAGAGAATACCAACTAATTTGAAATGTGGTGCTGGAGAAGAGTTGAGAATACTGCAGACAGCCAAAAAGACAAACAAATGAGTCTTTGAACAGATCAAGCCTGAATTCTACTTGGAAACCAAGATGATTAAATTGAAGCTGTAGTACTTTGCAACATCATGAGAAGCATAGTAGTAAGGGAGTAACATTGCATGCCAGATGATTAGACTTAATTAGTGAGATCATAGGCCTGAATTTACAAGACCTAACCAAAGCAGTGCACAGTAGTGGGGCTGGGCGATGTCTCATCCACAGGGTCACCATGAGTCGAGGTTGACTTGAGGACACCTAACAATAAACAACAACAAACAACCTCCCAAATAAATTGTTAGTGGTCTTAAAATAGTTTGATATAATACAATCATCTTTCCATATCATGTGTGTAGATTAATCATATTTGCAAGGCTTTAATGTAACTTTTTTCCCTAGAATAAAAAGAGATAAACCCATGTATTGAAAGAAAACAATAGAATTGGCCAGAATGGCATATGTTATGTACTAAGCATACAGAAGCTGACATGTCAGTATCCATTTTGCTGGAATGAAACATACATTGAAGTAGTTGAAATATAATTTCATTTGTATTTGGCAGCCTAATCATATCATATTTTATTAATAAATCAAATGAGCTATCCTGATGGGTAAAGTCATTCCTGTCTGAAGGGTAGAGTGATATGTGATAGTTATAAGATGCAGGACTGACAAAATTTAGATGCACCTGTCACTCCTCGGGCTCTTAAAATGAGAACCTGAACTTCTAACACAATAGTGAAGGAATTAAAGGATGGTAAAGCTTTACTGATGTGGTTGTTCATACACTCTTGTACACCTTAATCCTGTGTGACTAGCAATCACTCACTTATATAGTCTTGCAGAGTCAATCTAAATTTACAAGTGCTGTGGAAGATGAAGATTCATTTGGAAAGAATGGAGAAGAAAAGAGTATTACTTCAATCTTGCTTGACAAGGTGCCATTTGGAAAATTCTCAAGTGTTCTTATATATTTGTATATGTAGTGATGTATGCTTTGGGGCACATATAGAGTGAAATCACCAATTAATTTTAAAAAAGCTAATGAATTTTAAATTAGTCAGATTTTGGTTTTGGAGCAGGGCTTTAATTATAGAAAAAAGAATGGACAGGCCTTCATGAATTTTTTACTTTATGACTTCATGCCCTGGCTTCTTCATGATCTTCTAAAACAGAGGCTCAGGATGACATAATTGGAGTGGGGAGCTGGGTCATCCTACCCCCTTTAAAATAAAAAACAAAACTATGAACTTAAATCTGTCTCAATAAGCTCAAATATTACTATCAAACTTGGGTCCTACAGTGAGAGACAAGGGAAGCAGGTGAAAATGTAATAAAGATGTATTATGGCTTACAAGAGAAGGCTGAAGATTCTCCCCTGTGTAAGGAAGAGACACCATGTTGACATCCCATTTCAGTCTGAGGTTTTGAAAATCTGACAGCCGCACAGCTGTATACCTATAAAAGCCAAAATATGCAAAACCAGAGCGTCAATGCTGATGTACAGTGCTTATGAGCCTATTCGATAATGGGTTCAGTTTGGGACATAGATATCACTGCTGGCTTCTGGCTTCCCTGGACCTGCTTCAGATCACATGGTTTTCATGTTCTCATGGACCTTGGTGCTGTCCAGTGTCAAAATACTCTGAATAACCTGAATATGACAGTTAGCATTTGTCCTGGAGGAGAAAATGGGAGAAGTTTTTTTTTTTAAAAAAAAAAATATTAATAGTGTGCATGTGTCTGTGTGTATTATGTGTACACAAACACACACACACACACAGACATGCACAATCTCAAAAGCATTCAATAATATTACTGTCCTTCTACTGCAGTCTGAAGTGGTACATTCTTGCATGTCATTTGGGTATCATGTAGATTGCATTTTACATGATTAAAAATTAAGGAAAATTGACCCAACTTTACACTTGAAAAGTAATTTCTCTTTTCTATTATAGAAATATAACCATTATTGTACTTGGATATGTGCTCTGAGAACACACACACACACATTTCCAAGGCTATTAATTCTTTAGCTCTGATAGAATCAGCATTCACATAAGTTGATTAAATGCCATAAAAATCCCACACACCAGGATTTGTAAGGTTATATGATGCGTTGAAGAACTCTTGGCAAAGGTGTGTGTATGCTTGTATGTATAATAGTGTATTATATTTCTTGTTCATGGTGTCTGTGACTCACACATATGAGGCATTCTGTACCAGCACAGAGATCTTCAGAAACATCTAGAGCTGTGTTTTTGTGGTAACCAGAATGACCCATAGTCAGTTCACAGAAGACCACTTGAAGAACTACAGTTAGAGGTAGGCAATCTGATCTTCTCATGCATTACCTTTGGTCAAATGTGTATGTGTGATTGTATGTATAATTATATATTATATTTCTTAAGTGATGCATTTGGTGATTGGGAACAAATGTCCTGGAAACCCCACAAGGCAAGCTAGTATCCATCTGTAACACAGGGTATAATTGAACAGCTGTTTATTGCAGAGCAGCAGACCACAGAATATGCCTCTGGTGTCCAGACATAAAATGAACTTTTGCATGTTGAAAATATGTTCCTCTCTTTACTTCTTCCTAAATGAAGTGAAGCCAAAACATTTTGCTGCAATTGTTGGTCCATCAGTACACCTGAAATTAATTACACCATACAGAAGATCATGGCAGCCATGCAAAAGAAATAATTGAATCCCAAGATGGTTTTTAATTTGCATAACTATTGCAACTGCCTATTGCATATGTCCCTATTTGACTTTGGAGTGAACTAATGTTGATAGAATGCCAGGAATTAAAGAGTGCCCTGTGCCATTTAAGAACTGTTTAGGGATGGGCAGGAAACAATACTGTGAGGAGTGTAAAGCTAAATGCTGTGATAAACATTGAATAGGATCTTTACAGCTACAAGGCATTGTAAACAAGTTAGATTGAATCTGTGCCAGTCTTCCTTTTTTGATAAATATAGTGAGAAAGTGTTTAGTTTGGGCTTTGATGCATCATATATATATATATAATCTTCTTACGTGGCAACACTGTAAGTGTAAAAACAAGTAACTGGGTTACAATGCATCTTTAGCAAAAGAGATTTGGCTCAACACAACAACCTCTTGTGGGTTCTACAGTAGTTGGTTTTTCACATTGAATAGAATTATAGAAGTTTCAGAATGAGGCATCTTCTTGTCCCCCCCCCCCTTCTCACGGGTCATAATTCAGTAGGGTTTAGTTGACTGGACACCTAAGGGGTTGTCTGCATGAGGTGAAAGAACACACCTGTTCAGATGATGCATGTGGCCCAGACAGAAGGAAAATCGGCCTAAGATGTGCTCTAGGGAATTAAACCAGAGCAAAATAAATCCCAGATTGCTCCAGTTCAAGATCAAACCATTGTGCTGAGGTGCAGACTGCCTGATGGTAAGAATCATAGAACCATAGAATCATAGAGTTGGAAGAGACCACAAGGGCCATCCGGTCAGGCGGCCAGTGGAGGTGGTCAGGATCAGGTGCCCTGGGCTGGGCAAGCTGCCAGCTCCATTGCTATTCATATTTTGTTTGTCATCCACCAGAAATCAATCACACCAGCACACAAGTGATCAGCTGCACCATCGCCCCATCACACACATCATGAAGAGACCTGATCGCAAACACATCAAGTTGCCAGCAATACAATGGATTTAATATAAATATTAACAAACTGGCTGATTGAACATGGAGGGAAGGGGGAGAAAGGGGTATATATGGGGGAGGGATGGCATTGCTGGACAGGTGTTCATTGTTGCAGAAGGGTTTGGAGGCTGCTTGGGATCTCATTGAGCTGACCCTCCATAACTCCAACCCTCTGCTTCAGTTGGCGAACTGCAGGGGCAAGCAAGATAAAAGAGGGGGTCCATGATTGTGCTGTGCCAATGTGCCATTGGGCACACCATTTTGCTGTATGGGCAGTTGGTTGATTGTGCACTTGAGTGGAAAGTCCTGCGGACAGTTGTGTGATGTATCCAGTTGGCTGGCAGCTGGGCTAGTGGAGTATCCGTGTGCTCAAGTGCATTCATTTGTGGCAGAACAGAAAAATGCAATGGCACAGCTTGTAGACGCAATTGCTCTGTTTTGGCAGGTCCATCCTCACAGTAAGAGGGGTACAAGGTGGACTGTATGCCAGTTGTCAGCCCATTGTGGGAGCTGGCAGTGCAGTCAGCGGATTCTCCCCATAAACTGGGAAACTCTGGGGGTGACCCGGCTTTTTCCCTTCATCTGCTTTTGGCTTAACTTGCAATGTTAGGAACTGAGGAAGATTCCCAATGGAATTTATAACAATGTGTACCCTGGAAGAATAAAAAATTTAAAAATAGTGAGGACCCTGGCTGTTATCATTCTCCAAAGGCTTAATGAAACAATGGCAGTGTACAAATTTGATGATGGAGGAAGACAAATCTGGATCTGTTTGTAAGGCTTTGTAGAATGTTGTGTGTTGATAAAAATATTGTTGGCAAATATCAGATACAACCTTAACTTCAACCAACATGGCATTTTCTCCAGAATGAAAATGAGAAATTCACGTTTAGATTAAATGGCTATGTCAGGGAACTCAAATAGAATCCTGGAGCAGTATCTTTATACTTTGTAATATTAATTTCTTTCCTTAAAAAAACAACAACACAGAGATATAACAGACTTGTACTAGTCATATTTGATAAAACGCAACAGGTTCTAAAACAACAAGAATGGGCAGCTGAGTCTGATTTATCATCTCTTCCATCAACTCCTCATTTGTGCTGGAACAGTTTAGTCTACATTATTAATGTCTGACAATTTTCTTGTATTTTATGCCTTAAGGCAGAATGAGTGTGTTAGGTTTTGTACATGGGCTGTTTTAATAACAAATAATATTTTCTCCCTTCAAATTATGTCAGACTCACTGTGCGGGGAATAAAACTACACTTGCAAACCAAATAACCAAAGCATAAATATTCTTATTGTTACCTTTAGTGAATTGTTTTTTGTTCTTTTATGTGATTATTTTATTTTTATTGCTGCTGCTGTTTGTTTTATGCTAGTCTCAATTATAACTTATCTTGCTTTGATTTCATTTTATGTTTAATCTAGTATGTTGCTTATATAATTCTACTTTATGAACTGGCTAATAAATATAACTACAGTTTTAGTCTTCCTTATCTGGAATTGTGAAATCTGAAATACTCCAAAAACCAAGACTTTTTTCACATGAGGCTGAGATAGTGATAACTTTGCTTTCTGATGATTCAATGTACACAAACTTTATTTCATGCACAAAATTATTAAAAATATGTGTATAAAGTATATATGAAACTTAAATTAATTTTGTGTTAGACTTCAGTCTCATCTCTAACACATCTCATATATTTTGTCTTTTACAAAAGATTGCATAAAAACCTAGAGCTAGACATCTCTACTGTTTATGTAGAGGCCATGGTATATTCATGAAGAAAACAAATAATTGAAGAAAACAAATAAGTGTCCTTGTGTAAAGGCTGAGTGGGTGTGCATGCCCATTTTTAAAAGGCGAAAATGATTCCTTTTGCCACTTGTTTCTACATGGAAACAGTAACAAAAACATCTGTGTGTTTAGTGATACATCTGACAGATCGATGTTCTTGAAGGAGCTTATTGCAAATGGCATTACTATAACTGAGTTTCCGTCATCAGATTATTTTATGAAGAAATAATAGCCAGTTTGAGATAGTTCATTTCACTACTGGCTCATTGTTTTCATATTGGGAAAATAGATTTGAACTATTAAACCTAATTGACAGAGAATCAAATGAACCTTGGACTGAAGCCAGCGACATTGTCATGGAAGAATGCAAAAAGACACCATCAGTAGCCAAAAAACTCAGGACAAAACTCAGTAGATAATAGGTAAAACTCTTCAAGCAGTTAAGGAGAGACAGGAAGCAAAAGACAGAAATCAAGTCTTTCTATAAACTATAACCATTGGAGACAAATTGAAGATGATGACAAAAAAGGAAGAACAAGAGACCTTCTTCACAAGATCTGGGAAATCAAATTTCAACTAAATGGGGATGCTTTATGACCAGCAAGAGAACACATTACATGACAAAGTAGAAATAAAAAGAAGAAGCAAACAATACACAGAAATGTATAAAAGAGATAAAAGGATGTCAGATTCACTCAAAGAACCACCATATGAAGATGAACCTCTAATTTTAAAAAATGAAGTGGAAGCTGCACTTGGGAGAAACAAATCACCAGGAAGAGATGCCATACCAATACAGCTGTTTCAGTCTGCAGAGACAAAATCTACTCTAGCTCTAACTAAAATCTGTCAACAGATATGGGAAATAAAACAATAGCCCACACATTGGAAACACTCAATATACATTCCAGTCCCCAAGAAAGGGGACACGAGAGAGTGCAGTAACCACAGGAGTATTAGATTAACTTTCCATGTAAGAAACGTTCTGCTCAAGATTCTGCCACAAAAACTTTTACCATAAATGGAGTGAGAAATGCCAGGTGCCCAAACTGGGTTCAGTAAGGAAGAGACAATAGGAATCATATTGGATAATGGAATGCACCAAAGAGAAAATCAGCTTGTTCTTTATAGATTATAGCAAACAATCTATAGATAGATTTATAGATCACGAAAACCTATGGTTCACCCTTAAAGAAACATCAACATTTGAAGTGTAACCTGTATTCAGGACAAGAAGCTACTGTAAGTACAAAATACAGAGTAATGGAATGGTTTCCAATTGGTTAGGGGATCAGGCAACACTGTATCTTATTACACTATCTGTTTAACTTGTATGTCAAAAATATCATATATAAAGCAAGACTAGACTTGGAGGAAGGAGCCATGAAAATTGGGGGAAGGAACATCAACAGTTTAAGATATGCAGATGACACCATACTACTCGCAGAAAATGACAAAGACTTGGAACAATTACAGAAAAATATAAAGGAAGAAAGTGCAAGGGTGGGTTACAGTTGAATATCTGCACTGCAGAAATAATGTAGTTTGATACCAATTTTTCTGTCATGACTCAATGCTGGGATTTGAAGTTCTGTGAGGTACTCAGCCTTCCCTATCAGAGCGCTCTGGTGCCACTCAATCCCAGGATTCAGTAGCATTGAGCCAGGGCAGTTAAAGTGGTGTCAGAGTGCATTATTTCTGCAGTACGGATGCAGCCCATGAAAACATAAATAAAGTAATGACTTGGGCCCTAAACAGACTGGCACTTTGTGCTGGCCTGGGCCTAAAAGTAGGGCTAGATAGGGCTGAGCAGTTACACATGGCCAGCCCAACTTTTTCTGCCCGTGAGCCATGTTGGCGTGCAGTCATCCATATAGGTTGCGCCATGATGATGCACAGGCATCAGAGTGCCCAAACAGCGCTGGCCAGAAGGGGCGTCATCATGGCGCATGAATGCCACTATGGAGCTTCTTCAAAAAAGCTGCCTAGAGTGGCATCTTTTTAGGGAGCGGGTCAGTGCCATAGCGTGCGGCTGCTGCAGCACCAACCAGGGGCAAAGATAGGCAGCTTATAGCCCCTTAGATAACATTAAAGGAGACAATGAATACAGTACATTGAAATACTGCAAGATTTTCTGTCACTTGGTTCAATCATTAACCAGAATGGAGACTGCAATCAACAACTAAGAAGGCTAGGACTTGAAAAGGCATTGGGGCAAACAGGATTTAAACGAGAGTTAAACGAGAGTTAAACAGGAAATATCCTGTGATAAACATAGGGCATTTCCTGTTTAACTCTCGTTTAACTCTTGTTTAAATCCTGTTTGCCCCCTAGTATGAAGTGTAAAAGACAAGATTTAGAAGTGTAAAAATGTATTACTTAATACTAAAGTTTGGTCTGTCCTTGCCATCACATTTCTCATATCTATGTATAAGTGTAAAAGGTGGGCAGTGAAGAAAGCTGACGGGAAGAAAATCAACTCATTTGAATTGTGATGTTGGAGAAGAGTTATGTGGATACCATGGACTGCTAAAAAGACAAATAAATGGGTCCTAGAGCAAGGTGAAGCCTGAAGTCTTCCTAGAAGCCATGATGACTAAGCTTATCAATTATTATTTTTTTAATTCACTTATTAAGAGTTATAAAGATAAATTATGTCCTATTACAGAAAACAACATTTTTATCTGGGAGGTTTTGTAGGCCTCTATCCAATTGCTACTGTCAGTTAGTGTAGCTAGAACCATTAAAGCAATTACTGAATGAAAAGTAAATAGTTAATGCAAATCTCACTGATTCAGTAGGTTTGGTGTGCGTGGGACTGACACCAGATTTAAATCATAAGAATTTGGGATGCTGCTCTCATGACAAATGAAGTTATTATAAAATACATATCATGACTGTGTTAGATCCTATATTTTATTTTCTATGATTAAATAAGAAATGATCCCCTACCCTTTCCTTTGTTTGGTTCTGTTGTTGTTTTGTGCCTTCAAGTTGTTTCCAACTTATGGTGACCACAAGGCAAACTTATCACGGGATTTTCTTGGCAAGTTTCTTCAGAGGGAGTTTGGCATTATTATCTTCTGAGACTGAGAGTGTGACTTGTCCAAGATCACCCAGTGGGTTTGCATGCCTGAGCCAGGATTCGAACTTTGATCTCCAAAGTCCAGCATTCAAACTACTACACCACGCTGGCTCTCTTTGCCATTATGTTTTATTAAGATATATTATATACTCAGTATTACAGTGAAACTACTTCTTATTTTTTTCTTGTGGTAGTGTGTGTGAGAGATTGGGGAAATATTTATATCTATATATGCTTATTGTACTCACTGGAATCAGGGATATCTAAAACTCTCTGGTTAGAGTCCATAGTAGATTTCATCAACAGTTTCTGGACTGAACGTACTTCAGTATCCTCTGCTGTGCTACACATGGAACTTGGCTTCTAGAAGTTGTTATGTTAAGCAGACAGATCAAATGTACTGTATATACTCGACTATAAGTCAACCTCATGTATAAGTCGAGGGCAAGTTTTGAGGCCAAAATTTTGGATTTTGCTATGACCTGTGGATAAGTCGAGGGTAAAATTTAGGGGCATATAGGAAAGGATCTGAAGGATGAAGCAAAGCAAAACAATGTCAAATAACTTCCAAAAGTCCATCAGACATACCTCTTTGTGCTTATTCTTAAGACTGGATGGGTGAGAGAGTAAAGGGAGGAGGGGGGGTCAGTGGTTCCAGGACAGATTATACTCTTGCTTTTCACCAGGGGATGGATCCTTCTTTTAAATAAGAGTTAAGATACAGTACTTACATTGACCCGTGGATAAGTCGACTCAGTTTTTGTGTGTCAATTTTTGACCTAAATTTCTAGACTTATACATGAGTATATACAGTATTCTTTGCCCAAGTAACGGATAAAATTGCATAGGCTATGGAATGCTTGTTCTAATAATACAGCTGGAAGAGAAAAAGTGCATGCTGAATAATTTCCTAATTACATTGATTACAGTGATGACAGCTATAAGAAAAGAGGCTGGTGCCATAACAGGCTGTCACTGTCTGTTGTATCTGAAATAATTTCACATATCTGAATTCTGTTTTCATGGCAGTTATTGAGAAATTATATAGTATGTCCAACATGTTTGTGCTGCGGAGAACTAGTGGAAGAACACAAATTCTAGGAATAGAAAGCAAAGTCCTGTTTTATAGCACAGGAAAACTTTCTAAGTAGCGTTATGAGATGAATTCTGGGATGAGTAGCATTATGCATTGTTATCATTACAATTGATTTGCCTGCCTTTCTGCGTCTGCCAAGCTAACTCAAATGAGGATATAAGCTTGTTTGACATTTGAAATGTGTGGCTAGCCTTTAACCCTGTATGTTAGGGGCATACATGGAGAAGACTTTCAACACTCATTTCTAAAGATTATCAATGTTCACTAGATTCCTGGAACTCACAGAAACCATTAGGGAAGAATTAGACCAGGGCTGGGGAACCAGTGGGTTTCTAGATATTGTTGAACTCAAATTCCTTTCCATGAGCTTCTGTCAGCCTGGCTGTTGGTGAAGAAAGTTGGGAGAAGTTGGTTATTCATCATCAACATCTGAAGGGTCATAATTTTCTTCCTCCCCCATTGGTTTAGACATAACTATTATGGATGAGATAACTTGAATCATATCCCCCCCCCCACCCCCGTCTTGAGGCGATTAGGGAGAACCTCGAATTATGAATCCATTTTAGTGGACAGTAGTCAACCCTTATCTATGGTTTCTCTTTTCACAGTTTCAATTACCCACAGTCAGTCATGATTTCAAAATATTACGTGGTCCTCTCCTTATCTGCAGTCTAGTGAATTTTGATCATGTTTAATTTGATGTTTTAGGATAGAGTGGGAATTATTGGGACATTGGGGTTTGTATGTATTTTTTAAATCTGCAATCCGCCTCGATTGTCATGGACAGAGAGGCGGGATATAAATAATAGTAATTATTATTATTATTATTATTATTCTCTGTGGTTTTAGTTATCTGCGGTCAATTGCAGTCTGAAAACATTTCTAGCCATAAGGTTGGTACTGTCTGTGATTTCAGGAATCAATTGGGGGGTCATTGAATGTATCCCCTGCAGATAAGGGGGAACTATTGTACTACCCATGAGCTCTTCAGCTCTTTACTACATTGTGTCCAGACTTTGATGGGCTAACTTGTTTCAGCCCCCTTGCAAGTCTGGAGGAAGATGTATCTCAAAGTTCTTTATCCGACAAATTGTCCACTGGTTTCCCATTAATTTATTACTTGGCCTTGCCAGAGGTCGAGGAACTGCTAGAGGGCATACTTTCTCTACTTTACCATAATACACCACCATGATTCACAGAAATTGTGATGCCATTTATGGAGAAAAACAAGTCCCCACTTAATTTCCACAGTCCCTGACATTTGAAATGCATTTGTGAAAAACTGCAAACAGAAGAGGAATGTTAATACAGACTTGTAAATGGTCTCAAATATGTTGTTGACAAAATGATACCAGACTAATCAGACGACAAGAAGAAACAGCCAGTGGCAGCTTTGTAATACTTCTTCATTTAAAAAAAAGGTTCTGCATGTCTGAGGAACTGAAAATTTCCCCCAGTTCACTGAAGGCCAATTTGGAGTAGCTCTGTAGAAGTAAGCAATTAAGAATCAGTGTGTGATGTTGTTTCTGTAAAGGCATGTGTAATTAAACTGTCCTGTGATTTCCTAAAGTTAATGACATGACTAGTGAAGATGCCTAAGGTGATGGAAATGGTATACAATACTGTGCATGATAAGGTGATTAATAATTCAACTGAGATTAATAATTCAACTGAGATTAATTTACATAAATGTATGCACCAGTATACTGGTGGCTAAGCATTCCACAGAGTAGATGAGAGGGATTTCAGACCATTTTTGTCAGATCTTTTTATCAGGACTCTGTTGTTTCTCTTTCTCTGTGCAAAACATTGCTTCTTTTTTATTACTAAGGTAGAATGCCACCTTAGTAATTTGTTGTTTTTTTTAAATAAAAAAACTAGCAAAAAGCATTTGAGATATTTTGTTCTGTCTGCCTTTCTAATGTTGTTTTTCAACTTCTGAGTGTAACTGTGATGGATTATTTAAAGCATTCTTGTTTGAAAAATATGCCTCACCAGCCTTAGCTCTCTGTTAATGAGCTGCTCTGTGAACTACTTTTGCTTTTTGGACCGTGTGAAGTGAACTCTGTGTACCCGTCTATGTGAACTTCACTGGGTTGGCCAGATCATTCTGTGCTTTTCCTTGGTCCCCCCACCAGTATTTCAGTGGGCCAGTAGAAAAAAATAATTTCATAAAGTGAATGCTTTCCCAACCTTCTAAACCATTCACGTCTGTTCTTTATCCGTAGCCATTTCTGAATACAGCATTATAGTTATATGCTGGAGGAGACTGCAAGGAGCACATCACACAAAGACCTCCTGAAAGGTGTCCTTGACCAAGAAATCACTGGCTTAACAGCTGTGAGTTTGTATGATTAGAATATGCCTGGGCACCAGATGAACCTCCAGATTTTATGGACAGGAAATATAGCCAGTACAACCAGTGGTGAGACATATTGGGAGGTGCAGTCCAACAACATCTGGAGGGCCACACATTTCCCATTTCGGGGTTAGAAGAAGTGTGAGAGAGAAGGGGAATAGGAAATCCTGTTGGGGTATAGAATGGATAAAGATTCATCCATAACTTTCTAGATAGCAGAAATATATAATGACATCTTTGTGCTGAAAGCAAATGCAGCTTCCTTAAAGCAGCAGCCTTCTTGCCAGGATGTGTAACTAGATAATTTAGAACAAAGGGAAATGTGGATGTCATCATCAAAATCACATGCTCAGGGCAGGCAGGACATCAACATTAGGCAGAGGATGAAGATTGAAAGAAAATACTCATGCATATACTAGCCAAATATAAAAGGCTGGTACCCTCCTAAGAAAGCCAGCTGGATTGTTGTTAGTGCCTTTACAAGGCATTAAAACACTGCTGTGAACAGAAACACAAATAAATCTTTGAAAACCCTTTCAAAAAATCATTCTGAGTCTCTGTGTGAACCAGAAGAACTGAGGAACAAGCATTCCCTACAGTGGAATACCAGATTGTATTTCCAGAAACTAAAGAAGCCAGCTCAGATGTGTTTGAGCAGTATTTTTTTTTTTAAAAAAAGGCAGGTCTGGAGTCATAATAACTTGTTTACAGAATACTATTGCAGAGCTAATTTTATCCTCTATCAATGTAAAAATGATGCCGGGTTATAGAATTGTGGCATCCTAACCTGTTCTTACCCTCAACCCACCCCGAAGGCATCCTAATCTTCTAATTAATGGAAGGATCATATATGACTTCGCCCTGACTGAAAACAAGACATAAATCTTACAGTGAAATCTTCCATGGGAAGTTTTGACATCCTGGTAAAAAAAGATACTCTGTTAGCAATGCATTTTCATAACAGAACAAGTAGTGTATCCTATTTAGCAGTGTGTTTCCATAATAGCCCAAGCTGTATTCCATGAATATGAGAGTGTGAATGAGAATGTTGAACATATTCAATTTTCTCTTTCAAATTCAATAACGGAAATACCTGAAAGTGTTTTTAAGCTGCACATCTTTGAGTGGTCATTATTGTGCATTACACAGCTTATCACTGTTTCAGTATGAAGGTAATGAAAAACCTCCAAAGCAGTAGTCAGGAAACAGCAAACATTGGACAGTGTAACTTAAAATACTCTCTAACTACTGCCTATTCTTCCTCCTCTTCCTCCTCCTCAAAAGCACATCTTCCTCAAAGAAAAATAAAAATCAAGATCATGTGTCTATGGAGAGGATGTTTTCCCTCTAGAATTCCAGGGCAAGAGTTCACAGACTGGAATAAAAGATAAAACTAACAGTTTCCCATTGAATGCATGAGGCAGTTGGAGCAACAGGCTAGGGCAGGATGTCAGTATCTTTTAGGTAGAGTAATTTTCTTCATTCTGCATTATTACCTTGTCCTCTGTATGGAGGAAGATAGATGTAAAAGTCATCCATGTTATCATTATATTCCAGGGCTTGGGATATGCTTATAGCTTTTTGTAGACAAGTTGCATTCACTGAGTGGCTATCAAAAGAGTACTTGGAGAGCATTCATCTTAACGTTGCAGCAGTCTGCTCACTTACAAAGGACCTGTGGAACCATGGAAAAAAACAGAGACAACCTTCCTTTTTCATTTAATTGCTTTTAGGCAGAGTATGTGTTCTTGTGGGAAGCAGGAGGTGAGCCATTAGAAGATAGAAGACAGAACATATTTTTGTGATGAATAGATGCATAGTTTTTCCTCCAAACTGTTTTGACATTAAATGGGTTTTTCAAAGACAGAATTTTGTGAAGTGTTTCATAATTGTGTGCTGTATGTAAATAAAGGGGGGGGGACCCAAAATCCTGAATTCTTCAGCTTTTCTGTTGCAAAAGGTCAGCAAGGGATGGTAAATTGTCTTGCACTGTCTTCTGTCATTAGGCTGCATTTTGAAGCCAAAGTACACATGGAAGGCAGGGACAATTAGTGTTACAATAAATGTTCATCCCGCTGAAACCCAGTAGAAGAATTATTAAATACACACACACACACACACACACATATGTAGTGAGGAAGTTTAAAGGAATACAAGAACTTGCTCCCCTCCCCCCCTCCTCCAAGCCTTAAGTGGCATTAAGTATACGCTGTCCTTTTGACAAGAAAATAGATATTGACTGGAGCAAATTATAACCCTTTCAGAGTCCAGGCAGAGTCATTTTGTTGGAAGCAAATGCAGAATGGAGAATTCGATTATTGGTGTGTGTGGTGTGTGTGTTTGTGTGTATAAGTATGTGTGTGTAAGTGTATAAACAGAAGCTGAGTGGCTGTCTGCCGGGAGTGCTTTGACTGTATATTCCTGTATGGCAGAGGGTTGGAAAGGATGGCCTTTGTGGTCTTTGCAACTTAATGATTCTATATGTGTGTGTATATATGTGTGTGTGTGTGTCTGTGCTGTGAATATTTAGAACTAGCCAACCCTAAAGAAAGGAATGTGGGTTTTGCATACCATTTGGTCATCTATGCAATGACACCCTTTGTTTTAACATCTGCTGGCATTGCATGTTGGCATTACATATTGGCACAGTTAATCCTAATTAACAATTTGGGATTGGTACTGCTGGAATTTTTTTTTATTTGTTGGATTTATGCTATGTCTTTCTCCTGATATATGATCATTTCATTTTTATCCTGCTTTTCTCCCAGCATGGATTCCGAGATTGTTCACAGCACAGATTAATACAAATAACTGTTAAAAAACAATGACTTAAAAAAAAAATTACACAGTCATCCCATTGGCTTCCTTTTTGGCTACAGAGTCTAAACCTAATTGGCCATTAGCTTTCCTATTACCAGACTTGTGTAACTCCCAAAAGTTGTTGGAACGGAAAGTAGACTGTGCTTGTGTACTCGGATTTCGTTCGTTCACTTCTGTATTATATAATCCTTGGGAATACATCTTTCACCACTGTTGTCCAAGGTAGGGTGCACACCTGTTCAGAGACTCCATTTAGTTAGCTGCAGGCATCTGGCCATGGGATTGTCTGGGTTGAATTAGTTGCTTAGAGACCAGCTTCTACAACTTGCTATGAAGGGATGCTAGACTCCAACAGCTAAAGGGACAGAATGCTTTTTCTGGTATAGACTCCCTGTTCCAATAAAGCTTTTCTTGTAATAAGTAAATTTGTGTCAAATTTTGATATTAGAGAAAATATTGGAAGAGGTAGTATTCCATTCTTTTCCATCTAAGAACAGAAAACCAGTGGTGGAACAGATTAGAATCCTTGTTAACAGATATAAAAAAAATTGTGTGCCTTTTAAGTCATTTCTGAATTATGATGACCCTAAAAAAAATCCATCATGGGGTTTTCCTGGCAGAATTTGTTTAGGGGTTTTTGCTTTTGCCTTCCTCTGAGGCTGAGTGAGTGTGACTTGCCCAAGGTCAACCAAGGTGTTTCCATGGCTGAGGGGGGATTCGAACCCTGGTCTCCCAGTGTCCTAGCCAACACACACAGAACCATAGAAGATTGAAGTTCAAATAATTGAACTAACTGGTAAATGCTTCTGTACACCTGACCCCAACATAAACAACACATCTAATGCATAACTCAGGGTTCAATGTTGTGTTTGTCATTAGTGTTGTGTTTCATCAGTGTTGATGTGCTTTATGAAAAAAACAAAGACATTGTTCTGTTGCACAGAAAGAAAAAACTAATTTGTTATGGTAACAAGTACTCCTTGTAAAGGGAATCTTTACAGTTACAATACTCTTGTAAAGGTATCCTCCTGTGACCAATTTAAGTGTAATCTTTGTTTATCAATAAAGATTTTGCAAACACCTCAATTCTTTATTTTGTGGGAAAGCCATTTTATACTATTCATGGACAGCTGGCCAAAAGAATAAAGAAAAAGAAAACAATCATAGCAAAACATAATACTACAGGACTTGGCTCTTCCACTGTGCATAATTCTGTCTGGTTTAAAGTACTCTGCAAGCAATGTCATTGATTTCACCTTAGTTGTAATATCACATAAACTTTGGGCACATAAAGTTTAAGGAGGCAGAAAGTATTATACTGTATAGTAATCATGTTTTATTCCTGCATAATTGCATTGTAATGAATTTCTTTCTACTTGTAATTATTTTCTTTTGCTTGATTTACTTGATACCATGTACAGAACTTCATACGGATTTTGACGTTCAATACAGAATCGGCCAGAATCTTGATCTGAATTTCCTTGAGCTTTCTTTATTATCAAAGGCACACTGATCCTGTCTGTTGGAGTCTTTTTTTGAAAGGATGAAGCTTACGTACATTCAGTCTCCCCCCCCCCCTTTTTTATTTTTTACCATAGATTCTAGTCACTTTTTCATCTCATATATTTCTCAATTGCCACCACCAAAGACTAAAGGAGACCTGTTTGACAATGCAAAATGCCAATTTCTCCCATAATCTGGATCAGAACCACAGTGGACAACAGAGGATTAAATTCCCTTCCCATCTGTAGTAGGCTTCTTCTGGATCAGAACCCATACCCTGGCTTATTGTCCAGAAAAGAAAAATGAACGCAAACAACAAAAACCTCTTTGTCCTTAAAACTGGAGCTACATGACTAATGTCATTGGAGTTAGAGCCTAAACAAACTTATTCATATTTCTACCATGCATCATGAAGATGGGAACATGGATCATGTGGAACATAAAATACGATTTCTGAATAAAACATCTTAATGGGCAGGTTCTTATGCTGGAGCTCCTGCAGTTTTCACTAATAGTTGTTCAACTGGCACAGTCCAACATTCTTCTCTATATAGTTTTATTTTTATTTGTAGCATTCTTAATTTTTTAAAATATGTATCATTTTAAGCACTTTTATCTTTTAAATTGCATTTTATTCTTGTAATGAGTAATGCATTTTAAATGCGTCACTAGTTTAATAATAAATAATCTGTTAGTGCATTTTTTTCTGGTATAGGAAGGTGTGTGTCTGTGTGTACACACACACACACACGTTATATATAAACACACAAATAAATGCATACACACATCTATGTCTGGTTGCTTTTTGGCAGTCCATGTATCCACCAGAAGGATCCTCAGGCAAAATAATAAATCAGTTCCTGGACCTACATGCTTGGCATTGTGGATTTTGGATGTTACTGTGGTCTGCTTAGTTAAGGTAAACTTCAATGAAAAAGTTCTCCTGGTCTGATTCCCCCTTCCGCTCAACCTGATAGTAATTTGTGACTAAGCGAGTGTGAATACAAAAAAGTTACAGAAGAGTAAATCTAGGCAACCGTTTCATGTTCATAATCTCTCCTTAGTCATGATTGTGACACTATTGCTGTGGTTCTAACTCACCCCTGAACCTCCTTTTATAGGCACCCATTGCACAGGGAGAAGGAGACCCATTACAACAGTTGCATCCTAGCCCAGGGTGACACTCTTCTGGGGTGTCACCTGGTTCTGTCTACACCTCCCAGCCCCTAGTGATACCATTGCCTTGCAGTAGTAATTGGTGTATGGGTGAATGATATTTGTCAGGGTTTTTTTTTGGGGGGGGGGGCGCTCAATCCAGGAGAGGTTACTTGGTTAAGTATACTTAATTAACTCATACTCAACTAAGTAGCTAATAAAGTATCCTGGCCAATAACAAAAAATACCTAGCTAACCTTTTGTGACACCTAAACTTTTCTGCCTGAGGCAGCTGAAGGTTGGCCTTGACTATGTGTATGATAGTGAGGTCTAGTTTCTTAGTTTCCCTGTTTAAAATGATAACGATTGTTTAAAATGAAAACAACTTTTTAAATTTGTTTTGGACATTCTGCACTAGATTTACAGAAAAACAGCACTGGACTTTAAAATGACTGTTTATATTGAGCAGAACCCAAGAAGGTGACCCGCAACATAATTCAAAATTGTGAGATGAATTGTTTTATTTTGCTTTATTGTTGTGTCATGTTTTGTACATAGTTGTTTACTTATAATAACAATAAAAATATTTTTGTAAAAAAATGCTAACAATGAAATATGATCCAGAGTCAGCTCTGCCCTTCAGCAGGGTCCGGAAATTTGCTTCTGAGCACAGATATGTGTATTTACATTTATTATTTATTTCCTGCAGGAATGAATAGTTCAATAATTTTTCTCATTGCTGAATGAATTTTAGTGAAAATGTGTACAATAAAACCAATGGCTAATAGTAAAACTATGTTAAAATAATTCATTAAAACTCAAGGGTAATGTTAACCATCAGGAAAACAATCATGGAAGTATCTGGGCTCACAAATAAATTCCTGTGCCAGTTACTGGAGAGGATAAAAATAGGTTTATACTTAGCAAATTTTTTTTTTAAAAATGGGTTAATTATTAACCAGTTGCTTTCTAAGCATGGCTTTCTAAACACTAGATAACTTACTAACCATGTAAGGGATGAAATTACTTCAGAATTTGTCTAAAAATCAAACCATTTATTCGACATTGGTACAAACTCGGAATGGTGAACCTGTAGCTCAACTAATTTCTTTTTCCCAGTATGGCCAAGAATCAGGAATATACCGTTTGTGATCCTGCACCCCAGTAAGATCTGGAGGGCCCTGCGCTAATCTTCCTTGGTATAAAGGATAGGATGTGTATATAAATTTGATGATCCCAGAAGTAATTGTTTCTAGTCATTTCAAAGTGGCTGTTGCCAAATTTTGGAGCACTTTGCAGATTCAAATGAGAAGGTTTTCTGTCTTGGCCAGTAGAGCATCTTTCATCAAAAGAGAATTGGAGGGGGGCGGGATTCCTGGGCTAACCACTTTCTAGAAACCAAAGTCCTTCAAAATTGAGCAGTCACCGTTCAATGAAACTAGCTGGGTGATTCCTTGGATATTTGAACATTATCATATAGGAAATGCTAAAGAATGGGATTGGCAGAAAGCCCACCAGTGCTCAGACAGCATGAATATCCATGAATGTTTCAGGTAAAAGGGCCTAGTACTGCTGTTGTAGCTGTGTGCCTTCAACTTATTTTTGACTTATGGCAACCCTAAGCCAATCCTGTCATGGGGTTTTCTTGACAACAAAGGTTTTGCCTTTGCCTTCCTCTGAGGCTGAGAAAGTGTAACTTGACCAAGGTCACTCAGTGAGTTTCCATGGCTGAGTGCGGATTTGAATCCTGCTCTCCAGAATTATTGTTCTGCGATCAGATCACTATACTCTGGTTCACTAGTGCTACCTGATCACAAAGTGATTCATTTTTAATTGGAATTCTGGGAAAATATATGATTTTATCCTTGAGGAAGTCTGACCATGCTGTTTGGGTTATTATCTTGGTGACAAGCATAAGAATATGCCATTCAGTAGAAGTGAAACAAGAGCATCATCTGGATAGACAGATATAGGGATATCAAATAGAGCTGCCTGGAAGCTCAGAGCTGTAATTTTTCGAACAGATGAAAACTCCAACTAAAAAGAGGTTTTTAAAAATGACATTTTAAAAAAATTCCACTAAATTGCTGGTTGTCACAATTTCATTCAAAAAGGCCTGACTATTTGATTGATTAATTTGTTTTCTGTTAGACCTCCTGTTTGTATCTTGATCTAAAAAAAACCCCAAAACACCCTGCATTGGTAACTAATGCATTTTCTTCTGCTCTTGAAAGTTTCACTGTGCATAATATTTGTTATTTATTCCTATTTCAGGGACACCAAGCCCCTTTGAGTTTCATTGACATCAAGCAGCATAAAGCATCATGTTCAGAATGGCCTTCATGGTTTCTAAGTAGCTGGAGTTATTTTTCTTTTAACAAAATTGCATGACCTTTCCTTTGTTCATATTTTGGGGAGCCGTATATAAAATATATATACATTGCACAGGAGAGGTGTCAGAACTTGGCTACAGAATGCTTGCCCTCAATCTGTTCTCCCTCAGATATTTTGCTTGTTTGACTGCTAAAAGACAGCTAGGGTATCAAGGAAAAAACACACACACAAGGTAATGTGCCACATTGTTAACACCAAGGTATCAGAGAGGTTATTGTCAGGAATTTTGCTTGGTCAGTGTTCTAGGAGAATCAAGGGCAACCAGGCAAGGTGAGATGATGGAAGGAAAGGTACAGAATGAATGCCTGGCTGCTGTTGCTGAGATCTATGTGTTGAGGAAAAGTAGGCTCTGGAATTTATGAATAACCTCTATAAGTGAGATTTCTTACAAATATGCCATTAAAAATTTAGGCAAGGTTTCTCCCATCTGAGGTCCATGGTAGGAGGAGGGCTGTGTGGCATAGCTCAGTGGGGATAGTGCAGCCTTTGGACACATGCAGCCATGACCACTGTTAAGGGCCCCCAGGGCCCTTGATGGTGAATCATCATCATCATCATCATCATCATCATCATCATCATCATTTTTTTAAAGTGAATTTTTAAAAATCTCTAAATGTCCCAAACATGCCCTGGGGTTGAGGAGGGCAATTTTGCTCAATTTTTTTCAGTGGGGTGCTGGTGGACCCAATCAGATGCACTAGAAGCTTTTTTTCTTCACAGGACATAACGTTCTGAATCACTTTCTATGCAAAATAAAAAAAAAAGCACTACTATGATTAAATCTGACCAGATAAGGCCAAACCCTTGGTGCTCGTAACAGGTGTTTGGAGCCATTTGGAGGAGTAATTTTTTCCACTTCTTTCAAGGGGAGGTTTAATGTGGCTCGCCGACACCCAACAATTGCTCACCTGTTTGCTTTACAAACAGAAAGTCCTGATATAATCCTTGACTTCTCCAGGTAGTGTTGGAAAGATGGCACCATGGAATCCTCGAGAGCTGGTGCCAGTCAGTGTAAAGTGTAAGTAACATATGAGTTAGAAGGACCAGTGGCTTTAGTCAATGTAATGCAGCTCTCTGAACCCACAAATTACAGATAGGACCCAAATTGCTGAACAGTCTGATTGAACATCCAGCAGTTGTTACCTTGATGGCTATAATCTACTTGTCTTTGTTCTCTTGGAGAAGAAAAATCTTGGCCAGGGAAAAGGTGTCATTCTTAACACTGAAATCTTCAATGATTATTTTAAATTAATCTGGAGATAGCAAAATTGTCTCTCTAAAAAAAGAAACCAACAGTCTATTGTTGTCTATCTTGGATAATTCACAGACTATTCCTGCTTCTGCAGTCCTCATTTTAGAGTTAGTTAATCATTTAGTCTTAAAATGTCTGGTAATCCTTCTAAAGTCCCATAAATAAGAGATTTTTCTAGGATGAAATGACAAGCAGGCATAATCAAGCAGACATTATAGTTGAGAAGGTAATGCACACAATCTAAGAAGAAGAAAATTGGTTCACTTGGAAATTATGAAAGATCATATTTCAGACCTTAAGTGGGGGGGGGGGGGGAGAGGTGGAAATGTGTTAGAAAGGATAAGTCATACTTTATCACATTGAAGAAAAGAGAGTGATGAAAACTACAACTAAAGCAAGTCAAGGGACTTTTTGACAAGTCTTGACCTTTGCCAAAACCATTCTTACTTGAATTTAAAAAGTGGCATGCACAGACATTATGGACAGGTGACCATTGACGTTAAAGGCAGTGTGGTTTAGATATTAAATAATGAAACTGTATTTTTGCTATCCTACACAATTATGTATGTATGCTGAATTTATATTTCAGAGGCGGTTGTGGATGTGTACTAGGGGAGTACTGGAGGAGATCACTTTGTAGGCCCATCTCTTTTCCTTGCCTATTTAGCTTTTACAGCAATCTTCAGTAACTCAGAAAACCTTTATTAAGAAACTAGAGATCCAGTGATACTCATTGTCAGAACTAATGAGCAAGCGTTATATTTGCCTAATTAAACTGTACACCTTTTCAAATTCCTAGTGGGCTTAATTCTTATTTATTATAATTAATAAATACATTTTCTCCTCTCGTTCCCATATGGCCCTCTCGAAGTTGTGATAGAACTATTTTTCACAGAATTGACCTTTAACAGTCTTGACTCAAACTTTCCTCCCTCCCATTGTTACCTCCACATCTCTGTCTGAGATCATCATGCCTTAGCAATAGCCTTCTCTACTGTATAACTGATCACACCCAGTTCACAACATTTTACGGCAGGCGGGGTGGATATGTAACTCCTTACACAGCATCCAAAATTAGGGATGAGACATACTAAGGGAAGGGAAGTTTTTTTTTCCTTTCAGAGAGACACTTGCAATTTTCCTCTTGTTTCCTGTAAGGACATGATGTTATGGCTATTCTGAACAATGGAGGTCTGCAGTATGGTTGTTGCTACCCAAATTATCCTAATTCTTGATCCCATGCTACTGTTGGGTGGCATCATGACAGGATGAGAACATGACAATTTCTGCAGATATCCTGATCCCTATTCATGTTTTGGGAAGTTTCTATACAGAAATACCTATATTTTTTTCCCCACGAAGAAACCCATCTTCTGTGGAGAAATGCATGCATTTTTTTTCTGAGTAGAAATATATGCTTTCTGTACAAAGCAGATGTTTTCTGCAAACAATAAAATATCCTGAGCAGAAATGCAACTGGGGTTTTTTATGCAGAAATTGCAAAATGAAAGAAACTGCATTTCTGTAAAAGACACCATGTTTAAAAACCATTCAAACAAATACTATACTATTTGAAATACAACAAAAATCGCTTAGTACCTTCATGGTTTGCCCGTATTCTTCCTAGTGGGGCTTTTAAAACATTTTTTGTTTAAAACCATGGGGGGGGGGGGACAGGACACTGAGAACAAATCACAAATGAATATTCTTTCCATCCCCTGTAATGTGCACCTGATAACTGGCACAGTCTCTATTGTAGCTGAAGTTTCCACTTGTAGTAAATGACTATACTATAGTAGATAAGTATATTTCATTGCTCATTGTCGAAAACTGGACTGCACTGATTAAATGTGAATGCATCCCTCTGTAACTCTTTTGGGTGGACAGGTGATGTTAGATAACCATGCTACTGTGACATTCAGATTCAATAGAAAAATCTATGGCTTGCTTGAAACTGTAGAGTTGTATAAAAGAAAGCAAAAGAAGAATCTGAGTTGTTTGGAATGGTCAAGATGTGAAGGAATTAAAGCAATGGTGGTTGTTGGAACATAAAATTTCCCCCTGACTCTGTGCACGGAGTAATATTTTCCACTTGGGCTGCATCCATACAGCAGAAATAATCCAGTTTGACACCGCTTTAACTGCCACGGCTCACTGCTATGGAATCCTGGAAATTGTAGTTTGTTGTTGCACCAGAGCCCTCTGACAGAGAAGGCTAGATATCCCATACAACTACAAATCCCAAAATTCCATAGCATTGAGCTCTGGCAGTTAAAGTGGTGCCAAACTGCATTATTCCTGCAGTGCAAATGCAGTCCTAGACACCTTAGCTGTAGCCAAATGCTTCTTGGTAACTGCTAACTGATATAGCGGTCTTGCAGTTACTAAAGGACAATTGTCAACATGAAAATTCAGTGAGTGGCAAAACAGGTTTTAGTGAATTGGTTCAATGGAAGCATTAAAACTAAGTAAATTTGGTGAGAAGGAGCATTCATCCTTCTGCTTCAGTAATGGATTTGCTTCGGTGCTGTTATTTGGATGGTTGATGAGACTAGTAAAATCCAATTTATTTTGTGTATGTGATTGCATTTCAGTCACATAATGGGTATGCACCTTATGTTTTAATCTTTGGAACTAAAAAGTGTGGTAATGAAAGTATTCTGCAATATTTTATAACTCTAATGAACTGTTTTGATGATTGCTGTTCTTGGATGCTTCTGCAGCTATCGTATTGCAAGACATTGTTAATATATTACTTTTATCATCTGAAAGTAGAACATCTCTTTGAATGTGTTTATACTACACAATAAAAGCAGTCTGAGACCATTTTCACTGCCATGACAGCCTATGGAATCCTGGGACATGGTTTGGTGCCATACTTGGAAATTTCTGCTAAAGAGTTCTACTGTGATAGGGTGAGAGACTAGTATCAATCACTCTGTGGCTTCTTCCACACTGCAGAAATGATCCGGTTTGACACCACTTTAACTGTCATGGCTCAATGCTGTAGAATTCTGGGAACTGTAGCGGCATCAGAGCTCCAGATGGTTTCTGCAGTGCAGGTGCCCCTTCAATTCCAAATACCTTTCCAAGCTATAAAATAGGAAGCAACCATGGCAGTTAAAATATAATAATCACTCGGAGACATTTGACCAATTCAAATGATAGCACTAAGTGGTCTCAAACTTCAGTAATTGCTTAATGGAGGTACACTTTCTGTTTCCCTTAATACAAGTTAGGTTACCTCAGCATTATTGTTCATATGGTATTGTTGATCCTCCAACCCTCAGACTACATTTCCAGGGGATGCGTAGTGAGACGCAGAAGGAGAGATGAATTGGCAAGAATGGATGCTTTGCAAGATAAAAAGCCTTTCACCAAGAGAAATATCATTTTCTTCTGTGGAAGGCAAACTCTAGTTTCCCCATCCGTGACTGTCACACAGCTATTCATTGATGAGCTTTTGCCATCAATTGCCACTAGTTTTGCTACTGCAGCATTAGATTTGTGTGTGATAAAGTCTGGGCTTCAGTTCTGGGTCACGTGGTATCAGTTTCCTCCTCTCCCTCACTCTGCATCCCCCCTGCTATTCCCAAGCAGCCTGTTTTATTTTTTAAAAAACTTTATTTTATTTTCTCCCACCAAAATTGAATTGTCATAATCCCTAAATTGTTTGAGAAAAAGAAACTCAAAAGACTGTATGCTGGTAAAGCAGCAGGGAAGGGAGGGAGGTCAAGGATCATGCTAGGAAAGAGAGCCCCAGAGACCTTCAGTGGCTGCAACAGTGATTGCAGACTCATGCAGTACGACGGCTCCCAAGACGATATGTATGTGTTTCTTTTCATTAACATAATTGTGGTGAGAAAGGGGGCTTGTGTGATAATCGTCAGAAAAGGCTAAATATATCACAAAACTACAAGGCCCAGAATTCCATAGCACTGAGCCATGACAGTTAAAGTGGCATCAAACTGCATTAATTCTGCAGTGTAGATGCACCATATGTGCAACATCTTCCTGATCCAAAAACCAAGTTGTTTATTAAGTCACTCAGACAGTCCTTCTGTTCACCAACTGCCAAAATTAACTTACAATGCACTGTTCTCTCTACTCACAGCACTCTTATTTGCATGCTAACCCTTCATCCAAAAGGAATGGTGAAGGAAGATGAGAGAATTATGCCTATAGCCATGGGTACTTAAATGGTGGCTATGGGACCCTCATGCTGGGCACAAGAGTTACTCAAGGGGGGTGCGAATCTAGAAGGATCTGTCCCTTCTTTCTCCTCCTCGTCCTAATTTTTTTATATGTAAAATTTACAAATGCTGGGAAACTAATAATGAATTTACTTAAGTAAAACCGTTGCAATATGAACAATGAAGATTTTCACATTGGTGCTTACCGTGGATTAAGGGCTGGCAAAGCGCTGGTAAAACGTCCCTGAAGAGCGAAGGTGTGAAAGCCTGTCACACTTGTGAATCATCAGTATACATCCCCTCACCTCTACCATCTTTGAATTGTTCGTGGAGCACCCATTTCCTATTAACACAAACTTCCCATTAATAGTAAATGGCTGTTCAGCGAACGATTCAAGGATGGTAGAGGCAAGGGGATGCTTCACTGACATTTCAGAAGCGTGACCAGCTTTCACACCCTTGTGCTTCAGGGACATTTTACCAGCACTTTACCAGTGCTTAACCTACGGTAAACGGCGGTATGAAAATCTTCAATGTTGTTTCCTTGTAAAATACTGTAGTAAGATATGAATATACATGGATGTGCAAATGAAAATAAGCACAGTAAAGAAACAAACTATTTTATTAATATACCACATTGAGTTTGGGTGGGGGGTGGGCTTGATGTTCACATGTAAATATTAAGGGAAGGGAATGTCCCAAGGATAAAATGTTTGTGTGTCACTGGCCTGTAGGCAGTGATATATTCAAGTCTTTTAGTCCAAGTCTCAAGTCAGGTCTCAAGACTTTATTTTCAACTCTCAAGTCAGTCTCAGGTCCTTGCAAAATACTGTACTTTAAATTCAAGTCTCAAGTCTGGAAGCTAGCATTTAACAGGGGGAAAAAATAGTCAAATGGCATTTCTTGGAGGAAAAAGCAAGCATGTTAGGCAATAGGCTTGAGAGGTTGAAGTCTGCTTGGTACCCTGTCCCCACTGCACATCAGAGGAGCCATCTAAAGCTTTTTAAAAGTTGTAGAAGGATCCTTCCTCCTTGACCACATTGCCTAATGCATTTGCTGTTCCCTTCCAAGAAATGCACCCCTTACTTTGGGAGCAGGTCTTGCCTGCTTTTCAAAGTGAATGGCACCAGCCAGCCGTTCACTAAAAATATACAAGTTTCAAGTCGAGTCAGTTTGTCATTTTTGCCAAGTCAGGTCCGTGCCAAGTTACTAAAGGACAATTGTCAACATGAAAATTCAGTGAGTAGCAAAACAGGTTTTAGTGAATTGGTTCAATGGAAGCATTGAAACTAAGTAAATTTGGTGAGAAGGAGCATTCATCCTTCTGCTTCAGTAATGGATTTGCTTCGGTGCTGTTATTTGGATGAAGTTACTTGAGTCTGACTTAAGACCAAGTCAATTTATTCGAATCTACATCATTGCCTATAGGCCTCCTCTGAATAGCTCATGTGTGTAGTCCTCCACAAGGACTATGATGTCATATGAGACTTATATTTGGAAACAAAAAAGGTGGTTTAAGAAAAGAAAGGAAAATACAAAACAGAAGAGTGAATTGTCAGTAATCATTTTAAAAAAAATCAACTAAAAAGGAGAATCTAAGCAAAGTTCTGGTTACACTAACTATGTGCTGAAATAGACCAGTGGAAGGGGTTGCTTGAAGCAGCCCCTTCTGAAGATGGATTGGGGCCATGGCAATGTTGTGGCCCCAATCCGCCTTGAAGCCGCCTAAAAAAGGAACAGCAAAGAGCTTCTCCTTTTTCAAGCAGCAAAAAGCCGGCTTTGTACCCACACTGCAGTTGGAAGCCAGCTTCAAGATGCTCTGGCAGCATGTGGCATCTAAAATCTACACCGCAGGAGTGTCATGAAGCCACCCCCATGTAAATGGCAAGGCAGCTTCTGGATGGCTTCCAGCCGGCATGGGAGTTTGTGGCATGTAAATGCTGCGCTCCGAAGCCACCCGGAAGTTAGCTTAGCTTGCTGGTCTGTTCTGACTCTCCATTGTCTTTACAGAATGAAATGTAACTATTCAGTTTTTATTAAAAGGAAAAGCATAACTTGAATCTAGACTAATATAGCAATACATTCATGAATTTGCACCATGTGTTCATGCGTGTGGGACAAAGGAGGAGCTGCATTTGCTCCATATGATTCCTGTTGTTCCTGGTACGCATTCAAGCCAGGTGGTGTTTTCAAGGAGGAATCAACATGTTTGTGGCTTACAAAATCATTGTTTAATTCAAATCGACCAGATTTATTAAGAACATTTATTAAGAACATTCAGTACTACCCTCTCAAAATATTTCCTTTCAAAATATTCAGCTTGAATTAATAATAAGTTTTTTAGTGTAGACTTGTGTTTATAATAAAAAAGGCACAGGTATCTCTGACATTTTGTTTTTTGTTTACTATATTATTGTCAATTTATTGAACATTTGCTGTACCTTTTTCTCCATGAGACTGATATGAACAGATGGTAAGGTGAACATCACAGCAGTATCAGAAATATGAATTACAGTTTGAAGGTCTCATCCTAGGACAAAAATTACTGCTGCATAAACATGACATAAAATGCAATTGTAGGCAGGTATTAGAAGTGTATTTGTAAAAGAAAAAGAAAACTTGTTTTCAACAGCTGTTGGAAGTTATACCTCTGCAATAAAAAAGTGACTTCATTTGCATAATAATCTCAAAGTGAAAATATTTAATTTCTTGCTGTTCAGAAATACTCGTTTTTAATGCAAATTACTATTTACTCCAATTTTTAATTATTATTTGCTATTTAATGAAAGAATGTAAAGCACCTATTGTGGGAACAAGGCTGGTGGATTAGTCATTGCCTCCAGGTATTAAAAAAACAAACATTTTTAATATTGAAGAAATTGTGCAGTTGTCTTCTTTTGGATTTGTTTGTACCCACTGACATCATTCTTATTAGTATGTTTCTTTGAATTTTTATTAACCATTTTGTTATTAACTATTCAGTGTAAGGAGACCTTTCTATTATAAGATTATTCAGTATCAGTTACCTTGGTGGTCATGTTCTCATATGAGTACACATGTTCACAGACAATTAAATCTGCGTTTCTGCATAACAGATCATATCTACAGGTATTTATTTTACAGAAGAAGAGAAATACTGTCATAATTTCTTTGTCACCAAAATATATAACCAACTCACATTCTCCACTTGTCAGAAGAGGCAGGTTATCTTTACGGCAATTCTTCCTCAGGTTTCCTAAAACTAGGATACTCTATGTTTACAAGGGGAAAATACATCTGGAGGGTTGGAGTGAGATCACTGATAGTTTACTTTATCTGCTTAAATGAGTAGCATTATGGATCAAATATTCTTTAATTCTTTCTGTCTTTTAGCTGTACAGTAATTCTGAGAAGCTGGACTAGTATTTGTGCAATAACCAGCATTTTGTTTCTGATTCTTAAGGTGGTAAAAAGGTTTTTGTATACTAGGCCATTTCTTTTTCAAATAATTTGGCTGTCTTTTCTTGGCTTTCAAATATACTTACTCTATGAACCATTTTCTATCAAGAATGATAATAAAAGGGGTTGTACAGATGAGAAGAAAGGGGTAGCCAGAGGCCGCCTCTTTCTCCTCCAGATTGTTGCTGCAGCAACCGCATGGGCGCGGCAACAATCTGCTCTAAAAAGGAGCTGCGAAACGCAGCTCCTTTCCGCGTGGTTGCCTTGGTTCCATTAGTGCCCTGTAGTGGCGCTGTGCCATCCCTTGTGCGCTGCGCTTTTTAGAGGCAGCGCATGAGGCACATCATTGGTGTACGTGCTGTCTAAATGCGTGCATGCCAAAATGGCTCTGGGAGAGCACGGAGCATGTGGATGTTCTCCACTCCCCAGCCTGTACTGAACCATCTAGTTATTTTTAGATTAGCCCACACCCTGCCCCACATCTGATGAACTGTGGTTGTGGGCTTTTTTAAAAATAATAATTAAATAAATAAATATAGATGCATCTTGAGATTCTCTTCTAATTATTCCAGTTAAACAAACAAACAAACAAACAAATAATTTTCTTCCTTCTTTCACTAAACTTCATCTCAAAAATATATATCATTATCCATAGAGTCAAACTACTCCAAGAAGAAATGTAATGTTTCTTGTCAGGTCCATGACAGAATATAAAGACATTTATATGTTACAGTGTTGTGTTAGATATAAGAAAAAAGATATTCTGAGAGGGAATCATCCATTCTAAATTATTATTTATTTTGTACTGTGCTGTTTTCAAGGCGGCATCGGAAGAAGGACTATACAGAGCTATAGTCTGCTCATTACCTAATGTTAAAAAACACACACACACACACCAAAAATAACCCCCTAAATCTTTTATAAGAATGAAATAAAGACTTTCTAGTTCAGATCAATGGTCATGTAGTATGCTGTTTACTGTAGAGGTATTGCGGTGCCTGTGTTTTGTTGTTAAATTGGCTGTCAAATTGGCTTCAACTTGTGGCTACTATGAATCAGAGATCCCCAGGATACCTTGTTATAAATAGACCTGCTCAGGTCTTGCAAACTCAGGGTTGTGGATTCCTTGATCCACAATGTTGTCTTTCTCTTTTCCTATTCCCTCCCACTTTAACAAACATTATTCCCTGTCTAAAAATATGTCCGAAATATGACACTCTCAGTTTGGTTACCATATCCGTTCTTTGTCTTCACTTCATGTTAAAACATACTCAGCCTCCCCTCCCCCAGCCATTCCTTGGGCTGCACATCTTTTCAATTTGGTTGTCCTCACCAACATGTTCTAGGTTGCCATAGTTCTTAAACAGTGGTACCCAGAACTAAGTTAAGAACTTCACATGAGATCTAAGCATACAGTGACATCACCATCCCTGGTGTCTCCCAGTGTGTAAGGACCTTATCACATGCAGAGCAAATGTGGTAGTAACATCATCCAAACATTGTGGAAGCATCAGGATCTGATCACTTCTAAATTGTAATTGAGGCTTCCCACTATGGAATCGTCATGGAATTGTTCACAGTGAAGCCATTTTCTGAATAATGGGATATCCCGTTATTCAGAAAATGGTGCCTCCAGGCTTCCCTGTGAATGATTCCATGACGCTTCCATAGCGGGAAGCCTCAATTACACTTTAGAAGCTCCAGGAATGGTCACATCGCTGGTGCTTAAGCAACGTTTGGATGATGTTTTGACCATGTTTTGCCCTGAGTGTGATAAGGTCCTAAGAGGCTGACAGGTGCATGTGGCCAAAATGGCACACTGGACCCTCTCTTTTGCTGCTGGAGTGGAAGTCTCCTTGTAATGGGGCCACAACCACCATGGCTAGATGGGAGGGGTGCGGTAGGGGCAGGGCCCAACTGGGTGTCACCCATTTCTAGGGTGTCACCTGGTGCGGACTGTACTGTCCGCACCTCCATAGTAGTGCCACTGTAAGGAGAGCAGTACACGGTAGTTACAGTAGTATAATTACATTGTCAAAAGGCAGATTAAATTTAAGATACAACACATCTACAGCATCCTCCTCAGCATTTTAAGAGAGAGAGAGGGGTGGGTGGGTGGGTTATGATTTGTTTCTGAGACACTTATTGTCTAATAATAATAATAATAATAATAATAATAATATTTTTAATTATATTTCCCGCCCCTCCCCATAGATCAAGGCGGGAGTACTACATATAAAAACAATTATATGATATATGCTAAAAACATCAATCACATATTTCATATTTCATCCTAAATAACCAGTCTCGGAATATTGCTGTCAGTCCAATGATCAAATCATCTAGGAAGCTAGAATATTTCTTAGTGTCGACTATGGATGCAGTGACCAAGGATGGCAAATGGTCAAATGGGTAGGCCTGATGGTCAAATGGGTAGGCCTGCCGGAAGAGATCTGTCTTAAGTGCCTTCTTGAAGGCATCTAGAGTGTTAATAAGATGGATCTCTTCTGGTAGGCCATTCCAGAGTCTGGGGGCAGGGGTGGTGAAGGATCTACCATGTTTCCCCGAAAATAAGACAGTGTCTTATATTAATTTTTGCACTAGGCCTTATTTTTAGGGGATGTCTTATTTTTCACATTCACACTTATTGTTGAACAAGAAACCTGAAAATGTATTATATACTGTTTATATATTTACCGGTATATACAAAAACTTCGCTAGATCTTTCAGTACTTTCGGGGGAGCCTTTATATTTAGCAATTCAGCAAAACCTCCACTAGGTCTTATTTTCTGGGGATGTCTTATTTTTTGGGAAACAGGGTATCAGCTGTCGATTTCACCCTAGTATTTTGAAGTTTTAGTAATTTCTTCCCTGAAGTTCTGAGTGTGTGGGACGGATTGTGTAGGGAGAGGTGTTCTCCCAAGTAACTCAGGCCCGAGCCATGTAGAGCTTTAAAAGTAATAACCAACACTTTGTATTGCACCCGGAAGCTGATCGGCAGCCAGTGTAACAATTTCAATACTGGTGTAATGTGATCTGATCTAGATGTTTTGGTGATCAGTCAGCAAGTAAAGCGCATTACAGAAATCCAAATGAGAGGTTACGAGTGCATGTACCACTGTTTCAAGGTCCCTATGGGCCAGATAGGGGCGCAGTTGGCATATCAACCGAAGTTGATACCAAGCACTCCTGGACATTGCCTCCACTTGCAATGTTAGGTGTAGAGACGAATCCAGGAGCACTCCCAAACATCGAACTTCATCCTTTAGGGGAAGTGTGACCCCGTCCAGGACTGGGTGACAAACCTCCATCCCTGGACAAGGGGAACCTATTACGAGTACCTCTGTTTTCTCTGGATTCAACTTGAGCTTGTTTTTCCTCATTCAGCCCATTACCGACTCTAGGCAGGCATTCAGAGGGGAGATTCCATCCTTGGTCACTGCTTCAGTCGGAGGCATAGAGAAAAATATTTGAGTGTCATCAGCATACTGATAACACTGCTCCCCATGCCTCCAGATGATCTCTCCCGATGGCTTTGTGTAAATGTTAAACAGCATGGGGACAGGTAACCACAGCCTTCTTTTCTAAGTGCTCACAAACTGACTGTGTAATAATCTACAGTATTTAGAATCTTTCCTGTTACTGAAATCAAGATGAATACAGTGGTCCCCCGGGTTACGAAGGTAATCCGTTCCGGGATTACCTTCGTAACCCGGAAGTCGTTCGTAACCCGGGGGACCGCTTTAACCAATGCACAGCGCGCCGGAAGCGCGCTGTTTTAAAGCATCCGGGTTGCGAATTTTTTCGCAACCCGGTTTTTTTTTCGTTGGCCGGGGCCGTTTTTCCGGCCCCAGCAGTTTCGGGTCCCGGGGATTTCGGATCCCGAGGGATTCGGATCCCGGGGGACCACTGTAGTTGGAAACCCCCTGGGTCCTATCCTATCCTGTCCATTTTTGAAGACAGGGGCAATATTTGTCTGCCTTAAGTCTCCTGGGACCTTACTAAGATTTCTCAAAGACTGAGGATAGAATCTGTGAAATTATATCTCCAAGTTCCTTTCTGACTCCATTTTGATTCATACTGAAAACTAGTCCCTTGCATTATGAGGACTATGGGGCTGCATAGCCAGCCCTGAAAGGGCATCCTCTAGCTGCCCCTTTCCTACCCAGATCGGGGCCATGGGAACCTCACCCTGTGGCCCCGATCCAGCCTTTCCAGGGTGCAAAAGGGACCCACAAAAAGCTGCTACTTTTTGAGCTCTGGAAGGGGCACGATAACCACAGCGGTGTGGCTATGCAGCGCTCCTTTGGCACTACATCATATGGACGCAGCGCCGGAGGAGCACAGTGACACCACATGCCATGTGGAGCGGTGCACGGCATCACAGCACTCTGGGAGTGGAGTTGGGCTGTGTGTTGTGAGGACATTACGCCCTGATTCCGCCCCCATGATAGCCCAAAGTGCCAGTCTGTATAGGGCCTTATCATCACATGTAGGCTTGAATTAGGTAATTCTCAAGGGACTTAGTCAGAGCTTCATAGTTTTCTAGCCCAACTATGAGGTTCCCCCCTCCTTTTGATTACTGTTCATACTAGTTCCTTCAAACCTCTAAAATAAAGCATTGTATGTATTGTTCTTTACTCTTGGGGTTTTTAGATAATTGGAAGACTTAAAAGGTATGTTGTTCAGCATAAATAGACAGAATTCATGTGTTGGTCAGATTTTGTAAGATGAGGTGTAGTATAAACCCTTAAATGACTGCAACTAACTGAAAATGTCTTGGTTTGCAACACAACTCTTGTCAGTTTCCTACCTCTTGTATAGTTGAAGCCATTAGTTTAATGCCATTGCTCCTTAAATCCTATTGCTATCTGTAGACTTCATTTGCAATGCAGGATTTCACACTTGTCAGTTTCATGGCCCAAGTGATACTGGTGATCGCATCAAATGGTGTCAACACTTTCTGGAAATATCTTGTGTTTTGCATAATACGTTGCTGCCTACACAACTATTTTAACATGAGAGAAAATAATTCCTACATCTCTGAATTTTTGGCCTTATAACACTGGCAGTAGTTTGAACTTAGCCATAGTATTTCTTTCTTTCTTTCTTTATTTACACACTACTCAGGGCACACTATGCTTTGTTTTTGTCTCAAGCTTTAGCTAATTTTCCAGGATCCAATAGAATTTACCAGAATTGTAGAGAATCTTTAGAGTCTCAAGATTTTTCCAGCACAATGTTTACATTTTAGAGCCCAGTTTGTCAGCTAGTACCCTAGCATACAAGTGGTTGGATGTGTCCATTATTATTTTATACCAGCTTAATTTTGTATCCTAATTTTAAATTTTCTTTACAATAATGAAGGCAACATATTAGGCAAGCAGTTGTATCACTGTGAGGAGAATGAACACTGCTGTGTTGTGAATGGCCCAATATTTTGTAAGAATCAGCCACAATTGTGCTGTGTAATGTTGTTAAGAGCATTAATATGGATGACAGTGATGTTCAGTATGACCAGGACTGGGGCTTTGTCTGCACTAGCCAAGCTACTTTGGGAGCAGCCCATAGTATGCTGGCACCACAGCTGCCCCACCCTACAACTGTTACTTGCCCCTTTACTCCTGCACTGAGGCAGCTGTCTAATAGGTGCCCAGCTAAACTGCCTGGTGCATCCATTGCTGCTGTGTGCCACTGACTTTGAAGTCAGAAGGAGGCCCTCAGACACATTGCTGAGCACCTTCTTCTCATCTCAGAAGTAGCAGGAAACTTTTTAAATGTGG
Organism: Urosaurus nigricauda; assembly: GCA_034509955.1. Taxonomy (NCBI): domain Eukaryota; kingdom Metazoa; phylum Chordata; class Lepidosauria; order Squamata; family Phrynosomatidae; genus Urosaurus; species Urosaurus nigricauda. Next base: position 66,635,379 of record JAOEGL010000005.1, on the reverse strand, counting down.
GTTAAGGAGGGTATAGCTTGGTTTTGACATGGAATGTGCCAGATGTTGTTCAGACTGCTTGCCCCAGAACCAGGGTTTGGGACATGCATTATCTGAAATGGACGATGCCAAAATGGGAGAACTCGTTTTGACCCATGCAGACAAGGCCTGAGAAGGCTATTCCAGCTTTAGTTGTGTGCCATCTCACCATCTTCTTGGTCTTTCTGGAGTTCCTCATGTTGTTGCAAATTTATGCAGTTAAATGTGATTAAATATGCAAAGTAGGATGGATTTGGCAAGCACAAAATGATCCTACAGATACATTTATACACAGTTTATATATTACTGTTTTTTGGACTCAAAATGTCGAACAATAAACTGTATATAATTATCAAGCTTGCTGAAGAATAAGTAGTGTAAGGTCCAAAACACACTGGAAATTAATCCAGTTTGAGACTGCTTTGTGGGTTAAGGAGGCTCTGGCTCAGTGCTAGGGAATCCTGGGGATTGTAGTTTATAGTGGCACCAGAGCTCTCCAGCAGTGAAGGCTAAATGTCTCACAAAATTGCAAACCCCCAAATTCCCTAAGCATTGATTCAGGGCAGTTAAAGCAGTCTCAAACTGGATTAGTTCTGCAGTGTGTTTTGGACCTGTCAATTTATTTGTTATATACTTTAGCACAGACTTTCTGCTATGTGCTCTCATATACAGTCCTGGTAGAAACTCCTGCCTGTAAAAAGGTTTGTGAGGACAACTATATTTATAATGGCTTATCTGTCAGGATATTGGCTGAGACTACCGACACATTAATAATCAGGCCTGTGACATTGTAAGAGCGCACTACTGTGGCATGCTTCCTGGTGAAACTCTAATAGCATTTGTATCAGAGGTGAAATACTATGATTGATGTCAGATTGGAAACTTCCAAGGGTTATTCTGAAGGTTGGAAAGGAGCTGTCATGGAAGCACATTTTTTCCAAAACCGCCATTCCCCCATATGAACACTTGTCTTAACTAACCCAGTGTAAAACAGATGTGTCCTGAAGTCTCAAATGGATTATAGAATGAAAGAGAAATAATTCCTCTTAGCGATAAATTTCAAACTGCCATCTATTTCTACTTTATCTTTCTACTTTCTGTGAATTAGAGGATCCCTGCCATGAAATCAAAGTAGAGCTTTATGCTCCTGATGTCCTTAGATGGCAGATAGATACTTGGAGCTGTCATTGCCAATGGGTTTTACCTTTCTTGTTGCTAGCAGGTGGCTCCAAGTTTAGGAATGATGTCTTTCAGGAGCCTTGCTAATGGGGGTGATAGTTACACTTGATGGTGCTTTGGTAGTACTTCAGACACACTTGATCTAGACATGTGGCACAGGAAGCATAAAAGCTTTCTTGCATGATAGTGGTAGTAACTGATTATAGTTCATTCCTTGTTATACTTTTATAAAATGTTTTATTTAAAACATATTCATCCTGCTCTTCAGATGACAAAGCTTGCAGACCAGTTTAGGGTTAAACAAGATACAATAATTAAATGTATAGCATATTTGCACGAGCTCTTTTTTAATACTTATACAGAAGTACACAGACACCTACCCCACGTCAAAATCAGGCCGACCAGTCATGGCTAAAGTAAGATTAAATCTCCCTGTAAGACCAGGAAACTAACTCTTCACATCCCACTGGAGTGCCAGTGGAGAAGTCCAGTGGAATTGGTCTTGTATGGAATATATCTCAAATGTTTAGATCAGTGCTTCTCAAAATGATGGTTGTGGATGGGTGCCAGTCCATGAGCTATCGTCTGCCATTGCCAGTTCATATTAAGTTTCTAGAGAGATAAATACAGTTTGTAGTTAATGGATGCAAATATCATCTGATCTCTGGCACATTGGAGTGTTGGGGGGAAATCTGCTAGTCCACCAAATCAAATCACTTAAGAAGAACTTGTTTAGTTTACATTGCAGTGAAGTTGGATACAATTATTGCAGCTTGTTTAAAGGGCTTCCACTAATCCTTTGATTAATCTGACACTAAGGATCCAATGTTAATTTTATATAAACAGTTTCACTTCTGTCTAGTAGTTGCTGCACATTTTACCACTCTTTTTGTTCTTCAGTTATATGCTATTATCTAAACATAAGCCAGTTGATACGCAAGATTATCAGGTTCCACAGCCTGTTCCATGGGCTGACATCTGCTTCTGAGTCTGCAAAGCTGGAAAGCTGAAGACAACACTAGACTGCCTCATTATATTTTCCATCTTGCTGAGCAATTTCATTCCCTGCAAGAGTTCTTCCATTTCTAGAGACTAACTAGACTTTTTGAATGTGACAAATGACATACACATTTGGTCCCTGGAAACCTTGCATCACATTTTCACCATTATATTTGAATCTGCCTAACAAGGAATGTATCCTGTTAACGTGTCTAATGATTGCTTAGGGAGCTCTATATTTTAGTGCTCACAAATACTAAACTAAACCACACTGCAGCAGTACAATAACCATAAACTATAAAGAGCAGGCCATACAGCTCTGTAGGTTTAGGGTCCTTTGGACTGGAACATGGGTCTAACAAATGGAATACAAAGTATTGCATTAGTTGAGTTTTCATTAGCAAAGTTTAACTCTCTATTTGCATGACTAATCCACTGTGAATCAAATGGTTCTTAGAGTTTATTTCTAAAGGCTAGAAAGTGTGTTGCCATCTGAATGAGATTACAAATGGATTTCTAACTATAGGAAAGTTTACTCTGAGTTCGTGCACTACATAGAATAGTGAGAGTATCTAGGGCTGCATCTGCACTGCAGGATTAATTGCCACCACTTTAACTGCCATGGCTCAATACTATGGAGTTCTGGGGATTATAGATTATTGTGGCACCAGAGTTCTCTGATGGGGGGGGGGGGGGAAATGTCTCACAAAACTACAATTCCCAGAATGCCATAATATTAAGCCACGGCAGTTAAAGTGGTGGTAGAATGGATTATTTCCGCAGTGTGGATGCAGCCAAAGAGTAATTCTTCAGGAAGGGATCAGGGATATCTGTCATAAGCAGAGTTTTGGAATATCCCAAGTCAAAATTCAAAGGAATGGTTTTGTCATTTCCACCAGCAGAACAAGGAGGGAACAATCCCTCATGTTGCCCTAGCCTTGTATCCCATAAAGCCTTTAAAAAGTAGGAAACACTCCAGAACTAGTTTTTTGGTGGTGCAGACATATGTGTGCATAATGGAAGGAAATGAAAGCTACAGGTTGGAGACAACAGTGTGTCATTGGGTTTTGGCCATAGCTTTAGTCATGAAATTCCAAAATTTCAAAAGCCTAATTGCTCTTTCCCTCAAAGTTTATTTATTCGTAGACAGAAGTGGAAGAGGATATGATGGTGGTGGTGGTAGTGATGATATATGCTTGTTCGCTTTTGCCATAGCAGGTTATAAACAATAAATAATGCAATCCAAAGATACCATACCTACACACTCACACACACACACACATAATGTGTTGCTGTCTGAATGAAATTACAAATGGATTACAAATGGATAAAGTAATTACAAATGGATAAAGAAATAAGAACAGGATAACAGTAAAATATAGAAGTTCTTAAAATGAAGATAATTAATAAATAAACCCCAAAATAAGTCTTTTATCTATATCTGAAAGAGAATGATGTTTCTGGTATATCTCCACAATGAGTGATTTGACACCTGTCACTCTGAGCGTCTTTTTTGTACTAATACTACATACTGTTGGAACAAAGAAGAGAGACTTACATCCAAAACACACCACAGAAATAATCCAGTTTGAGACTGCTTTAACTGCCCTGACTCAGTGGTAGGGAAGCTTGGAAACTGTAGTTTTGTGAGACATTTAGCCTTCTCTGTCAGAGAGCTCTGATGCCACAATAAACTACAATTCCCAGTATTCCCTAGCATTGAGCCAGGACAGTTAAAGTGGTCTCAAACTGGATTACTTCTGTGGTGTGTTTTGGGCCTTGGTCTTGAAACTGAGGCAGGTTTATTAGGAGTGGTAGTCAACTATGGTGAGTCTAGGGGTGTCAAATTTCTCATCCTAAGAATTTGTGAGAACCACACAGATTGCCACTAAGCAAAAAATACTAAAACAATTACTAGAGGCCTATCTCTGATTTTCTTGAGGACAATGTATTTCTATGTTAAACACCGCAAAGACCTTTGCTACCTATTTAAAAGTACATTGACTACAAAAGATGCAGTTCATCATTGTGAGAGGCTAGAAAAGGGTAGTTTCTCAAATAAAGAGGTCTCGAAAAACATAGCCTCTTGGCTACACTTCATCCATCCTTGTTGTAGAGGTAGCTTGATTCAAGCCCAGTATCAGCCCTATTCAGGACTCTTGTTGTTTAAACACAGGAGTAGGGGGGATCAACTGCTCATGTAAAATGGATTTCCCTTTATTCTCACTACTGTCGAAAACCTCCATGGGTAAAAAACAGTATTCTTTCCTCCTCTCTCTAAACAGTATAATTCAGGAACACCCAAACAGGGCTGCCATAATTTAAAAATGAGTCTGGAAAAATATGGAAATGCCATATGGTCCTGATTTCTGAGCTACAGGTAGCAGTTGGGCAACCACCTTTTGGATCAAGGAGTTGCCAGTGTTTTTAAAGGCAGTGCAACATAGAGAGCCCTGTTCTTCTCTGTCGTTGGAGATATATATATATATATATATATATAATTATGGAATGTTGTTTTCTTTGTCTTTGCATATATGGATATATTTAATTAGACTGGGAAAATGCCAGATTTTACAATTAGAATATTGCTCTAAGGAGAGTCACAGAGCTGTGCCTCAATGGTGCCATTATAGGCAATGAGGCTGGGTGTCACATCTGTAAACAACAGAGCATTGAATGCTTTATTGCCTGATGGGGAGACGTTGCTGCCTTTTTATGTCTGTGCAATTGTTAATGCTTCAAACCTCTATAGTTTTACCCTTTCAATTAGGAACCTGTCAAGAAAAGCTTTTGTATTCATACTTGGTGCTCTTAAGAGATTTATCTGTTTGCCTGAAAAGTGTTCTTTGAGTTCAGGTTTGCCAAAGTGGGTTGTTGAGAAAACAAACATGGCAATATATTTGAACATCCTTTTCTTTGTTTTCGGGGAGTTAAAGATGTTGGTGATTTATTTCTCCCTGCTAATTGCAATATAACAGCTATTTTAATTTGGGATGCTTGTTAGTAACAGTTCAGCAGTCTTCCGAGGGACACTAGATAACCTTTTGAGGCTTTCTTGGGGATTAGAAAGCACTACTTAGGGATCTTTATTATTTTAGAGAAAATGAGCTATCAAAAATACCAGGAGCGGATACAGATTTGGGTAAGATGCTTCTGTTGTATGTCCCAGGCTGAATTAACAGTAATAAAGCAACTGTTTATTCAAGTACAAGTGGTATCACTTGAAAAAAAAAACCTCCCTGAAAACACAGTCTAAAAGACATTGTGGCTGCAATTCAAGTATGGTATAGTGGTTTGAGCATTGGGCTATGACTCTGTAGACTAGGGTTTGAATCCCAACTCAACGAAGTAAAAAACCTCACTGGAAACCACTGGCTGACCTTGGGCAAGCCACGCACTTTCAGTCTCAGAGGATGGCAATGGCAAACCTCCTCTGAAGAAACTTGCCAAGAGAATTCCATGATAGGTTTAGGGTTGCCATAAATTGGAAATGAATTGAAGGCACACAGGAAGCTGATCTTTATTTGCTTTTTATGAAGTTGTTTATAGCTCCACTGGAAGTTACGATCAGTGAGGAAGATAACTAGTCCAAGTGACTACTGCTTCTTCACCCTTTCAAGTCTCACAATTGGTGCCTAGATCACAAGATCTTGGATACGGAATGAAAACCCCACATTATTGATTCCAGATAATGGCATACTCTCCAATGTTTCACAGATGAAAACCAGGACATGTGTGGCCAAGCAATGTTAGAGTGTGGTCAGGAAGGCAACAGTTATTAATGGGGAAGAAAATACAATCTAGGAGAGGCTGCAGCAGTTTTCTTTTCTTTTACCTGAGTCAGCCCTTCCTTTCCTCTCCCCTCTGCTGAATGAATTGAGTGCAAACTACTTTTGCAGTTTGAATACAATTTGCAATAATTGAAGTAAACTGAAGACAAATGAGGAAGGTGGGAGGAAAAGAGAGAAACTGGGCTATTTTGCAAGCATCTGAAAAAGTGGGATGACGAGATTATTGAAGATTATCCTTGCCAGATCAGGATAGGAGAAAGTATGTAATGGGGACTAATTTAATGGTCAAAACAAAGATCAGATGGCACAGAAATACTGGAGCAATGTGATACCCATAGAGAATGATACCAAGCAAGGAAGAACTGAGGCCAGATACTGAGACAGTATATAACAAGCAGGTAATCTATAGATACATTATCTATGAAAATTTCTGGAATCTTACTGGAAGAATATTTCTTCCATTTTTTTTCTTTGAGTACATTTGTGAGCATGTTTACTCTGAGTAATCCTAGAGTTCAATAGGGGTTAGTTCTCAGTAAGTATAGGTATGATTGCTGTCCGTCAAGATCTGAGTCCCTTGGATTCCTTGCCATAGTTTGTAGAGGTATACTTTGTGTCCTTATAGTTTTTTAATATTGGATGATGTGATGAGCTACCATGGGTTAATGATGGGTGTTGTCTGTCTACATTCCTTGGACTGGTTAGTGGTCAGATGTGAGGGACGTAGAGATCGTGCCAAGAGCTTCAAGGCAAGTCTAGTATGGAGCTGGAAGAAGGAGTGACCCTGGGAAAGAAGAAATGGGAGATCATTTAGTTCTATGCGTGAATGGGGCATAAGCTCACTCAAAGTGTGAATTGAGATGTGCTTTAGTTGTACTGTGTATCTGCACATTCTTCAGTCCAGACAACATAAGTATGGTGTGTACACCTTTGGTTTCTGAATAAAGTTTTCTTTGTTTTACTAGATTTCTGAACTGAGGTGATCCTGTATTTGACACTGCCTGAAGCACAATTTGCATTCTGATGTCATTGTGGATTAGAAGCATCTACAATAGGCTAGGCAATTCATTGATGAATTTTTACAGGAGTGTTACTTGGCATGAATTGGCATATAGTTAAAAACAATTGTGGGTTGTTTTCACTGGGAGCATGGTATCCTTCCTGCACATCATAGTCCTAACTTCCCAATCAGATACAGCTGGTATTGAAAATTTAACAACCTGCACACTTGAATCACAACCATGCAAGTAAGGTCACATTCTGGTGTAGCCATATTATCACAGAAAAGAATTTTTAAATGAGAGATTTGTTCATTGGATAAACCTTTGTGGACAACAGGCCACTTCTTAAAGTTCTTGGAGAACTATTGTGAGTCAGTTACAAAACAGTTGAGGGTTACCAGTATGTTGAGGGTTACCAGCACACACACACACACACACTTGGAGAGCAATTGTAAGCAACGAGCAATTGAACATTTTCACAAACTTTCAGAAAATCTGATTTATATTGGAGTTGGAGTGAGATATTCTGGTCAGGTACCTGAATGATACTTAAGTGGAATGGAGCGCTCTTCATCCTAACTTACCTCCTTCTGAGTCATTAAGGGGAGACAATTCTGACATTAAACTTACATTCTCTTTTTGTTTTCTCAAGAGCAGAAGGTAGAAGGATATAATTTAGCCTGTTCCGTAACCTGCTTAATTCATTCCTGCATGGCAGGGGGTTGGTCTGGATGGCTTTTGTGGTCTCTTGGCTGTGAAAGGTAGGTAATAGAATAGTTCCTGGTTTGGTTGATTAAATGTTGCATGTCTCAGTATGTCTGTTCTAAAAGATTAGCACTGGTGTTATTTAACCTAGAGAAGGTAGATGGCCTCTCAAGATTTTAATTTAGACCTTAATTTAAAGTTTTGGATTTGTCTTTGTTTGAATATTCTTAAAGTGAATTGGGCTCCTACATTCTTGACTGGAAAGGATTCTTGTTTCTGGAACTGGCGCCTCCATATCTCTCATTCAGTGCGAAGAATCCATTCTAAATCTAGACAGGAAAAAAAAAGTGGAAACTTCATTTCCAACAGAGCTGACCAGTTTGGAAAGAAGCTGGCAACTAATTGGAATGGTTGCTACAGTGTTCTGATGGAATAAATGTGATCAACTGTATGATGTTCTTACAGTCTACCAAGAAATAGGCTTACTTATAATTTGTTTTTGTAGCTGTTGATTCAAAGGATTTTGTCATCTGTGAAATAGCTTTTTCATTTACTTTTTAGTAGTCTTCCAAAATGACGGGGGGGGGGGGGAAGGGAGAGCTAGCAGTAGAGTTAGCCTGTCAATAAAGGAAACTCTGGATGTAAAGATGCATTAAGAAATCAAACATATCAAATCAAGATGCTTTGGGTTATATATTAGTCTGCAGCCATTGCACACTGTATTTTATGTCCCGTTGTTGAACGTAAAAACCCTTCACATAATATAATCAGAAGAGCGATTAAAAGCAGTTACTCTCAAAGGTCCAGCAACAGCTTTATTCATACTACTCTGTTTCATATAACTTCCTCCCTGAAAAGGATCTCCTTGCTTGGAATACTGATTAAAATTATGCAAAATCTGAACTGACAAGAGGAAACTGCATCCAGAAAGCAATGCCACTACAAAACTTGGTAAAGTCATACTTTGATCTTGAAATCCTTTGATAGGAAAGTGGGTATTCATTAAAAAAAACAGAATAAAAATGGAAATCTACAAGATAAAGTTCAGTCAGTAATAAGTATCTGCCAACAACATTTTTTTCTGAATTATGTCATATGTTATAATTATGTCAAATGGAATGCTCATACACATAATCATGGCCTTTTATACAAAACCACAGTGTGGATATATCTTCTTTTTGTCCTTCTGTTCCAACATATTCTGTTTTTAATTATTAAGAAGAAAGGTTCTAGAACCAGATATAGTCAAGGGACTGGTTGGCAATAAAGAAGAGAAGCTGGAAAAGACATAAAGTGAAAAATGTTTGTTTGGTTAGTTAGAAAGCATCTTGCTTTGGCAGGGTACAGTAGAACCTATAGGTTCAATTCAATCAATTCAGTTCAGTAAATTGCACTACTTGTTATTAAGAAGCTGCTTACTACAAGGTCAGTCTTTTTTGTCTGCTTAGCTTACTACAGAGTACTGTAGTGGCAACATGGAGACAGACATGCTTGCATCCTGAAGTAGTTAAAATGAGTAATGGTTGGATACAGATTGGTTCAGACAAACAAGGCTTGAATCTCAATCTACGAATGAGTGCAGGAAATAATACTTATTATTTGGGATATGAATGGACAGGTCCAGACAGAAGATACCACAAGATTATTTCACATTGCAGTAATTGAATCTTTTTCTTTGGTGTGTTTTCAAGGAAGATTTGAGTTATTGTTTTCTGGATTTACCTTGATTTGGGATCTCATATCGAGGCCTTCCTATTCATAATCACTATTTTCCAGATTAATTTAATATTACAGAAATGAAACTTTCAGAAGGTAAGAACCAAAGTTCTAAATTCAGTCCCATTTGAGACAGCAGCTACAGAGTGGTAAACATGAATACTAATAAACATGAATTCATAAAGGTGAGGGAAGAAAGATGCAGCTGCAGTTATGTGTTGTCAAGTGAGCTTCGATTTATGATGACACTAGGAATAAAGGAGCCCCCAAGATAATTATCCTATTAACAGAAATGCGTTGGTTTGCAAACTAAGGATTGTGGCTTTCTTGATTTAGTCAGTCCACCTGTAATGTGATATTTTCCTACTGCTTCAATTTTACCGAGTATTATTATTTCCCTGCCTTTTCCTGTGTGTCCTATGGCATCGTGGCATATCTAATATGTGATACTTCCTCTCTGGTAATTTTTGCTTCAAGTGGGAGTTCAGGCTTGGTTTGTTCCTGGACTGTTTATTTGTCTTTTGGAAGTCCATGATATCCACAGAGCTCTCCTGCAGCACCACATTTCAAATGAATTAATTTTCTGCCTGTCAGCTTTTTCACTGTCCAACTTTCACCACCATACATAGAAATCACAAATACTATGGCATGGATGATTCTGACTTTGGTGTTTAATAAGACATTGTTACACTTGAGGTTCTAGTTCCTTCATAGCTTTCCTTCTTCAGATTTTTGATTATAGTCTCCTTTTTGATTAAGGACTGAACCAAGTTATAGAAAATCTTTAACGGTTTCAGTGTGTTCAAGGTCTATCACTATACCCACATCCTTTCGTATATAAAACTCTTCATGTCTTCTCTCTCCTATAATCTTAGCTCCTTCCCCTCAACTGGTGTTGAACTAGCAGTGGACAACAAATGTGCTGTGGAAATGTACAGGAGCGGGAGCAACTGTGTGCGCTAAACTCTGTACAATATCTCATATTAGTGTACTCAACAAGTGATATTGGGAGAACAGGTTTGAGGCACTCCTTCTGTTCAAACAACTTGGCCTTGGCTGGAACTATTTCTGATGATCCTCTCTATTTTAGCCCTCTCTAATGTGTGTGTAAACTCAACAAGTTCAGAAATGACATATAAGTAAATGGGATCTGCAACAAAATGCACAGTGTTTCTGTTCAAAGTGCCAGCCAACCACATCCTTTTCCAGATGCTACACTCCAATCCTCCTCCTTTGATTTTCTCCCTGCTCCTGAACTGAACAATGGCATATTATCAATCCATTTGTTACTCCCATCTAGAGTGGAGACAGTGAATGGGATTTATTTAGTGGTGTCTCATGACTGAAGATTTGGTTCAATGTGTCTCTTCTGGTTAGAACTAATATCATTACAATTCAGTGAGATCTGTTTTTAATCAGCTACATTATTGATGTTGATCTCCCTTAGGATTGTTCCAGCAATTGAAAGATTTAAATATTTTTTATATTTTCTTCACATCTTCTAGTACCTTCTTCTTATTTATGGTTGGTGCCATTTAGTTATAAAGATCCAAATTGTTTACTATATGTCCTAAATCTGAATATCCTCTCCAATACACATTAGATGGAAGACTGGTGAGAGTGAGAGAGAGAGAGAGAGAGAGCCCAATTAGTGCCCTAATTACTTAATTATTTTGGTTGAGGAATGCCAGTTTATACATCATATTCTTAATCAGAATTCTATAATTCAACCATAGAACACGAGAAAACTGTGTAATAGTGATATTTCTTGATATCTAACTGTGAACATTTTGAAAGTATGTTTGCCACAGATTGTTTTCATGGGACATGTGAGTCACAGAACCCTATATAACTGATCTGTTTTGGATTAGATCTGTTTAAAATGGGTCTATTTTAATTCAGAAATTTCTTTGTAACTTTTATTCAAAACTTGAGGTGTGTGTGTGTGTGTGTAATCAGTTATATAGGGACAATAATTTGATCTATATCAATTTACTCTACTGTGATTTTTTCTTGACAGTAATGAAAAATTTTGACCATGTCCATATTTCTCTTGTTACTGTGATATTGACAACATTTCTAAATTATGATACTATAACAGCTTTAAAATTGTACAGGGAACAATAACATAGAGAAAGATGTCCTCTCTGAAGGATCTATTACAATTCTAGGTTGATTGGAAAGTAAGTCCAATTTTTGTATACTCAACTGCAATAGAAAAGCAATTTTGTTTTTTTGTCCATTACGATTTTTCCATTAAAATGTTGGATTATACTGGCAAAATGATTTCAGAGCAAGTCAGGTCACCACTGCTATACTATACAGCATGGCAATTTGAAAACAAGTCTGTCCTAGTATCAGGAAAAGAAAATAACAACATAAAGCAAATAGGGCAAAAAGGTTAATGAGTAGCTTGATGCATTTTTAATTTGTGTGCGTATCATCCCAAGACAATGTAATTTGGTGGAGCAGACGATCCCTAATTTTAAGTCAAGACAGACATCTGTTTTCTAAGTCATTATTGTATCATTTAACATCATCTTATTCTGATATGAGATGGGGGGGGTAGATCCCAATTTGCCTTGCCCAGGAGTTTTGTCTTATTTCCCCATGGCTACTGCACTGATAGATGCGATCCAGAAGTACAGAAGTATTAACAAAGGGCTTCAATTTCTTATGAATAGTTAACTATATTGATAGCCCCACAGAGCTGGGTTTTTGACCAAAATGGTTTAAAAGTTATAAAATTATATAGGGAAAAACTCAACATGCTTGCACACAAGCACATACAAACAACCATATCTTGGTTACTAGAGGCATGGTGGAAAAGTCATTTTAGATATTGTGGCATAAAGAGAATAACATAAAGTTTGAATAATTCCTGTCAGAATAATTCTTATAATGCCCTTTGAAAGTAACTTGAGAACATTACTCTTCAACTGATGAAGTGGCTTCACGTGTTCTTTTACTTTTAAAGTAAAATTCTGTTGCACTCCAGTTTCAGAGGAACAAAAACAATGCCTCCCTACAGGTAAGTACATCATTTGTAATCTTTTAGTTCCAAGCTCTAGTAATACCATTCAATATTGTGTGGTGGAGCCATGTTTCTTTCAGCATAAGTAAGTGCTGTTTGGACTGACATGTTGAAGAAGCATGGACTTCTATGTTTGCAGGGTTTTCTTCATACTTCAAAATGCATCTCAGAATACCCAGACCCAAATTTGTGACAAGCAAAAATGTCAGAAAAACACAATGCTACAATCTTTCACAGGTTAGGAGAGGTGAGTAGCTGGACAATAGGAGGCCAGGTCAGACAACTTGCAAGTGGAAGAATCCATTTGATAAAGGGCACACTTTTAAGACCATCTCCCTTGGGAAAAGAACTGAAGTGCTGCAATGACATGCAGAGAGGGACAAAGAAAGTTGCTACTCTTCCTCTCCATTTCAGCTTCCTTTTCTCATGCAATAAGGCTCTGAAACTAGGAAGATTGTCTCTCACTGTTCTCTGATCTGGATATCTTTCACTTCTGAAATGCACTGTTTGGCTAAGCAGGATCTAACCTTCATTCCAGAATTATGGCTATTCCACCATATAATTGGACCTTCAGACACATTTCCACAACAGAGTGCTAAAAAGGGAATAGAATTCCTAAACTGTGCAACAATACACCAATTATATGATGTCCTTTCACATTATGGAATTATAACACCATGACTCCAGGCAACGCCATATGGAATCCTGGGGTTTATAGTTTGGTGAAGTACTAGGGCTCCCTGGCTGACAATTTTAAACATTGCCTCCCCTCCCTCCTTCCCCCCCCCAAAAAAAAACCCTGCTGATGCCAGGATTCTGTAGGATGTTGCCATGGCAGTTAAAGTGGAATCATAGCACTATAACTCTTTAATATGAAAGGGCCCCTTTCTCAAATTCCAAGTTGCTTACTAGAGTATCTTTTGACACTGTAGCATGCACTGTGGTATCCTAGCTAATGAAGCATTGCTAATAATAAGGCAATATGGTAGATAAGATCTGATAAATTGCTCTTCCTGGCAGCGCTATAGCTCTGCTTCCAAATAACTGCCTTATCCAATCATTTCTGTAAGAGAGTTTCCAGATTGGTGGATAAATGAAGTGTTACATCTCTTCTCCCTCCTGTTTTCTTTTATATCCTGAGTCGGGCCTGTGAAAAGGAGTTTCATTTATTGTTTAGTTGAAATAGAAAAACTGCAATCCTACAAACAAATTGGGCCCCGGTTAGATGTGCTTTGTCATAAATCTCAGAGGAGATTGGATTTCTCTCCTTCCCAATGTACTTCAGTTGTACATTAAGCTTGCAGCATTAAGAAGGGACTGAATCATTGCTCAGTTGAATGATCACTGAACAACTCACACCTGTCCTTGTTCTGCAGCATTGTTGCTGTCTCTATTTCCCTGAAGCATATTCAGCAGAACTTGATGGTAAAGGAAACTACAGTTCCATTTGTCTAGGTTGCCTCTCTGTCTCCCATGTCCCCACACCCTTTCATATAAAATTCTGTGGTGCACAACTCTGATGAACATAATTCTTCAGGATCTGTGGAATGGGAGGAAAACACATAGCATTGCTAGAATCAGGCCAGTTGATAACTGTTATTTAGGTGCAGCAATACATCACTTGAAAATGTGAAAGCATATGTTTTCCCGCTGTTCCAAGTACTGCAAGTCTCTACATTTCCCCTTAAAAACACTTTTGTTTCCTTCTGAATACATATCATTTTGTGGACTACTTGAATCTTTCAAATGGGTTTATGATGTTGAAGTTCAGGTGTTGTTGTAATTGCCAGCAGCCACAGCTAGCATGGGCAATGGTGAGGAATGCTGGGAGCTGCAGTCCAGAAAGATGTGGAGGGCCACACTATTCCTGACTTGGTAGTATTGTGAGCTGTGCAGCCACAAACCATAGTGTTGGCCAGTTAGAGAACCCCTTGTATAGTATTTGTGTGATACAATGGGTTTCAATAGAAGCTGTCCCCCTGTTAATAAAGGTATTTAACTTTGACAGCCACCAAAAATCTTGCAAGAAATGTACTGTAAGAGATGCCATTTACCTTTAGTTTAGATGTGATGACTATACAGAAAATGTAATTTAAGATAGTGATGACTATGCAGGAATAAAACCAGATTATAAAATATATTTATTTACATGGTATTATTGTTAATATAATTTTGAATCATTCATGATTATTTTGGAAAGATTAGTTCAGAGATTTGCCATTGCCTTCCTTCCTCTGAGAGCATGTGACTTGGTCATCCAGTGGGTTTCATGGCTGAGCTGGTAATCAAACCCTGCTTTCTAAAGTTATAGTAGAAAAAAAAAAAGAAAAAAAAATGCACAGTTTAAAAACAGTAAAGTCAGTTGTCAAAGTATAAATCAAAGTTCTATTTGATAAAAAAAAAAGGGGGGGGAGAAGCAAAGCACCAAATCGTACTGACTTGTAAACCTTTTCTCTATTTGAATATAATTTTGTAATTCAAAGAATGTACTGTACATGTTTTCTTATGACCCAGCATGGTGTAGTGGTTAAGTTGTGAAATACGACTCTTGAGACCAGGGTTCAAATTCCTGTTTGGTCATGGAAACCCACTGCGTGGCCTTGGGCAAGTCACACACTCTCAACCTCAGAAAACTTAATGATAGGTTTGCATTAGGATCACTATAAGTTGGGGGAAAAGTTCTGTGGCTTTGCAGGGTTTCTCTCCCCCCCACACCATATATGACTTTGTTGTAAGAAAGGGTGTGTGTGTGTGTGTGTGTGTGTGCAAGCAAGAGAGAGAGAGAGAGAGAGAGAGCAGTTAGTGAATAAAATTTCTGAACAGTAGAATTACAGTGTAACACCTGACGTACCACATTGCCTATAAATAAGGCTTCACTAGTTTGAAGAGAACATAATTTCATGTTTGAGAGAGGACAGGGGAACTAGAAAGATTTAATAGCTCCTGAATATTCAGGTTTCTCAACTTTTTATTCTTGCTGTCTTTCTATGGAGACCCCAAGGGAGCTGGAAAGTTTGTAAAGAATATAAGGAATTCAGATCACTAGTAAAACAAGATTACTATCAATATTGAAGGAGGTATGGATGGTGGATAAAGTGGCTGCTGGTGGGAGATAGTGTTCACTCATCTTCTATGAAGATTATCACACCACCGCTTACCATGGGGTAAATCCTGGTAAATCGCTTCTCAAACATTGAGGAAGTGTGTATGTGTGAAAGCCCGGTGCACTTCCTCAACATCAGGGAATTGACACCTCCCTCTAGCATCACTATATTGTTTGAGGAGAGGGAATTTCCTTTGAAAGGAAACTTTGCGTTCAAAGGAAATTCTCTCTTCCTGAATGATTCAGTGACGCTAGAGGTAGCCATTGATTCCCTGACATTGAGGAAGCGTGCTAAGCTTTCACACATGTGTGCTTTCTCAATGTTTGAGAAGCGATTTACCAGCGCTTAAAATGCTGGTGTGATAGACCATGCTCACAGCTTGGATGTACTCTTAGATCTTCCTGTTTTTCAAGTGGGTATGAAAGATGGCTGCTAGATTGTTGGCTGGCATCCATGTATGGAACATGTTTTGACAGTTCTCACATCATTTGCTAGTGGTCTTTTTCAAAATAATGGCATATACCTTTAAACAACTTTTTCTTGATGTCATAGAATCATAGAGTTAAGAGGGGCAGCACAGACCATCAAATGTAACCCACCACTCAATGCAGGAAATACAGCTAGAGAGCATACCCAGTAGGTATCTGCTGTCTCTTCAAATTCACCTTGCGTTACAGTGACCCTATCACGGGGTTTTCTTGACAAGATTTATTTAGAGAAGTTTTGCCATTGGTTTCCTCTAAGACAGAGAAAGTGTAATTTGTCCAAGGTAAGCCAATGGGTTTCCATGACCGAGTGGAGACCATGATCTTTCAGTGTCCTAGTATTGTAGAAGTACTAGGTCCCAAGTCATATAACTGTTACATGACACTAGCTCTGCTCTGACATAAAGCTGCCCAAATGGCCAGTCTATCTTATTTGGTGCCCTAGCCTTTCAGAATTTAAGCAGGCCATTACCCCTGAAAGTTTCTTAGTTTTGACTCCATTCATAGAATGCTTGCCTGCGAAAAATATTCCTTTATTGGTCCTTTTCTGATTTTCATTGTTTTATATCATCTTGCTCATTTTATTAATATTTTACAATTGTTTTTATATGTTCATTATTTTCTCATTGTTCCTAAACTGCCCTGGTCTGTTTACTCAAAGACACCTCTGTAAGTTCAGAGCTCTTGGAGGTTTCTCATTTCTCATTTATAGAGTGGCCATAAGCCAAAATCAGTTTGATGGCTGTTAAAAACAACAAGGTCATCAAGGAGAATAACAGCAACTGAGACATGGTTAAAAACAAAACAAAACAAAACAAGCAAAACAGTAGAATTTAGATTTATAGGATAATGACAGAAATGAAAAGCTACCCTGATATCCTCTTAGATGAGGTAGTGTTGACAGCAGTAGTGTGAAACCAAAAAGATTTGAGAGGAATGTTTATTTTGGGGGGTGCTGTATTCCAGAGGACAAAACACTATTTAAGTTTTTGGAGAGAGAGGCTGTGATTTTGGCTTGCTAGGAACTGACAAGTAGATTTGTAAGTCATCATCATCACACAGTACAGGGGATCTATTACACTGGATGTGATTTTTCCCCAAAATAGAGTATAACAATGAACAAAACTCTTACAGATCACTGTCATTTCAGAACCATTATCTTTTATCTTTTTTGATAGTTGGCCTTTTATTTAATACTTTCCTTGGGTAATATTTACACCCAAATAATTGAACATTTCCAGAGCAAGTGATATGAATGTAAAATTAATCCACACTTGGCTCCTATTTTTTTTAGTGGTCATATTTTCAGTTTTCAGAATTGCCTGGGGAAAAAATAAATAAATACTGAAGTGGGTCAATGAGTGTGGATATGATTATACCTGTGCATAAAATATATATTCTGCTGCTGGTCAGAAAAGGGATTTAACTTGACCTTTCTTGGCAAAGAATAAAAAGCCTGAGACCAGCTGAACCAATTTCCCCCTCTTGAGTTCCCACAAACCATGCTTCAGAAGTTTTCAGGACAGAAAGAAGGGCCTCTAGCAAAGATTTTAAAATATAAGGAAGTTAATACAGTGGGCCCTTAGTATCCTCTCGGGTTTGGTTCCAGGACTCCCTGTGGACACCAAAATCCATGTATGCACAAGCCCTGTTACATACAATGATATAATTTTGTTCTGAATATTTTCAAGATGTGGTTGGTTGAATCGGTGGATGCAAAACTTGTGGATATGGAGGGCCAACTATATAAACTCTGTCAGAGATTTAATTTGAAATTTTACTGGTGAAGATGGAATAATTTATTCTTCCATTGTCCCCTGATGCTTCCTAGTTGCATAGGCCAACTTAAGAACTGTCTCATTTGATCTAATGGGCTGTGAAGCTTCAGGGACATTGAGAAAGAGAAAGGTTCTCTCACTTTGCAATCATCTTTAAAACTTTAAGACAGCAGCTAACATTAGTAGCAGTTTAGTTAAACCACTTTTTTTTTCTACCAGAGATCAATTAATGCAGTTTCTGAGATATTCCTGTCTGATTGGTTTAAAGTTACTGTAACCCAGAAAGAAAGAAAGAAACCCTACATGATTTATTTTACTGAGACATCAGCTGACACTTTTGGTTCTTTTTTAAAATGAGCATGCCAGTCAAACCAAGTTCTAAGAGTCCACCATTTAAAAAAGAAATAGCGCTATGATACAGATACACTTATTCCAAGATAGCATCTCATTAGCATTGTACCTTCCACAATGGAGAATGGCAAAGGAAAGGGATTGTTAGGGGTTCAAACGTAACTTCAAGTAGTAGAGATTAGGAAAGCAAGCAATTTCTGGAAGGTGTTCCTAAATGTTATTGATGAGATATGTCACTCACATAAATTACAGATCCTGATTTCTGTTTATTAAATTATACCAAATCTTTTCTCTGTTATAGAGTGTATGTACAGTTTGTATTCTTATACCACTTTAACTGGCATGCCTCAATTTTTACAGAAATTGGTATTTGCAGTTTGGTGAAGTACTTAGAATATTCTGTTCTAGTTCAAGGAAGTGCATAAAAGCACTCTTAGTAGAAAATTGTACAAATCACAGGATTCCGTAGGAATGTAATATTGTTTTGAGGATTCAATGAGTATCCAGAACATCTTTTATACAAGTTATATTGGCAATGTTTTTAATTCTCCTTGCTAGGTATTGGAAATATAATAAAATATAATCAAAAGTCAAAGAAAGTATAATTAGCCGTTAAAATTTAAATTTTGTTGTGTGTAGTCAAGCTGAAATTGACTGCAAACTTAGCTGGAAGCCACTTTTCCAGTAAGTAATGTTCAAGTGCTCTATGTAACTTTGCAGTCTTGTTTAGACTTTAATGAACTTTCAGGTTTCAGATTCTTTCAGTCTCTTACAAGCAGTGTCTTCCCTGCTCTAGAAATTTCTTTCTCAAACACTTTTTTGTCTGTCTCCTTTTTTACATGGAAATTTATATTGAAATACAGTTGGCCCTTGGTGTCTAAGGGGGATCCATTCCAGACCCCTCCCCTGCGGATACCAAAATCTGTGGATGCTCAAGTCCTATAGACTCCATTGGCGGCATGGCCATGTAGGCACACCACCATCAGAGACAATGGGACTGAAGTCCTCCCTCCCTCTGAGGCTTCTGCAGTGGGCTTGGCTTAAGAGGTGGAGGCTGGAGCCCTGTTAGCCGAAGGGAGCTGACGCTGGGTCTTGGGTTTCATAGCCTGGAGGTTTCATCCTGGGTATTGAATATGGGGGCAGAGAGGTCCAAGTCCCAAGCCCCAGCAATGGCGTGGCTCTCTCGGGCCACAGGGCCACAGTCTCTTCCTCTGAACCACCCTGAAACCAAGCCTCAGGCAGAAACCTCAGAGGGGGAGGAAGGAGGAGGGAGGAAGGAAGGAAGGAAGGGAGGGAGAGAGAAGGAGAGAGAGAGAGAGGGAGGGAGGGAAGGAGGGAGGGAAGGAGGGAGGGAGGGAGGGAGGGAGGACTTCAGCCCATTGTCCCCAATGGTAGCATGGCTGCATCCACATGCCACCGTTGGGGACAGCGCGGGCCTGCCGTCTGTGGATGCTCAAATCTCCGAATAGCAAGTCCACAGATACTGAGGTCCCATTGTACTGTTAAAAATAGAAGGGACAACAAAAAGAGCAACATATGTAAAAAGGGGCTAATTACAATTCTTAATATATATGGATATTCATTTTGGATTGTCAGGGGAAAAGCAGCCTCAGTCAATTGTCTAATGAAATATTTAATCTGAAAGTCATATAGCAAATGCCCGAAGCAGGTGTTTGTCATTTGTGATGTGACAGAGAGGAAAGAAAGAGAGACTCAGAAAAATATGGGTATCTATACTTGATTGAGATTTGAATTGATATATGAAAAGCTTCCCCATATGAAATAGTGTTGTTGTATAATTTCTTTTAACTGAAGCTTCCTTGTTTGCTGTACATGATAAGTAAGTTGGTAATGCATGTCATCATAGGACTGGAGTCGATGAGCAGGGGAAAAAAAGATTGATCCTGCTTTTTCCAAAACCCCGCTGCCCACATGGCCTGCTCCCCATGTGAGCCAAATGCCTATGGGGACATGGCATGGCATGACATCAAGCCTTGCTGCTGGGTAATTTATCTGTCACCTCCCCTCCTCCATGTATGTGCATCAGTGTTCAAACACACTACCTTCAACCTCCAAGTACCTCCCACATCTTGACCAGATGCCATTCCATTGGATGGCTGCTTCTTTGATCTTTGCACAGTGTTACGTGCAGTGCTCAGCTGGTACAGGTTATCGGTGTGCATGTGACACATTGGCAAAGCACAATCATGGAGCCCCCCCCCATTCATGTCCTCATCACTCCATGCCCCCCATGTTGGACTGTCTGATTTGTGAATGTTGCAATTACATCTATTGGGGTAGTCACACTACTACTACTACTACTACTACTACTAATTTATTTCTATCCCGCCTCTCCAATAAGATTGAGGAGTCTTACAGCAATAATAAAATTCATACAATATAAAAATAAGTCCCACGATCCCCTCCTTCCTTAAAGAAACAACGTAATAGATCCAACAGAAGAATAATAAAATACAATTTAAATCATTAAAACAATCAGAGACAGGAAAACAGAGCATCCTGAGGTAATCAGTAGGATGTCGGAAAAGATCCATTTTGATAGCCTTTTTGAAGCCGTCAAGATTGGTATGATGCTTCCCAAATCACTGAACAATACTTGATGTATTGTGGCCCTCTTTCCCTCCTTTCCAACATCTGCCAGTGAAGACCCGGCTGAGAGAGTGTGTGTTTGCCCTCCTTCTACCTGGGCTTCTCCCATGCCTTGGCTCCTGGACTTAAGGAGGAGTCTTGTCTCTCCCCCCCCTTTTTTAGATGGTATATAGTTCACATTGTTTTTAGGATTGGGATGGGGGGTTGAGAATGGGGATTATTTTCTTTTTAATTTACTGGTATGTTAATTGTTATGTATTTTGCTTTGTTAATGCCTTGTTAATTTTTTTTGGGCTATTTTTTGTTATAATTACTATGCATTTTGTTGTTGCTGCTGTAACTGCTATGTATTTTTGCTTTATTAATTGTTATGTATTTTGCTTTGCTGATTTTACTGTTACTAAAATTACTATGTATTTTTGTTGCTATAATTATGTATTTTGTTAGTTATTGTTATTGTTAATTTCTATCTGATTTTATTGTTATTGCTTAATACATTGCCATTTGTTTTTTAATTCATGTATATTGTTATTGTGTGTATAATCCCCTCTGTTGTAATCCGCCCCGATTGCTTGCTCAGAGGGGTGGGCTAGAAATAAAAATTATTATTATTATTATTATTATTTGTTATATATTAACTTCTTCTTGTTGTTGTTGTTGTTGTGTGCCTCCATGTCATTTTTTACTTAAGGCAACCTAAGATGAACCTATCATAGGGTTTTCTTGGCAAGTTTCTTCAGAAGGAGTTTGCTATGGTCATCCTCTGAGGCTGAAAGAGTATGACTTGCCCAAGGCCACCTAGTGAATTTTTATGCTTGAGTGTGGAATCGAACCCTGATATTCAAAGCTGTAGCCTACCCACTACACCATGCTGGTTCTCCATACATTAATTAATCTCTTTTATTTCTTAGCTTCCTCTCCTCCAAATCATTCAATTTTACAGCCCTACCTAAACTGTATTCTTTATATGTTAGCATCAGGAATGATCTGCAAAGGTATTTATTTTTTCTCCTGGAAAGGCTTAGTACCAATAACAGATTTTTTTATACTTTGAGTATATACTTTGGCATATACTTGTTTGAGCTTAACAGTAGAAAGACCCTTTAATTAACGTGAACATGTTGAGGTGAAAAATGCAAAGCAACTCCCAAAGCATTATTGCCATAATGCTGTCAACAGCAGATGGACACCTTATTTAGTCTGTATGGAAAATACCTTCTCTTTTCCAACTTACAATAACAAGTTTCAGATAATACACCAGCAAGATACGCATATGTGCAAATATTACCCTCCATAGTATGTAATCACTAGTCCATCTGATTTTGTATTACAAATTGAGCTGAAGAGAATATGAGAGGAATGTTGTGTTTTCCCAGTAGGATGGTGATGGCACACTGATTTCACATTTATACAAGTTTCTGACATCTTGACATCTGCTAAAAAGGAATAATAAAGGCTGAGAACAGGCAGGGTCATTCCTAAAGAATCCAGTGTGGATTTAAACACCAAAACCTGTCCTAGAACCTCACATTGTTTTCAGAAGAACTTATCCAACATCAGCAATGACGAGACTCTGCTAAATTTCCAAGTGATCCCAGAATTCCCTAGAATATAGTTTGAAAAATCTTTGTTTTATATTAAGGAAGGCTGATTGTTAATTTCTCTGGCCATCTTTAGGTACAAAATAGTTTATAGTATTCATGTTGAAATTATTGTCTTTGCTAAAAAAAATTCCATGTAGGCACCAACATTGATAAAGCAAACTGGAAGAAATTGGAAGAAACACCAGTCTAAGATACCAGTATGGAAAGGTGAAAGGAATTTTCATCTTGAATATAAAAGTGTCAATTTCTCTCCCTCCTCCTTTAGTCTGAAAATAATGTGCCTAATGTACCTAATGATTCTGGATAATGTCGACCAGAGTCAGCATGGTGTAGTGGTTTGAGGGTTTGACTTTGGAAACAAGGGTTTGAATCTCCTCTTGGCCATAAAAAATCCCCAATAGGTTACCTTGGGAAAGTCACACATTCTCAACCTCAGAAAACTTTGTGATAGGTTTGCCTTAAGGTTGCCATAAGTTGGAAATGATGTGAAGGCACACAACAACAAAGTGTCAATTTGGCAGAGAAACAGAGAATGGACCAATAATGGGAGGCCTGCAAGGCCTCATGGAAGAAGCTATTAAGTGAAAGATACCTGGCACAATTTGACATCCTCCAGAAGGCAGTAGAAAGTTTTTTAATTTTTGCTCCCTGTTTGAAGTCACAGGGTAAAAACATACTTCCTTGGTTATACAGTCACAATGCTAATGAAGCCTAAATAATAATAATAATAATAATAATAATAATAATGATTTATTTATATCCCGCCCAATCACATCGAATCTGGGCGGGTTACAACAATAGAGGAGTATGATGTAATGCAACACAATTCAAACAAAGTCAAAGGAATACATTACAATTAAATAAGAAACATAATCCCTTCCCAGCCCCCAACACAACTCCAATCAGATAATTTTAAATGAATTAAAAATACAAACATATCATAATACCAAAATGAAAAGAAGAAAAGAAAAAAAAATGAAAAATACAACTTACAAAATACAATACATAACATAATAACAATTAAATAATTAACATAAAATATAATCAACTAACAATAATTGGACTCTATCTAAAAAAGAAAAAAAATACTAAATATCAAAACAACAGTAATACAAACAAGGACTATAGTCCACATACCCTCACAAACATTATAAAATACAATTCCTCATAATAGAAACCAAACTTAGTTTCCATGTCTGCTTGCCTAGCAGCAGACTTCCATGGGAATGCAGGTGTAAATGTTCAAGATTTTCTCCCTGGGTGATGGCAAGGTGATTCTGGAGCAGCGTTGAGGCTACTAAAACCTGATGATGAGTCTCCTTAAGGCCACATAGTAGGCCCCTGTTGGTGCTGGGCAAAGGAGCAAAACTCTGGAAACATATTCCTCTCTCTGGGCAGATGGTAACTCTCGGTGTCTCTCCACCTGAGCTACAGGTGACCAGTGTTGTGTGTGTGTGGAGGGGGAAGTAGAAGTTTTGAGGCCTCTGCCATCCCAATGCCATGCCAACGCCCCAGGAGCCGCCACCTGGGCCACAGGTGACCGATGTTGTGAGAAGCTCTGGGGCCAGGACTGAGTTGCTGGCTTGGTGTCTCTCAGCTTCAATTTGCTGGTCAAAGCCATGCCTTGGTTGTTGTGCCTCTGCAGCTGAGTCCTGACAGATGTTAAAGGGAGACAGGTACCTTCCCAGCCTGGTGTCTCTCAGTCTCAGTTGCTGGTCTGGTGTTTTGAGGAGTGGGGCAGCTTTATAATGAAATAGAAGATTATTATAGGATAGCAGTATGTGAACTGTCTATTATGCATGTCTGAGAAATATGACCTGCAATTTAGTGGTATAGTAGCTGTGGAGAGATAGAGTGCTTTGTGACTATCATACTGCCATGTATTTATTTAGTATTTATTTTATTTATATGCCACCTTTCCCCCCAAACTGGACCCGAGGCAGCTAACAACAGCTTACAAACAACACAGCGTATATATGAGATGCTTGCTACTTTCACTTTGTGGCTTCTTTCACTTTGTGGCCCTCTCTCACCTCCATCCTTTAATCTCTGTCCAGAACTCAGCTGCACATATTATCACATCTGCTCACTGCTTTGACCATGTTTCAACTCTTTTATCCTCCCTTCATTGGCTCTCCTTCCTCTTCTGCATCCAGTACAAGCTTTTGTTGTTGACCTTTGAAGCCCTCCATGGACTGGCCCCTCCTTACTTATCTGAACTTCTTCCTCCTTACATTCCTACTCGCACCCTCCGCCCTGGTAGTCAAGGTCTCCTGTCCCAGCCTAGGATTTCCACTGCCCCGTCCCGGATTTGTCCCTTCTCACTTGCTGCCCCTCACTCCTGGAACCTTCTTCCCCCACATGCACGCCTCATTCCTTCTCTAACCAGTTTCAAAATTGAGTTAAAGACTATATTGTTTAGGGAAGCGTTCCCAGATGTGTGACCTTGTCTGCCCCAGGATGCCTTGTTTTAACTGTGCATTAAGAAGCCAAGCCCTCACTCCAGTCCATCTGCCTTGGTCCAGGCCTCAGAGGGAGAGAAGAACTACTGGATCTGATCCCCTTCCCCACCACCATTCCCTTCTCCTTCTGTGTCGTACCTCTTTTGATTGTAAGCGTGAAGGTAGGGAACTGTCTAATTAAATGATTGTATGTACAGTGCTGTGTAAATTTACAGCGCTATATAAATAAAGGTTAATAATAATAATAATAAACATTTGGTCCCAAGACCTCTAACATCTATTTGATACAGCAAATAAAGTTGTAGATTTCCCCCTCTTTGGTGTGTCTGGTTTAATCACATTGAGGCTAAAGAACTCCCATTTTTGTGGAGTGGAAATCAAGATGGATAACCCAAGTAATTTATGGATCTTAACCCAAGTTTTGAAGACTTTTCTCTTTACTATTCACTAACACTTTGACTGACAGGTTACAAGAATATCCTGCAAATTCTCTTAGTCTGTAGTTTATCCTTAGTTGCAATATATCTAAACAGAGGCAGACAACTAATATATTGTGTTTCTCACAGCACTTTGTTTTGAAAGTTCCATTTTTCAGTGAATGAAATTTAAACACAAATTGGTATCCTTGTATTATGGTGATATTACACTAAATATGTTGCTTTGTCATTCATTGTCTGTCTTTCCCTTGACTGTTCTTTCAGAAATGTGCTGGAAAAAGCATTTCATTTTCCTGTTACTATGGAAACAAGGCACCATATTACAAACTGAGCATATGCCTCCATGTCAAGATGAGAGATGTTAGGTGGAAAAAGATGATTATGAATTCTGTTGCTTCAGTTTTCACCACATCCACAATGCTAGATCTAAGAAAGGATAGTTTCTGGAGGGCAGGAAAATGTTGGTGCATTAGAGCCACATCTTTTCATCCTTGTTGATTCCAAATAAAGTATATATAAACTGGGACCATTCTGCTGTGACCTGAGATTAGGGGAGCTTTTGCAGTGCAGTTTTCCCCATGTCTCTTGAGAAATGGGTGAATTTGGAAACAAAGTAAAGCACAGATTTGGCATAGTTTCCCCCATGTAGGAGCGAAAATTGTGATTTTACTGTTTTAAAGCATTGAAAGGGCTTCCCATGAATTATCAAGTCATATTCATTATGACAATGCTCCATGGCAGCATGTAGAACTGGATTATTCAGGTGCTGAATTGTTGCTCCCAGGACCTGCATTCCAGGCTCACTTTCTTTTCCCAATCCCATGTACTTTTTGTCTGGTAGGGAGAGTCACAGATCTATCTCTCTTTTGCTGTGTATGGAGTATGAAACAGTACAGAGCATGGAGAATGGTAAACAATGCACATTGCCGATTAGTGAAATCAGCCTGCTTTTGGATGAGCTGTTGAATACTGTACACTTCCTAAGCCAGCTTCATTCCTCTCATGCCTGAAGGTGAGAAAGGGGGCAGCTCTGGCTTCAAGGTGCACACTTCCAGTTCACAGCTTAGAGTCTTATCATATAAGAATAGAAAGCCGAAATGGAGCAGGAGTGTAGTAGCTTTCTCTGTGCCTCTCCGCATGTGGTTGTAACCCTTCCATTCTCTTTCTGAGGGAGATGGTTGTAAAAGTGTGCCTTTTGTCATGCTGGAAAAATCTGTTCAGCAATCTTCCTCCCTCAGAATCCTGCACAGAGCTTAGAAAGTTGGGTTTAAAAATAATTTCATTAATGATGATTGATAGAGCTGGGAAGATTAATTTGTTGTTGTTAATGTTGAAAGAGGGTCAAATTTAATTAGTTGTTAGTTGTTAATTAATTTTAACTTGAGTCAATTTTAAAAGAAGGCATGATATTTAAAGAGAATGCTTATGTTTTTTTGTCAAAGTTACTCCCTAGAGGCTGCATAACTGCAAAGGTCCCCTTCCATCTCCCCTTCCCAAGCCTCTAACTTTGTGGACAGGACAGAGTAGATAAAACCCTTATGTCTCAATGAAGAAATTGTTGGATTTGGATATGGGATCACTAACTCTGTCTTGTGTTAGGCTCTGCTCTGCCTCTTGTATTTTTCTGTCTGTTTTTCCCTAGAGATTCCTGCCCCATTCACTTATTTTCACTTTCCAGTCATTGCTGTGATGAAACAGAAATTACTTGTGTTGATCTAGTACCTTACAAATATTGGCAGTGTTTCTGTAGTGTTTCCATCCTTACCACTTTCTCATTTATGTTAATATTTTTGCTATCACTGTCAGGAGATGTGGGGGTTTATCAAATAATGTGTATAAGGTCACTCACAAAGGCATTCCATCTCAGTTGTTGTTGTTAACTGGGGTTTCATTTACAAATTTCATAAGAATCTCTGGCGGCTTTCATACAAGTTATTATGCCATGTTATACAGATTTGAAGGTGAAGAGGAGTCAGTGGAACAGTAAGTATACTTAGTATTTTGGAGAGTGCCTTTAATGTAGGTTAGGAAGGCCTTTTCATGTTACTTCAGGCAAAAAAAAAAAAAAAAATCAAACCAAAATCAAACCAAACCAAACCTTGCAAGCTCCAATGTATTCATGGCAGCTCAGTACAGTGGGCCCTTGTTATCTGCTGAGGTTTGGTTCCAGGACCCCCTGTAGATATCAAAATCTGTGAATGCTCAAGTCCCATTAATAACAATGAAGTTTTCAAGACGTGGATGCTTGAACCCAGGGATAAAAAAATCAGGGGATACAGAGGGCCAACTGTATATTCCTCTCTGAACTGATACAATGGCAGGCTTTGCATGAAGCCAGTCCTAGGTTCTGTCTTTGATGCCTCCTCTTTAAAAATGCCTTGGGTACCTGAAAGTAGTGGTGCTTGGGAGTGTGCTTCAGGTCTAATCTGCACGGCAGAAATAATGCAGTTTGACTGCCGTGGCCCAATGCTATGGAATTCTGGAATTATTAGTTTTGTGATATATTTAGCCTTCTCTGTCATAGAGTTCTGGTACCACAACCAACTTCAAATCCTAGACATGGCATCTTAAATGATGTTAAACGACATTATTTCTATAGTGCAGATTAGACCTCGGTAAACCATTGTTGTGGAAAATAAAGGTGTTGGAAGGGAGCTGGTCTGACTTAACAAAACAAAACAATGAGTAAAACTACATTGCAGTGCCGCCAGAATGTCCACTGTGCCTGCAGAAAACCCTTACATTGTTTTAAAAATGACTTAGAATGGGCTGTTGCATCCACAGAAGCACTGGTAGGTGTGACCTTTTCCTTTTTGGTCTCAAATAAACCTTTTCCTTCCCAAATGTTAAGTGACTCACTTCCAGTTTCAGAAGAAGGAGTAGTTGCAGTCAATGTAAATCTAGAAGAGTTGAAAATGGGGCAGTTGTGGCTCTCAGCTCTTTCACAGTTGTGCATCCCTCCCTGAAATTAAACCCCCTTCATGCATTTTCTTGCCTCCAACTTGTCTCTATTCCACCTAATCATAATCTCACTCCTCTTCCAGTCATATTCTCTCTTCTATTCAGCCTCTCTTATTTTCCTCAGCATACATTCCATAGTTTTCTATGCTTTCTTTTTATCAGCATGAACATTGCAGCCTGTCAGCAGGGGTTTAATTCTTTGCTAATTTTGTTCTCAGAAGAAGCAACAAACGATTTTAGTAATTTTCTTTCCTCTATTAGAAAGTCTCCAAAAGCAATACAGCTTTCAGATATTTATTCATCTCCTTCCTCTTAAAATCTTTCCCACCAATGAAAAAATAACAAGAAACTGTTGTTATTAAAGTGTTGAAGAACCTGGGCCCTGTCACACTACTTTAATTGCTATGATTCCAACCTGTGGAATCCTTGGATTTGTAGTTTAGTTATTTAAAATTCTTGTCCAGAGAGCTCTAATGCTTCACTAGACTACAAAATCTGACTTGCACTGAATGTAGCTATGGCAGATAAAGTGGAATCATTGTGCTATCATTATGTAATGTGAATGGTCCCTGGATACCTGTGTGTGAACACTTGTATGCATACTTTAAATTGTTTCTAATGTGAAATTGCATTTTAATGATGATGTTTAATCTCTGTATTTGCATTTTAATTATAAATTGCCCTGAATTCTGTTTCTGGAAAAAAGTGAGATAAACAAAGTGAATGATTATATATATACCCCGCCCCTTATGCAGGCTTGCCTTCTGCGGACTTCAGCTCATGTGGAAGGCAAGCCCCAGTAGAAGCAAAGGGCTGCACACCAGTGGTGTGCGCACCATGGCTCGCTATGGGAGCGTGCCCCATTATCTTCAATGGGATTTGAGTATTGGCTGAAAAACAATGGCTTGCCTGTGGGAAAGAAAAGATTTAAATTTATACTCACTGGGTTAAGTCTGAGCATGCGCCACTAGGCTGTTTTTCCAAGATGTGTATTAGACTGAAGCCTTTGTAAACAACAAAACTATTTGACATTGCTAATGTCTGTGTACTGCATTGGGAAAAGAAAGGGTTATGAATGAAAGAAAGAGCAGTCTTGCTATGTTAATGCTTGATTTGGATTTGTGTGCCCGGAGTAGATCAGATGAGTTAGTTGAAAGTGGAGTATTACCTGATTAGGTTTGGTGCTACCAGGAAGCATAGTTTTCAAACAGAGCGGAGAGGTTTGTGTGTCATAATATAATATGTTCGAACGAAGGAGAAGATTTCTTTATTATCCGAGTGGACTTCCTTTTATTAAAATAAGGGATAGACAACATTATTTTTCTTGGGGTCCCATGATGAACATTTGTGAGTAAATGAGTTTGTTCTGACATTAATGCAATTGTTGGATTTACTTAGTTGTATAAAGCCATTCTTCTGTTTATGGATGTAATGCTAAATTATATTATCGTTGGCACTTTTATGTTGTGTAAATAATTTTCTCATGTTCACTGATGTGCATTCTTTAATGCAATATGGATTTGTGCCTAGATTGCAGAGTGAGTCACCATCTATTAAAGGCCATTTTCCGAACTCTGAGTAACTGCAGTGCAGTGAGCGTTTGACAAGATATATGAAATTGAATTTTGTATTTTTTCCCTAAAAATTAGATTGCTCTCCCATTCTTCAGAAATTATTACAAACAATAATATATTTAAAAGTATGAAATGTATGAATTTAAATTTCTTTACATGCTATGGAACAGCTGGAGCATCCATGCTTAAACATGTTGGTTTGCAGAACTCCTGCTGTTTGTTTACTCTCTTGTATATGTTTTGAAGTTATTTTATAGTTCATTTACATTAAGTCATTGATTTTAGACTTTAAACAATTCTGAAGGCATAATTTTGATCACTCTGTAGTGTAACAGATGGGAAACTTTAATAAGAGATCAAACAAAAAGGTTTCATGTTGCTTCTGGAGAAGTATCAAGCTCTGGAATAACTCCAGAGGAAGGATCTTCCAAAAATTATGAAGCAATCTGTCCCTGGCCATAAGCAGGAGTTTTGTGCCACTTCCTGACAGGATAGTTCTTGCTGTGCCTGGGATCATAACATAGCCTCCCACAGTTCCTTTCTTCTTGTCACTCAGCTGCGACCTGATGAATATGGCAGATCTGACTTATGTGACCCTGACAAGAGCTTGTTTAGTTTACAGGACGTAAAGTTCATCAGAAAGCCACCATGATGTAGTGGTTGGACTATGACTCCAGAGAACAAGGTTTGCTTTTCTGCTCGGCCATGGAAACCCACTTGGTGGGTGACCTTGGATGAGTTCTATACTCTCAGCCCCAGAAAATCCCATGATAAGATCTTAGGCCTTAGGGTCACTATAAATTGGAAATGACATGAAGGCATACAGTAGCAGCAGCAAAAAACAAGAGTTCATCAAGCTTCTGCCCAAGAATCAGAAGAGAGTGGGCTGGCCATTTGTCGTGCCTTACAGAGGTTAATGCTCTACTTGAATGCCTGTTGGAGGCCACTCCGCTATTTGATGGCATAATTGAAGGTTGCCCAGTCCAAGTATAGTTTAAAGAAGAACTATAAGCAAGGTCAATAGAGGCCTTGAAATTATCACGAACAGTTAGAATGTAGACAGAAGGCTGAGGCAAAAACAGAATCTTACCTGATCAAAGTTTTTCAACTGTGTTGAGGTGGATTGTGTATCTATTTAAATTGCAATGACTATTCCTACAATTGCATCTGTACGTATAATCAGTATATACAAACTTTATGCAAACTTCATCAGTGATACAGTTCTTCTTTTTGTTTGTGTATAAATGACCACACTAGAAATAACCAAAAATGCTGCACTTGTTTTCTGTCGAAAGCCTGAGTCCCTGCTAATATTTCTTTGATCGAGGACAAAAAGCTATTGTTGTTTCTACGACAATGCTAAAGTGAACTTATCACAAGGTTTTCTTGGCAAGATTTGTTCAGAGGGGGTTTGCCTTTGCCATCCTTTGAAGCTGAGAGAGTGTGACTTGTACAAGGTTAACCAATGGCTTTCCATGATCAAGCGGGAATTCAAACTCTGGTCTCTGGGAGTCGTAGTCTAACACTCAAACCACTACACCATACTGGCACTACAAAAAACTATAACAACCTGAAAACAAATTTAATGTGAACGCAACTTTGTTTAGGCTATCCTTGTTCTATAAATTAATGCTGTTTTTCACCAGGTGCTTAGAATTCTGTTGGCTTGTTAAAAATAATAAACAGCTTTTTGTAGCTGTCTCAATATTTATCTACATGAGAAGAGGCAAAAGTAAAGAACTGCAAGACTCAAATTTTTTAAACATAGGCCACAACAGTATTGCATCAGCAAGAAATAATATTCTCATTCATCCAGAAGCCATATGCCACCAGCCAAACCACCACTTGGCTTCACAGGCATGTGGTCAGATGACCCTACCTCAATGGGGCTCATACCCACATCTGGTCGAGCCATCAGCTGTAGAGAGTGGCATGTTAGTCTTACCCCTATAATTTATTAAAGCCTTCAGAATAGTTTCCCATCTTGGACCCTGTTCTCAACCTCTTCTTACATGGATGGCCTCTAAATTTAGGGGCCTACAGTGTACCCTTGGTATCTGCTCGGGCTTGGTTCCTGGACGGCCTGTGGATACCAATATCTGTGGATGCTCAAGTCCCATTATATTCACTTGCATAGTAAAACGGTATCTCTTATGTAAAATGGTAAAATCAAAGTCTGCTTTTTGCATATAAAACAACAACAACACATTTTCAAGTCATGGATGTGCAACTTGACTTTATGTATGTTTCAGTAGACCTGGAGGTTACTTCTATTTAAGTGTGATGTTGACCCCCCCCCTCTCCTGGATTCTGGTGATCATGGTAACACACACACACAGTGACATAATTTTTAAAAAGTACCTTTACTTATTAGTTGTAATATAAAAAGCCCAGACTGTTTTAAACAAAAGTGATATAAAGCCTCCTTTACTGTATCTAATACTGTTTATATGTTTCTTTTTTATGAATGCCTGTAGCATTGCAATAACTTTTTTAGCTTCTTTTTGATGAACTTTTATGATTTGAGCTGAGATAGGCAAACAGTGAAGCATAGTGGAACCCTTATTAAAGAAAAAAAACATGATCAAATGCAGAAAGTTTTTTAAAGCTGCATCTTGTAGAAGTTAGATTTTATATTGCCAAGCTTGCCTTTTCCTCCATGATTGTATTAATCTGAATAACAATATTTCCTCTTTCTCAGAAATTCTTTAATAAAGAGCTTCATGGCAATGATCTATAGAAACTCATTTCAGAATTGTAAAAGCAGTGTGGCAATGGGCTAAACAAATGCTCTGTAGTCCTTTTAATGACAGTGTTTTAAACAATTGAATCGGTGAATTTGAGTTCTATTCATAATTTGAATGGAGGAGTGCATTGCTACAGATTTGTTGCAGATATATAATTTGATAGTGGTAGCACACATACTGTGGAATACATTATGAACAACTGATAACACATTTTTTCTGAGCTATGCAACAGCAATATTATTGGACATCTCTATACCTGTTTCATCTCTTGTCTAGTTTTCTTTTCTTAATAAGTGATTTTTCACTGTGTATATTCTTCATAAAACTATAAAAATAGCATCCCATTCTTTAGCAGTCACTGTGATATTTTTAGCAGTTATGGATAATTATAGAGGTAGGTGAAAAAAAACCATGATGAATAATGTATTCTGTGAATTTATCTCTTTTTTTGTTAGTGAATTATTCAGAAATCATTAGTTTTTTGCATATGTATTATTCATTATTCTTTAGCTGTTCTTAAAAAACATCAGTGCTAACTGGAGTAAGAACCTCTCTTATTCTTTGTTATTCAAATTGCCTGATTTATGTATGTTCATCTGACCCCTTTTTCATAGCTTTAGAGCAATAAAACAGAATAGAATGAGTGGTCCCTCTTTAGCTAAAGTCCCCTTGTTCCCTGTTATTTTTCATAGTCTGTTTGTATAAATTTGTCTGCATTATATTTGTTGTCTTTTTTTTTAAAAAAAGTCAGTGTTACATCTTCAAAATTCAGCATTGAAGACATATTATAGTGATTCTGACTGAGTACATGAACAACTGTACAACAAATTTATGAGTGTGACATAAACAGTTAATAATTCTATCCAAGTTATCCCTGTTCAGGAAAGACAATAACTAGCATAATAGCCTTATTTGGTGAAAGGTTCATCTTCTTATTGAGATCAACTAGCCATCCAAAGAACCAACTTGTCTTTCACTCTCCATTGCCAAGATCATGAGCTCAACCCTACATGGGAGAGCAAATACCATCTCCCAATACAGATCAATTACTTGGCAACGTCCTTTGTCTCTTCGCAGGACTGAACTGAGGTAGTTGGCCATGTCTAGTCTGTTACAGATTCCAAGTAGTTGTTTAGCACCTCTGCAGTTTCACTGGAATTTTATGCAAAATGAATAGAGTTGGGCATTACGAATGTACTCCTCACACCAGACTCCCAAAAGTGGCGGGTAGGACTTAATATGTGGTGAGGACCAAAGCAAAAAGGAAACTGGCAGATGTAAATGTTACTAGTGTTGGTATTTTCCCTACAGACGTATAACTCAGTTCTATGCATGTCTCATAACCTTTAAAACCATTTCAATCCTCCTGTGCTGGAGCCGGGACACGGAATGAAGGTGGGGATTATCGCATGCTAAATCGTCACCTAATCACCGCCTGCCATCAGCCCGGGTCCAAGCCGGGTCCCAGCCATGCTTCGCCAGCACTTTTTAGAAGTTGGAAGCTTTCCAGCTTCTAAAAAGTGTGGGCAGAGCGGGGTTGGGACCTGGGCTGATGACGGGCACGATTAGTTGGTGATTTAGCATGCAATAATCCCTGCCTCCATTTTGTGTCCTGGCTCCAACCCAGGAGCTTGAAACATTTTTAATGTTTATGTGATAAGCTCCTTATTCAGGAGCAGTCAAGTTCGGTTTGATTCAGCTGCCTGCAAAATTCATTCTTGGTCCGTGCAACTGATTTTTTGAGATTTGGTCAGTGTTTTGCAAGATTTAAATTTCAAATTTATCATTATCTTATCTTACAATTTAAATGTCATCATATTTCCAAAACCAACAAATAAATGGCTAATATGTTTTACTTGTCATAAATCCTTACTGTGCATTCAAGATAGGGAGGTGGAAATCTCTGAGTCTTATTTTTGTTAATTTTGCAAATCACACATGTGTTTTCTTCTTCTCTCTGCTTTGTTTTGGGGTGTGAATGTTTTACCTAATTCATGCCTTTTTCTAATTTGTGCATTTTGCATGCATATTTTATCTAATTTCCCCATTGAATGAACTGTATATATCTGTCTATATCTTAAGTCATGTATATTTACCAGTTTCATTTGAAAATGTGCATTATTCTCTGTACATTTTGTTTCTTGGAATTGTCCTATAAGTCTTGCAAATAAATGAACGCTTAGGATGAGATGCACATTTCTTCACAGCAGATCTAGGAAGGATGTGCAAATAATCTTTTTATCAAGAGTGTTGAAAATTTCTTTTCATTAAAGTGCTACATGACCTTTGTTTTTAATGCAACAGCAATTTTTAATTGCTACCCCACAAATCTTGCATCATGGATAGCAAGGGATAGAAACATCTATCTGCATCATCTTCTTAAAATGAATGTCCAGGACGGATGAAGGCTCATATCCCCCTCAAACACTGTAGAAGGATATCCTTGTCCAGAGGTGGAAAACATGTGGCCATCCTGAAATTGTTCGTTTTATTTGGCAGCATTCCTCACAATTGGTCATGCAGATTGAATAAAAAAACATGCATAAGAGTAAAGGTAACAAATATGGGATTAAATAAAGAGGAATATTTAGTAAAACAGTTATCAGAAGCAACATAAGCAATAATTGCATATATATGGGAGGAGGAACAAAAGTAGAAAAGTTAGGGAAGTGGTCACATTATATAGCAAAATCTGTTATGTTTGATTTTATTTTAGAAATAAGAGCTATTTGTGAGGGTCAGTTTAAAGAGGAGATATGGTTAAGGAACTGGACACTATTACGCAATTGAAAATGTAAAAAAGGATGATGGGTAAATGAGACAATTAAGATGATATTCCACATAATAGGAAATGGATATTAAAATATTACCAGACTGTTTGGAGAGATACTTGGGGGAATTTATTGATATAATTTAAGCAAATTGATGTCTACAAATAGTTATGTCATAAAAATAATAATAATAAAAATAAAAATAAAATAAAATTAACAATTAAACAAATTGGCCGTTCATACAAGGGCTGTTACATATTACTTTTTAAAAAAGGAGAGAGACAAGAGGGTTGGGGGGGGGGGACTGACATTTGTATTTAATTGAAATCAGAAGCTTTAAAAACCTGACGAAGTTTTAAAGGATCCCACAAAGGACATTTATTTTTTTTATTTATTTAATATCCCGTTTTTCTTCCATATGGGGATCCAAGGTGGTTTTGCTTTGTTTTCTGTTGCTCTTGTTCAAGCCAACTCCAACTTATGGCAATCCACCATCATGGTGTTTTCTTGGCAAGACTTATTCAGAGGAAAATATACCATTGCCGCCTTCTAAGTCTGAGAGAATGTGACTTGCCCAAGGATATCCAGTGGGTATCCATATCTGAGTGGGATTTGAACCCTGGTCTCCTAGAGACCTTGTCTAGGGTCTCCAATTACTACACCCCACTGGCTGGTGTATCAGCTCACAATATAACATGGTTTATGATATAAGTTAAAATAAAGTAGTTCTAAAACAATATATAACACAAAAGTTAAACAAAGTATTTAATAAATAATCCAATTGAAATATTAATTTCAAACAGTTAAAACACCATTTAAAAACACCATTTAACTGTCCTCAACTAGTTACAAGTTGAAGACCTGTTTTGAAAAAAGACCTTTGCCTGCTGATTAGAAGAGAGAAAGTAATGGAAAGTACAATGCAAACACCAAAAACCAAAAATCCTTACTAGTTCTACATTTAAAAACAGGATTCCTTAGCTTTTGTCAAATGGATTATTATTTAACAAAGTTGTATTTTTTTAACATGGAGTATATAGCTCCAAATAAAAACAAATGCTATTTCTACGTGAGATGGAAATGTATTGAATTAAAAGTTAAGTCTTAGCTACATATCTACTGTCTTCTTGGTCCAGCATTGTGCTGTCTGTTCTTATTTTTCTTTCTTTAATAGTCATCCCCCATCTCACCCCTGAAATTGCAAGCTTAAATCTGAGGCATGCTTGGTGGATTACCTTCAATAGTTCCACTGTATGCTGTGCCAGACTCAGTACAGCTTAGAAAGCAATAAACTATTGTTAGAGTGAAAATGCACTGTTTTTTTTATGGTACTTTAGAAAATATTGAACAGATCCACTAGTCCTTCATGGGTGTTTTCTTTTGCATTACACACTTGGAAAGGGTACCTTTTGTATCTACAGAGACAAGTGAAATGTATGTCTCTTGATGTTTAAGATTTTGGCCAGGAATCAATTTTCGCAGATTTCTATCTGTCAGCTTGCCCTTGGCCCTGTCAAGGAAGCCCAAATGATAGTATAATCCATCAAGAAAATGTTAGTGATGGTTGTCATTGTTAACCTGTCACAAGCTGTTGACATAAATGGCTATAGCATTCAGAATTGTTTTGATGAAGAAGACACATTCATTTCTAACACTCTGGGGAAAATAAATAATTGGCTGGATTCCTCCTGTTTGTACAAGTGGGGAGTAAAAATGTCTTGCTAAAGATAAAATGTCAACCAGAACGTTGGATCTGTTAAGATAATGATAAATTTGAATTGGAATGTTAAAATAAGACAGTTGGCACACACGCACACACACACACACATATTTAAATCGAAAACCAAGCAAACAAAGAGCCAACGAAGATTATGCCTCTCTACTGATAATGCTTGTATAAAATGAACCATAGGAGAGGTTATGGTCCTTTGCAGAGGAAATGGATAGCCATATTCTTTTCATGCAGGGATGGCCCAAGTTATTTTCTGCACAAATAATGTAAGGAACTCACATTTATGAGAAAGATAGTTAAGAAATACCCATGACATAGAGAAGCCAGACGAGAGAAATTACTTGTAGTGCTTGCAGTATATTATATGGTGCTTATTTATATCAAGGTTTTGACCTTTAAAGCCCTACACAGTTTTCGTCCAGACAATCTGAAACACTCCCTATAAAAGGGAGTTTTAAATATTTGTTTGTTGCATCTAGTCTGGCGTATTGTCATCTTTTTATCATCTACATGATGTATACAAAACGTTTTTAAAATACTTTGAATCTTTAAAGCTGGAGTGGGCAAAGTATGTCAGTAGGACACATGTGGCCCCTCAGTTGTTTCGCCTTTTCTCTAGGACGTGCGAGAGATCTATGTACTTCTCTGATCTAGTTTTCCAATTCAAAACATGCCCAAAATTGGTCTTGCCAAGAAGAAATTAGCAAGGCTATGTAGATGCCATGGTGTACCACCTGTAATTTATCTAACAAAACATGTTCCAGGCCAGATCTAGCAAGAATTCCTCTGGCTCATTAGCACTCTCTTGTCCAGTTTTTCCAGGCTCACTAAACGTGTTTTAATATTATTGAGGCAACAGTAAAAAAGGCAGCCACACTGTTCCCATAATATTAGATGGATGGAGAAGAATCAAAAGGGAGAGGGTGGAAAAGTAAAGAAGTTGTCTCTTTAATTCACTTGCTGCTGCCTTCAATATTTTAGAGCAGGGATGGGGAACAGCAGCCCATCTAGATGTTTTCAGCTTCATATCCCTAGAAGATTAAGGCGGATAGCATAGGGCTGAGGCAGATGGCCCGGAAGGAGCAGCCTCTGAACACTCTGGTCCCAATCGGCCCAGGTACCACAGCTACCAGATGGCCTGCTCTTGCAGTAGGTTGCCGTGGCAGTCCTAAAAAAGCCACTGGCAGGTCTGCTCCTTTTGACAGTGGCTTCAAGCTGTGTAGGTGGCCTCGGAGTGGCTTCCAGCCACTTGTGCATTGTCTAAATGCCATGCCCCCGAAGCAGCTGGAAGCCACTCTTTTTGGTCCATCTGTTTCAGGCCTCAGTCAATGGGCTGGAATTATGCCAGGGATAGGCAACTATCAGAAGCTTAGGGCCCA
This sequence comes from Urosaurus nigricauda, assembly GCA_034509955.1. NCBI lineage: Eukaryota > Metazoa > Chordata > Lepidosauria > Squamata > Phrynosomatidae > Urosaurus > Urosaurus nigricauda. The sequence goes on along the minus strand of JAOEGL010000005.1, from coordinate 66,596,941 downwards.
CATTGTCCCACCAAGAGTCCTTAAAAAAACCGTATCCCTGCAGATACCAGCAGATACCATATCCCTGCTATAAAAATATTTTTAAAAATTGGTCCCAAACACAATCTAGCAGGCATGAAGAGCATTTTCCCCTTGTTTTTGGACCCCTCCGGGTGATTTGACAGTTAATATTTTATATAGTAATAATTTTTTAAACAAGGTGCAGAAGTCTTTTGACCTTCCAGATATTTTCAAAACCCAGGTTTTTCTTTTTCTTTTTTTTAAAAAAGTTATTTATTTACTGCCAAGTGCACATGACTACTGATTACGTTGCATTACTGCACATTACACTTGATCTAAGCCAAAAGACCGAGGAGCAATTTTACATTACTTTAACAAAATTCATTATCAACAATTGTAGGAAGACCAGTTGCTATGGACTGCATTAAAGTAAACGTACAGTTGACAGTTGTAGGACGATTTGAAATAATAAGCAGTTTTCTTTTAACAGTTTGGAGTATTGGAGAGCACCCATTTTTCCAGTGTTGTTTGCAGAGTTTGGAGAGTTACTTTTAGGAAGAACAAATATAACAATATGTTGAAGCCACCCATAATTGAGTAGTGGTAAGACAATGCTCTAGTTAGAGGTGGCTTGAATCCAAATAATCCAATAACTGAGAATTGATTCCAAAATGGAAAACTGTTTATCATTCTCCACTTCCCAAATATGTATTGGTCATTTTAATTAACTTATGGAAGCACTCTGAAAACAGTAGTTGGTTGTATTGAATAGTTAAAAAAACTCCTTGAACTGTGAGTAGGTAGATATTGTTATAACACATGCTCCTAAATTTTGGCTTTGTGTCAAAATCCTTTGCACATTTAAGATACTTCCCATGTTAGATACATACTACCGACAGCAATTAAATGATCGGTTTCAAAAAAATATATATTTCATTTAAATACTTGCAAAACTGAAATGTACAGAGTGTATAAACCTACAAGCTGATGTACTATGTGTTGATACTGGTCTTGTAGTAGAAAATGTCTGTGTTTACCTAATTTTTCATGACATTTAGATATAGAGTGAGTGTTCTGCATATCACAGCTTCTATTTTTCAGCTAGATAATAAGTTATGACCATGTAGGCCTTTATATTGCTTATGATATTTGTTCTGGTACATGAGAAAAACTGAAGAGAGATAACCTTTATTAGATGCTTGTTTGTACAGAATTTTAAAAATTAGAACAAGACAACAACAACAAAAGGTGATACTTGGTATATACCAGGTACTGAAATAATGAACTTTGGAATATAATATAGTAGTTGAACAGTTTGCTGTCTATATCCATGCATTTTTTTTATCCATGGATGCAACAATACACAACTTGAAAATATTAAGAGATACATAAATTCTAAAAAGCAAAGCTTGATTTTTCCATTTTATGTGAGGGACACTATTATATTATGTCTGTCTTTAATTGGACTTGAGCATCACAAATTTTGATATCCATGGGGTTGGTAGTCCTAGAACCAAACCCCAGCAGATACCAAGGGCCCACTGTATTATTCTCTTCCTTCTACAGTCACCCCACCCCCTGCATTCATAGATTCCTTATCCACAAATTCAACCATCAATGGCTTAGAAATATAAATTGCAAAAAGTAAACCTTGATTTTGCTATCTGATATGTGGACACCATTTTACTATGCCATTGCATATGATGGGACTTGAACATCTATGGATTTTGGTATCCATTGGGGTGTGTGTGTCCTGGAACCAAATACCAGTGGATATCAAAGGCTCACTGTAACAAAGATGGAACTGTTGTATTAAAAGTATTATAGAGCAAAAATTATCTTGAACTTGGTGCTGACATGCATTATAGGGTCATTTCACACAGATGAACTAGTAATATTTTTTCATTATTTGTTTCGGTCACATGATATCACCAGCCTTATTAATCGTATGGTGATATGATGAACATTCCCCCCTCATAACTTGGGGGGGGGGACGGGCTCAGATTTTCTCTGTGGACAGGGTAGGACCCATTTATCTACTTCACTCTTTGCAGAAGGAAGTCCATAAAGGTGTCCAATATACTTTTGTGAATTGACTCAACCACACAGAATAATGGTTAGTTATACCATACTGATCCTGATCCACAGAGCTGTATTTTAAAGCCATTGTAGAAGGATATTTAAACATCATTCCTAAATAGATGAACCCTAGGATGTCATAAATGGGGCCATTAGGATGATAGGGAAACATTTCTAGCAACTGCATTTATAGCTTATCAGAACATTAGAGACCTCACCTATCTCCTGTTGTCTCATTTATGAACAAAGTAGGAAAGACAGACCATCTTTTTTCCTCCAGGCCTTTGGGCAAAGACATGAGTCCAGTATGATTCAATAAAAGATGGTCAAGTAATGGGCTTCACTATATATGTGGAGTCTGGCCTTGTTTAGATTTCCTGTACCTGTTATCTCAAACTCAAAGAAACTGCTCTACATTAAGAACATTTTGAGGACTGACACGATTCTAAGACTTCCCTGTTTATTAATTGATGATGAGAGAACCAGCATCACCACATGATTTTTCGCAGGCTGAAAACACCGGCAGAATATCCAATGTGCAGTATTTTGCCCAGATTTCATCCCATTTACTCCACACTGACTCGTAATTGCATTGATAGCCAGACATTTCCACTGGTCCAATTCAAACTGGGACAAAAAGGTGTTTCTTATCATGTTTTTCCCTCTTCCCAGCATGCGTAAGCCCACCAACCAATAGCCTTTCTTTATTTTCCAATCTTATCACTCACCTTACTTTCTCATTGCATGGCTCCTCCATCCAATCCCCTTCCCTCATTTGTACCCCAATGAGTGATCTTGAGTAAGCAAGTGGACATCAAACTTTGCAAGCAGAACTTGGTTGGGGTAGGGTGGGGGGGGGGAAGTGAAATGCTTCTTTGTTTTTCTCCTTGGGGCTGCCACCTCCCTGGATGAGCCAAGCCATGAGATCAACAATGTGGGAGTAAACTAGGCACACTTGAGTGGGAATAGATCGAGTCCTAAATGATTAGAGGAAGCGGGTTTGGTATAGACAAAATGACCGTTTTCCTTCCTTTTCTCCTCTCATCCCAGTGGTGAGTGAATGAGTAAGAATTATTAGGCCCATCTGCCCGTCAGTCTGATTTCCCCCCAGCGACCAACACACACACAACCACACACACACACTAGTAAGCAGAGATTCAGACATATACTGAACTTTTTAAAAACAACGGCACCAACACACTTGCAAAATGGAAGATGTCACCCACCAATTTGTGCTGCCCTCAAACTACCATATATACTTGGCTATAAGTCAACCTCATGTATAAGTCAAGAGCAAATTTGGGGGCCAAAATCATAGATTTTTATATGACCCTTCAATAAGTCAAGGGTAAGACTTAAGGGCATGTAACAAAGGATGTAAGGGGCAAAGGAAAGGAAAACAAAGCCAAAGAACTTACAAAAATCCAGCAGGCACAACTGTTTGTGATCACATTAAAGGCTGGATGGAAGAGAGAACAGAGGAGGTCTGTGATTCCAGGTCTCTTTTTTTAAAATAAAAGTTGAAGTACAGTACTTATATTGACTTGTAGATAAGTGGACTCAAGTTTTTGGGGTCAATTTTTGACCTGAATTTCTAGACTTATACATGAGTATATACACTATACTCCCCCAAATGCCACACTGATCTGGTAGGACATGCATTACAAAAAGCAGTATTCCCCCTGCCCTCTGTAAGCTGGAGTACAAGAAAGTTTTTTTTAAAAAGTCAGTTTAAACTCCTCACACATCAAAAAGAAATGCTTTCATTTTGTTTCCAGAGGACCCTCATGTATTTCAACAGGATTGGCATTGAGGTAAGCACAAATTATATTATGGCTGTGGGTTCAGCCACAATGATATTTCATGACTGGACTAATGGGTAGAAAAGGCTGTGCAAATTGATTTCATTTATGTGGTTTATAGATCACCTCCCCTTGAAATGCTCCTTACAGAGGTGATGTGTAGCATATTGTTTTTTTTGTAATGAAATGCATTAATAGAAATTAATCAAAGCTGTTTTTTTATTTACTGTGAGCACTGTCCAGATGGAAAATGTTACTATCATGTTGCTTTTGTGTTAAAGATTAATTTCAATAAGAAAGTGAATACTTCAGAACAGACTGTGCTAACCAATATGTGGTATTATTGGTAATTCTGGAGAAAAATAGGTTGACTTTTTAAAGTGCAAATACTGTTATTGATAGGGGTTAGTTTTTATTTGGGGTATCATGTTTCACCTCTTTGATATTATTATTATTTTGTAGTACAGAATACTTTTGTTTTAATTTAACTGCACATTGAAAGAAAGTTCCAAGTAGAACAGAAGCATTTCTTTCAAAAATACAATTAAAGCCACCTCAGAGAATAGTGGGATGAATATATTGGCACTTAGTCTGAGAAATGGCTAATTTTTAAAGAACTTTTGCTTCTAATTATTTGAGAATGACAATATATTAGCAATAGTGATATTTTAAGTAAAACCGTATTAGTGATTCATGGGATTTGCAGAATCCCCTAAAGGGCATTAAGTTTGGTTCATTAAGTGTTTTAGAGAACATTTTTATTTGACTCAAAATGTTGACTCTTGTAGAGTTATTAGGCAATATACTCGTATCCTCATCTGTAGCCATGCTTACTAGATATTACCGACCAAGAAAACTAGTTACAAAGTACATTGAGACATCTATACCAGTTGAAAACAATGTGATCTAGACAAGCAGATTCTGATGAGCACATCACTGTGAATTCGATGGCACTCTGTGTGTTTTTTCACCATTTGTTTGTTTCCTGGTGGATTGTTTTCCATTTCCGTCTCAGAGATGCATTTGCTTTCAAGGCTATTCTGCTTACACATTGGGAATATGACTTCAGTCTCAACCTGTGTTTATAGGACTTGTCTTTCCAGTACTATAAAACATCCAAATAATCATAGGTCACATACAGCTTTATTAAGTGGCTAAGTAGAAAAGCCATTTATTAGAAAGAGAGCTAATAAATTAATTTAAGGGGGGGGGGGTAGTACAGATATAGTATAGAAAGTATAGCTTTGGAAAATAGGTTCTATTCTCCCTTAAGATTTAAGATAGATCACAATTTAGAAATATGGTAACTAGTTGATTAACTTGCTAAATTATTAATTCACTAGTTGTTGTTGTTTTTTACTTCACTTAACTTGCTAACTTGTTACTTCACCTAACTTCACCAGTTAATGACACAATTAAAATTATGTTTTAGTGAGTTAGGTTGTTAGAGTTAATCAGGATGAGCACCTCTCACCCATCACCAAAGCCAAAGTGTTAGGAGATTATCAGATGGTGAAAAAGGACAGGAGAGAAGCAGAACGCTCCCATCCTTATCGTATGATTGTGGAAAGATTATCAGTTGATGTCTCGTGGCATCGCTCTCATCTCATCCTTCTTCCGGCAATGAAGTGGAATGGCCCTGTAACTTTTTATTGATGGAGTTTCCCATCAATAAAAAGTTATGGGGGCCATTCCACATTACTAATTGGAGAAGGATGGGATGAGAGTGATGCTACGAAACTTCATCTGATAATCTTCCTGTAATCGTGTGGTAAGGACAGGAACATCCCACTTCCCTTCTGTCCTTTTTCATCATCCGATAATCTCCTTAGAATTGGTGTTAGGTACCTCGAAAAGTGATAGAATTGGTGTAAGCACATCATGTGGCCTGATGCAAGATCAGGCCTAGTTAATACTTGGATGGGAGACTGTTGAGGAATACCAGATGCTGTAAGCTATATTTAAAAGAAAGATGATTGCATAACTACCACTTAAGTATTCCTTAGCAAAGAAATTCCTATGGAATTCATGGGGTTGCCATAAATCCACAGGTGACCTAATCCCCCCCCCCCCCCACACACACAGAGAGGTCAGGGAAGAAGAACTGCTGGGATGTGTAATGCTCCAAACATTTCATAATATAGTTATCTATCTAGATACAGATAGATACAACATTAAAGCTTCAGCATGAGCAGATGTGGTATGCGATAACACACAGAGCATCAGACATAGGGAGTGGTAATGGCACATAGCTGCAGCCATGTGGAAAGGCATGGGAAGGAGGAACCTTGTAAGACAGAGCATTGACCTCCCCTGATTCCACATTTCTGATAGAAACCAACAGCCAAAAGATGAGTTCTACCAGATCAAACAAGACCATTTTTTTTTGTCGGTGTTCCTCAACACCCCCGGCCTGTCCTCATGTTTTGAGGAATCCAGGTCTTGTCTAGGTGATGTAAAGTCTATGGAATATCATCAATCACAATCAAACCTTCAAACCTTCTTATTTCCCAAATATTTAAACAATCTCTTCACTTTAGAAATATTTCCAGGTTCCACCAGAAGTAATGAAATTTTTGGTTTCCCAGGTGCTGAACAAACTGCCCTTACAGGATGGTCTGCAAGCACCTTTCTTCACCAGATCCTGGTCTTTCCATGGTGCAAAAAGGTGGCTCCTTTTTGTGGAAAGGGAGCCACAGCTGCCAGTGCTGTGGCTATTTGGCGCTCCTTTGGCATCTGGACGTAGCGCCAGAGGTGTACCGTGATGCCACTGATGTGGTCAGGCACACAGCGTGACACCATCATCAGGGCAGTGCCGAGGTGTGTATCATGTGGACACAATGCCTTCACTCCGTCCCCAGGCTGGTATTTATCACCAGTTTGTTGAGGCCACCACAGACCTTTCATGGATTAAGAGCATAAATATTACCCCCTAAATGAAACCGTTTTGCGACAGTTGCTGCAGTCACCTTGTTCCTGCTTGCAGTATGACTGTTGTCCTCAGGCTTTCTAACCCTCCATGTCTGCAGTAGCAAGAGCACAGGACTATCTTTGAGGAACTCCATATGATTAGACTGATGCATATAAATAGCATTCCCCATGTGAGGTCAAAAAATGGAAACCTAACAGTCATGCCTTTCCATTAGTATCCTTATGGAAATGAATGTAAATGCTTTCACATCCATTTTGTTTATTACAAGCTTTATGTTGGTGCACACAAACATGGTTCCATAAGCAGTGTACCAATGTTGAGTTATCTTGTTATACATACCTAACTATGTGTGTTTAAAATCCTCTCCAGTTTGTTTTTATATTAATAAATGCTAGTACTAAAATTGATACAGGATGGTTAGAAGTGTCATGATAATCTTGAGCAGCTGTACTGACATTTTGCTGTTGTAATGCCCTGAGTAGGAGCCAGGGTGGTGTAGTGGTTTGAGTATCGGATTAGGACACAGGGAGATCAAATCCCCCTTGGCCATGGAAACCCCACTGGATGACTATGGACAAGTCATATTATCTCAGCCTTAGAGGAAGGCAAGGGCAAATAAACAAATTGCCTCTGAACAAATTTTGCCAAGAAAACCTGTGATAGGTGTGCAGTCAGAAATTGATTGAAGGGACACAACAACAACAATGCCCAGCGAATCCTTAAACCAGGCATGAGAGTTGCATGGTGTAATAGGTATGGTCCCTGCCGTGCAACAGATGGGTTTGCTAATATCTTTTTCATCATCATCATACATTAACAGCTACTCAGTGGCATAAAAATATAATTTATCTTTTGTAGGCCCTGTTTAATAGTTTCACTTTAACTAGTTTTTCAAGACTAGGGACAGATTAACAGTTTCAAATAGACCAAGGGAATACATTTTTCTGTTAGCTATAAACATCATCATCATCCTCCTCCTCCTCCTCATCATCATCCTCATCATCATCCTCATCCTCCTCCTCCTCACTGTTTTTATTTATTATTATTCAATTTAGACCCTTTCTTTCCAAAAGTGGGAATAAAGGGGCTGTGCAGACCGGCAGGAAAAGCCAGCCTGGTGGTGGAGTTGGAACCACACAGTACATGGCATCACGGCACTCTTCTGGCACTGTGTCCGCACAATGCAGCACCAAAAGAGTGCCATAAAGTAGTGACGCTGCAACTATCATGCCCTGCAAAGGCCATGGTGTACAGTTACCATGGCCCTGATCTAGCTGTAAAAGGGGCAGCTGGAGGGCACCCCTTAGGGGTTGTCTGCACAGCACCAAAGATAGCTTTCCAATTAAAATCCTTAAAGTATAAACTATCAACAATATTAAACGGGTTGAAAACACTTAACAAGAATAACCAGTACAGTTTAAAACAATACAGCACCTTCTTAGAAGCACTTTCCATAAATCTTTCATTTCTAAAATCGTGTCAGAATTTTTTTAAAAAACAGAACAAAAACAGCTTTCTCCTTATGGAAGGACAGTAAGGAGACCATTTTAGCTTACATAGAGAGCCTAGGGGTAGTTACATCTACCTTGTTTTCACATAAAATGTGAAGGTGGTGAGTCTGAACAAAGGACTGTTCCTGAGGCTCTCAAGATCTGAGCAGGTTCATTCAGGGAGATGTACTTGCTTTGTTCTCATAACTGTTGAGATGAAAGACAGATCATGCTTGCAGATTCATTTTCTTTTGTTTGTTCTGCTCAATCTAACCCCAGGGATTCATATTCTAATTGCCTTGCTTCCAATGCTAGGAGACTAGTTTTAAGACACAGGGATTAGAAATGCTGGCCCTGGAATAGGGTAGAAAATATTGTTTAGAGGCCCTGTTCTTCCATCTGTTCCCAGAGATGGTGGGCTTCTTGTTTAGCTAAAGGGCTGGAGTACTGCTCTGGTGTAGACTGCCTTCTGCATCAGCTTGCAACAAATAAAGCTTACCTTATTGCAGTGATGTATTTTGGATTCTGGTACCAAACTGAGACTTAGAAAGGCAGAGAATCGTACCCAGTTCCACTTCAGAACACAGTATGTGTGCCTGAACACATCCATTTCAGATGACAACAGGCTTGCATGTGAAAACCTCAATAATGATGATATTGAGATTTTAATTTAATGTATTAACACAACATACACACAATATTAGTTAAGCCTCTTTAAACACTGAAATAGATTAAATGATTAAAGGGGGTGAAAAAAAATCCCTTTTTATTACTAAATTCTCTCTTAGCCTAGAGTGCACGGTTGCGGCATGTGAAAGAACTTAGTATGTGTTCTATTGAGAGAGTAAGATGAAAGAATCTACATTTATTAACATCTGAATACATTGCATAACCTGATGTAGCCACTGATAACTATTGGGAGATTATGAACTCAGTTACAATAATGTTGAATGAATCAAACCAGAACAGATTTTAATCTTCCCATTCTTCCGCAATGTTCTAAATTCTCATTCTGTGTCTTTCTGTGAAAGGGACTTCTTTCCTTTATTAAAACCTCAATATCTGCATTTATATTCGTAATGTTGGAAACACAAAATTGAAACTTGTATGCTTGTGAGAGATATAAAGTCACATTTTAATAGAGGAGCTGAATTGCTCTTTCCAAGAACCAATAAAATGGAAACACATTCATTATAAATGTAATAAAAACTTATGAGTCCCATTTTATTAAAACTACTACCTCAAGTTACTGATTGGGCTGGATTACCTAGGGGGAAAGGGTAGTGATGCTTTATGTATAGTAATGTGGTTTATGTGTGATGGGAGGTCGACTGAAACAAGACTGGTGATTTTAACATTATTCCTTATGGACACTATTTTTAAATAAGACATTTAAGATTTCAGCTACCCAGCTAGATTCTTGATGAGAGCAGTATTTTGGCAAGGTAAAGTACTGAAATCCTCACCCATAAGTTTCTGCAGTGTTTTTAGCTAACTCTTGTGGCTTCTTGGAAGCTTGTAAAGGGTTTCTCCATTACAATATTGTTGATATATTTTTGTGAAAGATAGCTTGCCTCATTTGCTTTAACATTTGCAGACATGTGAGATTGTTGAGTATGTTTTTCCAGTGCACGCTCTTAGTTTACATGGAACAATAACGAAGGTCTAAGATGGATGGCAAGTGTTCCCCACGTGGCTCAGTTTGCATTCCAGAACACACCACAAAATCCTTTTTGGCATGCTGTTATTGTGGGAATAAGTTCAAAACACACTGCAGAAATAACCCGGTTTGAGACCACTTTAACTACCCTGGCTCAATGGTAGGGAATCCTAAGAACCAAAGTTGATTGTGGCACCATAGCTCTCTGACAGAGAAGGGCTGAATGTCTCACAAAACTACAGTTCCCAGAATTTCCTAGCATTGAGCCAAGGCAGGTAATTTGGTCTCAAACTGGATTATTTCTGCAGTGTGTTTTGGACCAAAGACACTAGTGATGATGAGGTTCTCTTTTGAGAAAGTTTGTTAGAGGTATATCTCACTTCTTGAAATTGATGTGTTCCTGGGCATTGTTTCTTTAACATCTTTGGTAGAAGAGGAATAAATAAAATGGGGGGGGGGGGGAATTGGATAGGTTCCTACACTGCAAAAAAGAAGGGCAGTTTAGCATGTTCCAGCAAACTTTTTTATTCAAAACTAACAAAATACACATGTGAAATGTTGCAATCAGGCCCATGAAACCTTCCACAAGTTAACAAAAACATTTGAACCTTCTGGAGTTCATTTGAAAGCATCTTCAAAAAAGTATTCAAGGATGACATCTTCTTTCCCCAACCTGCAATTTTCTTATGAATTTCCATTCTGGAGGCCAAAATAGTTGCTTTGTTAACATACTGATGCGATGGGCTTATCTGCTGTCCCTTTTTCTCTCTACTTTGCTGCTCATGCATGCTCTATGAGAGATTCTACAGGCAGGTGCTGTTTACCTTGCCTCTTGTATGCAGGCACATACAGCTGTAGTAAAATCAACTAGAGTAGATTCCATTATTTAATTTTGATTGCATTTTTTAAAACTTTGATCATGCTGCTAAAGCCCAGAACCAAAGTCTGTTTTTCTTCTCCATTGTTCCAGTGCCAATCCTGCTTTTTAAAAAAGCACCCTTTTAGCTAGACAGGGAATGAAAGGAAAACAGACTAGGTGGTCATAAAAACATTGTAAAAAGGAGCCTCTTTGTCAGAAGCAAAGAAAGCAAAACCCCTTACAGACAAAACTGTCTTTATTTGGAAGAATTTCAGTGCTAAAAAAGAAGAATGCATTTCAGAACTGTCATTATAATGAACAACATCTGTGTCACGCCTGCAATGCAAAATATCAGTTTTCAACATGCCTCTTACTGAGAAAATATATGAGATATATTTGTATACACAGACCTGTGCTTTTTTAAAAGATGGAAAGGTGATGTGTCTACATTTTATTCTGTAGAATACATCATGAAATTTCTTGATATATTTAGGATTTTTTCTGCTCGCATTGATTTACTTCTTGTGCTGCATCACACTGTTGATATTTAGCAATTAGTATGATTTTATTCACCTCATACTCTCCAAAATTTCCTAGATGAAAACTGGTACACATATGGTCAAGATAGTGAAAATTATTAATGAGGAGGAACACACAAGCTGATGGCTGCAGCAGTTTACTTTTGCCAGAGTCAATTGGGAAGGGCAAGATTTTACCCCTTCCCCTACTTTTATTCCCCTACTTTTAATTGAATGAAAATTACTGAATATAGCTTTTAAAAAGCAGAAAAGCACCAGGGAAATGTTGTAGCAGAGCCAGAACAGGATATTCAGAATCAAAATAATCCAAAAGCCTGGTGGTGTGTGTGTTGGGTGTGGGGGTGGGGAAAGTGCTGGTCTTGCCTGCCATCCAACTAGGAAAGAGCAAAACAAACATCCCCAAGGCTGTCTGGCTAGGGGACTCTGGGAATTACTATACTGTAACTTTTTCAGGCTCAGCTTCAGTTTTATCCTGAATGTTTGCTCATTTAAAGAGCATAGCAAAGCTAATTGTTTTTATAAGCAGGGCTGCTCTGGTCAGTCAGATTTTGAACAAACTGGAAAATAATAACTAGCATATGCAGTAGAAAGTCTTACCATGAACTCCCTTTTCCTTACCGGCGGGGTGTGTGTGTGACTGAATATGGAATACTATGCTGGAAAGTCATTTTGCTGGATGAAGTGACAGACATGTCTGAGTCACTAAAGTACTTATGCTCTCTGCCTTCTAGCAAAAAGGCTAACGTTGATTAATAGGAGAGCAGGGATGTGATGTAGGGTCAGAAAAGCTGTGAAAAATAATCAAGGCTTTCTCAAGGGCATTACATAAGCCTGCTGAAGGGATGGCAAGAGGAGGTTTAAGATGGCCTCTGCAAATTTAAGTCCAAACTTCTGTGACAATTGTTGAGGACTTCATACCTCATGAGCAGAACCATCCCTTTCCCAGATATGCACTGGGAACCTAAAGGAAATCTTCATTAGGACCTCTTAATTTGGAGTGGATAAAGCTGCCTCTGCCCTTATTAGCTGCAAAGGGAGAAAAGTGGTGCCATGGGATATCTCTGCACATTTGTATCAGAGGAAAATCCTTCTCATTGCAACTTTCTGAACCCAGTCCTGCATTAACTAGTCCCCATAGCATTAAAAAGGGTGGCATATTTATGCAACAACAGCTCAAAAACAAAATCAATCTTCTTGCCAAAGTGATCCAACCACATTGAGATTTGATACACTATCACACTGTTGTTTTTTAAGAAAACGTTTTTGCATGTCCCATTCCCCACCCCTCAAAAATGTAAATAAGAGCCCCTTTATCTATATTTGCACCAATTAGATACTAAGTTACTGAATATTTTGTTTTAATGTTATACACAATAAAAGTTATTTTCCTATTTCAAATAATAAACTAAAGTAAAAACATTCCCTGTAGCAAATCATTTCTGCTTTGTTACATACTATTTTTTTCTGACTGTAGAATAGGCCTATTGACACTCATATTTACAGGGGACCAGTTAGTCATCAGCATAATCTTTATTCAGAATGGGGAAAAAACTCCCAAACAAACAGATTCTTTATGCCCAACCTATATTATCATTATCATGATCATGCTGTTTTCCCCAAAAAACTGGGACTCAAGGTGGCTCAGCCACATCAATGAATATAAAATAAGAATTGAAGGGCAATTGATGAGTAGCATTACCTGCAAGGTGCTCTTTACTGCTAATCATCAAAACTAGGAACCCAGCAACTGATAAAAGTCTGCTGTACATGTAATAGTAGTAACCTGCTGGGTTTTGTCTAGGGAGACAATTTTGCCTTACCTCGTACATAAAATTGAATGTCCCCTAGTAACTGCCCAGAAGACTTCAACAAAGTGTAATTTTCTAGATACAAAAACTGGCTTGCTCAGGTGAAAGATGTGTCTCAAGGAGGAACAGACCCTTGAGAACTTTGGACTTTACACAGCTATACAGTAGTATTGCAATATCACTTTAACTGAGGTGGTTGCAAGCTATGGATCTGTAGTACAGCAAAGTACTAGAACTCTCTGGCAGATAATTATAAATGCCCCTACACAATCTGAAAATCCCAGGACCACGGCAATTAGAATGAAATCATACTGCAATAGTTATGTATAGTGAAAGGAACCCACAGTAGAGATGACACTGAAAAATTGTTAGAGAATCTATATGAGGTACTCCTCATAGAGCAGCAGACCATTGATCTAACAGAAGACCATTTATTGCTAGTTACAGAATTTTGTGAGGTTCAGCATGTTCACCAATCTGTTGCAGGAGTGAAAAAGAAATAATAGCATTCAAAGCAAGACTTTGCAAATGTTTCAGCTCTTGCAGGTTGTGTGATTTAAGACCACAACTAATGCAGCTGAGGAAGCTTGCTCTCAATCACTGATTCTCCCTAGACATTTAATGGCTATTTGTACTAACTACATTGTGTAAATTAATGTGTAAATTATTATGGTTGTTATTTACCCACACCTATTCATGGTAGACCATGCTCCCTTCATTGACTGATTTGTGTTTTTTAGCACACATTTCACAAACATTTTAAAATTATATTGATTGCATTAAGCTTTTCTTCCTTACTTCTTTGAAATATATTTGTAGTTCTTTGTCTTCGGGAAAACAAATCAAGTAATGTGTCCCAATTCATTGCAGAGTGTTATTGAATAACATTCTAATCTGTATTTATTACTGAGTGCTAATCTGCTGTTCAGAGAAGGATGATACTCTCTTCCAAACCAGTTTTTAAAATATTTATTCGCTTGTAGGCCCTTTACAGTGTGTTAACTAAGATATTTGTCAAAGCAGGTAGAGTGATTTAAGGTAGAGTGGTGTAGTGATTTAAATGTTAGACTAGGAATGCAGGAGTCAAGGGTTCAACTCTGTGCTCAGTCATGGAAACCCAATGGCCAAGTCATACTGTCTCAGCATCAGAGGAAGGCAATGACAAACTCTCTGAACAAATATTCCCAAGAAAATGCAGTGCTGGGTTTTTGTACATCAGAAATTACTTGAAGGTACACAACAACAACAATCCAGGCAAGTAACTGGAATGTGTCCAATAGCTGAAGGACTGGTCTCCCACTTCTACAACTCTTAGTATAACCCATGAGTAGTGAAATCCAATTATGTTTCTTCTCTTCTGAAACTCTGTATTGCTCCTTCCTTAGAGGTCTTTAAGCAGAGGCTGGATGGCCATCTGTCAGGGATGCTTTGATGGAGAGTTCCTGCATGGCAGGGGGTTGGACTGGATGGCCCTTGTGGTCTCTTCCAACTCTGTGATTCTATGATTCTATCTATTCTTCATGGAACAGAAGTTCTGCTTTGTACCAGTGGGTTTCTTATCTTTTTTTTTAGTTACCATTGTGGGGATCTCTCAATTTATGTTTAAGAATTGTCAAGTGGAAGGAGGTTTAACTATTCCTTATTAGTGTAACATCTGCTCATTCTAGGTTGGACCTCCTCCACAGGCAATCTCCATGCTTTCTAACTCTCTTGAAAGATTTCATGCACTTTTATGTCATTTCACCCTGCCAGAACTGGTCTCCCATCTTTCTGTCCCATTATACTCTACTTCCATTGCCAATATTTGAGTTATAGCCTGCTGGCTGAGACATTTTCAGTGTTTTCTTTTAAATCTATTCTGGTTATATTCTGGTTAGTAGATTATAACATGTGTCAACAACAAGTCAATAACAAGTCAGCATAATAAACTTGGCCAAGATAGCTAGCAATTATATGATGGGAACTATCCAGAATGGAGCAATAAAAGTCACTAAATTAAAATGGCAAAAAAATCAATTAAAGTAGCAAGTGATATAACAATTAGAGTAATGCAATGTAACTAAACCAAGTTGAGGTCTGTAAAACATAACATCTGGTATTCCCAACATGCCCTTATGACCAATATTATCCTAGAGGAACTTTCTGTTTTGGCTGGCTCCACTGTGAAAAGTGAATCCTCTTTGATAGCTCTACCTTGACTTACAAGCAATAGCATGCTGTGGCATCCTGCCTTTGTCTCCACACTGTCTTAAAACCACACTCTGCTGCTGACATATTCTCCCTGAAGGCAACCTGTACTGTGACATTAACTTCAATTCTACTGCCATGTCATCACAATTAATGGCTCTTCTTTCAAAACACAAAACTGTGGAAGGTAATAAAATATTATTTGATAAACAGCTTGCTACACTGTTTCCCCAAAAATAAGACATCCACAGAAAATAAGACCTAGCAGATGTTTTACTGAATTGCTTAATTTAAGGCCTCCCCCGAAAGTATAACCTATATTATATATATATATATATATACACACACACACACACACACACACACACAGAGTATATAATAAATGTTCATATTTTTTTTTGTTCAACAATAAGTGTGAATTCTGCTTCATGGAAAAATATGACATCCCCTGAAAATAAGATCTAGCACATCTTTGGGAGCAAAAATTAATATAAGACACTGTCTTATTTCGGGGAAACACAATATAAAATACCTGTGAAGCAAGTATGTAATTCTTCATTAATATTCTTTTTGAAGAAAACAATGAATTTTAGCAATTTTAGGGCTGAGACAGATGGCCCAAAGCGGTGTGGCAGCAGCGATACTAGGGTTAGGGAGCATGCACCAACTGCACGCTCCCTAACCCTAGTTCGTGTGGGGGCTGCCATGACTTTGTGGCCCTGCCCACATGCCCCACGCATCGGTGACGTCGCAAGTGCGCTGTGTCCAAATCACCACGTCCTACGGCACTTGTGATGTCTCAACTGCAGCACAAAAAGGAGCTGCTTCTGAGCATTCCTTTTTTGCTGTGCAGCAGTACTGTACTATTTGGTTGCTGCGACAATGCTGTGCAGCAAAGAGAAGTGGCTCCAGACCACCTTTTTCAGCTGGTTAGTATTAGCCCTTAGTCTCGCTGTGTGAAATCTTTCAAAAGCTGCAGTTTTCAAAGACTGTTTGCAGTTTGACACTTAGTCTGTGCAAAATTTGCACGTGGCATTTTTGCACAGCAAAATTCAATTTCTGTGCAAACAGTATTTTCTGTGCAAAAACTTTTTTTTTTCTGTACACACACGCACACACACAAAATGTTCTCTTCTACACACAACCACCATATGTGAATGTTATATAGAAGAAATCCTATACTGCAAAAGATTCTCAATAGTCCAGGACTCAAGAAACAAATTTTTCAACTATTTCAAAAATATTTTTGAGCCTACTTCCCATCCCTGTTACAAAGAAAGGGTCTTTATTTTCAGTTGTAGGCTTGGGGAGGAAGAAAATGAAAAATAATAGGAGCCAAGTGAATCAGACAATACGCTGATCTTTCTGTATTGGATAAAACCATATAAATAGATGGGAAGCAGAACCAATGTCCTGTTTTTAAATATGATATACAGTCGAGAGAAAGAGAACTTATTTGGAACCATTGATAAGAAAATTTCAGCATCACATCACATAGTATTTTATTCAGTTCAAGACTCTGAATGGTAATGATAATGTTGATGAAACATGGCAACCCTAACTAATATCCAACAAGCAAATCATTTCCTTATGTAATTGAATTTGCAGTTGTTGTTCACCTGAGTCTAGGAACCTATTAGTTTTCTATCCATGGTAAATACCAGCTGTTACCACAAAGATGCCATTTTGAAGAGATGTTTACCAAGTGCAAGATACTGCAACACTATCTTTCTGGTGCCTTTTCACACTTGAAACCCACATAATGTATGATCAGAAAAAAGCATCAAAAGCCTATATGCAAAGTTCTGGAGTCTCTTTTAACTACTGGTGCTGCATGTGGATTCTGAAACTGCTGCAGTTGTAAAAGCAGAATCAGTTTCCATTTCAGGATCTAGACAGAAAATTTCAGAATTGACTACTGGAAAGAGGATTGTTTTCCCTAGAATAGAAAAATAAATAAAATAAAATGGAGGGAGCCATGTTGATGAGAAACAGATAACAAAAATATAAATATTTTTCACTTTGTAATTGGTTGAATGTTCTTTATTTAAACTTCTGTAACTGTATATTTTGAAAGAAAGGTTCATATTAATCATGCAGCTAATACTGCCATCACTGAGAGATGTAATCTATCTGGAATGTACTCATTCAAAACATTAGAGACCATGCTTTTTGCAGAGCTGCACTGTAGCTGCCAAAATCTCACAGGCATTCCTTTTGGATATTAAAGTTTTATATTGATTTTAAAATGCATCTGAGAAACTAGTGGTCTGACTTCATCTATTACATAAACACTGTTATCTCTGCTCTTTGTTTGGTTGTTGTTGTTGTTGCTGTGTGCTTTCAAGTAATTTCTGACTTATGGCAACCATAAGGTGAACCCTATTGTGGGGTTTTCTTGGCAAGTTTCT
Organism: Urosaurus nigricauda; assembly: GCA_034509955.1. Lineage (NCBI taxonomy): Eukaryota > Metazoa > Chordata > Lepidosauria > Squamata > Phrynosomatidae > Urosaurus > Urosaurus nigricauda. Next base: position 66,579,174 of record JAOEGL010000005.1, on the reverse strand, counting down.
TCAGAGGGGGGTTCACCTTTGCCATCCTCTTAGGCTGAGAGAGTGTGACTTGCCCAAGGCCACCCAGTGACTTTATGTGGCTGAACTGGGATTTGAACCCTGTTCTCCAGAGTCATAGTCCAACTCTAATCCATACTGGCTCTTTGTACCAGACAAAGGCCTTCATATTTCGACAGGCCTCCAGACATTAACTGACTATTGCAGAAGGGTCTCCTAATTAGTCTGCTGTGCTTCATTATCTTCATTATCTTCATTATATTTTAAGTGCTTTTAAAACTTTTTTTTTTTTAAAAAAATAGCATTTCTTATTTAATTGTGTTCAAACCTATGTACTTAGTAATGGTATTAGCTGTATTTTCTTTCTACCTATGTTGCAAGCTGTTTTTGGTTCAAGATTGTGAGAAAGGCAGAAGGCATAATAAATATTTCTTTTTTTTTAAAAAAAAAAATGAAAATAATAAAATAAATACCATGATTCTACCCTGTACCCTTTTTTGCTTCATCTTCTTAAGATATATGGTATGAAGACTCCAGTATTGTTGATTTGACCAGCAAAAGTACATTGGACTTTTCTTTCTGTTTAGATGAAATTCAATACATTATCACCTCTGTCCTTTGTTGAACCAGAGTGTTCTACTCTTGGAGCTGATTTGATTGATGCCAGGTGTGATTTGACTAGACACCAGATTTTACAGGCTTTGATTTGTTGCCCGCATTGATTTCTCTTGACAGTTTTCACTTCCCAAGTATAAAATAAACAATTTTTTTTAAAAAAAAAAGAAAAGCAAATATAAGACTTCTGGGAAAATGTGTGTGTGTGTGTGGTATCTGTGTGTGTGTGTGCGCAGCACAGGATGACTCAAAAACTTTGTTCAAACATGGCAATACTCATTTTTCAGTTGGTGTGAATATTTTTATAATATATTAATGTGAATGTTTTTATAATATATTAATTCAAACAGGATAGAAATAGCCTACTATATACAGAAAAAACACTCAGATGCTGATACATCCAGCTGGTCAAAATAAATATTTTTATAAAGATTTGGAATGACTATTGAAGAAATTAAAGGAACAAAGTGAAAAAGCAGGTTTATACTTAAACATTAAGGGAAAAAAAACACACAAAAAGACATAATTTCATTAATTTTAAACTGGATGATGAAGATATCAAAGTAGCTAAATATTTTCTATACTTTCGCTCAGTCATTAATCAAAATAGAAAGTGTAGTCAGCAAAATCAGAGGACAAAGACTTACAAGGGAAGCTATGAAAGAATTAGATAACACCCTCAGATGTATTGCTTTATCACTGAATACCAAAGTTATCATCCATGCCATAATATTTTTAAAATTGTTTTTATGCAAGTGCTTAGAACCTGGAAAGAGAAGGCTGACAGGGATAGAAGCAATCAGGAATTCCAAAAGAAGAAAGAAATGGAACCTACAGCAAATCAAATCTGAACTTTCCCTAGAAGCTGACTTGATTAAACTGTGGCTATCATACTTTGTACATATCATGAGATGACACGACTCATTAAAAAAGATGATCATGTTCATTAAAGTAGAAGGCAGTAGAAAAGAGGGAGACCACATCACAGGTGCACAGATGCAAACAAGGAAGTCATATCCCTGAGTTTGCACGACCTCAGCTGGATTGTCCATAACAGAGTCTTCTCGAGTTCTCTCATTCATAGGGTCACCCTACGTTGAAGTTTGACTATGACAATTGACAACAACAAGAAAATATAAACCATTTCCTCAGTTAAATCCATCCATAAATTTTGTAAGACAACATTGCAACAAATTCTACTATTTTCTAGGATCACAAAAACTGACATATTAAAGCCAATATTAAACTCCAAATTTTCATAGTAAGAGACATGTTGAAAACTGATGCTTTGCACTGAATAAGTAACAGAGAAGTTCTTCATTAAAATGACAGTTCTGAAAATACATTTTTTTAATCACTGAAATATTTCCAAATAAAGATAGTTTGCTTAATAAGGGGTCCCGCATACTAGTACTGTATTTTTAAAATGTTCTGTTTTACAGCAGTTGATATGAATCTTGGAACTGCACGTCTCCAGATCCAAGTCCACTCTTTCTCTAATATTTATTGGCCTACCACTCTTTCCCATTTTCTAATAAAACAACAGGCTAATCATCTAGATAAAAGGAAATAAATCAGCAATTTGCTGCTACCCCTTAAGTCTATTATCTCAGAAGGGGATTTCCCCCTCCCCCTCCAGCCATTATACCTCGTAAGCAACAAACGAATAATGTGCTCTATCAGAAGGTAAAGCATCATTTTCCTTAGACCTTCATAGCATCCACTCCTTCTTTCAAAACAGAGTAAGAGCATCAAGCAGAAGGTTTTCTATTACAGTTAAAGTAAACTATCTTTTTCTAAGATACCATATTTCCATCTTTTGCAAATTGGCAGGGACAGTCCCAATTAATTGTTTGTCACCCCACTTTCTGAACTGCTTTTAAAATGTTTCAGTTTCTCTCTCTGCCTCCCATTTCCCCCCTTTGTCCTTGGCTTACTTCAGTTGCTGCAAACTGAGTAAAAGTCCAAAAGTGATTTTATTAAAATTATTTTCTCTTTTTTCTATTGCTTTTTAGTGCTCCTCTTCTTCTCTATAGTTATTATTAGTGGTGGCAGCGGTGGCATATTGCTTCCATATTGTGGTAGGCAGTGGGGTCTTATTTGCCACAATGTAAAGTACTAGCAGGAGACAAAGATTCCAACTAATCTTCAATATTGTGAGATTCCACTATCTTCTGTGCTGTCCTACATACAGTTACTAGAGACTCACCTCATCTTTTAAATTTCAGATTCAAATATACGGTAGCGTCCCCACCTCTGGTGTCACCCATTGGGGGGCTGCTGAGGAGTAATGGCAGTGGACAAAAGGGTGCACTCACCTTTATCCTTTGCTACTGCCATAACCTCCTTCTCAAGAGGAAGCTGCCACTGTGGTGAAAGGAGGGGCTTTCTCACCCCTTTTCACCCCACAGCAGGAGGAGATCCTGACCAGCATGCCACCCTTCTTCTAAGGTGTCACCTAGTGCATGCTGAATCCCCTGTAGGTGATGCCACTGTATTCAGTGAGAAATGCTTTATTTGATTCTTGTAAACCAACAGGAGAAACAGCCTTAATCTTGGGTTTATGAAAAAGGATGCAACTCTGTTTATCTAGTATGCCTGCCCAAAATGAACTTTGCTAGACAGACAAATGTTAAGACAGATACAATTAATAATGGACAGGACTTGGGACTTAATGCAGACTGGGGCTCAACTCAAGGATCTTCATGGCTGTGGTGTATAACACTAAAATATCTCTGCATGGATTATGTTACAGCCAAGTAATCCTGGTTCTTCTTTTCATTCTCAGGGTTAAAGAACAGATCTTTCTGGGCAAATGGCTGGCTTTTTTCACATTTGAAAAAGCTTGGAGTCATGTGCCATTGCAACTGTAAACCCAGCATTTGTGCTGTCTTTTATGTGCTTAAAATATGCTTCCTTCTGAAGACCCCTGCAGACCTTAGAGAAATTCATCTGGGTTGGGGGAATGGCATTAGTTCATGATGAGTGAATGCAAAAGAAATGTATTTTTTTAAATAAAATGTTTACATCTTTTCTTGCATTGGGAAATGGATACATAGGAGGGCAGAGAAGACACAGGCACTACTTACTTTGTCCTTTTTGAGTGCAAACATCTCCTAATGGAAGTCTCATCAACATATCTTTTGCTATTTGCATAAAAGTCATTTCCAGGGCAATGCTAGAAAATGCCGCATATTGTTGTAATGAGGAAACAGTCAGACTCCAAACCAAAGCACATGATAGCCTAGTGGCCTGGCATTCCCTCATTACAAGAATGCTTGTTTATGACAATTTTATGAATGGTTACCTAGAAATATTTCCTCAAATGCATGTAGAGAAATGGAACAAAACAAACGTACAGGCATCAATTGAAATAAATAATAACTTTGGCAATCCAAAGACAATTGGTGTTGCCTGAGTGGTGTGATGATGTGAAAATGAATTCTTGTGTACAGACACATTTATTACACCTCTGTCCAAGTTGTTTTCCTTTACAAATACTCTACCTCTTGCTTTCCTATGTCTTATGTCTTATTTGAAGAAGCCATGTCTTTTCTGTGTTTCTTGCCATCCTTAGATATTGGCACATAGCTACAAGAAGAGCAGAAGGCTTGACAGATTGTGCTTCATCATACGGTGCAAGAGCATGTTTATAAATTTGTGAAGAGGAGGTTATTTGACAGTTAAGGGGTGGGTAGCATGTTGGGCTCTTCCCAAAAGTATGACTGATTCTAAAATCAGCAATAGGTGTATGAATATAGGCCATGGACATAATAATAATACTAAAAAAGAGTAGCCAAACAAGGGGGAATCGATTTAGAAGTTCTACCTATAAAGAAATGTTCACCACTTGCCCCCAAAAACAGTGCATCTAGGGTTACTCCTTGCCCTGTATCTAGACTATATGAACAGTAGCAGCACAATTATTTCTAAAATATAGCTAACAAAAATAGCACTGTGTTTACATTTCCAAAAATGAAATTAGACTCTGCAATTAGCTAAACAAATGTCTTAGGATGGAAATCCGTACATTCTTTCATGGCTCAAATAAATAGCGCTTTTCTATGAGGTATTGGAGCCTGAAAAATAGGTTGTATGTGGAAAATTTAGAGAAGGATAATACTCAGCAAGATTCCCATAAAAAGCAACAAGGATATAAAAGCCAGTGCCAAGTAGCTTAGACATCAATGTTCTATGCCACCGGCCAAATATTTAATTTAGCATGAAAATGGTGTGAAATTATGTTTGAGAACATAAAATCTACAGGAAAATAGAGTGTTATTGTTTGTTCTCACACTGACAATTGCCACTTTATTTAATTTCTCATAGCAGTGAGATATTAAGAGTGATCCATTGACATATCAACAAAGCCTGATCATAAATGGTGTGCTGAAAATCATTCCAATCACAGATGTATAGCAGTTTTCTCCCAAAAGCTAATAAATGATAGCAGTTAATTTCTGCGGAAGCAACTGGAAATATAACAACCTTTAATCTCAAAGGATAATTATTCCAGTGCCTTTCTGGGTGCTTAAACTTCAGTGAAAGCATCTCCCATTAGTTATTGGAATGTCATAGGCAAAACCCTTGAGTCTTCCTGAACCAGCAAATTGTGATAAACATCTGACCCATTGTTGGCGTCACCGAATGGGCCTGCTCTGAACATAGAAATGTAAAGTTATTTAAGTGTAGTTTATTTTTAAAAAATGCAGTTAGTTCCTCCAGCCTTTGGCAGTTGGCCATGCCCATCATGCCCAAATTGTAATTTGGATCCAAGAAAGATATTCTGCACTTGTGTGTTCTTGAATTCCCTTTTCCCTTCTCCTCATACTCTCAGGTACTCTCCAGTTACTTCTTGATTCATATAAATATGGTTTGCATGACATCTGAGTTGGGCAAGCTATGGTTACAAATAACTACAGTTACAAATGTATGGATACAAATAACTGGACATTATGGCTTGAAGTGGTTATTGATTCTGGTTAAAAGGCAAAATGGTTAGTGGTAACTGTTTAGTTAAGTAAACCTGTTAGTTCCATGCCTAACTCCAATCCTTGGTTAATAGAGATCTGTTTGAGTAATTAAACTTGGATACTTGGTTGGGAACATCCCCATTCCTTCAGTGCTCTATACATTGGCCAGTGGTCTCGGAAACTCTGGAGTAGATTTTTAGGATCCAGAGATTGCTGAAGGATGAATAGGAGTCCCTCTTTCTAGCAAATGCAGTGTGGGAACCTCTCTGGACCAGGATTTTAGGCTTTATAGATGGTTGAAGAATGGAAGAGTGTCACTGATTCTGGCAAAACCAGAATCCCCTGTAGGTGATGTCACTGCAAAATATATATTATTTTGCCCATTTATGATTACCCACAGCCTTTGAAGGCCTGAAGCCTTAGTAAATTAGCTTTCAATAAACTGATGTATTAGTCATCACTGTAATGTTGGAAGTACTTATTTTTATATGGTAGGGAGGTCTTCCCCGCTCCCCACATCTGGTTTTAAAATAACAACAACCAAACAGCTTTACTTGGGCCTGTGTTCTCTAAAGAGCCTGTAAACAAATTTTCCATGTTTTGGTCCCTCTCTGGCTTCCCTTAAGCCCAGAAGCAGCTTTTTCTTAACCATGAAGTGGCGAGAAGCCATGTTGTAACCTTTCCCAATTTAATACAAGATTGCATTTTAGCTGTCCCTGCTATTAATATGTTAGTTTTACATTCTACCAGGTGATACTGACTGGAGTTTGGGGACATCAATGATTTGGATTCTATTTAAGAATGTAGGCATCAGTGAGGCATTATCATATAAAATGGCATGTTCCAAATATTACTGTATTTAATTGTGCTATTGTTATCCTGTCTATGGACATTTAATTTGATGTTGGCTAAAACCGTTCAGAATTACCTATCTCTGCCAGAACCATCAAATCTTAGTTTGTAGTTCTCATATTTCGTAACCCTTTTCTCTTTCTTTGTCTTAAATTTTAAATTCTGTCATGCCTCGAGATAGCCATATTTATAATCCAAGCTCTCCCCCTCCACACACACAGTCATTGTAGTGCATGTCCCACTTGTTTATCAGTTAGTCTTAAAGTTTCATAAGATTTTTACTTCACTCATTTTTTATAACTTTTCCAGGTGGTTGTGGTAGCTGCTGCTGCTGCTATTTCCTGTATCATTATAACAATGATTTTGCCACTGATAAAACCCATATATTTTAATCATTTGAATGAAGTATTTATCCTTTTTTTAAAACAAAACCTGTCATTGGCATTATCTAAAGATGTCTATATAGCTAGCAGAGAATGAAGGGAATAAATTATGCCATTTGATTACAAGCAATTGCTATTTTTCAAGAAAAGCTGAGTTATCCAGAATTTTGAAATATTCCAAAATCCAAAACTTTTTTTCATGAGTGGCTGAGATAGTGACATATTTGCTTTGTGATGGTTTACTGTACACAAGCTCTGTTTCATGCACAAAATTTTCAAAATATTGTAGAAAATTGTTTTCAGGTTATGTGTATAAGATGTATATTAAATGTAAATGGTTTTTGTGCTTAGACTTTGGTCCCATCTCCAAGTTATCTCATTTTGTATGTACAGTGGGCTCTTGTTATACACTGGGGTTTGGTTCCAGGACTCTCTGTGGATAACAAAATCCATGGATGCTCAAGTCCCTTTAAATATAATGGCACAACAAAATGGTGTCCCATATATAAAATGGAAAATCAAGGTTTGCTATTTGGAATTTATACTTTTTGGCAATATTTTCAAGCTGTGTATGCTCAAATCCGTGGATAAAAAAATCTGCGGATAAGGAGGGCTGACTGTATATGCAAATACAGGTATTCAAAAATCCAACATTCAAAACATCTCTGGCTCCAAGCATTTTGGATAAGGGAGAATCAACTTGTATATTTTGAAGCCATCTCACCAATATGAAATTCTTAAGCACATTAAAATTATATTGCACAGGGAACAAAAAAGCAGCTCAGCCTCAGGGTTTTGTTACTAGTGTATTCAGCTGCTAGCACAGGAAAAAAGTTTCATGTGTGTCATTTGGAGCTCTATGGGATAAAGCCTTAAACAAAGCAGCTTAAACAATAATAGCCTGCAGAATAAGGAACTTCTCTTAGTAAAGAGTCACTCCGCAGGCTTCCACTGGCAAATATGTCAACAGCAGCCTTGGTCTTGACTCATTATGAGGTCATTTTGATGAATGAATATCATGGCATTTGGAAGAAGATGGATGCATGAGCCAAGGCCATTAATTATACAAGTCAGCCATATTGTGTGTGGGGAAGGAAGACTGTTATTGTGCAAAACCTGCAGGGTCATGCAGATTGAGCTGAAATTGAGTGAGTGGGTGGAGGAAGGGACTCTTTCATTGAATTCAGTGTTTTTGTTAGTATCTGTTTTTATTCACATTTAATCATTATCATGTTCAGCAGCATGTGAAAGGATGAAAAAAAGATTTGCTCCACAGTCTTAATATTTAGTGCATATTTACTTATCTCTACGTTTGGGAAAGGTAGTATTTAACTTTTCCATTAAAGAATGAAAGTTTCCTGTGTAATGTATGATGTCCTCTGTGGCAAACTCTGTGTACTGGTCTGGTGTGTTACAAGGACAAATGAAACCAAAACAGAATAAAAAAGCGTAATAGCCCCTTTAAAATGTTGTGTTTCTTATTTTGAAAGTGAAGCACTGGTTGGGAAAAAAGCACACACAACCCCTCTTCGCAAAGAAATCACAGAATGGGAACAAATCTAATCTATAGCAATAAAATAGGGTTGGAGATAGCTACAAAACAACCAGAATTGGTTGGACATAGCTAAAATGTTATAAAACAATGAACAGTCTTTCAAATTTTGCGCATTTCATCAGCCTGGATGTTAAGTAAAAGCTAGTTGGAGGGATGGGGAGCTGGTTTTGTGCTAAAACTAAAACTAAATCTTTACTGGTGGCAGACCTAAGATGAAGTATAGCAAATTTAGCTGAACAAACTTGATATGCAGTTATACCACTCACTTATGTTTGTGAGTGATCTGTATTTTATGAGTGTCAGGAATTTAAATCTGATTGAATTAGCATTTATGCTCTTTAACTATCACATAGTCCTCTGATGGCTGGAGCTAAGCAACACTGGGGAAAGAACCTCCAATCTGACTTCTAGGAGATTGCTCTTATTTGTTAATGGCACCCTTGGAAGGGGTGTAATTTATGTTCAGCTCATGTAAAATTCCTTCCAATTCTGAAATAGATCTATGCTAAATATTATCTTATTTTGCTTTTTACTTGTGTTTTGAATCTCTCCCCCTGAAAACCGTTTCAAGACACAGAATTCTACCCCCCCCCCCTGCCATCGCTGCCATGAGAATGAACCTGGCTGGATAATAATAACATAGATTAATTTAAAATCAAATAAAATGTGTTAAAGAATGTGCCACTATTGCTGAGTGTATGCCATGTAACTTTACAGTTTAATTAATTATTTTAGAAAAGTGTTTCAAACTCTTCTCACCATAGGAACGTATTTCAAAAAATAAATACTTACTTGTATTCAGAGCAGGTTAATTATATTTTTATAGGACATGGCAATCAAGATAGGCAAACAGGTAAAGATCAGAAAATAGTACTGTTTTGAGCATCATAACCCCATGCATGTGCTAATTGAATCAACCAGTGCCAAGATGTTTGTGTTACCAGCCAAAGTTTTGTCAATATACAGTGTTAATTATGTAATTTTCAATGTCAAGACTACATTTGGGTGTTGTTTTTTTTAATTTGAATCCTATCTGTCCTTTCTGCAATTACACTAAAACACTTCTGAATTTTACAAGCAGTTTAAAGTATGAGTTAAAATACAATATCAATGCATTAACAGACTTTTCCCAGAACCTAGTCTTTTTACATAAATCCATCTAAATAAAAAGAGGGTGGTCTGTCAGTAAAGGAACTACAAGAATTAGGCCAATATAGGCATTCTTGGAAGTCAGTTTCCAGGGCATAAAAACATTCATGGAGAAGACTCTTTCCTGGGTCCAACCCAAACATACCTGTGATAGTCAACGGTCTGAGAGACTCTCCAGAAAGATGCTAACGTCTGGGCAAGTTCATCTGAGCTGTGGCAGCTTCCATGTCAGTGGTATGATAAAAATGCAGAATAGGATCAGTACCTTGGTACCTCTTTAAAACCTCAGACCATTTTTATGGCCCTACTGGATATGAAAACCACTAGCTCATGGGAGAGCATGCTTCTTCTGGTAGCCAGGAACCAATCTATGTTTGTTCTGCGTTAATTTCTCGCTGGATGATAGAGCTCTTAGGCCTTACTAAACTACAAGTCTCAGAATGTCACAGGAGGCAGCCATAGCAGTTAAAGTGGAATAATAGTGCTCTAACAGTGTAGTGTGGTATTGTGCTCTGACTTCTCTGATTACATTCCTATCCCCAACTGTGTTTACTGTATATATGCCTCAAGAGTTTTGGAGAAATTGACCTAAGGTGATGTGAGAGGGAACCCCACTGTTATTATGTAGCAGGGCTGAAGAAAAATATGTAGATTTATGTGGTAAAGGATTTCTCTCAAAGATTTGTATCTTGGATTAAAACCTAAAATCATGTGAAAAGCCTCATGTATAATTCTGTGTTGTCTGTTAAAAGATGGAATCCCAAAAGCCTAACACTGCAAAATAAGGCTGAATTGTTTTTTGCTCTGAAGAGTATAACTGAGTACTGAGGGTTTTGGGAAAAGTCTACCATGTATAAACACCCCACACCTGTTCCAAACCCCCTCCCTCAATGCCTGTTTTATCTGCAGTAATTGTTTACATGTGTTGGGTCTGCCAGTGTTGCCTTTCTTCTGTCAGTTCCAGAGACAGGATATATTGATGCCTGGCAGTTGCCTCATTTACCAATATCTGGGCCAGTTTTGTGCCCAGAACAATATTTGAAGAAAGGTTTTTTACCCAGCACCTCATTCTGATCTCAGAGTGTGCTGCCAGCAGTAGCAGCAACAGCACTGAGGAAGGGGAAAAAACTTTCTGTAAATGTCGTTCCAGGTGTGGAACTGTCTCACCATTGGTAGATGGCAGCATCTAAGCAATGATCCGTTGTTGCCTTGAGCTGATGGAGGAAAATGGCAGTGGCTTCCCACCCCTCCACCCACCAAATGCAGTGCAGATCCATTGTCCACACTGCAGGAAACACTAGTATTTCCTGCAAACTCTAGAGAAAGTCACTAGTTGTTGTTTTTTATACAATGTTAAGGGAGTACTTTGCGAGTTTGGTGCAGATGTGACCATACATTACGCATCCTGATTGCACCAGATTTGGGGAAAATGTCGTGTGTTCTGTGAACTGATCACACCAGATTCAGTGGGGGTCAGAGCTTTTGCCCTGCCTGTAGACAAGCCTAAGTAGTCTTTCATATATAACTGTACTTGCCTTTTATTACCTTTATCTCAATACAACATGCCATAGACAGAATGTGAAAAAATCACGGGAAAGGGCCAAGTCAATTAAGGATTTATTGCAAACTGCATACTATGAAAATGGTTGGACACCACTTCCTATTCTGTTTTTTTTAAATCCATGTATTCTTCCCCCCCTCCCAACTCAGATATGATTAACTCAGGCAGAGTGTTTTTCTTTTTTAAAATCAAACTGAATGTACTAATCTGGGTGTATTTCTAAACCCAATGAGAATACCCTGTTTTGGAGGATGTAAAAATGCCCCCGGTCACCAGGAGTGTTGGGCTTATAGAATCAACAACTTTTCACAGTACTGAAAAACTCAGAGCCAGAAAACACATGTTCACATGAAGTGGAATGTTTGTTCTTAGTAGATGTTAGCCTACAATGGCAAGATTCTCCACTATAGAGACATAGTGTAACTTTATGCTCACGGAAATGCTCCTCAATTGCATTACACCACCTCATTGCATAATTGCAGTGTTACGCAACCAATGTTTAGTGTGTGTTGGTGCACAGTGTGCACACATTTCTGATGTATCAATCAATGCATTATGTTCTATGTTTTGCATTAGCACACCATGGCATTACTGCGTACCTTCTCCTTCATAATTGCCAGCTGACTATGGCCATTATCACCAACCAAGAATGCCAACCTATTTGCATAAAGGAAATTGCAGCCACATGAGGCGCCAGCAGGATGCCAGCCTTTCTTTGCCAAAAAAAGTGTTGCCAGTGGAAATGCAATAGATTTTTGGTACAATTTCTGCATAAGACTGAAAATCAGAAGAGTTCATAACTAGGTGGAAATGGCTGGAATTCTTTTGGTGCAACTCCAGTGGATAGAGTGATAGGAAGAAAAGGGCAAGAGGCACAGCATCAGTGAGAAAAGCACTGGCAGAATAGGGTACTCAGAATGGGCAGATTTGTCTGCCTTTCTTCTCACTGATTTGCAACCCTGGACAAAAACTTCTAGTGCAATGTACCAACAGTATCCTGGGCAAATGCCTACCTTGTAAGTCTAGTTCTATATAAATTCTGGTACAGTGCATAACTCAGAAGGGATTAAAATGCCCTGTCTGTGTAGATGGAGGTTAATTAGTGTCTGATAAATGAGTTAAAGGACCATGGAGTTCTTTAGAGTTAAAGAACCATGTCAAATGTCAAATGAATTTGTCACTGAGAGACTAAAGAGGATTTTTCTTTTTTACTAGACAATTTCTCATATCAGAGCATGAGCTCTGTGTAATGGTTTAAATGCTGAACTAGGAATCTGTGAGATCACAGTTCAAATTCCTGGTTCACCATGGGAGCCCTCTGGGTGGCCTTGGACATGTCACATCTCTCAGCCTCAAAGGAAGGGAACGGCAGACCCCCCTTTTAAAAGATCTTGCAGAGAAAACCTTGAGATAGATTTGTGTTAGGGTCATCATAAGTTGGGAATAACTTGAAGGATCACCACCACCACCACCACAAAAACAACAAATTTATCAGATTGGACTACATCCAACATTACTCTACTTCAAATAGATACATGAAACAAGTGTTACTTTTGAATGGTAAGCATAATTCATTTCAATAAATGTACTGTACATAGAACTAACATTGAATGTTGCCCATTTTTTAACAGGAAGGGGCAGATTGTAATTAAAAAAATGAACTGGAATAAAATTGCCATCAGTCAGATCCCTCATTATTGGTCTCAAGCAGTTTTTCTAGTGACATTTATGACAATCAGCATTCATCGCATTCATTCTGTAAGAAGGAATTCAGAGGATAGCTCACAGTTTTTATGTGAGTTTCAGCAAGTTGTGCAGTGTAATGAAGGTGAGGGAGCTGAACAATGAGCAAATTGCCTTGGAAGTAATGGGATCTTTGTCCTATAAATTTTGCCCTAGACATATTGTGAGTTTTATTAAAAGCCTCTAAGGATTGGTTTTGTTCCAATTCCTTTCTGAACACAGGAGAGAATTTTAGTATTTCAGATTAAAAGCTTTTTGCACAGGGTTTATGTGGGTGTGCACACACATTGTGCATGTGTACACCCCCCTCCCATAAATTTGATATCTTATTAAATATTTACAGTAGTCCAATGGAAATATTTTGGGAAGTCTAATGAAGATTAACTTTGAACTAAACAACTCAAGCACATAATTTATTCATTGGATATATATTGCCTGTGTCCAGAGACATTGATATAGTGTTTACAGCATGTGGTGTAAGCACTGATGCTTTTTTAACAACAAACATTTCAATGTGCAGCTTATCCACTTAATTCACCAGTAATACAATCCTGTGTATGTCTGTTTTGAAGTAAATCCTAATAAGATAGTGATACTTGTTCTCAAGAATTGTGTATAAAATTGCAGCCTTCATATTTTGAAGTGGAAATGTAACTACTCACCAGAGCCAAAAAAATGTGTTATAGATAAAAATAGAGTACATACCAAAACACCCAATACAGTGGGCCCTTGGTATCTGCTGGGGTTTTGTTCCAGGACTCTCAAAATCTGTGGATGCTCAAATCCCATTAAATACAGTGGCATAGTAAAATTGTGGCCCTTATATAAAATGGCAAAATCAAGGTTTACTTTTTGGAACATATATATATGGATATTTTCAAGTCACGGATAGCTGAATCTGTGGATAAAGAATCTGTAGATACAGAGGGCTGCCTATATTAATTTACTTGATGTTTGAACAAACATGTACACATCATGAATTCAGTGCAAGCTGTAGATCAGTATTGCACTGCAAATTTGGTTCCCTAGACCAGAGGTAGAAAATATATTTACCTTTAGGTTGCATGTGGCAATTGAACCCCACTTTAGCATCACATGAAACATGTTGTCCATTCTCCACTCCCATCCCCAATTTCTATGCAATTTTGGGGCAATATTCTCTAAGAAAACATGCCAAAACCAACCAAAATGTGTGAAATTGTACCCATACAACAAAGCATTGCCCAGTCCTCCCCATCACCACCAATATTGTTTCCATATCCTGGCCAAACTAGAAAGTGGGAGTGAAGAAGTAACACTTTTGGTTGCCATTTCGTTTGGTATATAGGCAGAGAAAGGGTTCATGCACCGAGGAGGGAGCAAGCTTGTTTTCTGCTGCTCCAGAGACTAGAACGCGGAACAGTGGATGCAAACTGCAGGAAAAGACATTCCATCTCAACATTAGGAGGAACTTCCTGACAGTAAGGGCTGTTCGACAGTGGAAGACACTCCATCGGAGTGTGGTGGAGTCTCCTTCATTAGGGGTCTTCAAGCAGAGGCTGGATTGCCATCTGTTGGGGATGCTTTGATGGGAGTTCCTGCATGGCAGGGGGTAGGACTGGATGGCCCCTGTGGTCTCTTCCAACTCTATGATTCTATGATTCTATAAAACTAAAACTAAAAATGATAAATTGGTTACTGGGAAGAATAGCTACAACCAGACTTTTTCAGATATTTTCCCAGTATTCCAACATCCTAAATTGTTCTGGAGGAATTTTCATTACAGAATGACACATGTTTTTTGGACAAGTGCGAAAACAGAGGTTGTTTCTGCACACACATTCATTCTTTGAACAGAAAATTCTTCCAGCATGCTTTGGGATACTGGAAAATGAGATAACACTGCAACAATATTCATTCCCCGCCCCACGAGCAAGCAGAAAGCTACACTAAATATTCAAGGATTTAAATCCTTAGTCTTAGAACCACTGCTCTTGAGGTTTGACTTTTTCTTCACTAGTGAAAATGAGGGCAAAAAATCATCATGGAAGTACTGCATTTAGCATCCACTTTAAGTTGTAAAATAGTGTATGTGTTTTGTTTTGTTTATTTTTTTATTAGAAGTTCCCTTTACACATTATAATCGTACGAAGGGGTCTCTATGTAAAAAGGAGAGTGAGGTTCCGCTGCCATCCAAGATAATACCTCTTCTGTGTGGGAAGCCACTTTTATATGGAGAACATGAAGGGACTGAATTTGAATTCAGATCTTCCTTCTGGAAGACTTAAATTCGACACTCTATTTCTGCTCATAGAGGAGGAGGGGAAGCTACTCTTCAGGTTCTCAGGCTCCCTGTGAATATGCTTTGGGTGGTTAGGGAATTATCCTCAGCTGTTTATGAGGTGCTATGAGGAACTGCAGTAGGAAGAGGAAATCAGAAAAACTTGCCTCTCTCTGTTCCATATGACAAAAGATTTAGAAATAATATTCTGATTCCCTGGGCAGGAGAGATCTCCAAATGCTATCCAAGGATGTATTTAGCTATTAAATTACTACTTTGTAGCACCAGCTTGACATTTGCCTTTCCTGGACATCTCTGTTTCTTGTTAGTGCCCTTTGCTTTCCTGTCATGTGCCTAAATGACCTTTTTGGATCCTAGCTGGTGTATTTTACATCTTCCAAATGCTGATCAGCAATATAAATGAAATATTTCCATTAATTCTATACATATAGACAAGTCTCAACATAGTAAAATGCTGCCTTCTACTTATTTATTGGACGGCAAACTCCTGTTCACTATCAGATTCCACACTCATTCTTAGTAATCTCTCTTTAGCACCCACCCATGAAATAAGTTTCCACACCTGGGATCCTGTGAAACATACCATGTTGAAATCAGATCAAGCTGGAAGAACGATTGGAGAGCAAGAATTTATTTATTCCATAAATGTGGAAAACTTATTTGTATTTACATATTTTATCATCAGAACAGGTGGCTACACTACGGACAATATTCTGTTGTGGCTGGTAATGACCATTTCAAAAACTGAAAGGGTGATGAGCAAAAAGTGGCTGAGTGACATTTTATTATTAGTTTGTGCATGTTTTCCTCTGAAGCCAGTAATTTTTGTGTTCCTGTATGGCAAATTGTGTTTGGAATAGAACCCCTCTGAAAAGAGGGCTTGAAAACCCACCATTATCTGTCCATTCTGTTGCTTGGTTTGTAGCTAGAGGCTGCTTACTCATGTGAAAGCAAACACATTTTACATTTAAAAGCACTTTAGTTCTTGCTTGGATAAAGTTTCTCTTGCAACCGGCAAAGTCAGAACAACCTCAAGGCTCTGAAAACAAATATGCATTTCCTGTGTTTTGATACATAAAAAAACAGTAAGTCAATCAATAGAGTTTAATGTATGTCAGCATTTGACAGTTTTTTAAAAACCACACACAAACACACACAGACAAAAACACAAAACAATCCCTAATTCAAGTCTATGTATTCTCCAGAATTGTAGTCTCTTGAATTATGACCAGAATTTTTAGTAATTTTGTCTTGAGGGGAAAGCATATGTTTTGAGTACCTCTGTAACCAATTATTTTCCCCGAGCAGGGATCATCCCATCCATTGAAAACAATAAGGTGTCTGTCTCAGAAGCTCAAGAAGTGAGAGAATGGTTTTTACTTTTCTTGGAAGGCCTTCATGACCACCTGTGCTGCTTTAGAAAGCCTTGACCTCCAGAGCTGGACAGGCCCCCATTACCTGGCTCTCCTGGCAGATAAGCATTGTGGTTTTTGTACTCTTCAAGACAGTTTGCGCAGCCTGTACTGTTCAGAGAATGAGCAGATAAGTAAGAGAGAGAGCTGTAGTAGTACTCCATCCATGGCACCTCAAACTAGCTTTTCCATGAATTAAATATGCAGTCTGATTATATCTTTAGACATACAAACTATGTCATGGCCTTTCATCAAGGTGATGAATGATCTGTGTGTAGTTGTCATAAGCAGGCTGGGCTGTTGCAGTTCAGCAGTGTGAGTTTACCTTTGATAAACTAAGGCATCACAACCAAACATAGTGCTTTCAACTATGTTATTCATAGCATTTCCACAGCAAGACACAGTAATGTAGTACTGAGCTATGATTCCAACTACAATTGCAGTTACAAATGGTGGTTATAATCCCCAATGATCTATACTTTTTAAAAGCAATTTATATCCTTTTTGCTTTTACTATATAAATACTCTCAATTCATTTTGCAAAACATAAAACTGGTATATATTCCCAATGTGACTGTAAAAAGGAAATAAACATTCCCTAGTCTTTCTTAAAAATTTATCAAGGATTTCTCCTGATTAAAATTTTAATTTATTCATTTAGTCTTTATCAGCCAATCATTTCCTGTTGGAATAACAAGGAAGCCTCTTTTTGGATAAGGCACAGAGGGCTACTCTTGAGCCCTTTGTTCTCATGAGCAGAGCTGGGAGGGAGGCAATTTAGATGAAGAAGATACAACTGCTCTGGGATCCAAGAGTGGGGGGAAAATGTATTCTGTCTGTCATCACACCCTAGCTTCTGCCTCCTCTGAGCTGAAGCCACCTGGTTCTTTATTCTCTGAACTGCCTGCCGTCCTCTCCTTGGCACTGTTAAGCAGCAGCAGTGCATCACCACTACCATTCCAGATTTGCCACTTGTCAGGGTGGGGACATGGAATTGTGCTCCCTCAATGTTGACATCTTGGTATTTGCAGTAGAAAAAGTAGATTATTAAAAACCTAAGTTAAACAGATTAGTTAGACTTTGAGTAATGGACAAATACAGACATGGCAGAAGCAAGTGACTAATGTTAGGTATTGGCCTATAAACCTGGTAGGACATTCACTGTCCTATGAACATGGTGGTGCTCAGAATTAATTATTTCAAAGGTTTCAGTGTTTTCTAATTAAGTGGAGCTGCAGGACTTCATATCACCACAGAATGATGAGTGATTCCAAAGATTGGATTGATGCCTCAGTGCTATTATAGTGTTGTGAATCTAAGATGCTTTCCTTCCCATGCGTTAATGGCTTTAAAATATGTTGTCGACTTAATATGATGCTGTTCATATTTACTTTTATATGCCTTATTCCATTGACTTCTATCTATCTTATTTATGTCCTGGTGTTTTATACCATAACATTTAATATTCTTCTAAAATCTTTGTAAAGTCTTTGAACTTACAAACTGGATGCATGATTGTTGGTCATTATTAACAAATTTTGTAATTATGCACATTACTTCACCTATACATGGATTTACCGATATCAACAGCATTTTTACAAGTCCTCTCACTACTTGTAAAGTACAGAATTGGTGGTCTAAAAATCCTTATGTACTACTGAAACCAGCTGTTGCAAATATCATGAGCATCTTCTTGGATTGGATTTCCTTCTTCTAGTAGTACTGTAAAACATAGTGCCTACTCCTTTTCCAAAGTTCATGACCCAATTATCATTTTGAGTTTGTGTTTATTGATTTAAATGCATCACTTTCTTTACTATGATAAGAGAAAATATATTATTAATTCTAGTTTTAATATAATATTCAAACTTTGAATTTTCAAATAGTTTCTATTTTTTTTACTCCAGTAGTTAAGGGAGATAATAATTTTGCAATAAATATTACTTCTAAATCTGTATGGTTCATATTGTAACATTATTTCCTTATGATCTGTAACAGATGTTTGCAATTCCTTTCATTATTCAGTTTCTGTACCATGATTATATTGCGAAGTGGTCTTATAGAGTTTTGTTATTTTATTATTTTATATTAGATTGTATGCATTATTTTAAATATTTGTTTTTTGTGTACTTGTTTATTATAGAATGATCAGATGTTCAGAGTTGAATGTATATATTTGGGAGCTTTTACTATGTGTTTGTCTTTTCATTTTAAAATTAGTACTTTCACAGCATGGTTGAAAGGTCTTAGTCTTGGAAAATGTCTGTAAAGTTCACTGTAATGCACACTCCATGTTTCTACAGAAAGACATTACTTACATGTTATTGATTAGATGAGTATGTCTAATCACTTGCCGCTAGGAGGTTACTGTGTCATCTAAATTCTATTGATTTAAATTGCACAAACTAGACAGTAGCAATGTATCTTATTTGCTATTATAGCATGTAGTATCTATGTGCAAATAATGCTATTAAGGTGGAAGAAATTCTGGATTAGAGTATTTTATTTTTGCATTAGTAGGTACTTTAAAAATCACAAGAGGGAACACAAATTAATGATGGAAAAATATGGACTATAAATAAATTCAGGATCCTACGGATAGATTTAAATATGAGGCATTTTATCATTCTAGGGATCCTATTAGGTAAAGTTAAAGGTAAAGGTATTCCCCATTGACAAGGTTGTCAAGTCGTGCTCGGCTATAGGGGGTGGTGCTCATCTCCGTTACTAAGCTGAAGAGCTAGCATTGTTAGAGACTACTCTGTGGGTCTTGTGGCTGGCATGACTGCATAGAATGCTGTTTACCTTACCACTGAAATGGTACCTGTCTATCAACTTGCATTTGCATGCTTTCACACTGCTAGGCTGACAGAAGCTGGGACTAATGACAACAGCTCACCCCATCATGCATCACTCAGGCACCAAACTGCCAACCTTCAGATCTTCTGATCATCGGAATTGGCGTCTTCACCACTAAGCCACCGCAAGGGATCCTGTTAGGGTTCCATTATTTAGGACTTGCACATTTAAAAAGTATTTTTCTGTGCCCTCCACTTGGCTTCGTTAGAATTCTTCTCACCCTGTGTCTCACAATATGGCATTGAATGGATGATCAAATTTACTACTAAAGAAAATTTAAAATACATTGATTAATAGCTTGTCTTTCTGAATTACTCCGCTTTCCCTAATTTCTGAATAGCTTTCTGAATAGCTTGTCTTTCTGAATTACCTCCCTTTTCCCAATTTTTTATTTGCACAAAATGAAATTTTGCAGGAATTCATAGAAAATCAAGTCCCCATGTGTGGGGAAAAATGGGAAGGGAGGTTTACCTTTTTTGACAGGATGTCTCAATGTATCCTTGTGTAAAGACATCATTTATCAGTGCAGATTGGGGGGGGGGCAGTTTGCTTCTATTTTACACTATCCCCATTGGTCTTGAAGAACATATCTTTGAAGATCCTCACTGTCTGTGCTTCCATTGTGGTTACAAGCTATGGTCACTTGTGTACTAGACATTTTGGCAACAGTCCTGCAACTTGGTTGTAGACTACCAATGAATACCGAGTGCTGTAGGCAATATTCAGAGGAAGGAACTGGCAAAACCACCTCTGATCATCCTTTGCCTAAGAAAACCCTATCAAATCCATGGACTCGCCATAAGTCAACAGGCAACTTGGAGGCAACACAAAATATTGATGTTGCATTTGAATTGTGCTTATGGGTTTCCCCTAAGCATCTGAACAACACTGTAGGAAAGAAAAATAATGGAATAGATAGATCTTTGGTGTGGTCTACCAGTAGACCTCTTTTAAATTGCCATGGACATAACACTATATAAAAATACTATACAGTCAGTACTCCATATCTATAGATTCTGCATCCATGGATTCAACCATCCACAGCTTGAAAACATTTTAAAGTTTTTTCCCCTCAAAACAGAAACAATAACAAAACAAACAAATGTGTGCATGCACACACACAAACAACCCTTGAGTTATTAATTACAGTCATTAATAGTTGCATTCTGAAGTTCTTGGAAGATAGCTGTTTTAGAGAACACTTCAATAGGCAGTATAAATTGTAAAATGAAATAATCTTAAAGTTCTTATACTTTCTTAATGTTTCTGTTTCCCAAATGGTTAATCTATGGTGAAGGTAAATGAAGGTCAGTGACCATGACGGTCAGTGACTGGCCTTGAATGGACTGCCAAAAAGACATTAATCTTACTAATTTCTTTCAAGTATAATTTTAACTGTATATCTAATGAGATTTAGAAATACTAGCATATACCTTCATAAATGCTTAAGTTGAATCTTTGCATGCATGAACATATCCACATAGCACACATGTATGGACATGCATACACAAACAATATTGTTAAAGAAGTAATGTTTTGTTAACCATCAGTATAGGCATACTGCTTAAGGAACTTGCCATCTGCTACCTAATAAAAAATAGTTCACTTGAGAATATGATTTTAATTAGAAGTTTAATTTTGTAACAAAATTTTATTAAGTTGTTAAAAATCTAATTGCCTCATATCCCTTAGAAATGCACTGTTAGCACTGAGGGAGAAAGATTTATTCCAGCTGATTAAGTGCAACCTGATGTTTTAAATATCCAAAGGTGTTTTTTTGTTTTTTTTTTTACTAAACTTCATGACAAATGTTTTTGATGTACTGAAATTGATCTATTGTTCGTGAATATGTGTATCAATCACTTTGAAATACAAGGTAGGTAGGGCGATTCTATAGTCTTGTTGTCCAAACAGCTCTTAAGTGAAGACCTAGAAACTGTAGGTAGATACCAGTGGCCCTTTTATATTACACAATTATAACACGGTGATTCCCCTTTAGCTGTCATATCTGCAACTTGTGAAAGCTTGTCTCAAAATCCCAACCCTATCAGAAAAAGGAATTAAGAGAGGAAAGAATAAGGGAAAACTCTGGAAGAGTTTTTATAAAAGAAACCCAGCTGGATTGGAAAGTAGTTCAAGGAGAGGAGGAGGAGTAGGAGGAGGCAAACACCGCTGGTCACTTCTTAGAAGAACTAATAAGATAGACCATGTTTACCAGCTCTGTTATAGCTTGATGTAGTGGTTTCCTTCTGCCGTGTGATATATATTCACAGATGTGGGAAATGTTCCTAGCATAGGATCCATTTGATCCGTTTTTTGTATATCCTATATTGTACATCAGTTTGGAAGACCTGATGACCAGAAAAGAATTTAATAAATACTTTCACTATAATATAACACAACAAAACATTTGGAGCACAGTGCATGCAAAGTTTTGTTTTGATGCTGTCATGCATGCAACACTGTAAAGAGAAATGTGTGTTTTAAAAATAGGCTGATATTTTGTCCACAGTTAAATTCACTGTGACCTGTGTCTATGCTTCAAAATACACTGCAGAAATAATCCAGTTTGAGACCCCTTTAACTGCCCTGGATCTGTGCTAGGGAATTCTGGGAAATGTGGTTTTGTGAGACATTTAGACATTTGCCACAATAAATTACAGTTCCCAGGATTCCCTAGCATTGAGCCAGGGCAGTTAAAGCAGTTTGGATTATTTCTGCAATTTCTTTTAGACCAATAACATAGGGTCCATTTGTAATTTTTTAGTTTTTGTTAGTGGAACTTAGTTGGATAGCATAATTGTTGTGTGTGACCATAAAGCACCTAGTGCCCTTTGAAAAGATACTTTTGATTGCTTGAAATATTGTTTCTCAATGCACTGCTGTGAGCATCTACTTTTCTCCTGCACAGGTTTTATGGGGGTGTTGGGTTTGTTTTTGTTTTTCTGTTAGATCACTCAGGACATGTCACGGCAGGAGCTTCCATGGCTTATGATTCAGTACCACAGAGTGAGCTAAATTTTTAGCCAGTTTTAACTAGGTGCTTGTTCACTGTGCTCCACTCCCTCATGTGGTTTCTCAGCCTAAGGCTGGGTATACTGAATGAGGGCAAAAACCATCCAGGCAAAGACTTAAAGTTGGAACCTGCAATGGTGGGGGCTATCAATAATTCTGTCTCTTCTGAAGAGCCTACCGAAATTTGGAACTGGTTTTACTTTGAAGCCCTTGGCATGAATGCTTTCTTCTCTACTGACCTACCCACAACTTTCAAATCTGGCTCCTTTCCAAGGTTCATGTTTACAGCGGCTGCTGGACTCTCTGCTTAGCAACACATTTAATGGGGCCAGGGGGAATTTGGGCTTCCATCTATATAAGTTTAGATTGCCAAAGAGGAGGAGGAGTTGTTCAGGTGGAAGGGAAAGGAACAGAAGCTCTCAACATAGTGGGTCAGAACCTGAAACCAGCTCCTTCCTTTCTTTTTTGTCAAGAATTGCATTATTAGTTTTTTTAAAGGAAGTTCATTGTCACCCGTTGCAAAACAGTATCACTCTTCCTCCCTCCCTTGCTTAGAAGCATAAATGTTTCTTTGTGAAGTGCTAATTTCTTTTAGCATTGTTGCCTGGGATGGAAATGTTGGCCAGGAAGTGAAAGTGAAGTGCTGCAGTGGTGTCAGGACAAAGCAAAGAAACAGAATATAACTATCTTCTGAGAAACGAACACAACATTTCTGCTGACACTGAAAGTTGTTTCTTTCTCTGTCCACCCCACCCCCCCCCCCCCGCCCCTGCCACTGCAGTTGCCTGTCTTTCAGGCAAACAGTAATGACCAAACAAGGTATCAATTCATGTGCATCCTGAGAAAACGATTGCTTTTAGTAGTTGGGGGAAGGGGTATTTCCATTTGCAATGGTGTTTCTTAATGTTCTTGCTGCACATTGCAAGATGCCTTTGCCCCAGTTTAGTGAGTGCCTGATGTTGCTTGATTTTTATATCCTATATCCAGAGTCTGGCAACTGACAGCAGCCCTGTCTCTGTGTCCCTCTCTTCATTTTTATGCTGTGTGTGGAGGGAAAAGGAGGACTTGGCCTTCTAGTCCCTACTCTAATCACTGTATGGTCTGAAACTGCTCCAATGCCACATCTACATGCAAGAGCCCAATTTACAAAGACTACTAACTGCACCAACGGTCAGTGCCTTCTGCTTACCCCAATTTCACCGGTGTCAGGAAGGACAGAGTATGGGGGAAAAGATTTACCATGTAGAATATAATGTGCCAAGAGGCAAGTAAGGCACTTTTGGGTTGCACTGCCTGGCTACTGGTTGGCCTGGTTAGTGAATAAATCAGCTGGATCAGTTGGTCCCTGGTGATGGCTCAGTATGGTGTGGATCTGGGGAAGTGTATATAAATAGTACAGCCCTATGGCTTTTACCATTGCATTTTCTGCTGTGTGTTGGGGAGGAACTATGGAGGGAGCTCAGAAGATCTGCAGAAAAGAACAGGAAGGGGGCGGGGAAGAGAAAAGGAACAAATAGCAGGCAAAACAAGTTGAAGATCTGAGATGAGGAAGAGCCAAAATGTCCTTGCAGAAACCCTTGGCAAAAGAGATGTTGCTGGCTGAATCATCAGTGACAATACAGGCAGAAAGCCTGTTTGACAGACAAATAAAGGGTTGTGTTTTTTTAAAATAGAGATCTGTAGTGTTCTCCCACCACATGCCCACCTTCTTGGTTCATTATCTGTAATAGGGATTCTTTTTGCGAAATATACTAATTACAACAACCATTCACACAAATATATTGATTTGTTTTGCTTTTTCTTCATGGTGTATGTGACTGCAGAATGCATCATTCCAGACCTTCTAGAACTATTATGTAAGTGTTTTGATGGCAGCCCCATCCTCTATCCACATACCCAACTGGAGTGCTTCTTGACTAAACCCTCACCTCATTTTCGTCCATCATGACAGCAGCATCGATAGGAACTTGTTCTGAGCGTTGATTTCTCGGCTGATTAGATTTCTAATCTGCAGCTTTTGTCTTGCATTTTGGTTTGTATTTTAGATTATATTTCAAATTTACTTCAGTACTGTTGACTTTGTTCACCCAGCCGGTCATTTCAGCTGTATGTATCCTGAGCAGCTAATAACCTTCATGTCCTGTGGCATTTAGACCCACAGCTACTTCAAGTGCCTGTTGTGTTAGGACAAGAAAAGAATATTGAGGCTGGTGTGTACTCATGTGTTCACTCCTCAGGCACTTGGAACCACTTGCCCCTACTTAAGGCCCGCTTGTGGGAGAATGCCTTCAAAGTAGTGTACTGGGCCACCAAAAACAGGCAAGTTGGCCTCTAGTTGCCTTTAAGTCCCTTGCTCAATCTTGTCCTGGATGTATAAGGTTCTGACTTTTGAGTCAATTTTCAGAGATCTCATTACAACTGTGTATCACCTGCTGTGGAGCATCTGTGTTAGAGCTGACTGTTCCACACCAGTGCAGACTCCACCTCTCAGCCCAAGCACTGGTACTGAGGCATTACTGTGAGACCACCCTTGACATCAGTGGGTTAGCATGGTATTATAGGCTACTTGGACACCTTCCGATCCAATAGATATCCCTGAACTGTACACAGAACCAGCCACCCTAAGATTCTGACTCTCTTTAGGGGTGACCCTTTGTGAAGCTTTCATTCCCCACTAATGGAAGTATACTTCAATGGACCTACCTCACTGGAATCTGGACTGGTCCAGTTGCTGTAAAACCCATTTGAACTTTTGGCTTTCTGTGGCATGAGGGTCCTAATCTGGAAAGTGGTGCCTATTATGATGACCAGAAGAGTGAGAGAGTGATGCAGCCTCATGAAGTTGAGTCTCCTAAACACCACTTTCATATGGACAATGTTGTCTGGATGCCAAAAATGTCATCGTTGGCAGAACTCTTCATATGACTTTGATCACTCCCTCCACTCTTTGGAGACTTGTCAAGAGCTAGTCCTGTACAAAACGTACATGTCATCTTTCATGAAATGGTGCATGCTGTTCTTCTACTATTTGTCTATCTGCACATTTCTCTGACTATGACACCTGCACTGTCAGGCTTGTTTGTGGCTTTGTGCAGAAGTTTCTTCATGTGCTGGGGATGCAGTCGCTCAAGTGGTTAAAACGCTGACTCTGTTGGGGCTTTTTAGACCGCCCAAAAGGGGCGGTCCATTCTTG
The DNA here is from genome assembly GCA_034509955.1 of Urosaurus nigricauda. Lineage (NCBI taxonomy): Eukaryota > Metazoa > Chordata > Lepidosauria > Squamata > Phrynosomatidae > Urosaurus > Urosaurus nigricauda. The sequence continues at coordinate 66,553,586 of JAOEGL010000005.1, read as the reverse complement.
CCCCTTTCAGCGGCGGGATGACGCCGAGGCTGCCGCACGGGCAGCCCCGAGGCCTCATCCCGCCGCTTTTGGAGGCCGCGGGGAACCGGCAAACTGCCGGTTCCCCGCAGCCTCCAAGCGGGGTGCAGCAGGTGCTCTGGGCACCCACTGCACCCCGCTTCCCTTGGCGGGGCTGAAGGGAGGAAGGGGCCGCCGCCGCGGCCCCTTTCTCCCTGGGTCTTTGCCGCGGCCATTTAAAGGCCGCGGCAAAGACCCGCCGCAAGGAAAGAGCTCTGAGATGGAGCTCTTTTTTTGTGGCGCGGGAAGGGTGCGATTGGCGCCCTCCCGCGCCGCAAAAACGTCATAACGTGCGCAGCGCGTCAAAACGCTGCGCATGTGATGACGCCTTTGCGGCGCCACCGTATGGACGCCACCATCTTTAAATGGCGGTGTCCATGCGCTTTAGGGTTAGGGAGGGTGTAAACGCTACGCCCTCCCTAACCCTAAAGGCGGGCTTTTTAGCCCTATTCACGCCCCTTTTTGCCCGTCTAAAACGGGCCTGTTGATTGCAAGATCAGCAGGTTGGTAGTTTGAGGCCCAGGTGCTGCATGATAGAATGGGCTCCCATCACTGACCCCAGCTTCTGCCTACCTAGCACTCTGAAAGCATGAAAATGCAAGTAGATAAACAGGTAGCACTTTGGTGGGAAGGTAAAACAACATTCTGTGCAATCATGTTGGCCACATGATCACAGAATAGTCTCTAACAATGCTGGCTCTTCACCTTAGTAACAGAGATGAGCACCGCCCCTATGGTTGGACATGACTTGACAACCTTGTCAATGGGGAATACCTTTAGCTTTACCTTACTCTCTGTGTGCAAGGACAAAGCCACTTTCACAGGGTTATAACAGTTTTTGTTGCATTCATCAAGGGAGTCTCTCTACAGGGCGTTATCAGTGTAGCCATCTGCCCTCAACCTTAGGTATTTGTTATGCATTATTGTCCATATGCAATGCCAGAGAGGAGGCTGGGTTTGGGAAAGCTACTCTTTCCCTGAATTGCATGGCATTCCCACCTTTATGGTTGGTAGCTTGCTAGTCTCCCATTTGTGTGCATCACAGAGACCATGAAAAAGAAGGATAGGTTGCTTACCTGTAACTGTAGGTCTTCAAATTGAACTCATACAAACCTACTTATCCTCCCCTTGTCTTGTCCTGTCTTCTTTCTGGGTTGCTACTTTGGTGTCCAATGAACTGACTGAGGGTTTAGGCAGGATGTGCTCTGGATGGGCATGTGGCTAGTGGGTAGCGCTACTGCCAAGACATTTACATAATAGCTCTAGAAAGTTATGAATGATGTACTGCGCAGGCTCAGATAACTCATTTATGTGAGTTCATAGATGGCCACTTGGAGATCTACAGGTACAGCTACACAACCTGCCCTTCTTTCATGTATGTTTCTAAAATAGATTGGAGGCAGTTGTTTTCCGTCTTGCAGGTGTACAGAACACATTGATTAAAGAACTGATTCATCAGACTAATATTCTACTTTTATTAACTAGCCAAATAGATGTTACATCTGTGGATTAGATTTTGCTAAAAATGGCGGTGTGATTACTTGGAGGTTTCTCTCAAGTGATTCTCTCACCCATCTTTTTAATTAGTTTAGTTTCCAATCTGGATACCTCTTCTCTCTTTCCTGTATAGTTTAAATTCTCTAGACTGAAATGTTATGATACTAACCATTAAGTTCAAAAAGGAAGAATTTTTCCCATACTTGTTGACCTAATTTCAGGAGGAACAACTACAATTCATGAGAACACGACTTACTGTCACAAATTCAACATGTATGTACATTTCAAATGCATTTGGTGTGTTTTTTAAGCCCTAGGGCCATTATTTTGCTTCTTGTTAAGCACACAAGGAAATGTGAGTGAATAATATGGCTTTTGAAATGGGTCCTTCCTTCCAGCCTTCTTGTTGTGCTACAGTTAAATCCAGAAGTCTTCTATTAACCATAGTTTTCCATTTTGTCTGAACTTGTGAACTATAGAATAAAGCTTATTTGAAGCTGATTTAACATTCTGCCACGTTATAGACCTGGTAACCATGGTTTCCCATTTCAGATAAAATGGGAAATAATGATTAAGTGAAAGCATACTGCATTACACCACAAGAGAAGGGCTGAGGGAGGTTATTGGATACAGCATCTGGTGAAAGCTTGTGCATCTCTCCAGATAACAATTGTCCAGACAGACTGGTTCAAAAGAATTTACTTTCAATATGATGCTGTGTCATTTTTCATGGGTAATTATAGACATAACTTTTAAAATTCACCAGATGGCTAACAATTTGAAACATGCTGGTCCATCACCACTGTGGAAAACCACAAAGCATTTTATAGCCTGGTTTGGGCCAATAAGGAAAAGGTTTGTTTTTTTTGTTTTTTAAATCTAACGCTAGTAACCCAAAGATAGTTAACAGTAATGCCCAAAATAGTCTAAAGATACTTCAGATTCTAATCTTCATATTCCAGGAGCAGCAAAGTATGTACTTACTGCATTATTTAACCAGAGCAACAGACATTGTTCCATGCCAGGGACCATATGCTTGTGATGTGTTAGTGTATTTGCCTTCAAGTTACCAGTCAACTTAGGGCAACCCCATGAACTTCATAAGGTTTTCTTAGGGATGAAACAGATGGTCAAAAAGAGCCAGCTTCCCGGCAGACTGAGGGCATGGCATTCAGACAGCAGCATGCCCCCCCTCCTCTGGGAAGCCACACATCCAACTTCACATGTGGTGAATCCACAGCGTTTCAGTGGCACAGCATTTACACACGCTGCCCTGGAGAAATGCGGAAAAACCACCACCGTGGCAGCAAGGGCACCCTTTCCTGGCACAAAAAGCCACTCCTTTTTGCACCAGGAAAACGCCGGGTTGGGAGTGTGGTGTGCATTTGCTATGGCCCTAACTCAATGAGTAAAGGGGTGGCCTGTTTTGCCCCACAGACAAGGAATACTGAGAGGTGCTTTTTGTTATTTCCTTCCTACAACACCTGATCTTTGTTGATACCCCATGTAAGTATCGACCAAGGCTGATCCTGCTTAGATCCTGCTTAGCTTCTAAACTCAGATGGGATTTGGTCCCTTTGTGATTTGTGGTATTCCATACTTTTCACAGCTGAGGGCTCTGGCATCTTGAAATGGAATATGTACAAGAGGGATGATATTAAATCTTGCTCTGAACAGGGTAAACTAAGGTGTATGTATATGCAATCAATTTTGCCTTTGTCATCCTGTTGATAGAGAAACTTGACACAGCAGTAGTATTCTCTAGATAAATGGTGCAGCTTTTTTTAAAAAAAGACTACTTATTTCTTTGTGTAGGGTTTATAGAATTTACTTTTCCTCTTTTTGTGATAGGCTTGCAGGTGGGAAACATTGCTAGAGTCCCTTTCTATTAGGGTTCCCCAGAAGAAGACAGAATAGAAGTAGACTTATGTCAGGCTGACATAACTTGAGCTAGGCAAACGCTGAGAGGGAGATTGTTAATACCCTTTTTTGACTCTAGTGTAATAGGAGTGTGTGCAGAATCCCATAGTTCCAAAGAGATAAAGATCAAGGGTGATACCTCACATATTTATGGGCATCTGAGACCAGGGGAGAAAATAGCCCGCACATTCTCTTTACAGAAACAAATTGTTGTTTCACCTCTGACCAACTGCCTAGGTAGATAAACGGATTAGTCAGATAATCTGAAACTACACTGAAGCAGCTTCTGCCTCATGAATTATTTTGAACTTTATGAAATAACTAGTCAGTTTTTGCCAGATTTGTTATTGTCAAAGAAAAGCAAAAGAAGACGAACCTTTAACATTAGAGGGGACTGGGAACAAAACCCAATTTATTGCTTCTCAAGAGAGGTACCAAATCATAGACCCTGTTGGTCTCCATTAGAAAACAATGCTTGTTTCACTCATATATAGGCACACACACACACACACACTCCTATCTGTATAAAATGAGAGAGAATAAAAATATATCTTGCTTTCCAAAGCAGTTAACAGAAATGTATGTTTGGACTGAGTTCTGACACCCTTCATTGTAATCAGAAAAGCTTTTTTAAATCTGTCTGTCTAAGCTAGCTATCTAGCTATGAGAAAACATATGGAGTTTCATCATCTGTTAAGGAAAATGGGGAAACTTCATGTGGGCGGGAATGCTGTTTGTGAAGTAAAGCTCTTTTGCAAAGCAAAAGAAACCCCTATGGTGTAATGGTGTATGTAGAGTATTGTGATGTAAATGAATGCCTATTCATTTAGCATATTCCAGAGCATTTTACTTTAGTTACTTAAAATTTTAAATGTTAAAAGGCTTCTTTTTAGCTCTTCTTTTAACACCAGTGTTTTATTTGACTGAGGTTCTTCCTTAATTTATAAATAGTGTTGTTGTGTGCCTTAAAGTTGTTTCCAGCCTTTGGTGACCCTAAGGTGCATCTATCACAGGGTTTTCCTGGCAGGATTTGCGGGGGGGGGGGGGGTATTGTCTTTGCCTTTCTTCTGAGGCTGAGAGAAAGCGACTTGCCCAAGATCACTCAGTGGGTTTCCATCATCATGCAGGGATTGGAACCTGGTTCCTAGAGTCATAGTCTGATGCTGGCAGCCTTAATAAAGGAACAAGACCTTATTGCTACTATTGCTATTTTATCTCTCGCTCTCTTTCTCTAGCTGCATATTCCTGTGGTTGAAAAGGCCAGTCACTTCACCTGCAGAGTTCTGATCTCTATATGCAGTCAAGTACTTCCTTAGGGCCACATACAAAATGTACTGGAATTAACAGTGCTAGCTGCAGGAGATGAAATAAAAGTCTGCATTGGAGAGGCAAAGGTGTTCTGTGGCTTTCAGTGCTCTGCCTTTCAGGCATTAACATTTTCTTTTGCTATGGGTGAGGAAGTGCATCTGTCCTAGAAGCTGGATTTGGAAGCAGCCCAGATTGGATATAACTGATTTCCATTCTTCACTACCTGCAGCGAAAGAGCTTCCTGTCACAGCTCATCCACACTGTAGAAATAAACCAATTTTACACCACTTTTAACTGTCAGGGCTCCATCCTGTGGAATCCTGGGATTTGTACTTTGGTGAGGTATTTGGCCTGATCTGACAGAGAGCTCTGGTGCCTCACCAGGATTTTATAGGATACAGTCATAACAATTAAAGTAATGTCAAACTGCTTTATTTCTGCAGTATGAATGCAGGTACAGTTCCTTCAGGCTAATAGCAATGGCCATGTTCCTATTTAAAAAGAAGTTTGCATGCTTTATGCCAGTGTGTGCTTGGGTTATGTTGTCTAAAATTGGTAAATCTCCCCAAAAGAATGACAAAAATTTTGAAAATATTTTCATTTCTAAGGCTGAGGTGCAAGGCATGTTTATCTGGAGTTAAGTCCTCTTCTCTGAAGACATGTATGGCATTGAACTGTGCAATTATTTTGTCTCTCCATAAACACCTCAAAGCACTTTGTTAATGAATAACCACCATATATCTGAATGTAGTGACAATCCAGTGAACTAGAGATGGATACAGGTAACCAATAGTTTTATATGCAATTAATTTTTCATTTTCCGTTTTTTGACATATTGCTCAATTAAGACATCTCCAACAAATCTGATAGAGAAAAAAGAAAGAGAGAAAGAAAGACTTCTTATTAACAATTTATCTCAAACCTCATTATTATTGAACAGACATAATGAGAACATTCTGGCTTAGTGATAGTAGGCTATTTTTATTAAAAGTAGTTCCAACTGTTTTTGATTTGGAGAAAGTGATGGGAAAGGTAAAGGAGGAAAATACTGTAATTGGTTCCATCTACAAAGCCCTGCATATGTCTTTTAGTTAAAAGTGAAGTAGAAGAATTTTCTGTTGTTCTGTTTTATTTTGCATAAATATTTCCTCATTAGCATAGCTTCAGCAATGAACTCTCTAACTGTCTTTGGTGATCCCTGAACAATTGTATCTTGTTGATGAACGAATGTACTTTGGCTGAATTTATTTCAGTGCATATAAGCAGCAGGTAGGTTAAAGTTAATTGCCTTGAAACTGACCTGTTGCTTATAAGAGGGAAAAAATCCTTCTGCTCTGTAAAGACAAAATTTTGTCTCAGAGTTGTATGCAATATTGGCTTAATTGATGGTGTTTGCATATAACCTGAAGAATATACGTTGTGACATATTGCCTGTGAATCTGTATCTTAACACACACCTCTTTTCTTTTCCTGAATCAAGAAAGGAGATCATTTGTTAATTACAGCTACAGCATGGAACCTGTTTTTCTCTGCTTTTACGCTTTTCCAAGTAAGCTATACAAAACCCAGCTTCTGCAATTCCTGTAATTTCCACTGCTTATTATTTATTATTTATGATGAAATTTAATTTATCTGTTCACTGCAATCAAATAAAATGTAGTCCTGTATGGAAAAAAAATGCAGAGAAGTTTGTAGCACAAACTGAAATGTAGAGTTCTAGTGTGCTGTAACAAAATCTACTTCCACCTAAATCCAACAGAATCTCTTTCTGGATTCTTCAATAACAGATTAACAAAGACTATACGATCATTTATTTGTCTAAGGTACTGTCAATAACCTCATGAAAAATTCAAAATAAGCTGTGCTTTTTAATATTTCAGATTCTTTTAGCCACACACACACACACACACACACACAGAGACATTTAATAACTGGACATTATCTCACCAAATATGAAAAAGGCAGCTGGTGAATAAAATATTGCCAGCATCTCTCAGGGTTTGACTAGACCAGGATTCAAATCCCTGTTTGGCTATAGAAACACTACTGGGGTTTACCTTGGATATGTCATGCTCTCTCAGCCGGAGAAAAGAATGCATTGGCAAGTTCCCTCTGCATGAATCTTGCCAAGAAAAAGACTTGTGATAGCTTTGACTTTGGGCTACCATAATTCAGAAACAACCTGATGGGACACAACAGCAACAACAATCTTTCCAATATGTTATTTATCATTACTCGAGGAGGTAAAGAGTGATCATCAGAAGAAAATTGAAAAGACAGTGTTTGTTATTTTTTCACCCAAAAAAGCACCATCAATTGCTTCATCCAGTTTATCTATATCTCACCCCTTTCCCAAGAATGCAACTCCATTCTTAATGCAAAAAGCTATTAGATTGTGCTGTGTGTGACAACAGTGTGACATCACTGCCACTGGGGGTATATGAGGAAAATAGCATTTTTACATCTCTCTCTCTATGTATGATTCACTAGGTCTCTAAATTGTGAAGCAACACTATGGAATGAAGCCATAGAGTGACCAATATAGACTCCTAGGGACTCATGTTGTAATGTTTGTAAGTGAATATGGATTAGTATTGTTGCATATGGTGTCTCCACTCTCCAGTCACCAGAAAAACACTCTTACCATAAAGGCTTTCCATGTCATTCAGTCAGTCAGTCAATCACTTTATTTATACCCTACCTTTTCTCTTGAAGAGGGGATTCAAGGCAGCTTACCGGACAACAAATAAATAAATAATACAACTAAAACCACATGTAGCTGAAAACATAAAATGAAACACTCTATGGAATTTAAACAATTGGCCATGATCCTGATTTGTCAGATGTCAGATGCACAAGTACATGATGCAATCTTTTGAAGTCATAATGGCTTCTTCATCAGGCAAACAGGAAAAAAATTGAAGATATTAATCATAGGCCTGCATTTTTTGTTTTTGGTCTTAGTTCAGATCCTTAGAATTCAGCATGTCTCTTCCCTTTGTGAAGCCACAGGCTCCTGTGTAGTAGAGAACACTGAATTTCTCAAGAAGGCTTCATGTTTTGCATCAGGAAAACTTTAGGTAGTGTAAAGGTACAACATGCCAGTCAGTCCCACTATTAGAAAAAAAATTCTTCAGCTTTGTTGGAGGTGGAAGCCTCAGATGGCAAGGTCCCAGTACACTGGCTCTCTCTTTAGGAGTCTCCTGTGACAACTAAAATGTGTAATATATCATTTATATACTTCTACTGCTTAACTTAATCTACTGATTACTAAAACTCAAAGTTGACCTGTTATCCTCTTTATTCTACAAAAAATAAAAATAAAAATAAAAGGTGCCCAATCCTTTACAAAAGTTGACAGTGATTTTTCTCTAATCAAATGTGTTAATTTATCCATTTCAGCTGAGTCTGACAGATTCAACAACCACTCTTTGCACACTGGGATTGTTGTATTTTGAAATGGAACCAGTTCTATTCAAATGTTTGCCAGCTGATGATTTCCTTAGCAAGCCAATAATGTTTCCCTAATTTTCCCTAGCTTCTTTATAAACACATTCAGTAGTTTCCTGCATATTTCTGAAGGTGCCAAGTACTATCCCCTCTAGGTGTCTTTTTAACCCAAATAAATCATTCCTGTGTAAACTACTCTTATAAAAACAGATATTTTGTGTTGCTTCAGATATTCAGATAAAGATTCTGTATACCATCTTTGCTCTTAAAGCAAATATCCCAATATTACAGTTCTCTTAATACAGAAATTTCTCCAGTGACTTTCTTCCTCTCCATATCAGAGGCTATATGATACAGTACTGGAGGACAATCACATTGTTCTCACTACAGAGTATAGCTACAAAAATGTGTTTGTGAGTATGTGATTATTACAGCTGATTTCCAAAGTAGTACAAGTTCCATTTTCTGTAGTAGTATTAGTTCCTCCTCTTCCTCATCCACTACTTCTGCTGCTACTGTTTATTCTTCTCCTGCCCTCCTTTCTTCCTCTTCTTCTTGTCTTCCTCTTCTTCCATCATCATCATCATCATCATCACTACCACCATCACCACCATTAAAATTTAAAGTATTTTGTTCATCATTTCTCTGCTCATCAGCACCTCCAGATCTATGTACAATCGAATATATAAAAATATTCTTCAAAAACAGATTAAACCTATTTTAAAAGCAAGCTTTAAAAACCAAAGGTCATGCAGAGTAATAAAGATTATACCACCCACTGGGAACTCAACAATATTGTAAGACTGAATGCTGATGGAAGTGTGTTTTGACTTCTTAGGTATTATTGAAAAGGTTACTCCATACATGCCTGCAACTTCTCTGGTCCATATTGCATCCTTGAACATGACATACATGACTATTTGATTTTCTAGTAAATCTCAGACAGTCTGTAAGCACAAACTACATGCAGCAGATATATGACATGTTTACAACAAGCAAAAGCAGTGCAATTGGTACTATATGGTTTCCTTGATTTCCAGGATTTGCATATATTGGAAGGGCCATTCTTATAGGCTGGAAGCTGGTAAAAGGCCATAGTAACAGTCAGCTCTGCTCATACCCCTTCCAAGGGAGCACTGCTATCTAAGACTGGTAAGATAGTTCAATTCAGACCAGATTTTCTCACCCATCCACTATATTTCTGCCTTATCTGAATGAAGCTTTGACCAATATTGCCTACAAACACCTGTTTGGGACTTTTATAGCCTGCTTAGGACCATCTGGAGAAAATGAGAGAGCTGTGTGACATTCACATACATAGTAATGATGTTTTAACCCAGATCTCTAGATGACTATCTGCTGTGGTTTAACATAGCTGTTATAGGGAACAGTGGGCAAACTATGACTCTGAGACTCAGTAGAGGGTAGTAGCCATGGAAATCTGTACATGGGACAAGAGACAACTTGTTAGAACAGAATATGTAGAAACAGAATGGTTCCCAATTGGCAAAGGGGTTGGGCAAGGCTGCATATTATTACCCTACTTTTTCAACTTGTATGCAGAAAATATTATATGAAGTTAGACTTGGAAAAAAGAGAAGTGAAGATAGTAGGAAGGATCATCAACAATCTAAGATATCTGGAAGACATCATACTGCTACCGGTAGCAGAAAACATAATGGATTTGAAACAATTACTAATGAAGGTCAAGGAAGAAAGTGCAAAGGTAGGTTATTTGCTGAACATAAAGAAAACAAAAATAATGACCATGGGGGATTGATCCAGTGGGAGAAGCGGGAAATACAAATAAAATTTATTATTACATAAATTCAACCTAGACAATGAGGGAAATCAAAATAGATAAAGATTTCCTGTACCTTGGATCAAACATTGATGAGGACAGAGACTTCAGTCAAGGAATACGAAGGACAGCAATGAAAGAACTAGAGATCCTAAAGAGTAAAAACATACAACAGAGCACTCAAATTAGAATCATCCAGTCCATTGTATCCTCCATTACCATGTACGGATGTGAGAGCTGGAAAGTGAAGAAAACAGATGAAAAGAAAATGAACTAATTTGGGATATGGTACTGGAGAAGAGAGCTGAGGGTAACATGGACAGCTACAAAGACAAATAAATGGGTCTTTGAATGGTTCTAGCCTCATCGATCCTTGGAAACCAAGATGATGAAACTGAGGCTGTTCTGTTTTGGCCACATCATGAGAAGGCATGACTTATTAGAAAAGATGATAATGCTAGGAAATGTAGAAAGCAGTAGAAAGAGAGGAAGTCTGCACACCAGATGGCTAGACTGAACCAGAGAGGTTATGGGTATGAATCTACAAGACTTAAGTAGAGCAGTGGAGGATAGGGGGTGCTTGGAGATGTCTAATACACAGGGTCACCATGAGTCAAGGTTGACTTAAGGGCAACTAACAATAGCTTCTATGGAAACCTTCCAACACATTTCAGAAGAAACTGAAGTTATTGTAATAGCATGTCCACCAGTCCTGTACCAATTGGACAACCTGGTTCTGAAGAGAGGGCTAGTAGAACTGACAGGGTGGTGCTTCTGTTGTCCTGTCCCTAGTATAAGATACTAGGTTGTCCAAGACATGGAAATATTTAATATCATGCAACTATTTGAGTTGGCACTGCCACTTCTTTTTCAGTCCCTCACTCAAGCATGGTGCATTTCATAATGGGAAGTACTTTTCCAGAATCAAAGGATCCACATCTGATTGTTTTAAGTAAGGATTTAACCAATCTTTTTTTTTAAACACACAATTCCACTCTCAGAGAGGCAGTATCCACATTTGAGATCCAGATGGTAAGCTCAGCCCTGGCAGATTTCAGCATCCAGAAAGGCACGGATTCAAAGCACCAGGTTTGGGTCTCAAACCTCCCAATAATTTATTCATAACGTTGGAGTGCAAACACTGAAAATGATCCAGAACAACTTGACCAGATGGAACCCTGGCTGCATCCTTCTCCATCTCTGTCAAAACAAGTCAGAATGGATGTGAGAGAGTTTGTCTGCAAAATGTAATTAAGATTGGCCACAGTGAGCATTGAAGAGTTTTGTCTGATCTTCTGATCCTACAGAAAATAGGTCTTTCAGCATTCAAGAGAAGAAGAAGAAGAAGAAGAAGAAGAAGAAAAAAGGGGGGGAGGCAGCTCAACTGGGCAGCCAACACTGTACATATGGAATGGTGTCATAGAAGTAAGATTTCTTTGCCATCATCAGCCACTCTGTTATTCTCGCCTTTGAACAGTTGTGTCACATGGAGTGAGAAGTTAGTACCTGAACCACATGACTCCCTAACTGAACTCTGTGGGTACTTGACCAGAAATTACAAAGGAAATGTGAATAGAAGACGTGTGAGTCTATTATACATATTCTGTCATGATTCCAAGCCTTATGATTTGGCAGAAGAAAACTGCATTTTGTGATGAGCTCCATTAAAAATAAAGTTTTAAATGTGGGAATTACTTATGTGCCAAGTGAAAAGAATCCACGGTCTCTGATGTCTTGGCTTTACCAAAGAACACAGTGCTATTTCAGCATACTGTCTGTAACCCCCAATTCTTGAAGCTGCTAAAATAGTTATTTGCTTTAATTGTACAACATATAGTTTGTTATTTGGTCACCATCTATGCCTCAGTATCTTACAAACCAAAAGGCAAGGGGCCTTTCCAATACTCTGGCAGAGTCACTTCCCCACATTTGGATTACAACTCCCAGAATCCTCCAGACACCAGGGTTGCCACTGGTTCTCCTTGCTCTGGTATTTTCATGTGAAGATCTTTTGATCAGCTCATGTTCCAGTCAGTGGTATTGACTCACAAAGCAGCTGCTCAACTAAAATTCAGTTTTGACAAGCATTTGATTTTTCTCATTGGGATTGTCAACTCCAGATCTCTTCGAATTAAAGAGATTTCCAGTTCCCAGAAGAGTAAAAGAGCCCAACATTTTGAGCCCAGCATGATTTGATTATGGTGAATGAGAGTCAGTAGCTACTTGAGGTTGAGGCAGATGGGGTTGTTTTCCACTTTTATAAACTGTAACACTAAAAGGGATGTAAACTAATTTGGTATCTGGAAGAGGCCATCTGGTTTCTCTTCATCTGCATGCATACATACGCTGAGTAATACTTCCTTCATTCATTTTACTTTACATTTAATTGTTAGGGTTTGTTTCCTCCTTGGGTAGGCTTAAAAAACAACAGCCCTTAGATTATCTTATTTTGAGAGCTGATACAGAGACTAGAATACAAATCAGGAACTCCTCAGCTTAGATTGCCTCGGCCAAGCTACATGACAAACTACTTTCTATTAACCCCAGCTTTATTATTGTTAATTGCTGAGTACGGTGATGTTAAAAGTATGGTGAGGCTATGAATGAGAGATCTCTAAGATACCTTATCATCAACAATTCTGCTCAGTTCCTGCAAAGTCAGAACTATGGCTTCCTTGATTGGATTTATCCACTGGTATTGTGGTCTTCTTCTTTTCTGACTGCCTCCCACTTTACCAAGCATTGTAATATTTTCTAATAAATTATGATTCTTCATGATGTGTCCTAAATATGATAGCTTCAGTTTGGTCATTTTGAATCCTAGGAAGAATTTAGGTTTCATTTACCTAGAGTATTTATTTATACTTTTTTCAATCTATGTTAGTATTAATTGCAAAAGGATCTTTTTATTAATTTTTTTTATAATTTTTAACATAAAAAAGCATTACAAACAAACAAACAAACAGCTTCATTTATATACCGCTTCATACCCTTAAGGAGTGTCTAAGCGGTTTACAGTTGTAAGCTATTTGCCCCCCAACAATCTGGGTACTCATTTTAGCGACCTCGGAAGGATGCAAGCCTGAGTCAAGCTTCAGCCCTTTGCTGGTCTTGAACTCGCCACCTTCTGGTTTTGAGTGAGTGGCTGCAGTACAGGCATTTAACCACTGCGCCACCAGGCACCAGTTACAAACAGCACATGTTGACAATATATGAAGAGATCTTGCAGTGCCTTTGAGATTAACTGAGCAAAAGATGTTGTAGCATACTGTATATACTCGACTATAAGTTGACCTCATATATAAGTTGAGGGTAGGTTTTGGGGCCAAAATTATGAATTTTGATATGACCTGTGGATAACTCCAGAGTAAAACTGAGAGAATTGGGAGGGGGGGGGATGCTTTCAGGACAGATTATGCTCTTGCTTTTCACCAGGGCATGGTTCCTTTTTAAATAAGAGTTAAAGTGCAGCACTTACATTGACCTGTGGATAAGTCATCTCAGGTTTTGGGGGTCAATTTTTGACTAAGATTTATAAACTTATACATGAGTATATACAGTAAGCTTTCATAGAATTGGTCTCCTTCCAGACTCCATGTATCTGAGGAAGAACACCAGGTCTACAAAACCTTATGCTACAACCTCTTCCTCTCAGTCCCAGAGATGCCACAAAATCCTTTTATCCTGATATTCCAAACTATCATGGCTATGTCTCTGAATGCAACAAAATCCTGTAGCACCTATGAGACTGATTGAAAGAAAGAAGCTGGTAGTATGAGCTTTCATAGACTTGAGTCTGTTTCTTCAAGATGCATGAAGTGGAATGGAGAGTCCATGGATAGACCTACATAAGCAGGCTTTGTGTGAGAATAGCAATAGAAATACAAAACCTTGTTGGCATAAGTTCAATTTTAATGATGGTTGATGGAGAACAGGATGTTGCCTAAAACAACTGAACATCTTTCAGTTAGTTTCAAAGGCGCTACAAGATCTCTTTGTATACTGATTTTCCAGACTAATATGGCTATGTGGTTGAATTCCATGTTTTGAATGGTAGCGTTAAGACACAGTTGGCCTTTCTAGGTAATAGCATGGTGGGCCCTGGATCTAGTTCTTCTTGGCTTTGGTCTTTTCATTATTGTAATAGAATGGGAGTGGGGAATGGGGTGGGGATGGAGGAATGAATCAAGGTTGAATGTCTGCCCATTAATTGAGCTGTGGTGTCTGACATAACATAAAAAAAAGTCATACAACAACTAGGAAAAAACCCACTGCTAACAGATGAGTCAATGAAGTCATTATTGAAAGAAAATAAGAGGAATTTTACAGTGCATCCCCACTATGTCACATCTGTCTAGATGGAAAGAACTAGAAAACTTAGTTCAGAGAGGCTGGGAGTTCAGTGGAATTTGATACACTAAGTGCTCATTAGTACATATCATGGATGGTTCACTTGTAAGTTAAGGCTCAGGAGGCCTTTAATGGATATAGAGAACAAGCCAATCAATCTGAAGGGCTTTAATTGGTATTTAGATTTTATTTTATTATTTTTTTTGGACAGTTTGCTATAGCAAAGTCTCATGCTTCCTCATTTTCTCTCATAATGTTTACAAAGCAAGTTGTCAACGTTTGGAAATGGCTTCTTCTTTTTAATTAAAGAACTGTGCTAGGCCCCACTTTCTTGGCATCAGCAGACTTATGAAGGGAAAAGCATTTGTGTAACCATGTTGTAATACTTAAGAGAGTATGTGGTATTACTTTGGTTTGTAACATATTTTGGGGCTGTTAGTGTCCATTATAATATACCGATATTTGCTCTTCATAAAAGGAATTGACTGAAACACAATTATGATTTATGTCATTTTAGTATTTTTCCACATTCATTTAAAATAGTAATCCTTTTCAGGTGTTAAGCAAACTTTCTTGAACACATGTTCAGGGGAGACCATTGATCTCTTTCTGCCATTGCTTTCTTCATGTTGAAACTGATGCATGCGAATAGGAGAAGTTCCTGTTTGTATAGAAAGCAATAAACTTTGAAAATCACAGAAGTTGCTTATCTGGAAAGCCTCCACACAAACAAAAAATCTCTTCAAGGCTCATCCCTTTCTATTGTAGAAGTGTTGACAGAGTGGAATGAGGCTAGGCTTTCTCTTCTTCCTATGCAGCCCCCCCCCCATTGTGTATAACACTATGCATGAACAAGTGTGTGGGTGTATGTGTAAAAAAGAAAAGAAAAAAGTGTGTGTTATAAATTGCAATTAAGATATATTTCATGCCACACAATCATAGCACTTTGATACCACTGTAACTGCTGTAGTTGTATCCTGTGGAATCCTGCGACTTATTGTTTGGTAAGGCACTAGAATTCTAAATAGCTTATGGTATTACAAATCCCAGGATCCTGGGATGGAGCATGACAGAACGGAATATATCATTATAATTGTGAAGTATGAATGAGACTAAAGTTTGATTTAAATCAGTATTTAAAAGTTAATCGTGATTGCTATGTCTCATTGTTTTCAACGGACAGAAAGTACACCTAGCATACTCTGGATAAATCTTAGTGTGTTTAAACTGAAAAAAGGAGCAGACTTGGTCTATGCATAAATGTTAATTTCTACTGGTGGGTTAGAGCTTGATTTCTCTGGCCAAGTTATGGCAGCGTAGTGGATTCCACTTTCTGCCAGAATTGGTAATTTCTCTGTCCTACTCTTTGTGAGATACTTATTCAGAGGGCCTGGAAACTTTCTGGAGGTCTTTGGCACCACAAAGAGCTGCTGTCAGAATGAGACGAGATGAAAATTCCAACTGGATATCAATGCATCATTGAATTTTGGCCTAGATATTTAGTGGGAAGACAAAGTGAGGAACCTTATAGTCTTTTATGACCATGTGATAAAAGGACATACAGCCATAGCATGGCTTCCTATGCTGACACCATTTGGGAAGAGAAGTTTACAGACGTTGTCGTTCAAATACTGTAGTCAAAGTATAGTAAGAACTTTGACAATAGGGTTGGGCAAGATGGTGGTACAGAAATCAGATGAAGCAACGACCTTGAGAATTCAGTGTGAACTGGTTAACTTTGACTATTATGCACTGAACCAAATAGTCAGAAGGTCACCAAAACGACATTTTCTGACCAGAGGGATAGGGAAACAATCATATCTGACAGAAAAGTGTACTGTAGTTTGAATAGCAGGAGAGACAGGAAAATATCCTGCTGGCTTAGCATCCGCTGTGCATTTGATGGGCATCAGGCAAAGTAATTAGATAATGCATTGAGAAAGGTGTTAATTGCATGCCTGAGTAGCTAACCTGTATCATATGTTGGCAATTTTTTTTAAACTTTCAGATTGTTGAATGGAACTAGATCTTAGACAAAGAAAAGTGGGAGCCACAAAACTGACATATCTTGTGTACCACGATGGAGGAGAAGGATAACACCTGTGTTCCTTCTGGGTAAATAAAGATCTAAATCTTGTCCCGATGGCCTTCTGGCTTCTTGCTGTCTTGTGTGCCTGTCTGTCAATAGAGCCAAAGAAAGGTTGAGCAACTGGGAGAAGCTGTTAAGAATCCCTTCCCAGTTTCTAATGTATGGTAAATATGTTGAGAAATTGTGTGGGGGGTGAGGTCTAAAGGTCTGAATAGTTTCACTCAACAGTGGTTCTTTATCTCCCTTTTTAACACTGACAGGCAGGAGTACAAGATAGCAAACAGCCAGAGAACAGGTAGCTCTTTATTTACATGGAAAGGATAGAAGTGTTATCTTTCCCTTCCATAAGGGCACCTGGGATATATTTATAAGGTAAATAAAATGTCCATAAGGCATGATGGTAATTGCTTCACCTTTTCTGTCTCTCTGAAAATACCCATGGATCTTAACATTTTAAAGGGATAAACTGAGGCCTTTTTCATACTTCTCATCTTTGTGTGAGGTTGTGAATCTCTGAATCTTTACTCGCACAGAAGAGGAACATTTCAAACATTTGCGCTCTCCTATGTGAGGATAAAAAAGTTTTTGTACATTTTTGAGGATATTGGTTTCCAAACTGACACATGCTAAAATGGCCTAATGCAGCAGGTGTTTGGTAAGCTTGCCATAATTTCCAATATGTGCGGTGAAGAAAATGGTCCTCCAGAGGAGAGGGACCCTGCAGATGTCCAAAATGCATGTTAGCGTCTCCTTCCAATTGTCCAGCAGCTTCAGGGAATTCCTCATTTCAATTTAACATCATTCCCCGTGTTCTCTTTCCCCTTTCGTACCCATCAGTTGTGACAAAGCAATACAAAAAAAACTGTCCATGGGTAGCAAAGTGCAGATGAGTACTTCTCCTTCAGGGCCCTCTAACAAGTGGGAGAAAGCCCTAGGAATGCCAAAAATAAAAGAAAAAAATATGCCACAGTAATATGGAAAAATTTCTTTCCAGCAACAGAAGTTGATCAGCTGTAGCTGGGGAATATGCAAGGAAACATGCAATAAAAAGTGGGGGAAGGAGTAGTTGTTGTTGTTATTATTTTTATTATTATTATTATTATTATTATTAACCTTTATTTATATAGCACTGTAAATTTACACAGTGCTGTATAGTCTTTTTAATTAGATGGTTCCCTGCCCTCAGGCTTACAATCTAAAAAGACACGACACAAAAGGAGAAGGGAATGGTGGTGGGGAAGGGGATCAGGTCCAGCAGTTCTCTCCCTCTGGGGCCTGGACCAAGGCAGATGGACTGCAGGGAGGGCTCGGCTTCTTAATACATATTTAAAACGAGGCATCCTGGGGCAGAGAAGGGCTCACACTTGGGAATGCTTCCCTGAACAAAATAGTTTTTATCTCAATTTTGAAACTGGTTAGAGAAGTGATGACGTGCATACGTGGGGTAAGAAGGTTCCAGGAGTGAGGGGCAGTAAGTGAGAAAGGATGAATCCAGGATGGGGCAGTGGCAATCCTAGGCTAGGACAGGAGACCTTGAAGATCTGATTTAAATAGCCAATCACCTGGCATGCAGATCTGTATTCCACGAGATTTATTGAAGTCTTGTGAGGTTTGTAGTCCCACAGGAGTTGGTATGTGATCTGGCATGCAATTTGTACTAGATCTTGTGCTTAAGTCTCACAGTAGCATAACCTTAATCCTAGGCCCATATGAGTAGTTGTGCAACAAGACCTGGGAACAACAGAGAGCATACCCTCTCTGCACAAGTGTTGGAGATAAGTCTTGCACTGAGAGAGAGTGAGGGCCATACACCTTGCTGTATGGTTGTGGGATGGCCACAACTTTATTGATGCATATACACTCACATGCAATTCCTCATCTGGATACAATGTGTAGGTGAAGGGCGTTGGGTACACTGAGCTCCATGGTTTCCAAATTGATGCATGTTCCAAATAGGACCTTATGCAGCAGATACGTACCTGGTAAACATCCGACAAAACTTTCGATATCTTCCCATAGGGTAAGGAATGGTCCTCCTGAGAAGAGAGACTTTGTACATGCCCAAACTGCATGTTAGCTCTCCCTTTTCCAACAGTGGAGAACAGCAAGAGTAAACAGGCAAGCTGGTAGATGTGTCTGGAGAGAGGAAACCACTTTTCTTCTGGTTTTCTTCTTTACCATGTGATCATCATTCTGCACAGTCAACATATGGATTATGGGTGGGGATAAACCAAGTGAATGGGGAAATATGTAGCTATAGACAATAATGAAATCATTAGAGTGATGAATAATA
This sequence comes from Urosaurus nigricauda, assembly GCA_034509955.1. Classification (NCBI taxonomy): domain Eukaryota; kingdom Metazoa; phylum Chordata; class Lepidosauria; order Squamata; family Phrynosomatidae; genus Urosaurus; species Urosaurus nigricauda. The sequence continues at coordinate 66,534,821 of JAOEGL010000005.1, read as the reverse complement.
AAATGTGTCTGTTCTGCCATTACTTGTCTCAATTGTAACTAATAGAAACATAGCTTATTAGCCTGCCCTGAGTCAGAATGTGTGGGGAGAATATAGATGACATGGGAAAGCAAAGCTTAGGAATTTTACTTTCTGGAAGAAATCTCCTGGTGGTCCAGGAGGATTAAAGTTTTTATTTTCCCTCCCAACTATAAAATCTTATCCAGATAATTCCTGGAATCCTCCCTGTCATCACTGGTTTCAGACTGGCCACGGGGTTGCACCTTGGTATTATCAGCTGAGATTGTGTCGAGGTACAAGGGGAAGCCCAGTGGAAAAACACTAGCAACATTTATACTTCAATAGTGATCATGTAAAAGCTAAACAGTGAAAAAACCTAACAGAAAAAAAAAACTCAAGGTGCTGCAGATTTTGCAGAACTATCAAGACCTTTTTTTTTTTCTTTTCTTTTTTGTACCTAAATCTTTATGGGTTTCCAACCAGTCTTCTTCAAACATGGAGGCTTCTTTCCATCCCACTTTTCCTCCTCTTCTCCTTCCTCTTTTCACTGATCACATCATATCCAGTCTCGTGCAACATTTCAGAAATTAAGTTTTACCAGTTTCCACTAAGCCACTTTTCTTATTCATATTATTCAGGAATTATAGTCAAATGCTAAAGCGCTTCAGCAATATTACAATAATTAAGCATTATTTTGTTTTAGTGATAACTTTATCTATGTTGAGATAGCTGTCTTTACTTAATAGCAGCCGTCTATACTGCTTCTGAAACAGTAAAACACACAGGGAAATCAGAAGCATTTCATTTAGGAAAGTACTAAGTTAATTTAAACTAATCCTTGAAGTACAAATAAAAAGTCTTTGGTTCTACCAGGTTCATGTTGTTTCCCCCCACTAATTGTCATCAAATCAACTTTGACTTATGGTAACCCTATAAGCCCTCCAAGTTGACCAGTTATCAACAGCCCTCCTATGGCTCTATATGTAACTTTCCCCCCTTTTCTAACTTCCTTCTACCTTGCCAAGCATTGTCATTTTTTTTTAGTGAGTCATATCCTCTTACAATATGTTCAGAGTGCTACTGGGAGTTCCCAGAAGTACTTTTGAATAAGTAAAATGCCATATGGATCTCATGAGTAAAATTGGCTTGCAGAGGGGAAAAAAAAACCTGAGACTTCCATCAACTTTCCCCCCTCCTGGAAACACCCTCAACTGAAATGTAATGCTGGAAGAGAGATCTATGGAAGCCATGAAATATGACTCCTTTGAAAAGACAGCAATGCTTGATAAAGCTAAAGGCCGTAGGAAAAGAGGAAGACACCATAGAACCAATCAAAGAAGCCATGGCTCTGTTTCTGCAAGACCTTAGCAAACTTCTGAGTCTTCAAACCTGTTGCACTTGATGGCCCTTGAGGTCTCTTCCAACTCTATGGTTCTATGATTCTATTCTTTGGAAGTCTCTCATTAACAGGGTCATCATAATTTGAAGCCAGCTCAATGACACATAAGCACAACCACAATGGGAATTATCACACGGAGGCTTGCCATCTCTGAAAGATTGCTAAATCATGTGTAAAGCACGAAGATGTGATTGCTGGTCGCCTTTTCCCCCATGATTAAATCATCATAGAGGCATCCCATCATTAAAGCGTTCATGGAGCAGCCATTTCTCTGCATAATGGGGACTTCCATTATGTGGAGAAATGACTTCTCTATGAATGCTTTAATAATTGGATGCCTCCATGACGATATAATCACGTGGGAAAAGCATGACCAGAGATCACACCCTTGAGCTTTACAAATGATTTAGCGACCTTTCAGAGACAGTAAGCCTCCGTGTGATAATCCCCTAAGTGATCATACAAGATCTCAGCCAAGAAAATAACTTTTCCAGGTTCCGTGAGGGAGATTCCTGCATCTCTGGATGAGCAACAGAATGAAAGTAACAAAAAGTGACAGTGACTCATGTTTCTATCTAGTGTGACATCCAAAAGCTTCCCACAGTTTATAGGTATGTAGAAATATAATCTGTATTTGAATAAAGCAGTGATTACCAAACTCTGGCCTTCCAGGTATTTTGGAGTTTGGCTTCTAGAATTCCAGACCATTGGGAGCTGAAGTCTGCCTGGAGGACCAGAGTTTGGGAGTCACTAGAATAAAGACATCCAGTTGCATTCAGATTTAAATATGTGTAACTGGGTTGGTAGAAGAGTGGTTCCTGTACTCTACTTCCCAATGCAATCCTTCCATCTCAAGAATAAGGTAGACTGTACCGTGCAGCAAAGGGCAGGGGAGATGTCTCCTAAAATTGGATGGAAGCTTCCTTTATGGGTTTGGCTCATAGAAGGCACTTCTATCTCATCTTGATCCTTCTTTACCACACTCCACCCCAGTCAGTTGCAGAGCTTTGGATCTCTGTCCACTTTTGAGGGTGCTGGAAGGACTGCTGGGGATGAAAGAGTGCAAATTCTGCTTCCATCTGCTTCTCTGCTTGTGAATTTGCTGTTTAATTCTGCAAGAAATATTGCACAAATCCTGTGCACCCTTTCCATAACTTTTTCAGAAAACAAAAACATCCATTTTATAATTTGAATGCGTGTGTGTTTGTGTATGTGCCTCTATGTGTGTCCTTCTGCAAAGAGATTCTACCCACCCACCCACCCCAAAAAGGAGGCAGGCTGAAGCTGCCTTTATCTCTTCATTTCCCCACAATTTCCTAGGTTTAACGGACCCCAAGCGAGAAGGGAGTGATCACCAAAAGTTGAACAGAGGTTCCTTCTACTCTACTTACAGAAGGTACATCTGCTCAGTTTCTATAATTTCCTCATTCCTCCACATACCTATGCTGCAGCCATCCCCAATCAGCAGGAATCCTATCAAGGAAGAATAAGTGATGTAGGGACCCTGAGGCACGGAAAGGCAGGTATGAGAACATTAGTTATCTATGTGTCCCCCTCTCATCCACAGGAGAATGCTTGATTTTCCAGTTGAATACTTTTTACCAATCCCAACGCTATCATGAGCATTAAAAATGCTTTTACAGTGCAATGTGATATCAAGTGCAACATACACACATAATACCGATATTCCTTTGCTGGACCAAATTCAGTCACTGAAATTGGTATTATGACGTGCTCACCAGTTATGCACCAACCTTTTGAAAATATGAAAATGTGAAGGTTTTTTTTTAAACTACCACTTTCACTATTTATTTATTTTTTGCATTTATTTTGCAGTTTTATGTACTATCCATGGAATAATCCTGGCAAAATGATGACAGAAATTGTTCAGCTTATGTGAAGCAGAACCACCTCTCATTAACAAACTATAGTATCATTAAGACTTTTTGGAGCTGGACTGAGAATACAGTCAAACATCTATAGTCAAAAACTAACTGTCTTGCTTTGATACGTTTTCTGCATCTGAGTAGCACTCAGTGAAATAATGAATTTCTTGACAAATGTTTATAAGGCTATCAAAGAATATATGATCTGAACACATAACTGACTTGAGTGTATTGTCATAGTACTTAGCTGCTGCCACACTGCAGAATTAATGCAATTTGACCCTGCTTTAACTGCCATGGTTCCATCTTGTGGAATCTTGGGATTTGTAGTTTGTTCTGTCACCAGTGCTCCCTAACAGAGAAGGCTAAATGTCAAACCTACAAAACCCAGAATCCCATAGCACTGAGTCATGGCAATTAAAGTCATGCCAAACTGCATTAATTTTGCAGTGCAGATGCAGCCCTTATCTAAGTACTGTAACAGTAATGTGAAAGGAAGCTTGACAGATCATTCACACTGATAAATTATGCTAAGAAAGGCTTAGAGATGGTGAATTATCATAATTACATGACAAATAGTATGAACTTTTCATTCAAATGGATTCAGAAATAATTTTGTTGTGGATGTTTTATGTTTGCTTTCTGTGTGGCATTGTGCCATTGATCTCAGCTGTGTTGCCTGAAACAAGTGTAATTCTAACCCCTGAGTTATATCAGTAACAGATTTTAAATGTACTCTGGCTCCAAAGACAAACACACAAGATACATGAACAAGTTCTTGCTGACCTATACAGTGCTGGCATTATAATAGGTCATATTTCAACTACTGTATGTTTGATAAATAGCCTGGCTCTAAAAGCTGTGTCCTCGATGCTGAAATTTCTCATGATGCATGAGCACGTCTGGCTGATAAATTCTAATGTCAGGGTGTGTGTGATAGCGATTCATCAGGCTTCTAAAGAGTGTGCTCAGTGAAATGTACTGAATTCATAAAGATCCAGATTACAGATATTCTAGAATTACCATTGGAATTGACTTCCCCCGCAAACATGCACTTTCTATTTAAATGGGGTTTTTTTTAATAACTTGTAGGTTTGGAAGCAAGAACTGAGAATTATTCAAAAATTCCATGAGATGAAAGCTAATTTTTCATATTGAAAGATCCAAGGAGATACCTCCCCTCTACCTTATGCTATCAATACTAATGAGCCTATGGAAAATTGATGGAGTGAAACAGTCTGTGCAAAAGAAGAGGACATGGAAACATTGAGAAAGTACTATGGCTCTGTACAGATATTTCTGCTCAGCTTCTGCACTGTCCTAAAACTAAACATCTGTACTAGTCCAGACTATAAATAGTATCTTGGACACCATCAGAGCAGGTGATGAGAGATGGCAGAAGCACACATTAGCACAGTGATTTTTTTTAGTGAATGGTCTGCTGGTGATTCAGTGCACCCATGGCATAATATTGTACTCTTTTAACCTTTGGAGTCTGATCTGACCCACACATCTCCCTAGTGAGGATAAAGCTGCTGCCATACTACTCATTTACAGGCTCTTTCTATTCAGTGAGTCTTTAAAACTTTGTGGTCTGAAACAGAGGCCTACTGGTTTCCCCATTCACTCAGGCTGCTATTTTGAAAAAAAGTAATACTGAAAAAAGTAATTTGAAATCATCATCATCAGAGATCAATTCTTCTTTCAGGCTGCCCTCTGAAGTAGGTCATTTCTGAATGGAAGAGCCTGGACAGTTTTTCGAATACCTACTATTCCCATCTCACCTCTTTCCTTATCTAGTGGACTGCTTTCCTAGCATTATCCCACTGCACATATTGAGACTTGACCATGTTAGAAAGTGTTCTAGTAACTCTTAACTTCTTACTGATTACAATTTTGCTATGATTTATGGTTTTTCTACATGCTGGATCTGACACTAACAGGGTGCATGATTGGTTGTCCTTCAAATCATGTAACTGATTCAGTATACAGTGGGTAACAAGTCCACACTATACTGGCTGATGACCTTAATTTCTTAATATTTTCTTTGGATTGTTTTTACGTGCTGAAACTGTCTCTGTTTTCACTGGTCTGCAGAATTTTACTTCTATTACTTTTTATATGCCTGTGTTCTGAGGCTTTTCCCCAAAAGCTATTAGAATTAAATCAGAAAAATCAAGCATTGTTTAAGGTCATGCATGCATTATTGGGGATTCTTCCTTCATTGTGATTCATTTGCAAATTGACCATGAACTGTACTCCTATCTGGTTTCTCTCTTTGAGATAAGCGCCATTTGGTGTGTGAAGTACCCTGTTAAATCAGATCAAAGCCTTATCCAGTCCGACATCAACTGATGTGTCAAAGAAGATCACAGGCCAGTTACAACAAGGTTTAAAACATGATAAAGACATTTCAGTTAAGTTAATCTCTAGAATGGCTCAAAAGCAGAAGTCTAAAACAGGGATGATAATCATGCGGTTCTCCAGATGTTGGACTGCAGCTTCAGTATTCCCTATCACTGGCTATGTCAGCTCAGGTTGCATGATTCCCACCTCAGATAGAAATCTGTCTCTATGTAAACACTGTGACCCAATTGAGTGAGTGTTAAACTCTGGTGTCAGGAATGTGGTTTCAGACTTCTGCTGGCCCATAGCTTTGGATTGGTTTGTCATGCCTCAGTTTCTTGTTCATTGTTTCAGTATGTGAAATAGGAATAAGTGGAGAGTGGTTAGATGGACTAAGGGTTTTAAAATGCATGACTTATGAAAAATTCTACATAAAATAGTCAAATGTTTCTGAAAATGCATATTAAATCTAGAATCAGGGAGATGATGATTTTATTGTACATTAAGAAAGTTGACCTTATTCCTCAACCAGTGAGAAGCATGTTTTCTTTTTCTATCTCTTTATATGCATACTTGGGAAAGCACTGGATTGTTTGGAACATAAAACAAATTAATATATTTTTCCCTGGCTGGGGAAGCTTTGGTTGTCCCGAACATCAATCTCCATCACACTTTGGACTTGACCAAAGTCCAACCAAAGAGCAATTGTTAGAGCAGTAGTCAGTTGTCCAGTCTGGTACATTTTCACAGAGAAGACTGTGTATATTAAGCAGACATTAAAATGCATAGGGTAAATCCAATTAATCCTAAACCTTGTCAATATGAAGATGAACTCTAAACCTGATCAACATGAATTGAACTTGTTAGTCACAACTAAATTAATTTATTGTTGATTTTAATGGGTCTACATTAGACAGGCCACACATTGGATTTAACCCTATATGATGAGTAGGTCCCTGAAATATTTCCTTAGAAAGAAAGCAATCCAAACTATTTTGGTTGTAATCAAAAATTGTATTTTTCCCCATAAAAAAGTTTCACATACTCACTGTGTCTACTCTACAGAATGTATCCATTTCATTACACCACGCATCAATTCTAGTTTTATTGGTTCACTGCAAAAGCTCGTGGCTAATGTGTGTCATACAACACAGGAGGGGGGCATTACTCAGTCCCACTATTCCTACATTTAATTAAAAAAACAACAAATACAGAAAATTTCCTCATCTACTTGCACTGTTTAGACAGTATTGAGTGCCTCTTAGATTATAAGAAGTCACACTATAAAGTCCTAGAAAACAATTTGGTTGGCACAGAGCTCTTCAAAAACAGGTGTTTTGCTTTGTTTTGTTTTTTAAAAATACCACATTGGTAATTTTTTGTATTTGTAATCACCACCATCAGCCAAACCCAAGTTTTGATTTGTATAGAGGATTTCTTTTTTGCCTTTTTATTGAGCACAGTTATAGTCTTGTGCATCCCCAGTTTAAAACACCAAGTATAGTAATGCAGATATTTCATGACATGTTTGGAGGAACCCCTATAACTGTTGCTTGGACTTCGAGTGCTGTGCTTTTCTCTTTGCCATTATCCCAAAGACTGATTAGAGGAGGGTAAAGCTCACTGAAAGAAAAAGGTTGCTTCTTCAGGTACTGCCTGAAATAGCTGTGTCCAGCATCACAGTTCATTTCGTGGGAGATGCAACTGAAGAGAGACAATACACAAAGAAATCCCAAAAGAATACCAAGGCAAGCAAGAAATGTGTTGATGTTGATTTTCTCATAATTTGTCACTGCTGGATCCAATTCTTTTGTAGTGACATTGATACATTGTTTTGCATCCTGCAACTGAACAGTAGGGATGTCCATACAAATTTTATATTCCGTTGATGGAGTAAGATGTGTAAAATTGTAGACCTTTATATGGGATGGGATTCGACCACTCCGCGATGCTAGAGAGTTTCCATCTTTTGGAAACGCAATCCATCTGATGGCAGATTTCACAATTTTAGAATGAGCTTTCCAAGACAGTAGGATGGAATGAGATTGCACATTTTCTACACTGATAGACAAAGATTTATGGTCATCCTGGGGGGAAGAACCATCCACATTAATCATAATGGATTTCAAATCTGCACCAACTAAATTAGTTGCTATGCATGTGTATAGGCCACTTTCTTTTTGTGTTATATCACTGATATCTAGTGTGCCTTCTGAATGAACATAGTATTTTAAGGAAACAGTGTTGGGCAAAAGCTTATGTCCTGACGGAGTTATCCAGTACACTTCAGGTTCTGGTTCTGCAGTTGCTCGGCAGTGTAGGGATATATAGCTGCCTGTTTCTAAATTTAGTTTTGAGGGAAAACTTTCTGGGGCTATCAGTGGAAGGCAAATTTCCATCATTTCCCTGAAATGAACCTTCCTCACATTCTGCCCTTGAAATTCAGGAGGATCCACACAAAATAAGGACTCTGGTTCCATGAATCGAATGCTGGTTTTATTCATATTAATCCATCGGATGACACAGTCACAGCGGATTGGGTTGCTATGTATGCTGATTTCCTTGAGATTAGGCAAGGACTCAATTGTACTACGGTACAGGGCGCTAAGTGCGTTACTGTTGAGCATGAGAGATTCCAGTCGGGGAAGTCGGTAGAATGCATTTGGATGTATGTATGATAACCTAGGGTTATTGGTTGCTTCTATTTTTCTCAAATCTGGCAGATTGTCAACAGCCAGGTTATCGATAGATATCAGTTCAGGCATGTTATTAATTCCCAATTCTTTGAGGTGTATCATATTGCTGAAATCCCCTCTTTGTATTCTGTTAATAGGGTTCTTGTTTAGATCCAGAAACTTCAGGTTTGTAGCCTTTTGAAGAGCTGTATGGGGCACTTTAACTAATCTGTTGTCATAAAAAGAGATGCTTTCTAAATTGTCAAGTCCAGCCAAGGCATTATCTGGTATTTCTGTAAGATTTATGCCTGCTAAAACCAGGCTCCGCAGATTGATAAGGGGCTTAAAGTTCATATCTTCGATTCTGATGATTGGATTTTCTCCAATCATAAGGATCTCCAGATTAGGAATAGCTTCAAACCACTTCCTGTTGATCAGTTGCAGACTATTTGAATTGAGATGGAGTCTAAGAAGATTATCAAGGCCGGTGAAGGCTCCTGGTGCAATTGTGGAAAGCTGGTTGTGGTTAACATAGAGCTCTTGGAGATTGCTCAATCCAGAGAAACATTTGTCAGGCAACTCTGAAAGTTTATTTTCCTCAAGGTAGACTGAAAGAAGCTGGGGTATCTTGCGAAGTTCAATATTAGCCACTGAGGACAAACTGTTCTGAGATAAATCCAAACCAGTGAGGTTTACTGGAAATTCTTTTGTGTATTCAATTTTTTTAATGTTATTTGCCTGTAGAAGTAAAACCTGTGTATTAGTAGGCAGTTGGGTTGGAAAAGCAGAGAGGCCTACATCATTGCAGTCCACTGTCCAAGCTTCCATGTATATAGATCTTGGAGTAAACCATGGTCTTATCTCACACATACATGACTGTGGGCAGTCTGTTTTTTTATCTACAGCATGTACTAGTGCAATTATTGTTAGACCAAGTATAAGGTGAATTTTGAGTGGGATGTCCTTCATCTTAGCTCAGATTTCTAGAAAGGTAATTGCCCCTTAATGATTGCACAATTACAGTTTTGAGGTTCAGGAGGAACTCGTCATTTGATAAGCCAAGCACTTGCATTTGTCAAATAGTGTATGCTGAAGAAATACAAAATCCCTCTGGTTCTTGGAGATAAGTTACCCCCTTGCAATCACTTTGCCCAGTCAGAAGAGGCATATTGAGGAATGATAGTGTTCTCTTAACAAGTATAGATGGCAAAATATATTTGAAACTGAGGTCCATCTAGATGGTTGTGGAGAAGGAATTAAATCGCTTTATATTGTAGTATTAACTTTAGATTCCATTATGTTGTCTTTCATTTTCGTTGTGTTGAAAAATATACCTGCAGTACAAAGGAAGAAAACAATTAATATATGCTATTGGCAAGGGGGAGGGAATAGGCAAAAATACTTTTTTAAGGTTAAAAACATACAATATTGACTATTATAGCTGATATTTATGTATATCATTTGAGGATTGGTCCTAAAAATCTGTGTTTCCATATCAGTATAAAATTCTGGTGTCTAGAAATGTAGTGCCAATGCAGTAATAGGATTTGTACATTTATATGCGTGTGTGAGAGAGTGTTTGTAAGGGAGGAGACAGTAGGAAGTGTGGAAACATGTATACATGTACATGTTAATGCAGGTTGAGTCCAAAATGCTTGGATTTTTGAATAGTTGCGTATACATAATGAGATATCTTGGAGATGGGACCCAAGTCTAAAGATGAAATTCATTTACCGGTATGTTTTGCATGCACCTTACACACATGATCTTAAGGTACTTTTATACACAGTATTTTTTAATAGTTTTGTGCACCAAACAAAGTTTGTTTACACTGAACCCTCAGAAAGCAAAGGTGTCACTATGTCAACCCCCAGTTTGGGCAATCTGGAATATTTTTGATTTTTGAATTTAGGATAAGGAAGACTCGGCCTATATAGAGGCTCTTGGGATTGCCTCTTCACATGACTTTTACAAGTAATGTGCCTAAAAATGTCTTCATATATATCTACTCAGCCACACTGAATTGAATCAGAATTAACAATAGGTAAGAGTGCAAAGAATTAGAGCCATAGAGTTACAGTTTATCTTGAATTCCTTTGTGCATGTAAAATAATGAATTGAGATCTAGGTGCTATGGGTCTCACCAGTGTTGAGCAGTGAGGTATTATGGAATTAACATCAGCTGTTGAATGACTTGGGAAAATTTGCCTGATCCACTGCACTGACATTTTTGTACTACCATAGGATACATTTAGCGTAGAATATAAAGTAGGCTGATGGTGAGATATCAAGTTAATTTTTGTAATTTGTATCTCATTTTCTGGTAATTCTGTTGTGAGCAGCTTTGAAATCCATGTGATGGAAAAGCTGTATATAAATATAAATAAATACTTGCATAATTGGCTGTAATGTCAGTGAAATCATTGGTGTGGATTTCAGGCAATGTTTGAAAATTTTCTCCTTTAATAACTATAGAGAAAGTGTTTGGTGGAAATTATAATTAAGGAGCTTTATCAGAAAGAGCATGAGTATGTGTACCACCCTCATCGCCTACCTTGTGAATTGTTTATCTATGGTTTTAAGAACAAAAGTCCAGATTATGTATTGGGAAAAACTATTTTCAGTTTTATGAACGGTGCTTGTGAGAATCCATGGAATAGGGATGTGAAGCACCCTGCCGAGTGAAAGTATGTAAGTCATTTAACTTGACTAGCAAATGTTCATGTCAAACACTCTGTATACAAAGACATAGCACTGTGGTGGCGAATCTATGGCACATGTGGCAGAGATGGCACATGGAGCCATTTTTGAGGGCAAACAGAGGGCAGGGAAGAGAAGGAACAAACATGCCAGGTTTTCAGCCGTCTCCAGGGAAGTCCTGCCCCCAGAAGGTGGAAGTCCTGCCCCCTGACGTGCCACCCTCCGGCACATAATTTGTTTTCAAATTATGGGATAAGGTCAGTGCTTCCTTGACACTGATAAATGTATCTTAGGATATTGCTGGTTGGGAAAAGAATGGGCAGAAAGCAGTGTCTCCTTTCCAATATATACATCATATAAAAGTCTGGACCAAAATCTGATTTGGCTCCTTCCCTTCATTTGTTGGCATTGAAGCCTTATCTAGAAAACTGGCTTACGACTTTCAGATAACTATTAGGTATTCTGCCAGCAAGGAACATTATCTGACATGAACACTACTGATGTCAGCAGGAGATTAATATTAAGGTTTTTCAAAGCTGTGCTTTAAAACATTTTTATTTTATATTCCTTTTACGTCCATTATGTAGCAGATCGTTTGTAGCTGCTCTTGTTTCTTTTATATATATACTCTTACAGCTACATATGTGTAGACATACATCCTCTGGATGTGGCTTTCACCATTTTTAGTATTAGTATTGATACAGTATATTTCTGTGACATTTCAAAGTATTAAAGGTAGGTGGATGAACTATCCCGCCAGTTCTCACTGACAACCCATAACAATTATGACCATATTAAAGAATAGGGCTGAAGCTATGAAATTATGGCTTGTACAGATCCCTAAGATGAAATTTGGACCACAGACATGTAAGCTTACCACACACACAAAGACCTTATTGGCCACAAGTTAATAAGGACTCCTTTTTAAGTTCTTAAGATCAACGTCTTCAGATCTTTTAATCTCTTGTTATTAATGATTTCAATGGGACTACATTGGAGAAAGTACTTTGGAATGTAGATTGCCATGTATGTTTTCTTTCAGCTAACAATAGAGTGTGTAGTGTAGAGCTTGAAAACAATGTAGAAATTTAACTTGTAATTTAAAAAACCCCATAAGATTTACATTTAAGTGATGATGACAGCATAGTCATTCAAACGTTTGTCTCCTTCCACCTTGCCTCATGCTTTTTCTTGGTAACATTTGTAGAAAATCCCAAAATATAATCCAACAGGACAACTAATATTAATGGAATAGATATGAATATGCATATCTGGATTGTGAGTCCAGAAGTACTAACCAGGTTTAGTAAGAGTTTCAAGTGTGTTGTCCCAAACACACTTAGAATCCCACTTCAGGCCTTTTCATAGAACATTCAAAGATTTCCTTTTGGGGGACAAGATGGTGGAACTTCCATATGTGGACTGCAGTCCTGTTCATGCATTTTTATGTATACCACAAAGCCAACTTTACACAGGTAGCTATATGGGTGCCTAGGATTTCAGCCTGGATATTCCAAGACTTTCTCTGACATTCTAATGACTATGCTTACTATAGGCTGCTCATGTGGCATTGCCTTATTGCAGCTTAGATGTCATTCATTTTTATTCAACAATGGGGACATCTTATTAGGATTTATAGGATTGTGCTGGTAATCTCACAGTCACTTTTAAATGACCATGGGTTCATGGCAAGCCTAAATACCCTAAAGGCACCAAATCCAATGATCTTTGAAGCTAAGCTGGATCAGCCCTGAGTTAGTACTTCAATTGGAGACTGCCAACAAATCCCAGGTATGGTAGACTATATTTCAGAGGGAGGAACTCACAAATTCACCTCTGAATGTTACTTGCCTGTATGTATGTATGTATGTATGCATATCCCAATTTGAGGGCAACTTGTTAAACACACACACATTAAACGTTTAGTCTTAAAATGTATATAAATAAAATGAACAGACAATGTATAACAAACATGCAAAGGAAACATTCTGCTGTTTTGAAATTTTGTAATGTGTTTTTACAGTGGTAGGCCAATTCATTTGCAATACAAAGTACCATGGGTACAAAGTAATGTAATCAAAATATAATCTGTTCTATAAAGTTAGCTTTGCAGTGTGTCTGTTTGAGTAGGGACCTTATCCATACATAATTAATCAAACACTGTCAGGTTTCTGTAATCTAGAAAAGGTATGGGAATCATGTGGCCCACAAGATGTTGATAGACTATTAACTCCCAGCAGGCTCTAGATAGCATAGGTTCTGTCTCCTCCCTAGCATCATCCTCTTTAGACAACGTGCATCCCATACCCTGGTTCTGGTGTGAGCAGTCTAGACAACATTTAGCATGCTCCATATCAGAAGTGGGATATAACACATTTAAAACAGTATTTAAAAAATATACCTTTTAATTTGGGACAATCCAGAATCCAGCTGTGTTGCAGTATACTATGGGCTGACCCAAAAAATATCCTGGCCTGTGCAAACAGGGCCACAGTCAGTGGTGGAGGATAGTAGAAGTTGGAATTAAACAAAATCTGGAGAGTTACTCCTACCCTCGATCTAAAAATTACAACTGTCTTGAAATTCCACCTAAACATTAGGAAGAACTTCCTAACAATAAGATCTGTTCAACAGTGGAGCACCTCAGAGAGTGGTGGGGCTTTGGAGCTTTTTAAACAGAGGCTAGATGGCCATCTTTTGGGGTGGTTAGATTGTGTATTCCTGCATGTCAGGGGATTGGACTGGATGCCCCTTGAGGTCTTTTGCAGCTCTATGATTCTTATCGCGCTGTTGTTGGGTATGAAGTTAATATATATTTTACTCCAACCTGAAAGATAAGGGAATTGTTCTTTTGTTTATCCCTGAAATGTTTTTAACTTGGGTCTGATGGTGCTTACCATCTGACAAGCAACTGGGTCTAACCCTTTCGGGTGAGAATTGTGTCTATTAGGAAAATGCAAAACCAATGCAAAAGTACAGACTTTTTTGACTCCAAACTGAAGGAACTCCTGGAAATGTCCATATCTGTATGCTATGGAAATCTCTTAGACTGGTCCCTGGGTCATCAGTGCCTAATGAAACCATCTAGTGGGAATTACACAGCGGCTGCTGGTGACTTTTCTTTGGCCATGGAGCTAGAGCAAGCTAACTAGTCCACAACAAACTCTGGGTAGGCTCACAATACTGTTGTTGGATCTGTGTTATTAGAGGTGGTGTTTTGTGAAGTAACAACATTCCTAACGAACAGTGTTATCCTACTCCACATGACATGACGGGTAGAAAGGAAAACCCTGATTGTGGTGGCACTTTTGAGATTGATTTTTAACCATGAATGTAGAAACACACAGTGCACTTAAGCATGTCAGTTAGACAAGATTTCTCTATTTAAGGTGAAGTGAGGATGTGTATAAATGAATATTTTGCCTTTAATTTCACAGAAAGAGAAAGAGAGAGGGAGTTAATTTCATTCCCTTTCAAAGGTCCAAATATCAGAATGAAATATTGATAAAGAGAGTGCTTCATTTTTTAATGAGAAAGACATTTTACACACATTTCCTAATGCTTAGTAAGAGTATAAGTTTATATACAGGCGAAACATAGACATCTTAGTGTATATGGGAAGATTCCTTGTTAAAAGATAATGTGCCTTGGGCAAAGAATCTCTGTGGTACCACTACCTGCCAGCTATGACTGGCATGCTGAAGAATGATCAAGCTTCTCATTTTCTTGCTGTCTGGCATTTAAGACATTTCTGGCTTAATATACGGTGTGATTCAGTATACAGATGGTTTTATGCTAAAGCAACTGAACTGCATTATTCTATTCACTTTATGTATACCCACTCACTCACACAGAGTTTCTGGATTTAATTTGTCATCATCTGGCATGGCCAGGAAATGGTGCCTAGGACTGGTGAAGCAGATCGGCTCCAGTTTGGAGTTTGCTTTTCAGTTGTGTGTCTTGTCACAAAGTAAGTGGGTTCCACATTGGCACACAGTTCACTAACAATGAAAGCTTGGTTTGGCCACAGGCATTAAGGTTGCCATTATTTGGGGGAGGTGATGGGCTTGGCTTTGCAATATATATGTTGCTGACTGCACTCATCTGTCTTACAATACCTCACTACAGTGTTATAGCACTATTGCTATGGGTCTTCAAGTCATTTCTGACTTATGACCCTATCACAGAGTTTTCTTGGCAAGATTTGTTCAGAGGAGGTTAGTGTTTGCCTTCCCCTGAGGCTGAGAGCATGTGACTTGTTCAAGGTCACCCCATGGGTTTTATAGCTGAACTAGGAATTGAACCCCGCTCTCCAAAGTCATAGTCCAACACTCAAACCATTATGCCACATTGACTTTCCTATATCATTTTTAGTCCACTTCTACTGCATGGCTATCTCTTGTGGCATTCTGGGGGTTGTAGCTCTCTGGCTTAGAATTCTACATGTCCTTCCCTAAACTGCAAATCTCAGGATTCCACAGGAGGCATCCGTAGCAGTAAAAGTGGAATAACAGAACTATAACAAACTAATGCGGTATTTTTCGTTAATAGTTGTTTTTGCCCATTCTTAGTCTGATAACTATATTAGTCATGACTTCACAATGTAGCCTGGAGTATCATTATTTTTGGGGCCCATCTATAGAATGGGAACAAGAGTGAGTTAACAGCAGAGAGCTCTTTTTAAAAGAATAATAACATAAAATGTTATGCAGCACGCTGATGAATGATAAGTATGATGGATACCTTGCACAAGGTTCTCTGAATACCTGAACCTCTAGCATAAATATAACATATAAATTTAACACACACACACGCACACACATATATGCAGCTGTAATATCTCCTTGTTGAAATCCGTCCTTTGTGTTAACTATGACAGCAACATTGGCTGGTTTCAGAACAAATATGTTCTGGACTCTCTGCATGACCCTTTGTGGACTAATTATCTCTCTTGTAGACAATGATTGGTATGCCTTAATTAGGCTTGCGCCTCTTGCTGTCACTGGTGAGTCATGCCTTGGATCTCAAGGGATGTGTGTATCTCTTATTTGAGCTGGAATGGATAAAATAGAACATTGTTTTTAATCTTTAGAGCTAAGAACCAGTTAGAGTGGGTAGGGAGGAAAGTGAATGTAAGCCACTAGAAATCTCCCCACCTCCACTGTCTTTAGCCTCTAAAAGATTTTGGAGAAAAAAAATGCATATATATATATATATATATATATAATGTAATATCCCTTGTTGCTAATGAGGAAAAGCCATTCTTTCCACATGGGCCCATTTAGAGGTGTTAAAGATTCCCAAAACACAGCTGTATTTACACAGCTCCCTTTTGAAGAAAACTCCACAGAAGAAACATTTCATAATTTCTGTTACTGGGGCTGTTATTCAGGAACTGGAAGAGGTTATGAAGGGGGGAAAACAGAGCTTGGAAAGGTATATTTAAGGAGGAATTAGTTCTAGTTTCTAGACCATTATAATCATAGGCAGAATTTTGTTAAAAGTAAAAGCGCACGTCTTACTATTCGGAGGTAATTAAATGCAGTAGTTTATGTAAAAAAAAAAAAAAATTGGCGGGGGAGACCTCTATGTTTCATGTTGTTGACCTTTGCTATAAAACACAAAGTATAAAAGTTGTCAAGCTCCTACATATAAACAACTAAAGTAATTATAGCAACCTTGCAAAGGGAATGTAGCCATCTCTTTTTGGAATGCAATTGTGTTGCAGTTTATTTGTGACTAACTAGTTAATTAATAATAACTCATTATTGTAACTTGTTATTTTTCTGGCAGTTCAAGAAGGGATAGAGGATTGTGGGTTGCCTCTTTCCTAAAGAACAAAGTGAGTCAATTATGCCCTATTGCAAAATTCCAGAGAAAGAGCCTTACAAATACCTTTATATTGTTGTAAGCTTATTTATATTATGTCATGCAGTGTCATATAGCATGTTGCTATATATATATATGAATCTGGCAAACCATGTGAGAATATTAACGGGAACTTGTTAAAGCACAAAAAAGAAGATTGTTAATGCAAAAGAACAGCTATTATTAGATTTGAATCTGATACTATTAGAGCTCAGTGCATTTAAAAAAAGATGGCCACAAGTTTTATATGTGAAGAAAAGAGTGGGGTAATTATAGACAACAACAGGATAATCCAGGATTCTTTGCTTTGCTTTCTTTTTGTAACATCTTAATCAGTGGTTGCTAAATTCAACCCACTTAAGAAAGCAGAGAAAGATTGTGCTGAATTCAGGGTAGTAAATAACTAGTAGAAGCTGTGAAGCATAGTTATTCTGCCACTGTTTTTAAAACTTTTTCATGCTATGTCTTTAACATGTGGGGATCAGTGTCCATCAAGACACTTTTCCAAGCAAAGAAGAAAGTTTTTTATACTTTGTGTTTAGGGATTAAACACAAAGCTAGCAACCATCTTAGCCACACAGTCATCCCTCCCTCCCTCCCTCCCTCCCTCCTTATACTACTAAAAATAATCACCAAATATTTGTGGAAAGGGAGGAGATGATAAAGGATGATGGTGGTGGTGGTGGATGGTGATAGAGAAGAATTACATCAAGAATTAAAAAAGGAAGGATACAATTGATTAAACAGAACTAAAGATGATATTTGCTCCACACCTTGGTTAACAATGGTACCCATGTATGCCCGCCTCAGACCAAGAAAGAAAATTATGGGGCTGTACAGACCAGCAGTGAGTGCTGGTTTGGAGGCGGCATGGGGGCATGGCATTTGGACAATGCACACCTCGACACCACCCCCAGGCCAGTGTCACACCGCCTGCCTGACCACACAACGGGTGTTATGGTGCTCTTTGGGTGTGGTGTTCACATGCTGCATGCCAAAAGGAGTGTGGAAAAGTGCATCCACAGCAGCAAGGGTACCCTTTTTCCAGGCCAAAAAGCAGCATTTTGCTGCTTCTTTGTGACCTCGAAAAACACTGGATTGGGAATGTGGCATGCAATTACTACAGTCCCGATCAAAGGGGCAGAAGCAAGCTGCTCCTTTAGGGTGGTCTGTTTCACCCCTGAATTGCAGATCCAACCATTTACAATAAAGGATGGTGGGAACTGGTGGGAAAAGTTGCAAAGCCGTAATTCATATTCAGCAACTGCTCAGGTGGCTCATTATTTCTACTTCCCGATCACTCCCTCCTACTGAGCCATCATTTGAGAAAGTTTCTCAAATGGAGCTAGGCAGATCCTCTGGAGACTGTCCAGCTGCTACTCCAAAGCAGCCTGTGGCTTTGATGGCCAAAAATGCACAGTTATAGCCACAAACACACAGACACAGATAAAACATACATTATTTTCAAGATGCTGTTTTTGCCCTGAGATTCTCTCCTTCACTCTGAGGACTGGAGAAGAGGTTCCAACTTAACTAAATCCCAACCACAGAAAAGCCATTGTATCAGTGGCAACTTATTAAATCAATACTTCCATAAGGTTTCCTAACATTATGCTTTAGTAATCCTCTGGGTACAAATATACCATAATTTATTATGAACTATTGTTTATAAGTCTATCTGTGTAGTAGTACTTTCTTTGAGATGTTTTTGCCCAATGGAGAACATTCAGACTTATGAGCCCAAACTCAAAGCTCAGTGGATACTCTCTGGAATATTCCAACCCTAGTCTCTCACTTCATTCTAAATGTTGTATAGATGTGCTTTGCCACTGGTGTCTTACTATTTTAAGAGAGTCTGTCCTTTCTTCATGGAGAGGGAAACTGCATTGAGATTCATAGCTTAGAAGGTGATTGGACTGATTCTCTTGCAAGGAAGGACATTTCACCTCTATAACTGAGTTACATTTACTGTTCCCTGTGGGGTTTGTTTGTTCCTGAAAGAGTTCGAGAACAAAAAGAATTTGATGCTGGAACAGACCAAAGGTCTATATCATCCACCATCCTGCTTGCTAGAGTGGTCAACTAGATGCCATAAAAATCCACAAGCAAGACAAAAGAGCAATGCTATTGCTCTCCAACAACTGCTATTCAGAGACAAAGACCATAATGATAAGTGGCCACTGCCAGACATGAATTTGCCTAATCTCATTTTAAAGTCATCAGTATTGGTGTTCATCATTTTATCTTGTGAAAGATAATGCAATGAAATGCTATTTAAAAAGTACTGTCCTTTTATCTGTCCCAAGTATTCCACAATTTAAGTTCATTAAATGAATTCCAGTTCTAGAAGAAATATCTGCCTTTTATCTGTCCTGACTCCTACACCATTTAGGGTCATTAAATGAATTCTAGTTCTTGTATTAGCACAGAAGGTGAACAGGTTCTCTTTGGCTACTTTTTTTCAAATACTATAACTTTAATAAATAATAATAATAATAATAATAATAATTAATATTTATTTATAACCTGCCCGTCTGAATGAACAATCTCTCATAGGAGAGTTATCCCAGGTCCCTAATGATATTGTTTTCTCTTATCTGAATTTTCCCATATCAATAATATCTTTATAAAGGTGCCAGAGCCAGAAATGTACACAATATTCCATATACAGTTTCACCTTAGATTTATAAACAGTAGGTTTTCCTGTAAATAATTACAATAGTTCACTGCCTTAACATATATGATTTTATTTCTTTTTTCTTAGATTTCTTGGTTATATGTTGGGAGAGCTAAGGGCTTAATATGTTTATATAAAAGTAGGAGAAAATAGACTTTTGCTTTTGTGACTATTACAGACAATCTCAAAAGGTTTTATGTTACATATCTGGGGACATTTAGGATTTAATCAGAAAGTTTAATTGCTCATAAAAAAATAGCAATGAAAGTTTTTAGATTTGATTTTTCATGAAATCATCGTACTCTTCAATGCTGTTAGGTTAAACCCAACTTTTGTCCCTCTTATTACTCTGTGACCTGTACTGAAATTATTTTGTATTAAAAGCAATAGAGTGGAACTGCTATCAAATCTGCAACTTTCATTTTCCAGTTTAATTTAAGCAACTTTCAGTGTAGCAAAAATGCACATGTAAAATGAAATGCCCTCCTGTTCCTCTCAGAACCTTTGTTTTCCCTAAGTTATAATACCTTTATTTTACTACAGAGAAAGAAGAGAGCTTTCAAGCCTCTTGACAACTCAGAAACCTATTCAGAGGTAACCATATTATGCATAGAGCAAAATAAAACAAAATAGACACAAAAAATACCTTTTTTGGCCAGCCAAAATGCACAAAACTCACAATGCAAGCTTGTAAAGCTCCACTGTTTCTTCACCAGGCAAAAGATGTTAAAAATCATACAGGGGAAGAAAAGGCAAACACCCTGGATCCCAAGAGGAGTTACTTTACTGATGCTAATGGAATTTAAATTTTACAGTCCTTTGTCTCTGTCCCCACATGGTCAAGGAAAGTGGCCTTTGCCTGCACTGAGATCCCTCCAAACCAACTGAACTATAGTATAGATACAAAATTAATACCTGTGACTCCAAAGACCATCACTCCTCCCAACCTGCATGATTTTTAAAATATCTTTTGCCTAATTAAGAAGCCAGCAGAGCTTTGCAAGCTTGCATGATGTATTTTATGCATTTTGACTGGCCAATAAATGTATCTTCTTTCATGGGAGATTATCGCACTGCCCTTTCCCATCCTTTCCTCCCAAGCTAGGTGTGGGATGTAAATGTTTAAAAGCAGATTTTATCATACACCTCTGTGCCTAGGCAGGAGGCATTCCATACATGATCATGGCATCCTGTACCCAATCCAGACAATCCATACCTTGCAAAGAACAGGAAAATCCTGTTCTTTAAAAAAGTGAGGGAGAAGTCCTATTGGGTACGGGATGCCATGATCGAGTATGAGATGCCTCCTGCCTGGGCAGGTAGGCATGGGATAAAATCTGGGTTTAAAAGTTTACATCCTGCACCTAGCTCGAGAAGAAAGGACAGGAAAGGGCAGTATGATAACCTTCATGGATTTTGTTTCTGTAAGTGAGAGCTGTTCTCCCATGATTGTTCAAGAGCAATATTTTTAATGGTAAGTGTGGTGTAGTGGCTTGAGCTTTGGACTATGACCTTGGAGACCAGGGTTCAGATCTCCACACAGCCATGGAAACCCACTGGGTGGCCTTGGGCAGGTTACATTCTCTCAACCTTAGAGGAAGGCAAAGGCAACCCCCTCTGAACAAATCTTGTCAGGACAACCCCATGATAGCTTCAGTTCAGGGCTGCCATAAGTTAGAAGTGACTTGAAGGCTCACAACAATAACAATGGTAGTACCACCCAATCACTCTGAATACATCCTACCTACCTCTTTAGGGTTTCATTCGCACTACGGAAATAAATCGGTTTAGAGCCACAATGATCCATATGTTCAGTAATGTATCAATTCATGTCGTGCTGCTTCATTCTTGGAAATGTAAGTGCCTCTATTTTAAATCGATATGGTGGCAAATGTGAACAGCAACAGGGTTAAAATGGCATGGATAGATTTGATCACAGTAAACATAGTGGGAACACAAAACTGGTTCTGAATTGGTTCTGAATTGGCATGGAGATGTAAATCTCTTTGTTCAAAAAAAGTAGTGTGAATGACCACTTAGAAGCTAAACAGGGTTGGTTGCAGGGAATGGCAAGGATCTTCAGGTAAGGCTATTAAAAAAAAAAAAAAACTGGAAAGGCACTGCCAATAAGACTTGGCAATACTAACATGTATGGAGCAACTGTTTGACTCAGAATTAACAGTTCCCCTTTTCTTTGGTATTTTCTACACTATCTGATTCTCTTGGTGAGACACAGAAGAATATAGTACACATATCTTCCTCCTACTCCCTTCATAGCATAAAGTTTACCAGGGAATCTGATTTCAGCAGAAGCATTTATTGATAGGATAGAATTAGAACAGGCTTATTTAGGAAAAGCAGAATCTGCCAGGATTCTGGGAAGAACACTCAGGATAAAACACTGTGTGATGGAATACTAGAGCTGGCTGACATGTTCTTGCCTACAAGAGGGAGAACTGTTGTATCAGCAAAATGGTATGCACATCTTGCACTGTTGATGGCTTCAGATGAGCTGCTTGTGCCCTGAAAAGGCTTACCCAGATTTGCACTCTATGTGTAGATTCATTTGAAAAATTAAGCAGGCTAAATGGTGTGTGGATGGGTAGCTATGAGTGAGGGAGTGGGAAAATGAGGGCATTGCCTCCCAATAAGACTCCTGTCTTCAAATGAAATGTTCCTTTGGTCCCCAAGCTGCATCACAAGAGAGTGAGACACTGAAAAACATTCATGCTAGAACTCTTAACATTTGCTGTATTCACATTTCCTTGGTAATTTTGCCTGCCCCTTTCTTTGGATGCCTAAACTGTATTTAAATACTTAAGTAAAGTTTAAATTGCCACAATGCTAGAATTTTGAGGACAGAAGAAAAATTTCATTGGGTAGAACAGAATTATTATTGGGAAGGCAATACTTTCATCTCTCCCCCCATCACATAGCTACACGCCTCAGGTTAAACATAATCCAGAAAGAACTCTCCAAAATGTATTCCACATAAGGATAGTGAAACATCATTTGAGCAGGAGGAATGGAGGCCAAGTGATTTTTAAGACTAGTCACTCTGACACCAATTAGGCTTAAGTAATCTTTTGGTTTTGGTAAACTGGAAAGATGCTTTTTCTTTCCTTTGGAGGAAAGTAAGCAAGCATTTGTTCAGTATGTACATCAATAAATTATTTAGTTGTAATTATGCAATCATTTAAAATTAAAACAACATACATACCATCATACCATATTGGTGAACGATAACATACTAACAGTAGAAAGCCAATATTAGAGGGAAAAGATAAATTGGCAGACGGTGGAACGGAAGTAAGGAATGATTGTAGAGGGGGTAAGAAAGTGTTTGAAGGTAAGTCTATGGTGAGTGGAGGGAATCTGAAGTTTGATAAGGTTAGGAAAGATAGAGAGAGAAGAAAGAATGAGAAATAAGAAAGAAGAGGGAGGAGAAAGAAGGAAAGAAGAAAAGAAAGTTAAAAGGAATTTAAGGAGGGAAGAGTTATAGATGATAAGAGAAGGGAAAAGGATGGTTCGAAGTTTAGTATTATAAAAGGAGAGGAAGGCCATCACTGTCAAATATATTAAACGATAAGTTAGGATTGCAAAGTAATATAGACAATGGTATGTATGTTTGGAAAAATATGTGTTTGTGAGTGTGTTAAGTTGTGATTGTATGATTAATGCCTGATAGTTTTAAAAGATTTTAAAATGTCTAATAAAAATAAAACAAAATATAAAAAAATGAATTTAAGAAACCCTGAAAAACATGGAGTAAAATTGTCCTCATTTTTTCATGAGAATAGTGATGGGTGGGAAAGGGAGAGAAGAGGAGAATTATTACCCCCCCCCCCAAATTCCACACGAGTGCTGTTAATATAGTTATTGCAGTAGAAGGGACCTATTGTATCAAGGGAACTAGTAGAATAGCAATGATATTGGGAGCTATTGACAGGTTTTCCCCATCAATAAAAAGGTGTGGTCCACTAACAATTTAAATGCAAAGTTGTAACAGGAGAGGCACAAAAATGGTTGATAAATACAACCCAAAGGCTCTTTTTATCCTGTTGAAATTCTGCTTTTGCTAGTGATAAAGTCCCATGTGATTTAGACCTGTGGAGAGTCCTTGTTTTCAAAATTAGTAGTCATTGTTTCGGGGGAGGGCAAGAGTTTTGAGGATGCTAGGGACGGCATTTGGGGGATTTGCTGGCACACATGCAGCCCACTGCCCACACTTGGCTCATCCTGACTTAGAGATTTGGAGAACCCGCGTTCTCCATGATTCTTGGCAAAAAAAATTGAGCTGGAAGGATTGGAACTGTGTTTCCCATACTTTATAGGCAACATGCATTCTGTATAGTATCCAGGCCTGTTGCTTGTTCTCTCTGCCTTCAGTACTCCTTCTGAATGCTAATTTTTGGGGAAATATATGTACATGTGTGTGTGTGTGTGTGTGCGTGCATGTGCACACACACATGCCCACACATACTCATTAAGATAAATGAAGATATGTGGCAGCAATTTCTTCCTGATTCTTACCATTCTAACATTTTTAGCCTGGAGAAAATGCTTCTTCCCAGCTTTGTGAATCCTTGGAAAGAGTAAACTAATTATGAAGATGGGTGGAAGAATATAATTACTCTCTCTCTATAATATTCATGCCTGTTATGTCCTTGGATATGGTGGGGGTGGGGGAATCAAGAATACTAATCTGAGGCAATCTGTTGTACATTCACACATTTTATGTATACATAGTAAGGTACACTGGAAAGAGCCAGTGTGGTGCAGTGGTTTGAGCATTAGACTATGATTTTGTAGACCAGAGTTTGAATCCCTGCTTAGCCATGAAAACCGACTGGGTGACTTTGGACAAGTCACACTGTCTCAGCCTCAGAGGATGGTGAAGGCAAACTCCCTTGGAACAATCTTGCCAAAAAACCCAAAAAACAGCTCCATAAGAGGATCATTTTACAGTCACTATAAATAGGAAATAACTTGAAGGGGCCCAACAGCAACAACAACAACAACAACAACAACAACAACAAAACCACAAGTATTAAGGGCCTAGATCACATCTCACAAAACTGGGGAAGGGAGATTGTATTTTCTCAAACCTTTTAAGCTTTTAACAATAAAATCAAGCCTAAGATAATACTTCATAGGTGCAGCAGAACATTTCTTTTCAACAGGCCCTATGCCCATTTGCTTTCAAACATATACTGTGAGTGTTTCTGGGGGATTCCTGGCAAAAATCTACGAAATTTGGATGGAATAATATGTCCACATCCCATAATTCAGCATGATATGCTATATGCAGAAATATTTTCAACATAATAAACTTAAGTGATGGTAAACTTAGGTTTCCTCCTGTGGTATAAAGAATTCAATATTGCCTTTGACTTCATTGCAGCCAGATGCTACTTCTGTGAGCATTTTTAATGAAAAGCCAAAGCTTTGAATAGTTAATCAGCTTTATTTATTCTAATATGTGTCCTTCAAGGAACCATCGAGGAAGACGTGTTTCAAATGTTACAGTTGTGGTCTGTTTACAGTTTACATGTAAATGCTCTTGTTGACAGACAGTTACATATTGTTTGAGTAAACACTTCCATCCAATTTGTGTGATAGACAACAGGACCTTATCACTACCATACAAGATGCAGAATCTATACGACAGAACTGAAAGATGGAAATGTGCTGCTACTGGCAGTTTCAGATACTATATTGTTAAAATAATAAAACATAACAGAGACCTGTCTGATCCTGCTCCCTGCTCCTGATGTTAGAAACTACACCAATAAGCTGTCAAGCAGTTCATAGTTTGACTTTTCAAGAACATACATCCTCCAGATGTTATTGAACTGTATCTCCCAACAGACATAGCCAGAGGTGACACATGCTGTAAGATGTAGTTTAAGAATGTCTGAAGGGTCACACAGTTCCTACCCCTGTTTATCATGTGCTTTCAGGTCACTTCCTTCTTATAATGACCATAAGGTGACCCTATCATAGGATTTATTTAGCAAGTTTTTTTCAGAATAGGTTTTATTGTTCCCTTCCTATAAGGCTGAGATAGTGTGAATTATCCAAGGTCACCCAGTGAGTTTCCATGTTCAAGCAGTAATACAAATACTGGTCTCCCAGACTGCTAGTCCCACAGGCAGTCCATTACACCAAAAAATAATCTTAAGCAAAATGAGCTTTATGGATGATATTATACAAATTGATCATATTTGGTTTAAATGCAGAACTGCTCAGAAGTGATGTTCTGGAGGGCTGGCAGTGGAGCATGAGATTTGTGTCTTTGAAACTGGATGGAATTTTGGAAGCAAAAGTATTTAAAGAATTTCAGAGTGTGGCTGGAATCCTTTTAGTGACATATATGCATGTGAGTGTGACTTGTATTTGCATCTCTTTCTCTATGGACAGAGTTTCTTGTAATGTGTCTTCAAGTTGTTTCTGACTTATGGTGACTTTAAGGCAAGCCTATCATGGGATTTTTTCGGCATGTTTCTTCTGTCCACCATGATGCAATTCTGTGTTTCCTTATGGTTGCTGAAGTGTGAACTTCATACAGTGATCTGTAATATGGAGTTTACTTTCATGGATTTTCAAATTGTGTCCCCCCCGCCCCCCACCATAATGAAAAAATGTGCCCTTTTATATTTACACATGTAAAACACTGTGTTTTGGTTGACACATACCTTTTAATAACTCAATCACTGTATATACTCATGTATAAGTCTAGAAATTTAGGTCAAAAAATTGACCCAAAAAACCTGAGTCGACTTTTCCACGAGTCAATGTAAGTACTGTTTCTTAACTCTTATTTAAAAGAAGGAACCATCCCTTGGTGAAAACCAAAGTATAATTTGTCCTGGAAGCACTAACCCCCTTTGCTCTCTCATGGACTTTTGGAAGTTGACATGGTTTTGCTTTGCTTCATCCTTTAGATCCTTTCCTATATGCCCCTAAATTTTACCCTCGACTTATCATGGGTCATATCAAAATCCGTAAGTTTGGCCCCAAAACTTGCCCTCGACTTATACATGAGGTCGCCTTATAGTCGAGTATATACGGTATGAATTGGCCATTGTATATTCAGTACTACAGACAAGACTATCCTTCAAAGATTATTTTTCATTTTAACCAGTTCATCCATTCAAGAAGTTTGTCACCAAATATCAAGTACCAAGTGATGGAATATTAGTTTTAAGAAGAATTCACTCTGTGAATAACATTTGTGGAAGTCAACCTGTACAGAGACATGACTGTACAAAAAAGAAGCTTGAGAAGCTGGCTTGATGTGTATCAAACAACATGATTATCCAGTAGGAATCAGTATCTTTGCTTACTGCATGATTTTACCTAAAATGATAGCAAATTTCAGTTATTTTGTCTGGCAGCCCCCCCCCCCCCAAAAAAGGTGGGAGGATGAAAATTGTGAAAATTACAGCTAGGGAAACATTGGGCTGATAGCACTGTGCAGCTGCAGAGAGGGAAATTTCTAAAACCCACACGCATCGGTGCTTGCCTGAAAAGCTGAGAACTAAATATACTCGTATCAATTAGTGGATCACTAAATATAGGGTGAATTCAGTACACAACCAAACAGCAGCAGCATCTTCTTTTATAGTGAAGAAGCCATCGTGACCTTCAAGAAAAGCCCTAAAGAATGTTTCTAGTTGTGTTAAAGAGTTCTATATTGTTCCATCAAACTGCTTAAGTTCTTCTGTGGCCTTCAAAAAGTGTTCCCTGGCTGGGTCTATGCAGGTTTCCTTCATTTATGCATACTTTCTAGGTTTAAGGCCAAACGTGTCTCCTTACAGAGAATTCCCATTCTTGTTCCATGTAACTCTTGAAGAGCATGAAACTTGTGTGTTGATTTTCACAGGCTTAATTACATCTAAGTCGGATAATAAAATAAAGACCAAAAAACAAAACAAAACAAAACCCCCAACCATATATTTAACCAAGATAGTTATGTAGTTTTTAACTGTTTAGACTATAGGCCATTCACAGCCATAGATATAATGGAAAAGACAGATGCAGCGGCATGCATAATATTTTGTGAGGGAACTGCTATGGCATCAAAGATACCACTGAATACAAGCATGGGATACACAGGGCTGCTCTCACCCATTCATCAGTCTCATTAATTTCAGACTTTTGCCGGCACAGCACTTATTTGATTGGGCTCATTTTAACAGCTATTCATTCATTTAATATTTGGGAGTATCCTTAATGTTCAGATGGCTTAAAATCATAGAAATTTAGTTTGGGTTTCCTTTCTCTACTATGCAGCAATGCATATTTTTGTGTTTTGCTAGCATTCACTACCCTGGGTCTAAAAAGTAGGGAGGGAGGAGAGGATTTCAGGCATTTACAAAGTTAATTAACGAATGTGAATGACAACACACAATCACCCAAGTTGTGACATGCAAGAGAGTGAGCATGGTGTTATATTTCCTATGCCAAACAGTGACCATCTGTAAAATGTAAGAAACCAAGGTCCAAGTTTGTGTTCAACTCACGGGGGCTGCATCCACACTGCAGAAATAATCCAGCTCGACACCATTTTAACTGCCATGGCTCAATACTATGGAATTCTGAGAACTGTCGTTTGTTGTGACACCAGTGCTCTCATACAGAGGAGACTATATATCTCACAAAACTATAATT
Source organism: Urosaurus nigricauda (assembly GCA_034509955.1). Lineage (NCBI taxonomy): Eukaryota > Metazoa > Chordata > Lepidosauria > Squamata > Phrynosomatidae > Urosaurus > Urosaurus nigricauda. The sequence goes on along the minus strand of JAOEGL010000005.1, from coordinate 66,506,594 downwards.
CCCAGAATGTCATAGCCTTGATCCATGGCAGTGGTGTCAAATTGGATTATTTCTGCAGTGTGGATGCAGCCTTGGTGGCATACCTCACAGGATTATTTTGATAAAATGGGCAATTGGTATGTTGTATACCATGGGGAAACTCTTTGGATGTTTTCCTCATAAATTAAATAAACAGAGATCTTACCATATTTACCATGTACTTTATCACTGCTATTCCTATGAAACAGGGGATCTCTATAGAATTCCTATGAAACATATTTCACTTACAGTAAACTGCTATATGCCCAAGGCTAGCTGCAAAACCAAGGGTTCAGGCCAGATCACCCAAATTGGAGCTGAGCCCTTGAGATTGTCAGAGTCATGCTGGATTAAAACACAGACCCATCAATTCTTGCAATCTGTTCACAACAGTGTTCAGCTAGTTGCCTGTGGGAAGCCCACATTCTGGAGAACCTATCTGGTTGTATTCCCTAACAACTGATACACACAATCATACCATACGAAGTATATATCAACCATCACTAGTAGCTACTGATAATACCATCCTTCACAAATTTATTCAATTACTTCTGGAAGCCATCAAAGTCATGCAAATGACAAAACAAATATTTCCAGACTTTAAATTATAATCCAAGTTGACCTGCTGGAGCATCATTCAAATTTCCGTTTTTTGGAGATGTTTTATAAATAGTTTGGAAAGACAACATTGCTGTGTGTTTACTTTTTCTCTGTATGTTTAGTGTGGATCCTGGAGGTTTTTTTGTTTTGTTTTGTTATGATGTGTTGTGAAAAGCTATTGTTGTTCTGGAGGTTTGTGGTAGATCTCAAATTTCAGATATTTGGATACATACAGCAAAATGTTAATTGCAGCAAATGCAAATGAGGAAATAAATACAATAAGAGATTTGTTGAACTATTTGTATGATTTCCAGTCACTGCATCAGCACACACATACTCCAAAGAAAGTTAAGTGTGTTTAATTATGCTCAGGCCAGTCTAAATGTGTTTACACTTTGGGGAACCATCCATAAAAGGTGCATTTATTTGATAGTCATTGAAATAAATTTGATAAATATCTTGGTCTAGAAGGGATAATACAGAGGATTCACCATGGAGCAATAAGCATAAATGAGTGTTTTTGCTTTTACTTAAGACATCTGGATAGTTGCAAAGGCAGTTGTGGGACACTAGAACTGACAAGTGATAATTGGCAAAGCGGATATTAATCATTAGAATGCTTTTTGTAAAAGCTCAGAAATTGAAGTTCTGGTCTCTGCAGTGTTTTACATTAGCTGGAGTGATTTTTTTACATGCTCATAAATTACCAGCTTGTACCAATATAGCCATATCTAATTACAGAAAAAATGATTTGTATTTATTTTTAATTATAGTTTTTGCTCAGCTGAGTACTTCATTAATGGCATTGCTTGTTCAGTTGATTTTTGTACATGATTGGCAAAACAAATGATTTTTCCAAACCTGAATGATCCTGTCATCTTTCCATGATTATATCAATATGCTTAAGCTCTTTGACATCTCTGATTCTCCAGACACAATTGATATGCTTTGTTCCTGATTATGATTGGAACATCAAGCCATTTTCTTCCTGGGTTCTGGCATATATTTTTCATTGTGTAAATGGAAACACATAATAAAACATAGCAGCCAGATGAGTTGAGGTTGTGAGAGACCTATTTACAACATGTTTCTAGGAACATTTGGTGCTGTTCTAATATTACCTGGTACTCATGTTTGACCCACCATGGAAACAGGGGCTTAGATGTCTTACTTGAATTTTTTTCCCGAGAGCATCACAAAACAAAACCTATTTTTCTCTTAGTTTTTCCTGATAAAGCACAATACTATTAATAATGAACACAAAATATATAAAATATAATGAAATAGCATATAGTGATGAAGGTGTATGGAACTGAGATGGGGCTTTAAAAAAAACACCCTGAAAGATAAATTAATTTTTGAACAAGGTAAACTATTATTTCTTACACTGATGTGTGGACCAAAGGCTAAATTTTAATTTAATGCTAATATCTGTACCTTTATTTTCATTTCCCATTTATATAGACATTAATATATTTTCCTGTCTTGAAACACCACTGTCCAGAATCATTTCAGTTCTGTTCCAACTACAAAGTATACATACCTTTTCTGACATATATTTTGTGTTCTCTCCTGAACTATTTTATATACTCGACTATAAGTCGACCTCATGTATAAGTCAAGGCCAGGTTTGGGGACCAAAATTATGGATTATGGTCCATGGATTAGTTGAGGGTAAGACTTAGGGACATGCAATAAAGGATCTAAATGATGAAGCAAAGCAAATTGATGCCAAAGAACAGAGGCATAACTGTTTGTGCTCACCCTAAAGACTGGATGGATGAGAGAGTAGAGGGGGGGGGGTCAGTGCTTCCAGGACACATTTTACTCTTGCCTATCAACAGAGGATGATTCCTTTTTCTATAAGCTGAAGTACAGTATTTACATTGACCTGTGGATAAGTTGTCCCAGGTTTTTGGAGTCAATTTTTTGACTAAAATTTCTAGACTTATTGATGAGTATATACAATATGTCATCTTTTATATGTACTTTTAAATGCACTGAAATTTTAAATGCATACTTTGAAAATTAAAATGTTACACAACTTTGCAGAAAAATGAAATGACTATCCTATGTTAATTAACTAAAGTGCTATAGATTTAGCTGTTAAATATTTATTATTAACGCTCAAATGTAGCCATATGAGTTTTGCATACATACTGAAAATCCATATGAAGTGGGTTACCTATATTGGTTAATATGCCAAAATTATTCTAGATGTAATATGGCAGGGTCAAATCTCATCTTCCCCCTCCCCCATGATATATAGAACCAGGGTAGCACCAGTGATATATAGAACAAGTGAATGTTGGATTATGATTCTGGAGATCAGGGTTTGATTCCCCTCTCAGCCATGGAAAACCCATGGGTGATTTTGTGTGAGTCACACACACTCAGCCCCAGAAACCCTGTTATAGGTTTGCCATAAGTAGGAAGTGTGAAGCCACACACCATCAACAACACAGAGCATGGTTGTGCATGCACCACCATTAAAAGCCACAGTACTTGAGGTCCAGCAGTTTTTGACATTCACAGGGGGATCCAAGATGGAACCCTCATGGATACTAAGGGCTGACTGTATTTCATACACACACATGTGTGTGTGCACAGCCATGTGTCTGCACACTTTTCTCTAGCTAAATTAAGTATTCATAATCATGTTTGGCTCAGGGTCTCCATCTTTACAGGCACCAATGCAGTTGGCCTTCCTTATCCATGGATTTTTTATCCACAGTTTTGAGCATACATGACTTGAAAATATTGTGCCATTATATTAATGGGACTTGAGCATCCACAGATTTTGTTATCCACAGAAGGCCCTGGAACCAAACCCCAGCGGATAACAAGGGCCCACTGTAGTTATCAATTGAAGCTTATGCTGAATATTACAAAATTAAGATGCCTTATATCTCAATTCATAGCAGTTCACTTGTGACCTACAATTGTGGTGAGTCTGCACAGTGACAAAGCAGCTTTCAATTTTAAATACATTGAGAACACAGACAAAATAAATAAATAAAATGCAAGTAAAATCTACTGAATGTTATAGGACTATTATACTTGTATACAAACAAACTGAGAATATTGGCATATTGAGAATGTAGATTTCCCCCATGGGTCCATGTTACGTTTAGCAGATGTGAAATCCTTGTGGGAATGCTGAATGCACCCAGTTTGCTAAGTATGTTCTCTGGCAACAGATTAAGGTCTAATGTGTGGCCACATTGAGGCCTAAATCCAATTTCTAGTCCCAACTACAGTACACCTACTGAAGTAATTCAATTTAAATATTGTTTTTTATAAACTCTGTTGTTACCCATCTTGATCCCCAAAATGGAAGAGGTGGGATATAAATAAATATTTTATTATTATTATTATTATTATTTTTATTAAGTAAACCTTGATTTACTATTCAGCAATTGAATCAATGGTTTACTTTGGTTGGGACTAGCAATTGCACTTAGCCTAGTTTGTGAGCTGAAATACAAGATGGGAATATGGTAACCTGCTCTGCTCCATGTTTATTCATTCACTCTACATGCCTGATGTACAGGATCCTCAACTCTCACTGATGCCCTGGAACTCTTTTTAATGACAAAATTCTGAATTTTCTCACCTGGTAGAATATTATTATGATTATTGTTTGTTTGTATAGCACCATAAATTTGCATGGCACTTTACAGATACAATCAGTTTAAGACATTAAATCCTGCTGAAGGTGTACAATCTAAGAATAATAAAATTTAAAACTACACAGTAACTATAACAATCCTATAAAAACAACTAATACATGTAATCAAATATAAAATTATAAAACAAAGTACAGTTCCAAATCCTTTAGAAAACAGGAAAGTACAGTTTCAAATGCTTCAGAAAATTCAGATTCAAAACTAGCAAGAGAAGAGTCAGTCTGCAGATGTTCAGGGAAGCGATTCCAGGAGTACAGCGCAGTAAGTGAGAATAATAGAATTGTAGGAACCACAGGGCCCTCTAGCCAAACCCCTGCCATGTGGGAATACACAAATAAAGCACTCACAAAATAAGGCTATTCAGACTCTGTTTAAAGAATTCCAAGAAAAAGAGTCTACCAACCTCTGAGGTTGTCTATTCCACTGCTGAATACCTTTTACAGTCCAGCTGTTCTTTCCAGTGTTGAGGGGGAATCTCTGTTTCTTGTAATCCCCCTCTGTTGAACATTTTGGAAAATGTTCAATTTTCAGAATGAGAAGTACAGTAGGGGACCCTTGATATCTGCTGGGTTTTAGTTCCAGGAACCCCCATGGACACCAAAACCCATGAATGTTTAAGTCCCATTAAATACAGTGGATAGTAAAATGGTGAGCCCTTATATAAAATGGCACAATAAAAGTTGGCTTTTTGAAATATATACATTTTTTGAATATTTTCAAGTTGTGGATGCTTGAATCCATGGATAAAGGATCCATTGAAATGACTGGCTGACTGTCTATTTTTGACTCCAGATGGGCCCCCACTCCATTTGTAGCATTTTTGGCACTTTTTGTGTGGCTCCCAAAGTTTCCCAGGAGCAACTAACTGTAGCCAGGAACAAAAATGTTGCAGGTTTGGCCTACCTTCTTTTTCTTGCTGATTCTACAAGTGAAATAAAGAGTTGTTATGTTGAGAAGGCTTTTCAGTGTGAAAGGAACTGTATTTGTAAGACAAATTTTTGGAAAGTTTCATTATCACTATCAAATTATGCCTCACTGGCTTTTAAATAACAAGTCTGTGCCTGTGACATTTAATCAGAGCAGGAATGGCATTTATAGAAACTCATAATCAGGATTATTATTTCAGTACCTCACCAATTAAAATGATTTTGTCCCTTGAAAGCCCATAAATACATAGTCCATGTTTTTCTTGAATGTAGTTTTCATTTCTAGTACACCTTTATCTTATAAGTAGTCCTTTATCTTGGAAATATTTATTTGTGGGTGTTAATCTTAAAGTGTGGTTTAAAGTGTTATACACAATACAAAGTAATTACTCGGGGGGGGGGGGGGAGTAAATTCTTTTTGGAATGAAAAGTAAATAAAAGATTGAGACCATGATCTTTTGAAACAGAAGCCAATTTCATCTGAACAATAAGCTTTATTTTGTTTAAAAAAATTAGTGGAAATTTTCACTATGTATTTATTTTTACTTATTTGTTGTAACTAATTTACTACTGCAGATGGTTTTAGTAAATTAAGAATTTATTCACTATAAATTAGAATAACAAATTTCTGCTTCATCCTAAAATTGATTATGATGTCAAATAAAGGCAAAATAACGAGAAATACCCATGTACTCAAAATGTCCTGTAATTTCACCACTTAAGCAATCTCTCTCTCTCTCATTCCCCTCCCTCCCACATGTACTCACCAACTGAAGCCTAATACAATTAATTAAAGAATTCTGAGCCCAAAACTTAACTTGGAGTTCCAGAAGTGAATTGAGTTCACAGATCTATTACATCAAAATATATCCCTAGTTAACCTCCCAAAACTTTCCTCATTTCAGCCTCTAATTTGGGTGGCTGGACAATTATACCAGTCCGTTATACAAGAGAGAAATTCCAGAGGGCCAAGTGGGGTTCAGGAAAAGAAGAGGCATTAGGGACCAAATTGCAAATACAGTGGCTAACAGAATTCACTGTGGAATTCCAAAAGAAAATCAGCATGTGTTTTATAGACTACAGCAAAGCCTTTCATTGCATAGATCATGAAAGACTATGGAACACCCTTAAAAACATGGACATGCCACTTCATCTGAAAACAGATTCATGGGGAATCTGTACTTATGACAAAAGTCTACTGTTAGAACAGAACATGGAGAAACAGAATGGTTCCCAATTGGCAGAGGGGTCAGAAAAAGCTGCATCCTTTCACTCTATCTGTTCACCTTATATATGGAAATCAGGCTTGGGCACAGAAGCAGGAAGAGTGAAAATAGGGGACAGGAATATCAAAAAACTAACATATGCAGACAATACCCTATTACTAGCAGAAAACATTGCTGACCTAGAACAACTACTAAGGATGATCAAGGAAGAAAGTGCAAAGGCAGAGTTATTGTTGAACATAAAGATAACTAAAATAATGGCCATAGAGAAGCTACACAAATACAACTTAGACAACGGAGAAATAGAAATAGTGAAAGAGTTCTCATACAGGATCAAATATTGATCAGAATGGGGACTGTAGTCAAGAAATCAGAAGACAAGGAATGGGGAGGGCAGCTACATAAGAATTAGAAAAGATCCTAAAGAGCAAAGATTATACAACTGAGCATGAGCTGCAGCAACCACATCTGGCACTTTGCTACTCTAAAAAGAGTGGCAAAAAGCCACCTTGCCATGGCGGCGGCAGCTTTTTGGCATTTCTTTGGTGTAGCATGTCTAAACACTTGGCCAAAGAAATGGTGCGACGCCACGTGTTGTGTGGTCAAGTGTGTGACATGAGCTGGCATCAGAATGGAGTTGGAGCATGCAGCGTGCAGTCGCCATGCCCCCATTCCACCCCAATGCCGGCGTTTCTTGACACTGTGTAGAGGCCCTTAGTTCTTGTTGCTAAGGTGGCATTTGGCTGCCCAATGAGGGACAGAGTGGTAGGCCTTTGGAGGATTCTTACTGTCATGTGATGTACCTGATAGTGTTGATCCCTGATGTCATGCTTCTGAATCTTTATCAGATCCTCACTGTGGGATTCTTGGAATATCTTAACTTTTTTGAAAACCATCTTTATTTTATCCATATAATTTCAAATCTTTGGGACAGTAATTGTGGGTCTATCTAACCTTAGTGTTGCTCTTTCCATAGAATATTAACACAGATCAAAGCGCCAGACACTAGACACAACATTCTTGCTCAACAAAATAAAGAGCCCTGAGTACAGCTCTATGGAGTCTGGAAAATTAGGACTCTTCATCTTGTTGAACAAGCATGTAGTGTCTGGTGGATGTAAAGAACTGTCCCTTGAGGACAGACATTATTTTGGCTTGACTTCTAGATGTGACTCAAGATTCCTTGACCTTCCAAATCTGTATGTCCAAGAGGTCTTCATGGCCAAGATATAAATGTTACCATCTCCCAGTTTCTGCATTACACACAGTTGAAAAGTTGCCAAAAGTTTAGGTGATTTCACACAATATTCAATTTTAGACCCGTCTTTTTTTTTTAAATAAATTTTTTAAAATAGGTATGGTTGCATATTTAATTTTTATCTTTTCAATATTAGTGTTAGAATGTTTTATTTACATAGCACTAAAATGTATTTTAAACCATAAGACACACACATAAACACAAAACTTAACCATAATGATAACTCAGGAGCAAAAAGACATTTTAAAATGCAATTTGTAGGAACTGCAATTTACAGAAACTGCTTACCTTTGGTTATATTTTATTAGGAGTCACATCCTTGATAATTGTTTTTCTTCCTCATACTCAGAGTGGTAGTTTGAATAAATACATAGCACATTAGAAATGCCATTAAGCAAATGATTTTTTGTGGACTTGTTGAATAAGAGAATGAAATGAATGCTTTGCTATTCTCTTCTGAACACAGTACAATTTTTCTCCAATTATTCTAGAACTGATTACTCTCTGTTTGTAGCCCAAGGGAATACAAACATGCTATTTGTATGTGTTGCTCTTCATTTCTTCAGTTTGATTAAATTAAATGCAAGAATAATAATTTAATCAGCTACTTCTAAAGGTGAGTCACTATGACTCTACATTGATTAGTTCTAAAACTGTGCTCATTCTTTTGGTTTGGTGTTTCAAGAGTTACTGTCTTGATGATGGCACATGCATTTTGTTCTTCCTCCTAAATGGGAAATAGAAGACCATTGTGCAAGATGGTCTTCCAAATAAATGAGAGTTAAAGAAAAGGCTATCTACCCATAAAAGAATGTTTGCTATCAGGACATGATGAACATTAAACTATATATTTTGCTTTTTCTGATCTTGATTAACCAAATACTTCTTGAGACCAAGTTTTGGGAGGGGAATACAAGGCATAAATCAATGTGATGATAACAACAAGGTAGAGTTGTGCCAAGGTAGAGTTCATCAGTTGAATGGACAAAACAAAACAAACAAACAAACAAACAAAAAGGTTTACTTCTTACTCCAAAAGTCTGGGTTTTTTTTAAAGACTCTGAGATGCATCAAGAAATTAAGCAGAGACAACTGTTGCTATCGCCATAAATAAATGTCTATACAAGTTACTATTACTGTATCCAGTGTGGATGTTTGTCTGTCTAAACATCTACTGATGGTTGTTTGTGAGAGGAGGCCTTGCCTTGTTGTTGCTATGTTGGCAGAAGCACAGTGTAACTGCCAGATTTCTCTAATTTTCATCCCTTGTCCTTTTCCAAGAGTAACCAGAAGGCAACAGAAGTTTGTCCATCTGTTCACACCTCACAATACGAGAAAAGGGGATTGAATCTTTGCAGCTCCAGTTTCAAATCTTCATGCAGAACAAAAGTATGAAGGATGAGGAAGAACAGAACATAGACTGGAAGATGATGGTACATCAGCTGGAGAACAGAGCTCAGAAAACAAAATAATAGATGAATGAAGATGGGGGGCTCCTTTCATCCCTTAAGAGAGACTGGAGTTTTCATGGTCAAGACAGGGCTGAGAGAAGGAAGGAGCACAGTAATATTTATTTATTTATTTTAAAATAAATCCAGCACCCTCAGAAAGTGGATATAATGTATGTTGCTATGGGAGGTGGTCCAAACCATACATCTTGCCTTGGCAGCAGTGCCAGTTGTCAGTAGGTTTTTGGTCAGACCAAAATCCCAGACTTTGCATATGTACAAAATAAAGAAGAAAGAACATGAATGTCTGCTTTGAATATTTTCTACTAAGAGAAAAGAGGAAACATGCTTCTGGAAGAGGGAAAACTATTTTTCTGCATCAAAGTTTGCCTCAAGTTTATCTTAAAAGCACACTGTTTGACTTGGAAATTCTATCTAATCTCAGAAATAGGCAAATTATGTAAAATCACTGAATGTTGAGAAAAATGGACTTCAGCTTATTCCAGGGGAGTCTTTGTCACATGATAGTAAAAACTAGACCTGCAATTAAACCCAGTTTCAAATTAAGTCTTGAGAATGCC